>JAPCYP010000095.1:0-1200000 GCA_035048595.1 Echinosophora koreensis
CCATTTAAAAAAGCACTTTTTACATCCATTTGAAAAAGCATAATGTTATGATGTGCAGCAAATGAGAGTAAAATTCTGATTGCTTCCAATCTTGCAACGGGTGCAAAGGTTTCAGTATAGTCTATACCTTCTTCTTGAGAATAACCTTGTGCAACCAATCTTGCTTTATTTCTTATAACCTTACCATTTTCGTCAAGCTTGTTTCTGTAAACCCATTTTGTTCCTATAACAGATTTATTCTTAGGTAGGGTTACCAGAGTCCAAACTTCACTCCTCTCAAACTGATTCAGCTCTTCTTGCATTGCCAAAATCCAACCATTGTCCAGCAGAGCCTCATCTACAGTTTTTGGTTCCAATTCAGACACCAATGCAGAGTCTTCTTGCTCTCTGAAAGTTGATCTGGTTCTTAGCTTATCGCTTGGATTTCCTATTATTTGATCCGGTGGATGATAATTCTTGAAATGCCAAGTTCTCTGAGCATTGTCTTGTTGAGAGGTGGATGCTTCTGGTTGATGAGAAGGGTCTTCAACTGGATCATCAGTTTTGACTTCATTTGTTTCTCCTGTGATGTTTAAGTCAAGATCTGCAAAACTTTCATCTAGCTCTGATAGTTTCTTATCAGGCTGTTTGTCATCAAATCTAACATGTATAGATTCTTCTACTGTTAACGTTCTTGAGTTATACACTCTAAAACCTTTTGAGGTTTCAGAAAATCCTAGAAGAATTCCATTGTCTACCTTTGCATCAAACTTACCAAGTTGATCTTTTGTATTTAAAATAAAACATTTACATCCAAAAGGATGAAAATAAGATATGTTGGGTTTTCTGCCTTTCCACAATTCATAGGGAGTCTTATTCAGAATTGGTCTAATGTATATTCTGTTCTGAATGTAGCAGGCAGTGTTCACAGCTTCAGCCCAGAAGTGCTTAGGGACAGAATTGTCATTGAGCATAGTCCTAGCCATCTCTTGAAGAGATCTGTTCTTTCTCTCTACCACACCATTTTGCTGTGG
The DNA here is from genome assembly GCA_035048595.1 of Echinosophora koreensis. Classification (NCBI taxonomy): domain Eukaryota; kingdom Viridiplantae; phylum Streptophyta; class Magnoliopsida; order Fabales; family Fabaceae; genus Echinosophora; species Echinosophora koreensis. Next base: position 1,014 of record JAPCYP010000095.1, read on the forward strand.
TGTTCTTGGTATTGAGAAGTTGTGTTGAATTCCTTTTTCTTCACAAAACTCATTGAATAGCTCATTGACAAATTCTCCCCCATGGTCACTTCTGATTGAAGCTATACCCATCCCCTTTTCATTCTGTACACGTTTGCAGAATACAGAAAAGACCTTGAAGGACTCATCTTTGTGAGCAAGAAACATAACCCATGTCCATCTAGTATAGTCATCCACAATGACTAGACCATATTTCTTACCACTGATAGAAGCAGTCCTTGTTGGACCAAAAAGATCAAGGTGTAGCAGTTCTAGTGGTCTTTTGGTACTTACAATATTCTTAGATTCAAAAGAACCTTTGACTTGTTTTCCCTCTGACATGCATCACAGAGAGCATCAGATTTGTATTTAAGGTTTGGTAAACCTCTCACGAGGTTATGCTTATTTAGCTTTGAGATTAATCTCAAGCTTGCATGACCTAGCCTTTTATGCCAAATCCAACGTTCATCTTCAATGGACACTAAACATGAGACACTTTGATTTGAGAGGTCCTCCAAGTCAATTTTGTATAAATTGTTTTGCCTCTTAGCAGTGAATAAAATTGATCCATCATTTTTCTTGACATAACACATGTTCTTATTAAAAGAAACATCATATCCACTGTCACATAATTGACTTATGCTCAGTAGATTATGTTTTAAACCATTCACCAAAAGAACATTATCAATGGAGGGAAAAGGATGTTTACCGATTTTACCTATACCAGTGATCTTTCCTTTCTGATTTCCTCCAAATGTCACCCAGCCACCATCCTTATGTTTAAGGTCTTGGAACATATACTTTTCTCCCGTCATGTGACGTGAGCATCCACTGTCCAAGTACCAGGATGTTTGTTTCTTTCCTGTTGTTAAGCAGATCTCATCATCATCAGTGTACTCATTCTCTGATGATGTGTCTGCCATGAGGCAAATGTTTGCCTCTTCCTCTGCTTCCTCTTCCTCATCTGATGAGGATAAGTCCAAGTCTTCCCATGTAGCCATTAAGCCCTTCTTTTTCTTAAAGAACTTCTTCTTCTCTTTTAGGTCAGGGCAGTCGGCTTTGAAATGTCCAGGCTTTTTGCACTCAAAGCACAAAGGTGGACCTTTTTCTTTAGAGTCTGACTTCTCCTTAGAAAATTTCTTGTTGAATGGCTTTCTCTTGAAATTATTTTTTCTTCTCCACATATGTTGTATCTTTCTGGAGATGAAGGATAGTTCATCTTCATCTGATCCTTCATCACTGTCTGAAGGTTCAGCATCATCTGAAGACTCAGCAGCTTTGAGAACTTTTGAAGAACTTGCTTTCTTTGCCTTTAAAGCAATGGACTTTCCCTTTCTGGAATTGTCTTCCTCATTTAGTTCAAGTTCATGAACTTTTAATGATCCTAGAAGTTCTTCCAGAGAGAGAGTATTCAGATTCTTAGCTTCTTGAATAGCAGTGACCTTTGGTCTCCACTGTTTGGAGAGACTTCTCAGAATCTTTCTGATATGATCTCTATTCTCATATACCTTTCCCAGAGATCTGAGACTGTTTGTTATTGTTTGAAATCTTCCAAACATCTGATCTATAGACTCATGATCAGTCATCTTGAAGAGTTCATACTGGTGAACCAGCATGCTTATCTTTGACTCCTTCACTTGTGATGAGCCTTCATGAGCGAGAGCCAGTGTATCCCAGATTTCTTTTGCTGTGTTGCAGCTGTGAACTTTATCATGTTCTGATCTGGTAATAGCACACATCAAGTAATGTTTGGCTTTGAGATTTAGTTGATGTTTAGCTTTTTGATCAACACTCCAATCTGCTCTAGCCAGTACAACTTGATTTTCACTTCTTGGCTCAGTGTAGCCATTCTCTATCAGTTCCCAGATGTCTAGATTCTGTGCATCTAGGAAGGCCATCATTCTCTTCTTCCAATAGTCGTAATCTGTTCCATCAAAGAGTGGAGGTCTGTTGATAGCTTGTCCTTCTGCATCCATGGTGATAGGATCGTACTTCCTCAGCACTTGTTAGATGCTCAACCCTTTCGAGGCTGAGCTCTGATACCAACTGAAGTTGACACAGGCAAACACAAGAAGGGGGGGGTTGAATTGTGTTTGTTAATATTTTTCGAAAACAGCCTTTTCAAAAAGATTTTCTCACACAAAGTTAAGGAGACAGAATAAAGCACACAGAAAAGAAGTCTTTTGAAGGAATAACAAATTCAAGTTCAAATCCCCACAGTTAGTATAAATACGTAAAACAAAAGAGATAAGGGATAAGAAGATTTACACAAGATGTTTTATCCTGGTTCACTCTCTTCCAACCAAGAGCTACGTCCAGTCCCTTCTACTTGAAGGATTTTTCCACTATTTTCAAATAGATTACACCAAGTATTCAACACCTCTCCAGGCTCACAAGTATTTCTTTCTTACCAAGCCTCTTCAGGCTCTACCTCTAATAAAGAGTTTTGATATCTTTGATCTTCTAACTCACTATATGTGAGAGTATGAAAGTTTAAGATCAGATAAATATTATAGCAATATTCAAACTATAATATTACAGACTTTTGCTTTTGAATGAATAAGAAAATATTTGCTTCGCGAGAGATTTCTTGAGATTTCTTTGTATACGCAAAAGTTGTTTCTTCAAAAGCTTTAGTCTTCTATTTATAGGGTCCTTGATCTTCTCTTCAGAGTCTTCAACGGTTGTATTTGAAATACCCGTTTAGAAATAGAGTCAACTAGGTAAATATCCGTTGTGACTCAGCTTGCTCGAGGCCTTTGTACTGTGAGACAAATTCTTGCATGAAAAAGCACACCTCTGAGCAAAAGCAGCTTGCAAAAAAAAATTTTTGCCTCCTTTGTACAAGTTCCAACTATATCAGCGTAAAAGGTGACAGGGTACAAAAACGTTTTGCATTGTACTATTCTGCTTTTTGCAAGTCCTGACTTGTACTATGTCTCTCTCAATGGAACAAGGCAAAAGGAATCGTTAATAGAAAACGAGAAGAACCATTATAAATGAAATGAATATCAATCATAAGAAATAAATTCGCTTTGGTTCAAATTGGTATAAATGCTTAAAAAAAATCTTCGTCCAGCAAACTAGCGTAAAGGCAAGATAAGCAAAAAGAGTTTTAAGGCTTCGTCCACTGACGTGGCAACCAAAACTTCGTCTACTCAAAACAACGGTCTTGCCAGTACCTGAGATAACTAAAATCTCCGTCCAGTGACGTGGCAATAGCAGACTAAGGGCTCTCGTCTACACGAAGAGAAATTCTCCGTCCACTAAAAGCATTCAAGCGCTCGTCCACTGACGTGGCACTGGAGTTATAATGGAGAGTGGACCCGACCATACTTTCAGCATAGATATTCAATAGAAAACATATGGACGCGGATTTGCAAGGAGAAAAGACTTAACATTTTAGCTTATAAGAACAGAGATTCTTTAAGGCTAAAGGCACTTGTTAGATATAAAGCATTAACACTTTGCTACACAAAATTAATTCTTATTGTTAACATCAAAACCTAGAGATTATTTAATCCAAATCATTTTGGTTCCAACAATAACCATAATCTCACTTGCATATCAATACGCCCATCAGGTCATCAACAACATATAATCATAATCATAAAATCATAGTAAACACAACAAGCAACATATCAGAGCATATGACAACAAGACAACATAGCAGCATGCATCGCAGGCAACCCCAATCATATAGTTCACCTAACCCAGGGTTTCAGTCCTAACATCGATAAACCTAAAATTACTAAACACTAACCCATATCACAAAACCATTTTCAATATGGTTTAGCCAATGTCGATTATCCGACCACTACTAGGGTCTGGGGCACCCTACGCATACACAAAACAAACTACACTATGCTTGCCTCCCGGCGATGTCGGTTACTTTCTCCCCACCTTGACTAATCTCGTACACTTGTTCGAAGCTTTGCAAACGTGTCCTTATCCCCTCTTGCTCGCTGCCACGCTTCCCCAGGGAGCTCCTCGGTGCTCCAAAATTTTCTCCAACATAGAGACAATATGCAGGCAACGTCATTGACCCTAATCTTGCTCAAAGAGCTTAATCGAAGCAAGAAACGATGAAAGAAATAAGGAAAATGACGAAGAACGATAACATCGACATTGTCGACGTGCTGACATGATAGGGATTCGAGAATTACCTCAGTCGTATCAACAATTCCAGCATGTATCCGTGATGTACACGTATCCGACGAAGTCAATTTTCATGAAACGATGGTTGAGTCTCTCACGAAAAGCTTCTCTCTCTCTAAAACCCAATATCTCTCTCTCTGACTCTCACTTGGCATGTGAAGAGACGAAGAAGAAATGTCAAAGGAAAATAACTTTTGTTGGATTCTACTGTGCACGCTTGAGCGTGCTGCTCCTCCAAGCCAAAACGTTCCCACGCTCTAGCATTGGGACTTTCCACTCTAGAGCGTGGCCTCTGCTACGCCACGTGTTTCATGTAACTGACACATGTCCCATGTTGAGTCTCCAAATGTCTGATGTGCATTTGCCCAAAGTTTTGATGAAAATTAAATATTTGTTCAATGATTTAATTGAACTATTTATTATTTTACTGACTCTTCTACTTAGTGTGCAGATCAATATCTTAAGTATTTTATTTCACTCGTCTACTCTAAGTTCAGATAGTCAAAGTCAGAGGTTACTTGTCTGATGAAGAATTCTCAATCGTCTGAAGGAGTTTATGAAAACTTTGACTTTCTGAAGAAAAGTCAATACATCTAATGACAATATCTTCACCTTTCTGCTCACACTTTGCGAAGAACAAACCCAATCCTGAAGACTTTCGTGAATTGTCCCTTCAAGTCAAAATATGTTGAAGATCTCTCTTACAAGGATCAAGGTTTCAAAAGACTAAATATTCAAAAGCAACCTTGTAACTCAAAATGAGAGCTACCAAAAAGTTTTATTCCCTAGTATACCTAGAAGTTACACGAAAAGGCAAAATATGCACAACAAAGTACAAAAGCAACCTGAAGAACTCTGATCTGGCTGCTGCAGAAAGCATAAAGCAATGAACTTCTCTTGTTATAGTACAAGCAACATTCATAAGCATTAATGACTGCCCAGAACGACTGTATTGCATTTAATGGAGTTCTGCTTGAATCCAAAATCTCAAAGGAATGTCTCTAACGGATTTAATTTGATTGAAGGCTATAAATAGAGAAGACCGTCAAGATGAAGAAGACATACAACAATCACTCAAGAGCATCTACTCTGCGCAATTAATTCTTCATTATTTCATTATTTATTCTTCAATCATTTGAAGTTATTACGCAGTCTCTCAATTTCACATTTAATCCACTCTTCTAAGTGTATGTGAAAGATTTGCAAGTTGTATTTATTACACTTTCTTACAAACAAATCTGAGTGCTCCTGGAGAGGCTAGGTGTGCAAAGAATTCTTGTCGAGGAGACTGGAGAGGTTGCGCAAAGAAATACTCGTCTATCATGTAACCTGACCAATTATAGTTGATAAAACTTGGTGAAGCCAAGGACTAGATGTAGCCCTAGTTGTTAAGGGGTGAACCATGATAAAACATCTGTGTTAATCTCTCTATCCCTTATCTCTTTAGTTTGTTTATTTATTTAACATATCAACTAACTAAAGGGGTTAAAGCTGAAAGCTGTAAATATCAAATAAATTTTTCATTTGTACGTTTGTATGATTTTATGTTGAAAAACCCACAGACAAGTCACTTGTCTGACTGGTAAGCTTTTTACTTATCTGCTCTATGCTTGTTCTTGCGAAAAGATTTTAACTTTTTCTAAAAGTCTGATAAACACAATTCAACCCCCATTCTCTTGTTTATATCTGTCTATTTCATCTCACACATGTCTGAACCAGTAGCACGTTTGAACGGTCAACAACCCACAATTGAGCGTGCCAACACTCAAGCGTTGGGCCTCCCAACGTCCAAAAGCTGGAGATGCTGTCAGTACACGTCTTTCACACTTTTTAGTGCGTTATGAGCCCGTTTCAATTCTGATTCTTCTCAAATTTGAAACGCAAGCTCACTAACACCTAAGGAACATGATTAAGCTCTCAAACTTACTGAATCTATGTCCCACACTCAAATCAAGAAAACAGGGCGTTATGTGACACCCTAATCTCGGGACATCACATGGTTACCCGTGTGTGGAAATAAAATCATAATTTCGCTGGTTGCTTTCGGAAAATAAAGTTTTCTCAACGTTTATCTTAATCAAAATGTGGTGATAAATTTTTTTTCTTTTCAACATCGTCACAACAGCGTTCACATAATCACACTTAGATATATCGATATATACATATACAAGTCATACAGATATACTGCCTCGTATGTTTCACACTTAAACATTGAAAATGAAAAGACTATTCCCAAAACATAACTTAACTTATACCTAAGCTGGTCAAACACTACGACAAAAGAAGCAGCATCAGCATGCCCCGGACTTGGGTTTTACGCGTTTTCTTAACGATTACGTCCGAATAAAACAATTTTATTTCATTCCTGACGAATTTTTTCAAAATGTGGAAAATCGTCCGGGGCAAAATATAAAACCTAATGGTTTCGTTCACGAGTTGAAATTAGGATTCCTGATCAGTAAAATCTTACTGTCAGTGAAAACACAGAAAACGCAGACCGGTTTTCGTCTGAATTTTCATTCCAAAATTTCCCCATAACCTTATAAAAATAAGTATGACAGGGAAATGACCTTAGTTTATCCTAAGTCATTTTCTAAATCTCGGATAAAAATATAATCATTTATATAATTATTATTGATATTAGAAAGTCGAAAATCGGGGTGTTAAATTACTACCCCTCTTAAAAAATTTCGTCCTCGAAATTTCATGACTCGAAACTCGACAGGATTTCTTAATCCCAAAATCTTACTCTCACCAGAAAGAATGCAGAAGAATTTGATCAATCTGAAAAGAATACAGGAATATTATGTGTATAAAAGATTCTTTAATAGGTTCGTGAGTGTAAAAATGCATAACTAATACATATTTACAACCATGACTCTAATTAAAGTTCCTTCTTTCACAAGAACTTCCAGTGGATTAGAAAATCAAAGATAAACAGTTCCGAACTCCAAGGGAATTTATTCTTCATATAGGAAATTTACAAAACGACAATTTTCAAAAGGAGAACAGTCTGGCCAAAATTCAGATTGGATCACATTTACCAAAAGTAAAAGTGATTAGACTAAGTTTCATCAAGAAACTTTCATTATCAATAAGTCATTTGTGTTACAACTAAAGAAATAGTCGTAACAAATTTTTTGTTGTCTTCAATAACGTATGAAAATATCCAGACCAATGGATACTAGCAGGTCAATCCACACAAATGTCTAATACACTGAGGGTTATTTAGGAGTGTGCGTATAAATGCTCCTTTGGAATCGCAGGCCCTAAGAATTTTCACCTCATCGAGCCAACTCGCACTTAGGTAACTTCGCGATAACTCTTCTCGCGTAGGATCCGTAACACTTGACGCATAGATTCCTCATACTTCTCGTAATTCTTAGAGTAAACGAAAACATCATCGATAAGGATGATGACGAACTTATCAAGTAATGGACCAAAAATTCCATTTCATGTGGTCTAACTTGGCTAACTTCGTAGACGATATTCTATCCGACACGATGGAGATTTGACTGAATCTAAAAACTAGATCAATCAAAACTCAACATCCTGTTATATACTAAACATGAGTTCTTACAAGGCCTCAACCTGATTAGAACCCATAAAAACATACATACTTGTGTGTCAACACACCTTGTTTTGACAAGGAAACAATTCATCTAAGAACCAACCAGAGATCACACAACAAAAACCTAACAGACCTATTCCCCAAAGATCCTGAAAGACTCGACCTGCTCTGATACCACTAATGTGACACCCTAATCTCGGGACATCACATGGTTACCCGTGTGTGGAAATAAAATCATAATTTCGCTGGTTGCTTTCGGAAAATAAAGTTTTCTCAACGTTTATCTTAATCAAAATGTGGTGATAAAAAAATTTTCTTTTCAACATCGTCACAACAGCGTTCACATAATCACACTTAGATATATCGATATATACATATACAAGTCATACATCTATATTGTCTCGTATGTTTCACACTTAAACATTGAAAATGAAAAGACTATTCCCAAAACATAACTTAACTTAAACCTAAGCTGGTCAAACACTACGACAAAAGAAGCAGCATCAGCATGCCCCGGACTTGGGTTTTACGCGTTTTTTTAACTATTACGTCCGAATAAAACAATTTTATTTCATTCCTGACGAATTTTTCCGAAATGTGGAAAATCGTCCGGGGCAAAATATAAAACCTAATGGTTTCGTTCACGAGTTGAAATTAGGATTCCTGATCAGTAAAATCTTACTGTCAGTGAAAACACAGAAAACGCAGACCGGTTTTCGTCTGAATTTTCATTCCAAAATTTCCCCATAACCTTATAAAAATAAGTATGACAGGGAAATGACCTTAGTTTATCCAAAGTCATTTTCTAAATCTCGAATAAAAATATAATCATTTATATAATTATTACCGATATTAGAAAGTCGAAAATCAGGGTGTTACATGTTACAGCACCAATCAGTCTCCATGTCCCACAACCATAGTATCAGCTTCATTAATGCCTTTATGACCCATAATCCCTGTTTTCTTTAAAACTTGCTCTTGGAGTCCTTCCACAATGTCATGACCCGAATTTCGTAGCAATGACCGACCGAAAAGGAAAGTCTCTCTTTCCCCTTCGCTACTACACAAGCATACAAAATTCGTTTATCCAAAGAAAATGATTACATTCATTATTACATCATAATGAATACAATACATCATAGTAACTAAACAACACAAATTTCAAAGTCCTATTAAAAACTAGATACAGTTACTTATGGGTATCAAAGCATTAAAAGTTGTCCACATGACATCCAAGGCTTCTGGCGGCTTCGCATATACCTGCATTTGAAATGTTGAACTTGGGGTGAGTCCACTGACTCAATGAGGGAGTTTCTCCCAAACACATGCAGTCATACTTAATTGAGTGTGAACTAAGAATCATATATGCATTCATACATAATTGAAAATATCATATCATCTCATAAGCATATCAATTGATTAAACACTTACATAACATACATAGGACCCTTTTGTCCTCTTATTGGTCACTTGTGGAATGACCTGCAAACTTATAACTTTACATAAGTCTCATATCTGAGGATAAAACACAATATGAGCATAATATCACAATTCGAACCTTTGGGTATCATAGGAGGTGGGTTCTATAAGGACCTATTGCCCCGATGGTTTTGATTTCTACCTCCTCAACTTTCACGTTACTTGTGAGGCCCCTCTCCCCGACGATGTTATTTATATCTCGGAGCCTCCCGTTTCTCTGGTCGGCTACCCAAAGATTCATAGCATATCAATCTATTCCATCGAGTATCATATCATTAAACACAAAGAACACATTCACAAATACTCTATTCTATATCATAACTTTCTAGATACTTTCCAAGATGTACATTTAACATAAAATGAACATACACACATATTCACATCCTTCAACTTATAAAAATAAACAAGAGTAACAATTACCTTAATATTCAAATATTCATAATTACATCAAAATGCAAGTAATCTAGTTATTTTAGTATCTAAAACTCCATTTTAATGTAATTTTTGCACATCAAGGATGGCACACAATTCTAACATAAACATCTATAAAAAAAAACAACATGAACAATATGAACAAGCATATGCAGCAGTAACTTCCACGAAGTTTTAAAAATATTCCCAGCGTTAAGAAAATTCAAAATAACTTCTAGGTGATATAACATGTTAATACTCTAAAAATCAATTTTATAACTCATAAACAAATTATCCAGTCCTCAAATAAATTCAAAACCGAAACAAACACACAAAGTTCAAAATCTGTCAATTATTGAGCTATTAAAAGTAATGGTTTTTATACCCTGCCAAACGAACTCAATTTTGCCTCAAATTTATTATGTAGATCCCTGACATACATATGTTCATTGACATATTTTTATTTGGTAAAAATCTCTCACCAATTAATATAGAAAAATCAAGTAATGTTCAATTTCTGCCTAGAAATTTCTAGCAAGCATTGTTTGTGATATATAATGTCATAGGAGGGTCAAAACTCAACGCAAATTCATCAAATGTAATATGCAAAAACCTAACACACACACACACATACATATATATAAACAGTCTCCAAGTGGACCCATGTCAATATCATGTCTCAAACATTCCCAGTAAATTCGAACAAAAGCATGTTCTTCTAAAAAAAATCTAGAAATTTACAAGTTTTCACCTTTAACATGTTCTAACTCATTCAAATCGTCATGCATGCTAGTATAACTCAAATATAACTTATCCAACCATTATCCAGATCCATAAACTCGGATCTAAACATTCATCTAAGCCAAAATCTTGAGCAACATTGAAAACACACATATAAACATTATAAAGTACAAGGTTTAAGACCAATTTCATCTCCAAGGACCCAAATTTAAAAACTCCATGGGAAAAACTCTAACATTTTGTTTGGATTAGGAGAGAAGTAGGGATAAAAGAAGTAGGAGAGAAGAGAAAATGAGTAGATTTTTAGGTTGTTTAGATTGAAAGAAGACAGCAAGAAGTAGAGATCGAAAGAAAATTTGAATTTTCTCTCCACATGTTTGGTTGGATAGAAAAGTAGAAAAAAATAAAATGAATTTTTTTGTAAAGACATATTTGTCCCTAATTATAAATAAATAAATATATATATATATATATATATATATATATATATATATTCACACTTATAATATAACATAATATTATATTAATATTATATTATATTAATATAATATAATATAATATAAAGAATTAAAACTACAAAAATACTTTATAATTATGTTCTTAGATTTTTGAACTCCTAACAATAATGATATTTTCTTCCTCTTTAAAACAGTGGTATATACACATTTTGTTAGGAATGTGTAAATTGCAGTTCCTTGTTGTAACTTCATGTTGATGGATTATTGTAAAAGTCTTCTCCTAGTTTTCTCGAAGAGAACCAACATTCTCATTTTGTGTGATAGAGAACCAGCGTGTGAGAAATAAAAGACAGGGACAAAGAAGTAATTACACACCACAACCCTTTTCTTCCCCAGAAATCTCTTCACATGAGGAAAGATTTTATTTTTGGGTGGGTCCCACTCAAAATCGTCTCTCTTCCTACTTCTCCTCCTTCCCAAACAAGATAAAATCACTTTGCTCCCTCTATTCTCTCTTGTCAAAATCTCTTGAAACAAACGGTGTAAATCCCCAAAATCAGCAATCAAACAAACAATTCAAACCAAAAATCCCCCACCTTAAAACATATTTATAACTTACAAAAAAAAATTACCATGTATAACCGTTATACAAAAAAAAATATTGAACTACTAGAATAATGTTTGTTAAAGCCTTTAATTAAATTATCTTAATTTCTGGGTATTACACGCAATTATTGACTTTATAATTTGCTCGTTGACTCCCATTGCCTTCTTTTTTTTCGATCTACTTCGAGGAGTATCCCACCGCCAACCGACGGAGACTAATCTCCCGCGGGAGTTTGTTCGGCACCTCGATGGGTGGCATCCCTCCCAGCTGAGGTTTTTTCCATACCCAAGGCTCGAACTCGAGACTTTAGTTAAGGGGCAAGAGGCCTTTAACCACTCACGCCAACCTCAATTGGTCATTGCCTTATTTAACTCCATGCTAGTAATCTCCTTGTTTTTCGCGCTTTTGGATATAGAAGCATTAGACTCAACAATCTTGAATTCTCTTCCACTAACCACTTTTATATCCTTTTTTATTCCTATCTGATAAATAGTACCTATGGATCCCACCCAAAATCTTCTGTCTTCCCTACTTCTCCCCCTTCCCAAACAAGAGAAAATCACTTTTCTCTCTTCTCAAAATCTCTTGAAACAAACATAGTGTAAATCCCCAAAATCAACAATCACACAAAAAATGTACACCAAAAATCCCTACCTTAAAACATATTTATAACTTCAAAAAAAAAAAAATACCATGTATAACCGTTATACAAAAAGAAATTTTGAATTACTAGAATAATGTCAGTTAAAGTATTTAATTAAATTATCTTCATTTCTGGGTATTACACTCAAATATTAACCCTATAATTTGCACGTTGAGTCCCACTGCCTCCTTTAACTCCATGCTAGTAATCTCTTTGTTTTTCGTGCTTTTGGAAATAGAAGCATTAGACTTAGCAATCCCGAATTCTCCTCCACTAACCACTTTCATATCCTTTTTTATTCCTTTCTAATTAACAATCCCTATGCACGGATTTTGCGGTCTTTTTTTTTTTTTTTTTTTTACCAACACCAACTAATTATCTCCCACCATATCAAAATTTATGGTCATATGATTATCCTGAAGCAAAGTAAATCGAGATCCCACAATTATAGACCCCCATTCAGCTTCTTTACTACGTCCTTAGCTCCGGAAAAACCAACCAGATTCTCTTTATCCCTAGCATTCTCTGATCACCTAGCTTTTTGGACCATTGTCCAAGGACCCCATTGCCCAGCAAGGTCAGCATTCATATCCAGTGCCAGCGAGCCAGCTCTATCTCCTCCCTGACCAGTGACCAGCCCCACCTTCCACCAAAGTGCCCATTGTTTCTGCTTGCATTCCATTCCTGTTCCAGCGCTATCCTTATGAGGACACCTCCATGTAATGACCAAACCTCCCACAAGCGAGATAAAGAAGATGAAGACCTTCGTACTCTACGTTGTAGTACCGTCCATTGATCTTGAACATTGTTAATAGGGGTTTCGTTAAATCAACCTCCACAAACAATCTCGTATACTTCCCCCTCTTGCAATAGCGTACTTTTATCAACCCTCATGGGTCTACCAATTTTGTTCCCGATAAAGTTCAACTCCTTGGAATTATAATATTCAATAGGTAAACCCGAAAATCGAATTCGCATAGCTACTTTTCCAATAGACTCATTTGTGGGATGAAAATTCGAGCCTCACTCCGTCACCATTAGATAGTGATCATAGTTCAACCACGACCCTTCCAGCAACGCCTTCATCTGGTCTTCCTTATGCGAGACGATTACAAGTAAGTAATCATTTCCTAAATCAATGATTGTAATAACTCCATTCCTCTTACACATATGCTTCAACCTTAACTCCAACGTCTTGGAACTAATCTTCCTCCCTAGCAATTTTACTATCACACAATTCCACTATGGCCTGCGAATCCTGTTTTTGTAACATCCCGATAATTAGTATATGTGTTTATTTAAAAATTAGTTTTACTAATAGGTTAAATATTTATTTTTATGCGTTTTGGCCTATTTGATTTGATTTGCTTATATGTTTAATTGCTTTATTAAGAATGATTAATTTTTCTAAATGTTTATTTCTGTTTATTTGAAATGTTGTTTGACTTGAGTAATTTTATTTACTCATTTAAAAGGTTTTACTGAGTACGTTAGCACTGCGTTGTTACAGGATGTGCATGCTTGCTAGATAGTAGCATTAAACAATTATATTTTGTTTAGAAAAATACAATCTAAAATTATTTTGGTTAAAGAAAAGTTATTTTCATAGTCCCTAAAAGATACTTTCAGCACCAAAAAAATAAGAGAGTAAAAATGGACTCTATTCTTTCCTTGGCTAAAAACACTCCACGACACCCTCTTTTCTCTCTCTTCCTTTTTCCTTTTTCTTTCCTTCTTCTTCTGCCAAACCCATACTTCTTCTTCTTCCTCCAAACTCCACTCTCCACCTCCCTGCACTCTTGTTCCAGCCGCTGCCCAAGCACCGCCGGACCGCCGCCTGGACGAGGGAAGACGACCGCGACCGCCTGCACGCGTCGCTGTTTGCGTTGAGCGCCGTCGTCTTTTTCTCGCGAGGAAGAAGCTCCACCGCGGTGAGCTCTTAGGTCGCCACCCATGGTGGTTTCCGGTCACATCTGATGATAAGGAACTAAGATCTGGGCTCCTCTCAACCTCCTCTCTCTCTTTTGGTTCGATTTATTTTCCCGTTCGTCGCTGTCATTCCGCCACCTTCGCCATCGTGGGTAAGCTTTCCGGCCATTGTGCTGCTCTATTTCATTTCTGTTTAGTTCCATCTCTTCCACTTGAGGTGCGGTCCATAACCCACACTTTTTGGTCAGGAACCGTCGTCAGCCGCCGCCTGTCGCCGCGTCAGAGCGTCGTCGGAGTACCATCGGAGCTCCTAACAGCTAATGCTTCTTCTCTTTCTAAGTTTGGGTGAGTGAAATCTCACCTATTGTGTTCATATTCAAAAAGCCCCAAACTGATTTTGGAACCCTAACCCTAGGTTTTGATTTCAGTTCTCAAAATATGAAATTAATTGGTGTTTTATGAAATTGAGATCATGATTAAGTGTTTCCCTAAACCAATTTTATCGATTTCTTGTTAAATTGATTTTCCCCCAAATTTTCATCTTGAGCCTAAAAGCCTCAAATTTGTTTTGATTTGAATTAATGTGATTTTTTGAGAAATTAAGTATATTAGTAAGTTATATTTATAGTGTTGATGTTGAGAAATTAATTTAGCGTTTTGTTTGGTTGTTTCTGTGCTTGGATCGGCTCTTTGGGATGTTTTCATGCTTGCTCTGGGAAAGCAGGAATTACCTTCTGGGAACTAATTGGAGCTGACTGTATAGCTGTGAAGTTCCAGAATAACCTCCGAACACCTTAAAAGGTGGGGGAAGATTATATGTTAGGTGTAGTTTGGGGTATATGCTGGTTACTATAACTGCTTAGGAATATTGGGAATTATCTTAGCATGCTTTCTTAATATTTTAATGTTATGATTATCTGTATGATTTTAGGATCTTATATCTTGTTATATCTGTTTAGATTTAATTTAGCGTTGTGCTAAATTGGATCTAGTTGAATTGGCATAAGGTTCTAATTCGAGAATCTTACTTATCTCCGTAACTCGAGTACGTTAAGCGTTGGATATAATTCCAAGTATCTAGACTCTAAGTATAAGCCTTATGTCCGATCGTTAAGTCACTTAGGGACTTGTTGTGATGTGTATTTGTTTCCGAACTTAGATTCGGGAGGTGTTGGAATATTAATATCAGTTGGTATCAAATTCTTATTTATTGAATCTGTGAATTCAATCTTAAGGTTTTTCCTTATTTACGTTTTGTTAAGTCTTGGGCTCGAATATATTTTATCATACGGAGTTGAGTAATTTTCTTTGGAATAAATGGGCCAATGGTCCATTCGAGCTCAACTCTTATCAATAATTGTTTTTAAATTGATACCGGCGCTTTGGAACTTTAGTTCCTGCTTTGTTTGTCTTTGGACAATATTCCAACCTTATCATTGTCGTTGTCGTTCTGGAGGCATAGACACCTTTTGTAGGATATTAGGGGACTGTGTGGGGGCCACGGAGACCTTGGGGATTGTGATAACCTTCTACCCCGCATGTTAAAAGCCAATTAATTTAAAAACAATTAAAGGAAAACATGCAATTACTGAATAAAATAGACAATTGTCCATGGGTAGAAAAGTCCCACATGAACCGTTTACAACGCGGAAATGAAATAAGTTTTAAATAACGAAACATAACAACCAATAAAAATAACCCAACCCCGATGTCACATACAGAGCTGGTATAACCGTTCCGGAATAAAATCCACGGAATTACAACTGAACTAACAACTACGAAAACATAAACTAGCCCTACGATGAGTGGCGGCTCCTCAGAGTCACTCCTCTCCGGGCTGCTCGTCATCCTCTGCAAGGTGCCAATCAGGCCAAACACAAACAACAAACACATATAGGGAGTAAGAATCGTATAAACATATTAGCATGGGAAATAGGCAGTAAAGTAAACAGCAAGCATAGCATCACATCAAACATCAACATCATCATCATGCTATGCAGTGCAATGCAATCCTACTCCGCTAAACCATCAATGCATGTGGGTCCACTAAACTCGGGATGAACGACTTCGGAGTTACATATCCACATTGAGAATCTACTCAACGCCGGAGAATCTACTCCTTGGATAGCCAACACATCAAACCAACGAATGCCTCGTCACGGGGGCGCTAGGAGAATCTACTCCAACCGTGGATGGCCGGATCGCCGTACTCTAGGACGACCTCCCCTATGTCGAACATCCCTAAACAACAACTCCGATGCAATGCGTATGCAACACGACAACAACGACAACACCACCTCCATACTCCAACGGGATCGACCGAAGGTAACAGCGGGATCAACCGCACCAACTTGCCTCGCGGAATCTACCTGAGGACTTAAGCGGAATCAACCGCAGTACTTGGGGCAAATTCTCGGCCACCAAGGTACGTAACAACAACACCTTAGACCCAAACCGTGGGGTCAAGGCCTCCTTGGCCAAAAAGCACCAAGGCACAACTCATCAGCTTGCGGCACCCTAAAGGGTATCGACTTAACCTCTCACCATCTCATCATCTTTGTTTATCTTTATTAACATTTACCAAGTTGTCTAATCAGTTATCATCATAGGGAAGTGAGGTTTAAAACCCCTTAAGTCCTTTAATCTGGTTCTGTCCCAGTGGGTTGAGCACGGTCGTGCTCGTAACCCAGCACGGTCGTGCTTAAGCACGTGAGGGGCGTGCTCCCCTGTAAGTGAAGCACGGTCGTGCTTCTTAATGAGCACGGTCGTGCTTAGCAGCACAATCGTGCTCTTTGTCCTGTACGGCCGTGCTCAACAGCGTGGCCATCTCCCCAGAATTCAACTGGGAGCACGGTCGTGCTCCCTGTTCAGCACGGTCGTGCTCAACGCGCGACAGTGCTGTTCTGGGCAGGAACAGAGGCTGATACTTAACCAAATTTCATAATTTAATCCATTAAACATCCTAACTCACTTTTAACACATTTTTAGGGATTAAACAGCAGTAACTCAATCATCATAACATCAACCATGCAGCCAGCAACATCAACAACCATCTCATGATAATAACAATGATGAACACATCGATATCATACTCACATTTGACATAACATACTTTCCAGAATATTGAACATATGACAATCTTATCATATAACAGTCAACATACATCATTATTCAGACATTTAATCATACCACAAAAATATTGAAAACGGGGTTATGGGAACCCCTTACTTTACACTAGCCCCAGACCTATGTAAATACTACCCTCCTCCCCATACCTGGATTGAAGGTAGCTCTTTCGGTGTCCTAAGCAACGAACCGGCTCTTCCCCTTTACAGCGACTTACACCGAACAAACCTTGGATCAACAGACAACCAAGGGTTAGTTCCCATTCACAATAACGGAAAAAGGAACCAAGAGAGGGGAAAGGAACTTTACCTAAACCACTACCAACGATGCACTAACAGTCTCCCAATGCTTCTAAACTGTCCCAGGTGGAAGAAACCAGAAAACGGCTCTTCGTGGTCGCACTGCGGCTGCTGAGTTCACCAAAATAGGGTTAAAAACGTTAAACCCTCGATTCTGTTCACGTATATAACTTCCGGACTTGAGCACGGTCGTGCTTACCCTTGAGCACGGTCGTGCTCCACTTAGCGTCACGAGACGCGGTCCACGCCTTGAGCACGGGCGTGCTCAATGTTGAGCACGGTCGTGCTCAACTTAAAATCAGAATCACGCTTCTGACTTTAAGCACGGTCTTGCTGGTTGATGAGCACGGGTGTGCTCATGTACCAGAAAGGGACTTTTAACCAAAAATCCCACTAAGCCCTTGAAGCAATAATTCCAACTTAACACAACCAGCTTAAATAAAATATTCTGAAAAACAGGGTGTTACAATTCCACCCCCCTTATAAAAATTTCGTCCTCGAAATTTACACGTACCTCAAGGAAAAAGATGCGGGTACGTTTCCATCATCGTGCTCTCCAGCTCCCAGGTAGCACTTTCCTCAGTCGCCCCACTCCAAACCACTTTAACCAAAGGAATTTTCTTGCCTCTTAGCTGCTTCACCCTCCTATCCTCGACTCGAAGAGGTAACACCTCAAACGTCAGGTTCTCTTTCAACTGTATAGCGTCGGGTACTATCACGTGGCTAGGGTCATGAACATACTTCCTGAGTTGTGACACATGAAAAACATTGTGGAGATTTGACAAGAACGTGGGTAAGGCTATTTGGTAGGCGACTTCGCCGACTCTTTTGAGGATTTGGTAAGGACCAATGAACCTCGGAGTAAGTTTCCTCGCCTTCATCACTCTACCAACCCCAGTCGTCGGGGTAACTCTCAAGAATACATGATCGCCTTCCTGGAATTCGAGGGCCTTCCTCCTTTTATCATGGTAGCTTTTCTGCCTACTCTGTGCAACTCTCATCTTTTCCTGAACTAACTTAATCTTTTCTGTTGTTTCTTGGACTATCTCAGGCCCTAGCACCACACTATCACTAGGTTCACTCCAACACAAGGGTGTCCTACATCTCCTCCCATACAGAGCTTCATAAGGTGCCATCCCAATGCTGGAATGGAAGCTGTTGTTGTAGGTGAACTCTATTAGGGGCAAAAACTTGTCCCAACTTCCTGACTGTTCTAACACACAAGCCCTTAACAGGTCCTCTAAGGACTGGATGGTCCGCTCAGACTGCCCATCAGTCTGTGGGTGGTAAGCTAAACTAAGCCTAAGCTTTGTTCCTAAAGCCTCTTGCAAACTATTCCAAAACCTAGAGGTAAACCTCGGGTCTCTATCCGAAACTATGCTAGAGGGTACACCATGAAGCCTAACTATCTCCTTGATGTACAACTTAGCCAACTTCTCTAGAGGATACTCCATGTTCATCGGAATGAAATGGGCAGACTTAGTCAGTCTATCCACAACAACCCAAATTGCCTCAAAACCAGCTGGAGTCCTAGGGAGTCCAGACACAAAATCCATGGAGATACTATCCCATTTCCATTCTGGGATACTCAGGGGTTGCAACTTACCCGAAGGCCTTTGATGCTCGATCTTAGCCTTCTGACAAACTAGGCACGCATACACAAACTCAGCTACGTCATTTTTCATCCTAGGCCACCAAAACATTCTCTTAAGGTCCTGATACATCTTAGTGGCACCTGGGTGCACACTCAATCCACTCCTATGGCCTTCTTCTAAGATCAACTTCCTAAGCTCAGAAACAGCTGGCACACAAACTCTATCCTTAAACCTCAAGATACCATCACTGCCATCCTTAAAACTTAGGTCTCTACCCTGAGCAAGCAACTCTCGCTGGTCTAAGAGATACTTATCTAACTTCTGACCCTCTCTAATCTGATCCATCAAACTGTTGGTAACCTTCAAGGTACCAAGCCTAATACTCTTAGGGGTAAACTCACAAGCTAGACTAAGGTCTCTAAACTCCTCAATCAGGTCCATCTCCCTAACCATCAAAGTGGAGATATGCAGGGTTTTCCTACTCAAGGCATCGGCCACCACATTGGCCTTTCCTGGGTGATAGGTCAGCTCGAAGTCATAATCCTTTAAGAACTCCATCCACCTACGATGCCTCATATTCAACTCCTTTTGATCAAAGAGATACT
Source organism: Echinosophora koreensis (assembly GCA_035048595.1). Taxonomy (NCBI): domain Eukaryota; kingdom Viridiplantae; phylum Streptophyta; class Magnoliopsida; order Fabales; family Fabaceae; genus Echinosophora; species Echinosophora koreensis. The sequence continues at coordinate 20,654 of JAPCYP010000095.1, forward strand.
TCAAACTCTTATGATCGCTAAAAACCTCAAATCTCGCTCTATAAAGGTAATGCCTCCAGATCTTTAAGGCGAATACCACAGCTCCTAACTCTAGGTCATGGGTAGGGTAGTTCTTCTCATGGATTTTCAACTGCCTAGAAGCGTAAGCGACTACCTTACCATTCTGCATCAGCACACCACCTAACCCTTGCTTAGAAGCATCGCAGTAAACTACGAAGGGTTCACTAGGATCTGGCAAAACTAACACTGGTGCTGACGTCAACCTATTCTTAAAGGTTTGGAAACTCTCTTCATACTTAGAGTCCCACACAAACAACTGTCCCTTCTTGGTGAGACGGGTTAAGGGTAAAGCTATCTTAGAGAAACCTTCTATAAACCGTCTATAATACCCGGCTAACCCCAAGAAACTCCTAATCTCGGTTACAGACTTTGGCGCTTCCCACTGGAGCACCGTCTCTACCTTAGCTGGGTCCACTGCTATGCCACCCTTAGAGATGACATGTCCTAAGAAGCTCACTTCCTCTAACCAGAACTCACACTTAGACAACTTAGCATACAACTGCTTCTCCTTAAGGGTCTGCAAGACAACCCTCAGGTGTTCCTCATGTTCCTCCTTACTCTTGGAGTACACTAAGATGTCATCTATAAACACCACCACGAACTTATCCAAGTAAGGGTGAAAGGTCTTGTTCATGTAGTCCATGAAGACCGCAGGAGCGTTGGTCACACCGAAAGGCATAACCAAGTATTCATAGTGACCATATCGCGTCCTAAACGCTGTCTTAGGGATGTCCTCAGACTTAACCCGAATCTGATGGTACCCTGACCTCAAATCTATCTTTGAAAAGACGCAAGCGCCCATCAACTGGTCCATAAGATCATCAATCCTAGGGAGGAGATACCGATTCTTTATGGTCACCTTGTTGAGCTGCCGAAAGTCGACACACAACCTCATACTACCATCCTTCTTCTTCACCAACAACACGGGTGCTCCCCACGGAGACACACTGGGCCTAATGAACTGCTTCTTCATCAGATCTTCCAACTGTTCTTTCAACTTAGCTAGCTCTAGAGGAGACATTCTATAGGGTGCTATGGAAATTGGCCCGGTGCCAGGCACTAAGTCTATGGTAAACTCAACATCTCTTTCTGGGGGTAAGCTATAAACATCCCCCGGAAACACTTCAGGAAACTCTCGTACAACAGGCAAGCTGGCGATGACAGGAGGGCTGCTCTCTACATCCAGGGAAGCTAACATCATGTATACTTGGGCTTCGTCTCTCATCGAAGCTTGTACTTGGCTGGCAGAGAGAAGGTCTGGATTCTTAGACTCCTTTGGAGTTCCAAAAACCAGAGTTTTATCGAAACAATTCAGAAGGACATGGTTGGAAGATAACCAGTCCATACCCAGAATAATGTCCAGGTCTTTCAAAGGTAAGCATACAAGATCAGCAAGGAAAGTTTTATCGTTTATAACAATATGACAGTTCTTGCATGCATAAGAAGTAGAAACAGGTTTATTTGTAGGTGTAGAAACCAACAAATCAAACTCAAGGAAGGTAACAGGCAATTTTAAACTCTTGACCCTATCATGCGATATAAACGAGTGAGTAGCACCCGAATCATACAATACAGTTAATCGAGTTCCATCAATTAAACACGTACCTTGGATCAAGTCATCAGACTCGGAGGCTTCAGCTCCACTAAGAGTAAAGACTCTTCCAGTGGTCTTCAGTCTGTTGGCCTGGGGCTTCTGATTCTTGCTAGCGCTGGGAGGCTCGGCCTTAGCTCCATCACACTCGCGGCTGATGTGGCCTGGCTTGCCACACTTGAAACAGATAACCTGTGTTTCCTTGCACTGGGACGAATAGTGGTCCTGTGCTCCACACTTTCCACACCTCATAGCTCTAGGGACATCAGAAAACCCACCCCTGAAGCTACTCTGCTGAAACTGGGGCTTCCTGCCACTCTGCTTGAAGTCCTTGCCCGAAGGGGCATACCGCTGCTTGCCCTTATCCCTCTGATCAACCCTCTTGCCACTCTGATTATCCGATCCTCTGGAACTAGCAGCTCTGAACTGGCTGGTATCCTCATAGATCCTGCACTTGTTGACCAGAATAGGGAAGACTCTGATCTCCTGATAGCTGATGGCCTGTTTGATCTCAGGCCGGAGTCCTGCTTCGAACTTCACACACTTGGAGCGATCGTCCGTCTCATGCTGGTAAGGAGTGTAGTACCTAGCCAGCTCCTCGAACTTAGCCGTATAGTCGCCGACTGACAGCGACCCCTGCCTCAAAGACAAGAATTCCATCTCCTTCTTGTCCCTGATATCCGCTGGAAAATACTTCTCCAGAAACCTCTGTCTGAACACAGCCCAAGTCACCGCTGTGCCCTCTGCCTGCAGTTATCCCACCAGTGCTCCGCCTCTTCAGTCAACATGAAGGTGGCGAAGATGAGCTTCTGCTGATCATTACAATCCATCGCACGGAAGATCTTCTCTATCTCCCTCAGCCACAACAAAGCTCCCTCTGGGTCATACGCTCCCTTGAACGACGGAGGGTTGTTCCTCTGGAACTTATCCAGTCCCTGGAACTCAGCTGGTCCACCGTTGTTAGGGTTGACCTGTCCGATAGCATTGGCCAGAAGTGCCAATGCGTCAGCAATCGCCTGATCGTTGCGTCCTCTACCGGCCATTAGTTCCTGTACATGCCCAAAACAGCCTTTAATACAGAAACTTAGCGAGTAAAAGCTACAGGCAACTAACTTAAAACATCATTATCTACACCAAGTATAGACAATTCACACAAGAGTCACACAACAGACTCATACCACGTCCGAACAAGGTCGAACTGCTCTGATACCACTAAATGTGACAACCTTCTACCCCGCATGTTAAAAGCCAATTAATTTAAAAACAATTAAAGGAAAACATGCAATTACTGAATAAAATAGACAATTGTCCATGGGTAGAAAAGTCCCACATGAACCGTTTACAACGCGGAAATGAAATAAGTTTTAAATAACGAAACATAACAACCAATAAAAATAACCCAACCCCGATGTCACATACAGAGCTGGTATAACCGTTCCGGAATAAAATCCACGGAATTACAACTGAACTAACAACTACGAAAACATAAACTAGCCCTACGATGAGTGGCGGCTCCTCAGAGTAGGCATGGCAACGGGGCGGGGCGGGGGCGGTTTTTACCTTCCCCAACCCCGCCCCCGCTTCTACACCCGAACCCCGCCCCCGCCCCAAATCCCCGCTGGGGTTGAAAACTGCCCCCGCCCCCGTTGGGGGATCGGGTTTCCCCGCCCCGCCCCGCCCCCGTTGGGGGTTGAGTACTCTACCAATTAATAGAGACTTACAGTGGAGGGAAAGGAGGCGGCCGGAGATGGAGGATGCAGACGGCGGCCGGAAGCGGAGGACGAAGACGACGGCCACCGGTAACAGAGGACGCAGTCATGCAGATGTTAGGGCTTAGAGATGAGAGGGAGTTGGCGGTGGTGGAGGTGCGGGCTGCAGGGTGGATGCGTCGGAGCTCGCGCGGCGGTATAGAGTCAGGAGGGGGGAGTGATGAAAGGAAATTGAGGTGGCAGTGGTGGAGATCGCTCGAGCTGCGCGGCGGCGGCGGAGCTGCGTGGTCGACGATGCAGAGTGAGGGAGATGGGAGGCGCTGTGGGGCTGCGGCGTGAGGAAGAAAGAGGGTTAGGTTAGGCACTTAGGGTGTGATTATGTGAGGGAAGAGTGAAATCAGAACAGCTACTTGCTATTTTAAGGGTCAGTCAAAAACCTAAGTGTATAAAACTAAGGGCAGATTAGTAAAATCGAGTGAGCGGGGCGGGTTCGGGGGTGGGTTCGGGGCGGGTATCAACATCCCCAACCCCGCCCCCGCCCCCGCCTATGAAACTCGGGTTTTCCCCGAACCCGACCCCAAACCCAGTCAAAACGGGGTTTCCCCGTCAAAGTCGGGGCGGGTTCGGGTGGGTACCCATGGGTCCGGGTTGTTTTGCCATGCCTACCTCAGAGTCACTCCTCTCCGGGCTGCTCGTCATCCTCTGCAAGGTGCCAATCAGGCCAAACACAAACAACAAACACATATAGGGAGTAAGAATCGTATAAACATATTAGCATGGGAAATAGGCAGTAAAGTAAACAGCAAGCATAGCATCACATCAAACATCAACATCATCATCATGCTATGCAGTGCAATGCAATCCTACTCCGCTAAACCATCAATGCATGTGGATCCACTAAACTCGGGATGAACGACTTCGGAGTTACATATCCACATTGAGAATCTACTCAACGCCGGAGAATCTACTCCTTGGATAGCCAACGCATCAAACCAACGAATGCCTCGTCACGGGGGCGCTAGGAGAATCTACTCCAACCGTGGATGGCCGGATCACCGTACTCTAGGACGACCTCCCCTATGTCGAACATCCCTAAACAACAACTCCGATGCAATGCGTATGCAACACGACAACAACGACAACACCACCTCCATACTCCAACGGGATCGACCGAAGGTAACAGCGGGATCAACCGCACCAACTTGCCTCGCAGAATCTACCTAAGGACTTAAGCGGAATCAACCGCAGTACTTGGGGCAAATTCTCGGCCACCAAGGTACGTAACAACAACACCTTAGACCCAAACCGTGGGGTCAAGGCCTCCTTGGCCAAAAAGCACCAAGGCACAACTCATCAGCTTGCGGCACCCTAAAGGGTATCGACTTAACCTCTCACCATCTCATCATCTTTGTTTATCTTTATTAACATTTACCAAGTTGTCTAATCAGTTATCATCATAGGGAAGTGGGGTTTAAAACCCCTTAAGTCCTTTAATCTGGTTCTGTCCCAGTGGGTTGAGCACGGTCGTGCTCGTAACCCAGCACGGTCGTGCTTAAGCACGTGAGGGGTGTGCTCCCCTGTAAGTGAAGCACGGTCGTGCTTCTTAATGAGCACGGTCGTGCTGCGGTCGTGCTTAGCAGCACGATCGTGCTCAGCAGCACGATCGTGCTCTTTGTCCTGTACGGCCGTGCTCAACAGCGCGGCCATCTCCCCAGAATTCAACTGGGAGCACGGTCGTGCTCCCTGTTCAGCACGGTCGTGCTCAACCCAATTTCATAATTTAATCCATTAAACATCCTAACTTACTTTTAACACGTTTTTAGGGATTAAATAGCAGTAACTCAATCATCATAACATCAACCATGCAGCCAGCAACATCAACAACCATCTCATGATAATAACAATGATGAACACATCGATATCATACTCACATTTGACATAACATACTTTCCAGAATATTGAACATATGACAATCTTATCATATAGCAGTCAACATACATCATTATTCAGACATTTAATCATACCACAAAAATATTGAAAACGAGGTTATGGGAACCCCTTACTTTACACTAGCCCCAGACCTATGTAAATACTACCCTCCTCCCCATACCTGGATTGAAGGTAGCTCTTTCGGTGTCCTAAGCAACGAACCGGCTCTTCCCCTTTACAGCGACTTACACCGAACAAACCTTGGATCAACAGACAACCAAGGGTTAGTTCCCATTCACAATAACGGAAAAGGAACCAAAAGAGGGGAAATGAACTTTACCTAAACCACTACCAATGATGCACTAACAGTCTCCCAATGCTTCTAAACTGTCCCAGGTGGAAGAAACCAGAAAACGGCTCTTCGTGGTCGCACTGCTGCTGTTGAGTTCACCAAAATAGGGTTAAAAACGTTAAACCCTCGATTCTGTTCACGTATATAACTTCCGGACTTGAGCATGGTCGTGCTTACCCTTGAGCACGGTCGTGCTCCACTTAGCGTCACGGGACGCGGTCCACGCCTTGAACACGGGCGTGCTCAATGTTGAGCACGGTCGTGCTCAACTTAAAATCAGAATCACGCTTCTGACTTTAAGCACGGGCTTGCTGGTTGATGAGCACGGGTGTGCTCATGTACCAGAAAGGGACTTTTAACAAAAAATCCCACTAAGTCCTTGAAGCAATAATTCCAACTTAACACAACCAGCTTAAATAAAATATTCTGAAAAATAGGGTGTTACAGGGATAGTCAAGCGCGGATCCTGCCAATGGTCCGGTGTATGCATCACCGGTGCCCGTGGAGACCTGGACAACAGGGCTATCTTGAAACTCCACTGAACTAAATACTATTCAGATGTTAAGTACTCTCGCGTGAAAGTGCCGGGGAGATGGCTTGTGCCGAGTAAATGGCTTTTAGCGTACTCCTATCGTGGGCTTGTGCACCGAGTTGTTTACAAATATTTCCTGAATGCTATCTCGATAGAACGTTATGACAACAATATAGTCTCCATGGAGCAAAGTTAGGTCGATGTCTTAGGCATGCATTCGAGTCTCAGCCTTTTTCTAGAATTATATAACTATTTTATAAAAGTTTCCCCAAATATATGTATCCACTTGATTGATTGTTTGTCGCCGTATACCCATATTTATGTTATGAGCTTGGCATAGAATCTTACCTCCATATGCGTTTCTTCTTTCTTCTTGTGTATGTGAGTAGCTGATTCTGATGGCCGCTCCGTATGTGGGACCGAGTTTCATGATGACTGATGATGTACAGTTTGGACTTTGGTTTCTTTTTGGAAGATCCGTTGTTGAGGGATATTTGGAGAATCTTCTTTGTTTTATGATGTTTATATATATATATATATATATATATATATATATATATATATATATATATATGTTAGGGGGAACTTTGAAGTTTTGTTGTATCGGCCTATTTGATGGCAATTCCGCGTGTTTTATGACTTTATGTATATTTTATGTTTTTAATGAAAATTTCCACGTTTGTATGAAAATTAAATTTTGATTACTGTATCTATTATTTCTAAGTCTTATTCATGAGTGAAGTCTTCTTTTTAGTTTTTCGCCCCTGGCAATTGATATAAGACCAGAGACCAAGTTTGGTTGGGTAAAGTTTTAACGTTATAAAATGTTTATCAGGTGTTTTCCGACTTTCAAACAAATTTCCGTTTTTGAAAGGAGACATTTCAAAATATTTTATGAAAATCCTTATTTTAATCATTATAATTAGTGTTAATTAAAACTAGGCGTCACGGTTTTCCTCCATTTTAGTCAAGAGAAAAGTAGGTCAGACATACTTGCCTTGTTGCCTCTCAATCATAGACAACCCAGCCTTGATCTCCTCTTCTTCCTTGTCTACCTCGAGATCATCATATGAACTTTTCTCATAAGAATCCTCCATCTACTCATCACTATCTCCATCCAAGTCAACGACATGCCGCTTCCCTCTGCCAACTCAAATATCGAGTCCCTGTATGATCTCCTGCCTACACCCTCCTTCAGTTCCCCAAAACCATCCACAATATTAGCGTAAGACACTAGGAGAGAGGGCTCCGTTTAAAAAGGAATGCCCCCTTTGACTTTCTTTGAACTCCGATCAACCAAATTTGTTTCCTCCGTTGAGAGAACGCTTTCCTCACTCATGTCTCGTTAAAAAATGAAGTAAAATTAATTTTAGTTTTTCAAAATTGATTTTATTGGATACACTTTTACAAACAAACATGTTTAGTTACTATTGAAATGACTTCTGACTAGTCAAACAGACTTTTGAGGTGATGTCCAAATAGAGATGTAAATTTTACTCATACCCACAAATATCCGTGAATAATATTTGCAAAGGGTAGAAAATGGGTACTTTAATGGGTACTCGCTGGTAAAATAAACGAGTATTTTCTCTATCCATTTATCAATGTGACGAGCCCACTAAGATAAAATTACTAAAATGCCCCTTTACATATATAAACAAAATATACCTATTAGTGAATATTAGCGTGAAATTCAATAATTTTGCCAAGAAAAGGGTGTTTGATTTATGCCAAGCCAGAAGTTTTTGAATTATGTGTGAATGATGCTAATGATGCTAATATAGGAGTGTTTGAATAAAAAATATAGTTTGATATTCAATAATTTTGTGAGGTGTTTGAATATTTATAGATATTCGGTGATACTCGCAATATTGATAAATTCGTTTATAAACCACAAAATGGATACCACACATATATAGAGCGAGGACGGGTAAAAAGTTCATCCAACGAGACAAGTAACGGGAGCTACTACTGTACCCATATCTATCCCATCTCATGTGTATCCCTGTGTCCAAACAAGTCCTAACGAAAGCTATCACGGGAAACCGGTTTAACCAAAAAGTTAAGCAATGTATAACTTCTTGTGCCGACAAAACACACAGCCTAGTCATGAGAAAAACAATGATGCGAGCCTGTTTGGAGTAAAATTCTCGGCAACTTGATTGTGAGCAATGAGCATAGTATCTTTTGCATGACAATGGTGTGGCAGCTTCACGTGACACATTAATAACAATGTTATACCTAAATGTCATCACCATTAACTCCATCTGTATTACATAATAATTTTTTAATTTAATAGTGGTACGGTGTTAATTAATGTAATATCAATTAATTATATATGTATATATCACTTTTCAAGTAATTATTGTAATTTGAGTAAAAAGAAAAGAAATTATTGTAATTTTTATATTTGTAATAATATGATAGTATATGATTAAATGATAGAATAAAATATTTTTATACTTATAATATATTATCATTTAAAATTTTGTGTAAATATCTAAATTCATCCATAAAAATATGTGCTTCCAATTTAGTTTAAAAAAAATGAATACTTATAACTTAATCCTTGACAATCTCAAATGACAATCAAAATAATTCAAGATAAGAATCAATACGCCTCTAAAGTTTGTTCTCTCTCTCTCTCTCTTTTTTTTTTTTTTACAAACTCTAAAGTTTGTTCTAAAAAACTAATTTTACTTGGATTTAAAATTCTTTAAAATCAAATTATTATTTTTCATCTTACCAACATAAATTTTCTAGGAGAGAAATTTAGGTATTTTTTCCCTTTCTTTTAGTCAAACATAATTGATATATGTCACGATTCACATCCAAATAATTCCTCTTCGTAGCTCAGTAATAATTTTTTCTTTTTTATAAGGACTCATTTGGTGGTCAGGATAAGAGAGACATGATAGGATAAACTATCATATCTTATCTTAAACTATTGTTTAGTGAGCCAGCATGATAGAATAAATCAATCTTGTCACTTATCATATCTTGTCAATTTAGTTAAAATTCTATCCTGTGAGGAGGGCTGAGTTAAAAATAACAAGATAAGATAAAGTGATTTAAAGTATAATAAAATATAAAAATATTTTATATATAAAATAATTTAAGTATAATAAATTAATTAAAGTATAATAAAATATAAAAATATTTAAAATAAAAACTCAAAATAAAAAAATTAATATTCAAAATTATAAAATATAAAAAATAAATTAAAATTAGTAGAATATCTAAAAATTTAAAAATTACACGTAATTCTGTAACAAGGCTAAAATTATCATTTTATATAACATCAGTAAATTTTAAAAAAAATAAAAATAAAAAATGTTAAAAATAATAATTTAAAATCTAATAAAATATAAAAGTATATAAAGTAAAATATTTTTGTAAAAATATAAAATTAATTTAAGTTAATAAAAATATTAATAATTAACTTTAAATTTTTTATCACAAGACTAATTTGTTATTTTATATTATTTTAAAAAACTGACAAATATAAAAATTATCTTAACAATTTAATTATATTTAAAGTAAAAACTAAAAATGAATATTTAAAATAAAATAAAATTAATTTAAGTAAAAGAATATTTTAAAATTTTTGAAAATTATGTGTAATTTTGTCATAAGGATAATTTTGTCTCTTCATATAATTTAAAAATTGAAAATTATAAACAAGTAGAATCTAATAAAATAAAATAAAATAAAAACATTTAGAATAAAAATGAAAATTTTAAAATTCATATTAAAATTATAATGCTAATATCCTATCAAGTTCCTTATGGATATCAAACGTCGGATATGATAACAATTTATCATGTTCATATTCTATTCTACTTCTATCCTGCTCTCTTATGCTATTCACCCCTATACTATCCCGACCACCAAATAAGCTATAAGAGTCTTGCTAACGAGAGTCATAATGGCATTGATTAAAGAACTCACAAAAGAAAAATTTGTATTAAAAAATTAAGTACAATACTTTTTCAAAATACTAAATATTTCATTTTCTCATATAAATCTTTTTTTTTTAATTTCTTAAATATTGCCCTACGTATACTCGTTAACGTTCTCCGTATAAAAATAGCAATAACATTAGCAATTCACTCTCTTAAGCTTTTATCAACGAGTGAAATTTATATAAAATCCATTAAATCATAGTACTCTACTCTTCATTTGATGAATTTCATTTCTTATAAATTCTATTCAACAATAAAAACGTGTAGAAAAGAAAGTATTGCTATCATTATTCTTATATTATACTGCCATCGTGCCAAGGACATTTTTCCCAACCTATTTGTCTTTGCGGTGTTAGGTCGCTACCACTGTGACCATTTAAGAAGCAAGCTATACACGTGGCGGGACGTCGAACGCTAGAGTACAAATCAACTGCCTTGAGCAAAAAGAAGAAGAAAGGAAAAAAAGCAAACCGCAACGTTTCTCTCAAACAGCAACAAGCGGAAAATCTTACGTCGTTTTAGCTGCCCAATCCTCAGACAATAAATAAAACGACATGCCGTTTCGCAGTTTCCCATAACAGTTTAAAAACCAAAGACACGATAACGCTACCTCATTTCATTTCGCATCGCGACACTGCAACCAACCACACAGCTAAACAACCCAGCCACCGGCGCTCCGGCGAGGTCGCCGGAAATACCAGCAGCTCCGCCACGCAACCCCTAACTACTCCACCACTAACCTTCTCACCACAATGCCTCCCTCTAAATCCCCATCATCCCATAACATAAAGCAAAGGGTACTCACGTGCCTCACAAAACTCTCCGACCGCGACACTCACTCCCTCGCCGCTAACGAACTCGAGTCAATCGCTCGAACCCTCGACCCAAACTCGGTCCCCCACTTCCTCTCATGCATCCGGTCCACCGACGGTTCAGACAAATCACCGGTCCGCAAGCAATGCGTCTACCTCTTCGGAATACTCTCCGAGACACACGGCAACGCACTCTCCCCCCATCTCTCCAAAATCCTCGACGCCATCGTCCGCCGGCTCCGCGACCCGGACTCGTCGGTCCGAACCGCCTGCGTCGACTCGGTTTCGGCATTGTCGGTAAACGTAACGAAGCAACCGTTCTCCAGCTTCCTGAAGCCGTTGGCGGAGGCTCTGTTCACGGAGCAGGACCCGAACTCGCAGGCCGGGTCGGCGCTGTGCCTGGCTTCGGTTATTGATTCGGTTCCGGATCCGGAGCCTGCCAGGCTGGCGAAGCTGTTGCCGAGGTTCGAGAAGCTTCTGAAGTGCGAGGGGTTTAAGGCCAAGGCGGCTCTGATGACGCTTATAGGAAGCGTGGTCGAGGCCGGTGGCGCGGCGAGCCGCGGTGCAGTGAGGAACTTGGTTCCTTGTCTGGTGGAATCTTTGGGTAGTAAGGATTGGGCTGTCAGGAAGGGTGCTGCGGAGGCGTTGCTGAAGTTGGCGATTGTGGAGAGGGAATTCGTGTCGGAATTCAAGGGTGGATGCTTGAAAGTCTTTGAAAATCGACGCTTCGATAAGGTTTTTGGTTCAGATAAGATTTTACTATTATTATTTTTTTAAAGTTTTTCTTTCTTTTTTGTGTGTCTAAATTTAGTAATTTCCTTATTTTGTTTCCAACATAGTTATAATCTACCAAAGCCTCCTGGTCCGAGGGGTAAAGAGCATTTCTCTTAAGTAAGGTCTTAAGTTTTGATCTTGTGAAGGGCAAAAAATAGGAGTTAGGAGTGTTTTACTTCTTTTAAGCGAGGATTCCAGCTCGATTAGAATTAATTCTAGACTAAAGTGATTTCTGAACAGTGAGGATCTAGACAAAAACTAGCTTATAATCAAAAGAGCTTTTAATAAATAGAGCCAGTAAAGATTGATGTCATGCAATATTGCAATGCATTTCTAGTTTCTACCTTTGTTGTTTATTTATGGTAATTTGAAAGTGAATTGAGTTTTGTCTTGTTTGTTTTTTAGGTAAAGTTAGTTCGAGAAGTTATGAATCAGATGTTGGAGGTGTGGAAGCAGATTCCTGATGTTTCGGATGAATTCTCTCCACCTCCTCAATCGAATTCTTCTTCAAAGGGTATTGATTTTTCTATATCTGATGTTTGCTTGATTTTGTCACTGAGATGAATACAAGTCTCAGATATTTTACAAGAATTGAAACTCATATTGTGTTATCTCATGTTTCCTGTTGAGCCTTCAAAAGGAAATCATGGTTATAAAGGGGAAAAAAAAGTTGGAGATGATGATCTATCTAGAGTTATTTGATTCCACATTAACGAAAAAAATTTCTCAGCTACAATTTGTTTTGGTTATAATTAAAGTATCAATGATTTTTTTTTTTTTTTTTGTGTCTTTCTGTTTGTGGGGTTGGGCTTTCTTGTCTGGTTCAGAGAATGTAAGTGATGGACACTATCCCCCGGTCTCTCAAAAATCATGTAATCCTGGTTCTGTAATGACTAAATTGAGGAAAAAATCCACCCCCATTAGCAGATCAACTCCACCAGATAGATCTTCCGCTGGCAATGCTAAAAAGATAAGTGCTCTAAGTAGCAACCGAAGAATGAGTTCGGGTGTTCTGCATAAACTAAATCATGAGAATTGGGATGTTCAAATTGATGTGTCAAATGCTCCCTATGCCATGGCTGAGCAGGGTGAATCTGTTTTGGAACGAAGCAAAAAGGATACCAGCAGATTTTTGAAGTCAGATATGAAACAAGCTCCGTTGGATAAAAATCCTGATGACAAGATGCATAAATTTGGTGGGTCCAAAGTTCGATCTCGTGTGGTTCCTTATTCTGAAGAGAGTCAAGATTCCAGTTCCCGTCTGTAATATAACTTAAAAGAACCCATACATAGGAATGACAAAGAGAGTGAGTGAGGATTTATCTTTGATCCGCAACCAATTACTTCAAAATTGAGAATGCAGCAGTCAAGTCTACTTGATCTTCTGCAGGTTTGTTCCCAATACTTACATTCACGTTCCTTCAAACACTTTTAATCTGTTTTGCTCAACTTATGGTTGCCACATCACTGGAAAGAATGTTTGCTGTTTAATATACTGTTGTGTTTAAAATTCCTCCTTGTTTCTTATATCTGTATGGATATATAGCATGTGTAATTCTCGATTGACGAAACATGTCTGACAATGTCCACCATATTCTTACAGAAATTTATGGGGAGCTCTGAAAATGGAATGCGTACTTTAGAAACTCGTGTGCATGGCCTTGAGTTGGCATTGGATGAGATCTCTTATGATGTGGCTGTATCAAGTGGAAGGATGACTAAATCTGATCCTCCTGGGAATACATGCTGATGATACCTGGTGACCGAATTTTTAAGCTCAAAATTTTGGAGGAAAACACAGGGCCAGTATTCATCCTCCCGGTTCTCTAGATCTGGTGGCACCCCATCTCTAGCTGCCATCCACCACAGAGCTGACAGGAATGCTGAAACTAAGTTGACAAACCACAGATTTAGGCTCCATGGTGATGGAGGCTTCATCACTAATCCTCTAGCAAAGATTAATACTAATTCAAGGGAGATTTCAGGTTTTGCAATAGCACAACCTGTTTAAAAGTACGTTCGCTTTCCACATGTTGTAGTCTATTCCCACAGCTCTCATCTATATATTCCTTCTAAGCCAATGATTTAGTAGCGGCTGTTTGAATTTCATGGTTTTCTTAGAATTTGGGTTTGGGCCTAACTCAATCCCAAAAGCTAGCTTATAGGATGAGGGTTGCCCCTTACTTAAGCACTCTTCAGGTCATATCGCTATCCAATGTGGGACTCCAACACACCCCCCTCACGCCCAGGACTAGACATCTAGAGCGTGAAGTTTGCAGGACCTGACATTTGCGGGTGGCCCAACGGATCTAGGATCTAGGATAGGCCTCTGATACCATCTTAGAATTTGGGTTTGAGCCTAATGAGTTAGGCCTTAAACCCAAATTCTAAGAGCTGCTATGGCCTTCTGGGCTGACAATTTTTTAGATTAATTACACCAGTTAATGCAACTTTTTTAGATTGTATCCTTGCTCTCTATTTTCTTTGCTCTACTATCTAATGCTATCTTCCCTGTCTCCTATCCTCCCTTTTGTTTCTTACTTTCTGGCAGATGTGCTGCACAATATAGACTGCAAGTTTGATCTTTTGATTCTCAACCAGCTTGGTGGAAAATCCCTTGATCCGAGAGGTGTGGCGATGATGATGTAAATCAGAACATATATTTGTTATGCTGTGAAGCATTGTCTACTTGAAAATACCCAATGGTAATCTTGTCACTCTTGGAGAAAGACAGAGAAGCTGGCTATCATACTTTTTCATCTTTGTGCAGGAATTTCATTTGTTATGCCACGATAGTTGTTGTTACGAGAACAACATATTGGGAGTGAGTTCAGTGCTAAATATTACTATTTCAGTAGAGGGTGAACCTGTTTATGGCAGAAACACTGTATCTGGCTGCTTACCCTTTTGTGGGATGATTGAATACTATATTGCATTCAAGTTGCTAAAGCCTATATGGGTGACCGTAGCTGGAGGCTGGGATGGCACTCCTGTCTCATGGTCATGTTATTGCATCATTGGATGTGAATGCTTCTCTTCTATTCCACGTACCCACATTTGGTGCTTTCCCTTTGTTTAATGAAGTCTAAGCTTGGTGTTCTAATTGGAGCTCTCTCATCTGTGTGCTCACGCGCGCGCACGCACACCAGGAAAGAGAGAACAAAGAATCGAATGAAAAATTACTTGCATTATTATTAATATTTTTGAATGGTGCACACAGAATACTTGCTTTTGAATAATGAATATGGATATTTATATGGCCTACCTTATGTTGTCCTGTCCACTCTCGCAAGCTAATGCCAACTACTCATCGCTATTATGATACTTATAATATTCCTAACAAATCTGAATTACTCTATAACACACCCTTAATATTATTTTTTTGGTTTAAGTAGATTTTTTTTTTGGTTTACCCTTAATATTTAAAGAAGAATAGAAGATCCAACACCTAATTTCTTTTTAAGCAATATGAACTTATCACTCTTAAATGGTTTAGTTAAAATATCTGTCTTCCTTTTATTCACTTTTTCTCTTAAATAATGAAATATGGTCTTTATATTGTTACTCATTCCACCATGTCAAGTCTTGAAACATTGTCCACCGCCAACACCATAGCTTGCTCCACTCCCAAGTGCATTTTTTCCAATAATGTTCGAAGCCACAACTCTTGACATGCAATGGTTGATGCATAGATGTACTTAGTCTCACACGATGTAAGGTTCATGTCCCCTCATGGTTCTTTGTATTCTTTTCTTTTTTTTAATAATATTAAGGTGTGCTGCAAATGATTGGTAGGGTTTGGGGTGCCAAACTAGTTAGGATGTCTACTCTATTGTGATGCTTTTGCATGCCTTTTTGCTTTTAAAAAAAGTACAAAAATGTAAAAAAAAAGGGGTTAAATATGTTTTTAGTCCATCATTTTTATAAAAAATTCGGTTTTAGTCCCCTATTTGGAAAACATACTTTTTTATTCCCCTGTTTTTAAAATGTGTCATAAGTCGTCCTTATACTTATACCACACATTTTTAGTCTCTCATTTTTTACAATCACACATTTTTAGTCCCTCATTTTGACAAAAAATTGGTTTTAGTCCCCTGTTTTTCAAATGAAAGTGTGGTGTAGGAACCATTTCTGACACATTTTAAAAAACGGGGGACTAAAAAAAGTATATTTTCCAAACGAGGGTCTAAAACCAAACTTTTATTAAAAAAATGAGGGTACTATGGTCATTTACATATAAATTTATATCATATCCTGACAATATTTGGTTTACCTCAAACACAAGACAGGATAACATAATGTTATCCAGTTGGTTATCTGGTGGACATCAAACTTTGGATAGGATAAAAACTTATCCTGCTCATATTCTATCATACTCATATCCTGTGCTCTTATCCTATCCGTGCTAATTCTATCCTGACCACCAAACGAATCCCAAAGTTATTAATTTGAGCTCATTTTGATGAGCTCATCCGAGTAATTCGTAATTAAGATCGAGTTGGATCTCTCAAAATGCTAGTCCAAAATGATTCAGGCCAATTTGACCCATCCCGATGAATCCTACGGGCACAATCATGATCGGGTCAGGTTGACCCATTTTTTGGGATAATAATAGGTAGAGTAATACCCATCTCGCCATAAAAAAAGGTTTAATTATTGAGTTGGTCCCTGAACTATTTAAGAATTTTCAAAAAGGTCCCTTAAACTAAAAATGTTTCTAATTAGGTCCCTAAATTTATATAAAATTTTTAATTGGGTCCTTGAACTAAAAAATTTCTAATTGGGTTCCTAAAGTAAAAAGGTGACTATATAAAAAATAATAATAATAAAATAAATTAAAGTAACTCAAAATATAAAACAAATAGTATGTGATATAAGTTAAATAACTCGAAATAAAATAATATTATTTAAGAAATATTAAAATAGTTCAAGAAGAACCTCAATTAAAAAAATATAAAATAATAAAATAAATTAAGTAACTCAAAATAAAATTCAAAATCCAATTATTTATTTTATTTATTATTTCAAACAATAACTTTGTTGTTAAATTGATAAAAAAAGAACTTTGTCGTTAAATTATATATTTTTTTAATGGTGATTTTTTTTACTTTTTTTTTTTTTTACTTAGTTTCATCTCTTATTATAATATTAGAATAAAAAATATTTCAAATAATGACATTTTCTGTTAAGTTTCATCCTTTACTATTTTATTTATGTTTTAAATATTTTTGTTTTCAAAATCATCATTTAATAATATATTACTATTTAATTTTTTTAATTGAGGTTTATCATTTTAATCTCTTAATATTTTGTTATAAAACATAAATTTTCTAGCACAATTTCATATTTCATTATTTTTGTATTATAATTTCAAGAACTAAATTTTGTCTCTCAAATTTATCTATTTTTATTTAATTATTATGATAAACAATAACTTATCTCACTAAGTTTTATTTTTTACTGTATTTTATTATTATTATTATTATTATTATTATTATTATTATTTTAAATAGCGAGTTTTTCTTGTCTTATTCATCTTTTTCTATTTTTATTATGTTAAAAGAATTTTTTTTTTTTTAATTTCATCATCTATCATTTTATTATTTTATATATTCATCTTTCTAGTTTAGGGATCTAATTGAAAATTTTATATAAGTTCTGGAACCCAATTAGAAAACTTTTTAGTTCAGGAAACCCAATTAAAAATTTTATATAAATTTAGAGACCTAATTAAATTTTTTTTTGTTCGAAATCTTAATTAAAAATTCTCAAATAATCCAGGATGAACTCAATCATTAAAAAAAAAAAAAACAACAACAACAAAAGCGCAGCCTTCTACTCTTATTTCTCTCTCGGGCTCTCCCTTGCCCGAATACCCATCTCTCTTCTACTTCCAATTAGCTCGCTCTCGCGCCACCGCAATCGTTTTCCCCAAAACGCACTCGCTCTCGTGCCGCCAGCCGTTTTGCCCAAAACACCCCAAACGGGCACCCCGGTATGTTTTCTTGTTAATTTTGTGTGTTGTGACCCATGTTTTGGGTTGGGGGATTCATATGTTTGTTGTAGTGGTGCAAAAAAGTGGCCAAGGTTTGATTATGGTGACCATTTGGATTTCTAGGTATTTCGTTTAGGTGGGGGGAGGAGGGAACATGGTTTGAATGTTTGGATTTCTAGAGATTTGGTGTTTTTGTGTGATGGTGTTTTTGTTACTGTAGAATATCAGTGTGAAGGAGACGATGCAAGGATAGAATTAATGGTGCATTTAGGTAAAGCTGATGTGATGTTGGTTTTTCAAAATTGTTACATAGGTGATGGTACTCTTGATTGATAATTTGCTGTTAATTATGAATCATGAACATGACAGTGAACCCACTAATAGAAAGAGAATAATTCTTTTTCATGCTTGGTTGAGCAATGAAGAAGGAAATGGGAAAAAAATTGAGAATGTATCACAATGTAAAAAGAGCTATCAAAATAAAAAAATTTATTAGTTCTAGAGCTATTTTATTTTTTGTTTGAAATGACGTGTATATATATATATATATATATGTGTGGCTAAACTAGGTGCTTTTGCTTGAAGACCACTTGAAGATTTTGGCATCTCCTCCTGCTGGTATCAGCAGCTTGTTGGCTGATGCATCAGGTGTTTGTTTCTAAGATTGTAAAAAACAAGTGCATCTCTTTGGTTTTTGTTTCAACGCAAGTGGATCTCTATAACTTACAGTGTGGACAAGTCCAATCCATTGAAGAACCAAACCATGACCAGGACCATTCAACTTAGCTACTGATTGCGGGGGTTTTGACCAAACTAACCCACTTTTAGAAACTATTTACCAAAATAACCTACTTTTGAAAACTATTTACCAAACTAACCTACTTTTGAATAAAATAATATTTTTTTTTTGTTGACTTTGAGTGGGCACCGGTACATTGACTTTTGACCCGCCACGTGGCGGGTCTCTAATGGCAAAAAAAAAAACGAAAAAGAAAAAAAACAAAAAAGAAAAAAAAAGAGGGCAGTGGCGCCGTTAGGACTGGCGCCAATGTTTTATAATATATATATATATATTATATATTATAATATAATAATTATTAATATAATTATTATATATATATAAATAATTTAATAATATTAATATAATTATATTAATTATTAACTAATTAATAAATATTTATTATTAATATTAATAATTAATAATATATGTTAATATAACTTTTATATATATATATAAAAATTAATAATTTAATATAATTATTATATATTAAATAATTTAATAATATTAATATATTTATATTAATTAGTAATTAATTAATATAATTCTTATATAGTGATAATATTTATTAGTATAATTTAATTAATTAATTAATTAATAAATATTTATTATTAATTAATAGTTAATAATATAAATTTGGTTGTCTTGTGTCTGTAATGTAATTTGTTAAGCTCGTTTCCTTTGACCGATGACTTGGTTGCTCGTCACATTCACATCACATACATGTTCACTGATCACAATACTATCATTTATATATATAATAATTAATATTATCATTTATTTATTATAATAATTAATTATTATAAACAAATTTGTTGGAGTTGGTTTTTGTGGAGCAAGAATTGTGAAATTGTCAAAACAGGTCCACTAGTGTGATAGTATTGTGATCAGTGAACATGCATGTGATGTGAATGTGACGAGCAACCAAGTCATCGGTCAAAGGAAAACGAGCTTAACAAATTACATTACAGACACAAGACAACACAAACCGAACACTTTTATAAAAAAAACCGCAAACCGAACACTTTATTATTGTAAACAAATACTGTCATGTGAGAAAAGAAACAATCAATTGAGGTTAGAAGCGTAGCTAGCAAGAAAAAATATAAGGAAAAATACTTTTATAAGAAGATAATTAAAATTATAAATTAATATTATCATTTATATATATAATAATTAATATTATCATTTATTTATATAATAATTAATTATTATAAACAAATTTGTTGGAGTTGGTTTTTGTGGAGCAAGAATTGTGAAATTGTCAAACAGTCCACAGTGTGATAGTATTGTGATCAGTGAACATGCATGTGATGTGAATGTGACGAGCAACCAAGTCATCGGTCAAAGGAAACGAGCTTAACAAATACATTACAGACACAAGACAAACACAAATTTATATTATTAACTATTAATTAATAATAAATATTAATTAATTAATTAATTAATTAATTAAAATTATACTAATAAATATTATCATTATATAAGAATTATATTAATTAATTACTAATTAATATAAATATATTAATATTATTAAATTATTTATATATAATAATTATATTAAATTATTAATTTTTATATATATATAAATTATATTAACATATATTATTAATAGTTAATATTAATAATAAATATTTATTAATTAGTTAATAATTAATATAATTATATTAATATTATTAAATTATTTATATATATATAATAATTATATTAATAATTATTATATTATAATATATAATATATATATATATATATATATATATATTATAAAACAGTGGCGGCCAGTCCTAACGGCGCAACTGCCCTCTTTTTTTTTTTTTTTTTTTTTCTTTTTCGTTTTTTTTTTTGGCCAATAGAGGACCCGCCACGTGACGGGTCCAAAGTCAATGGCGCCGGTCCTACCGGCGCCACTCAAAGTCAAAAAAAAAAATATTATTTTATTCAAAAGTAGGTTAGTTTGGTAAATAGTTTCAAAAGTAGGTTATTTTCGTCAATAGTTTCTAAAAGTGGGTTAGTTTGGTCAAAACCCCACTGATTGCGTGGGACACACCCCCGCCATTGCCCTTTACTCATTTTCCCACTAAAATACGAGGTACATAGATGACACTAATTCTGTTTTATTGCCAAACCCAACGACCCACCCAACCCAATGAGTTGAGTTTCATGATTTTTTTCTGCAAAACCCAACCCAAAAACCATTCACCTTTAATCAGGTTGGGTCCTAAAACCTATCGAAACCCAACCCAAACCGACCCATTGAACATCCCCAGATAAGAGTCTTAAGGGTGCGAACGGTATTTTTGGAACAAAAATATATATAAAAAGGACTTCTAGGTGTGTAAAGTAAAATACACGGTGCAAAAAGTAATCCCCTCTCGAATCGCATCTCCTACGTTTCTTTCTTTCTTTCTTTCAAGCCACTCTGAAGTCTGAGGTTGCACTCTGTGTCTGAAGTCCATTCCCCTCCGAGTCCCAGCTGCCTGAACCCTAATAGACAGCGTCTATTCCGCCGTCCGTCATCCTCCAAGCAACGCCTCCGTCCGCCGTCAGCTTAGCAACGCTTCTGTCCACTTCCTTACACACGTTTCTTCGATTCAGGTTCATAAATAACAAGGGTTCAATCCTCATTGCTCTCTCATGTTTTGTCTCTTTTCCATTCCCTTTCCATTTCTCACATTTTAGCTATCTGAGTTCAACTTCATTGATCTGAGTTTGGCATGGTATACTTGATTTTAATGTTGGTGTTGCTCCTTGATTGAGGTTCTGTTTCCGAAAGCGTGAGTAAAAATATTGCCAATCCCCTTCTGTTGTTGCTTCTTCTTGGATTAGCTACTATTTGTAACCAATAGATAAATTATGATCTGAAGACTTTTTTCCCTTATGTAAATATGCAGTAAAAAAATTATGGTATTTTCAATTTCTGGTGTTATTTATGATTTCAAACGTTATGTACAGGTTTTTAAAAGTACTTGAATAATCTGTAGGTCAATTTTTTTTCCTAAAAAAAACCCAACATTTAAAATCGTTTTTTACAGTTAAAATTTTCAGTTTTAAGAATTATAACAAGTGTTTTATAAGCGCTTGTGTAATAATGCATTCAAATGCCTTAATTTGTATAAGTGCTTTTCAAAGTTTGCGTCCAAACACAAATAACTAATTGAATTTAAGCACTTATGACAATAAACTCTCATGTGATAAAAACTTATCACATAAGCGTTTAATTAAGGTATTTTCCCAAACACGGGCATAGATATATGAGCAGAAGCTTTTGAAAAAAAAAACGATAGAGAAGCAGAAGCTCCATTTAGGGGCTATGTTCTTTTTTTCTCCTTTCCCCGCATATTCTCCCCTGCATCGGACTTGGAAGTTGGAACTGTAGCAGCACCATTGCGGCAGCAACTCTGTGGCTTCATTTGGACAGCGATTCCACCAGCTCTAAGAGGTGCGCTCCAGCGGCTCTCCAGGTTCATTACAAGACACCATTCGTCCTTTTCTTATACTATCAATACACCCAAATGCTTCATTCCTCAAATCCCAAATTCCCAATCTATGAAACAAAATCCCAACACAGTTTCTCTTTATTTGCCATTTTAAAATTCACGATCTCTGCTCACAGTTTTCTTTAACGTGAAACCAAAAAGGAAAAACAATGTTGCTTTGACTGTACTTGCCACATTAACTAATTGTTACAATTCCTCTATGGGATTCGGTCTTGCTTATGTATTAAAAGTTTTGGTGTTTACAGTCAACGATGTTTACAGTTTATGTTGGTTCTCAAATATTATGGAACAGCTTTTAAAGTAAAGTTTTTGCCTTTATGCATTGTATTGCCTGTTCTCTGGTATTAACTATAGTTTAATATTTTTCCATCAAATTCTCATCCCATATTATGCTTGAAACTATTATACAGCTCGTTTTCCCATATTTTTTTTACTTTCAAATAATTTATTACATTGAACTCTAAAATTATGCTGTCAGCATAAATCTGATCCCAATTTCTACCTTGAAGGCTAAATTATTATTGAAATTAAGAATAAAGGCACACCTAGGTGGACATGAATGGTCTTTGTAACCACTAAACTGCTCACTTTATAATATCCTCTCCTCTCTGTCTAACAGTCTGAGTTTAATCCTAGGCTACAAAAGTGTACAATGCAGTATTAGCACAAACCATAACATGCTCAACTTCCTAAAATCCAACTTCCTTGTTAGTTCACCATCTAGGCATAATTATAGATATGGAGTCCTCTATCCTATCCATCACTCTTAGGCAACCAACTCCAAAACACGAGTAGTGGTGTTAATGTAAATAAATATACTACACTTTAATCTCATGTTAGATTTTAGTTGTGGATCTGCGTAATGACTTTGTAAGGTTAGCTTTGTAAATTTCAAGCCCCACTTGCATCAACTACTGGCTGTTGCTTGTTGAACCTTAGCAATTATTCTGAAATTAGTTTAAATTTGCAGTTTGCTATTTCTCATGTTGGACCATCTCTTCCAAAAGCTTAAGTGGTTAGGTGAAGGACAAGAACCTTTTAGACTTAAGTGAGGACAATGCATAGGACCTGGTCATCTTTACCATGTGCTGAAATCCAACTTTTGTCTAGAATAATGAGAGTGGCAAGGATCAAACTCTGGACCACTTGATTAGAGAAGCTTTAATACCATATCCATCACCAACTCTTCCAAAAACTTAAATTGTTAGGTGAAGAACGTGAATGGTTTTATATATTTACACCATTCATTGAAGAACACGACTTTGAAATTGTGTGCAATAGTATGCTAGTTGGTCATATAAGTATCTGGTTTGGATGTTTTCATTAGAGGTGACTCTTGATTAACGAGTGCAGAACAAAATCTTTTCTCCTTTTTCACTTGCTTTTCGGATGCATAGTTGCAAGTTAAAATTTTTTTTTCCTGCATAAGCTAACTATGGATAACCTAAGCATGCAGTTTTTGACTCAATGTTGCATCATTGAACCACTTAGATGCTGCTTAACAGTTTGAATTTGCATTGTGCACCATTGAACCATTGAATTTAGTCACAAAGTGCATTTTAATGTGTGGTTGTCCAACCTGGATTGGAAAGGCTAGAATGCATTTTGAAGTAGCTTTGAAGTTGCGAATTAGCCTAGTGCATGCATTTTTGTTTGCTGAATTGGATTAGTGAACTACATTTCGAATTACATTATCAAGCCTCTGAAATAAATGCATAGTGGAAAGAATGAGGTAGCAGGGAAATAACCCTCTTCCACTATGGAGCTTTAGACATTAGATATTAGATATACAATACAAAGTGGATGTAGTATTGTAGTTCCTTTCCTTATTGCCTTTTTCCTTATATTTCATGTAACTATCATTTCCTTCTTGCCTCTTTCCTTAGGAGTTTGAGGTGCGTATGCAATGTTTTTTGTGATTTAGCTATGTTTGTGTATTGTGTTATGTGAATTGAAATGCATAATGGAATTAAGTAGCAGAGATATAACCCTTTTCCACTATGGAGCTTTAGACATACAATACAAAGTAGATGTAGTTCCTCACCTTATTGCCTCTTTCCTTATATTTCATTTAACTATAATTTCCTTATTGCATCTTTCCTTGTTGCTTCTTTCCTTAGGAGTTCGAGGTGCATATGCAATGTTTTTTGTGATTTAGCTATGTTTGCCTCTTTCAAACCAATGACTTTTCATGGTCATCATTTATATGAAGATTTGTGATATAGTTTCCGAAGAACTATAACTTTAGATTGTGATTGAATCAGGGTAGTTAATCCCGGATAGCGGCGCGGAGCGGCGGACCCAAAAAAACGCTATAGCGGTATAGCGCATAGTGGGATGGCCGCTATTTTAGGCATTTTTATACAGGTTAGATAGAAATATAAATCTATACTAGATTCATATACCATGTATAGAATACTCAAAATTCAAGTCATATTCATAATTCATCATAGATAGTCATACTGTCATATGTCCTAAGCAAAGCACACTAGTTAATAAGTACAAAAAGTAGTGTGCACATATCAATTTAAGCCCTACTACCCTAGACCTAGAGTCTTAAAGAAACCAAACATTAAACTTAACATATAGATAGTCATAGGTCCTAAGCAAAGCACACTAGTTAATAAGTACAAAAAAGTAGTGTGCACATATCAATTTAAGCCCTACTACCCTAGACATTAAACTAAACATCAAACACCATATTCAAGATCAGCCAAGTATTCTTCTTCTTCCTCTTTTTCATTGTCACTACTAAGCTTGTAGAGTCTTTCCTCGGTTCCTCCTCCTCCTCTTGAATCTCTTCATCACTTTGTTCTTCTTCTATCACTCCTCCCCTTGAGCTTGTAGGCCTAGAAGCAGCTGCCCTCCTTGTTCTTGTATGCTGCCTAGTGTAGGTTGAGGGCTCACCAGCCCATGTTAAATTAGCAAACATCTCCCCATGTCAAGGTATCATCATCAAAAACCAATTCAGCACTAGCATCTTCACCATCTCCACCCATTTCTCCCACTAAACCACTCATTGCTATCATCAATATCATTCAAGAGAATGGGATCAATCACATCGCTGCAGTCAAAACGCTCTTTAAGAGCTTGGTTATATTTAATATAAACCAAGCTTGTAACTTCTCATGCTCAAGCCTACTTCGTTCTTCGAATGGATCTATGTCATTAGTTTTTTACAAAAACTGAATGTTAGTTTCTTTACATTCTCAAAAAACTGAATGTCATTAGTTCTTTTCTAACAAAAACTGAATGTTAAGATTAACTTACATGCTAAAAAATACTCCAGTTTCGCTCATTTAATTCTTCATTCTTTCAATCTGTATTCTTCAATCATTTGTCTTTCCTAAGCCTACATTTAATCCACTCTCTGAGTGTTAATGAAAGAACTGTTTGTCTGATTGTATTTATTACAAACAAACTTCTCAAAACAAACCTGTGTGAGCCTGAAGAGGCTAAGTGAGCAAAGAATACTTTTCTTGGAGCCTGAAGAGGCTAGGTGTGCAAACAATACTTGGAGTCTGTAACCTGATCAATTATAGTGCATAAAACTTGGTGCTGCCAAGGATTGGACGTAGCTCTTTGTGTTAAAGAGTGAAACCAGGATAAATAGCTGTGTTAATCTCTTTTCCCTTGAACTCTTTAGTTGTTTTGTTTATACTATCTGCTTTCTAACTAAGGGGTTAAAAGTGTGAATATCAAGCTTGTTTTCATTTTGTATGCTTGTGTGCTTTCTTGTTAAAATACACCAGACAGGTGACCTGTCTGTATAGTTGTCTATTTCAGATTTTTCTAGCATAATTTCATATTTCATTATTTTGTTATTATCACTTCAAGAACTAAATTTTGTCTCTCAAATTTATATATTTTTATTTAATTACTATGCTAAACAATAAACTTTTCTCACTAAGTTTTATTTTTTACTTTATTATTATTATTTTAAATAGTGAGTTTTCCTCTCTTATTCATCTTTTGTTATTTTTATTATGTTAAATAGTAATTTTTTCCCCTAAATTTCATTATCTATCATTATATTATTTTATCTATCCACCTTTTTATTTTAGGGATCCAATTAAAATTTTTATATAAGTTCAGTGACCCAATTAGAAACTTTTTAGTTTAGGGACCCAATTGAAAATTTTATATAAATTTAGGGACCTAAATAATTTTTTTTTAGTTTTGAAGACCTAATTAAAAATTCTCAAATAGTTCAAGACCAACTCAATAATTAAAAAAAATAAAAAAAAAAAAAAAAAAAAACAACAACAAAAGCGCAGCACTCTACTCATATTTCTCTCTCGGACTCTCCCTTCCCGATAGGCCGATACCCATCTCTCTTCTACTTCCAATTAGCTCGCTCTCGTGCCGCCGCCGTCGTTTTCCCCAAAACGCATTCGCTCTAGTGCAGCTACCATTTTGCCCAAAACGCCCCAAATGCCCACCCCGGTATGTTTTCTTGTTAATTTTGTGTGTTGTGACCCATGTTTTGGGTTGGGGGATTCATATGTTTGTTGTAGTGGTGCAAAAAAGTGGCAAGGTTTGATTATGGTGACCATTTGGATTTCTAGGTATTTCGTTTAGGTGGGGGAGGAGGGAACATGGTTTGAATGTTTGGATTGCTAGAGATTTGGTGTTTTTGTGTGATGGTGTCTTTGTTACTGTAGAATATCAGTGTGAAGGAGGACGATGCAAGGATATAATTAATGGTGCATTTTAGGTAAAGTTGATGTGATGTTGGGTTTCAAAATTGTTACATAGGTTGATGGTACACTTGATTGATAATTTGCTGTCAATTATGAATTATGAACAAGACAGTGAACCCACTAATAGAAATAGAATAATTCTTTTTCATGCTTGGTTGAGCAATGAAGAAGGAAATGGGAAAAAAATTGAGAATCTATCACAATGTAAAAAGAGCTATCAAATAAAAAAAAATTTATTAGTTCTAGAGCTATTTTATTTTTTGTTTGAAATGACGTGTATAATTTTTTGGCTAAACTAGGTGCTTTGCTTGAAGACCACTTGAAGATTCTGACATCTCCTGCTGGTATCAGCAATTTGTTGGCTGATGCATCAGGTGTTTGTTTCCAAGATTGTAAGAAAACAAGTGCATCTCTTTGGTTTTTGTTTCAACGCAAGTGGAATCTCTATAACTTACAGTGTGGACAAGTCCAATCCAATGAAGACCAACCCATGACAGACCATTCAACTTAGCTACTGATTGCGTGCAACACACTCCCGCCACTGCCCTTTCCTCATTTTCCATTAAAATCCGAGGTAGATAAATGACACTAATTCTGCTCCCACGACATAGTACCTTGTGATAGTGTTGTTGCTGTGGTCCATTTCAAAGAGAAATTTGCACACTTAACTGAAACAAAACAAACTGGTTATTCCAGAAGAGTTCTTTCGTGCCATTTCACAAAGAGAGAGGAGGGAGAGATGACTTCTTCCCTTTGTGAGAACCCTTCGCCGGAGATATACATCCCGGAACAATGGTCAGAGGCAGCAGAGTCCATTGCATACTGTTCAACTCCAACTCCTATTGTTGTTATATGCGGCGCCAAGAATTGCGGCAAGACAACCTTCTCCCGTCATCTCCTCAACGTCCTCTTGCACGCAAGGTACACTAAAGTAGCTTATCTCGATACAGATGTTGGACAGCCTGAGTTTTCTCCTCCTGGTTTTCTATCCCTCACCATTGTTGACAAAGTAACTCCAGGTATGATAATGATTCCATATCTTAATTGTTACTTTCAGAAGAAAAAAAACCATTTTACCAATAAATACTCAACTTTGTTACTGATAAAAGTTTATGTCTCAATTTAGTCTCTTATAAATGAAAACTCACCATGTGGCCTCCTAAAAACTTCATATGTGAGTAAGAACTAATTTGAGGATAGATTAGTTTCTATCAGCCAATTTTCTTTTTTATCCCGTTGTCATACAGGGAAGATATAGATAGATAGAGATTTTATTGCAAGTCCAGTCAAAATTTGTGAAATTTCTTTGATAACCATTCTGACGGTATCTCTTGCACTTGAGGTGACAGTAAAAAGCTCATCATATGGTCTTTCCCCTATCCTGAACTATTTTGATCGACATTTGATTTTCTTAAGAACTAAGTTGGGACTTGGGAGTTTTCATTTCTCAACACTAAATTGAGAGCCAAATTTGAATTTTCACACTTTGATTTATAATAGATATTGACTAGTATCTTATTTCTTTTCTTTTATTGTTTTTTCCATATTAGATCTGAAGATTCCATGCTTGAAAACACCAGAGAGGTAGGAAGTGCTATCTCCTCTCAATAATTCACGAATTGAATCTGTCCTTTTTATTTTGGATTTTGTAATGTTCCTTTGACAAGGCTACTGCTTATGATTGCATATAACATGCAGTCACTTGCATTGGACTGTAAGATACTCTACAATGTATTCTTCATTTATTAGTTAGGTTAAGACAATTACAGTTTTTCATGTTTCTCTTAGGTTTTGGGGTAGGTGTATGCATTGCATACTTTCCAGATCAAGTAGAACTGTCTTAACATGGAATATGAGATAGCTAATTATTGTATTTAGTGAACAAAAAACAATATTATGTATTATGCCCTTGTTTATATGACCTTGTTCCAATTTTCTTATAAAGATTCTTTAACTGTAAAGTTCAAAGCCCTAGGCGTTCTTGTTTATTTCTTCTTCTAAGAAAGAGAAAACTGTTTTATTAATTTTTTTTTGTTGATAATCACTGTTTTATTATTTATTGCTATGAATTGTTTTGTGGATGATATTTATTGTGTCCGTGGGATTATAAATGCAATTAGTAAGTGTCAGCTGATCTATATATTGTTTGAATGAACATGTGATGGATTTGCTTGACTCACTATCTGTCATTTGTTCTATAACAGGTGCCTTTTCTTTGGTGACGTTTCGTCTAAAACAGATCCGTCTGCATACTTGAATTGCTTATTTGCCATAAACGATTATTACCGAAGGATGTATTGCATTTCTGATAAGGAAGAAAATCATCCTAGGACTGAGCTGCCTCTCATAGTGAATACTCCTGGCTGGGTGAAAGGTAAGCTCACTTCTTGTTTAGTTATTAATCTGAATTTTTTAATCCTGCATTTATATTTTTGCTGCACACAAAAAATTGCTTTCTTAGAATAATAACAATATATCATCTGTTATCGTAACTACTCATTCAATGGATTCTTCATTTCTCTTGCATTTCAGGCGTTGGTTATGACGTATTAGTGGAGATGTTGAAATATATTTGTCCAACACATGTTGTTAAGATAAGCATATCCACTGAAAATAAGAATTTACCTGCTGGAGAGTTCTGGCTAGGTGGGGAACACAGTGAAAGAATCAACTTAATTGAGATAAATTCAGCTCGTCAGGATTCCCTCAATAGATCGTAAGCCCGAATCTGTTCAATAAGTTATCCATTGCACTAACAGCTGCTGATTTGGACTTTAATTTTTGATGTTTTATGCATCAAGTATCATAGAATTCCCTTATCTGTTTCCTTAGGCTGCTTGTTCAGAAGGATGCACGCCTCTT
The DNA here is from genome assembly GCA_035048595.1 of Echinosophora koreensis. Taxonomy (NCBI): domain Eukaryota; kingdom Viridiplantae; phylum Streptophyta; class Magnoliopsida; order Fabales; family Fabaceae; genus Echinosophora; species Echinosophora koreensis. The sequence continues at coordinate 50,213 of JAPCYP010000095.1, forward strand.
GCGTGATTTAAGAATAATGGCTTATTTCAAACAGTGCTTTCCTAGTGATTCAGATATTTCTACGATCAAGGAACTTGCACATTCCCTGGCCTCTCACTGTCCTTATGAAGTTCCCATTGCAAGCATAAAGATTCGACATCTTCATTGCGAGGTTGGTTCAAATTGTACTTATCTGTTCTGAATCTGAGTTCTAATTCATGCCTTGTTGCAACAGTAAGGTTTGCTCTCTTGCCTTGTGACCTGATGATCACAGGTTGTGGTTGCTTGAAACAGACTCTCTGCTCTTGAGATAAGGCTGAATTCATCTAACCCTCCCTAAACCCCACAATGCTGGGAGTCTCGTGACTGAGCCTCCTTTTAAATGTTCTAATTATATACATTCCATCCATTTTAGTTCCAAAACCACTTATGAATTTTAAATCATTTTAGTGTAAAAATATATGTGTCATGTTTTCTTGTCAAGCATCTCTACAACATTTCGTCTATCTATTTATTCACACATTTGTGTAGAACATTTTTTAAAAGCATATTTTTGTAGGTCCCAAGCTCTGAAATATTCTACAGTTTGAATGCTAGTATTGTTGGCTTAGCAGTTGATTCTGAAGGACCTGAAAATTTACCTTGGTGTCTTGGTCTTGGTATGTAATTTGACCAACTTCCAAATTCCAAAATATGTCTCATCATGTCTTGCTCTAACATAGAGGGTCATTTCACTTGAAATTTAAAATTTAAAAAGCAATTTAGATGGAAGTAGTGTTGTAAACTAGCTGAAAGCCCTCCATTCGGCATTTTTCCTGTCTAGAAAACTTCAAACGCCTCATAAATAAAACATGACATCTGATTCTGATTAAACGATAAATTAGAGACTAGTTTCAATCTTTCTTGGTGGCAGTGTCACACACAAATTGCTGTTAAAGGAATATGCATTCCCGAGTTAGCTTCAATAGATCTCATATGTGTGTTGATTGTAACAAGTTTTATTAGTGTCTCTTAAACTTTGCAAAATCAAGTGTAATATATCTTAAGGGATCTCATACTTCCACAAATTCAAAACATAAAGAATGAAATAAGTGATATTCCTCTGGAGTTGTTTCTTTAAATAATGATCAAGCACAGATTATACAGCCTTCTAGTCTAGTAGTTATACATTTGTATAATTCTAACTACCTTCACTATTAAATACATATTGATTTCTTATGATTCAGGGATTGTGAGGGGCATCGACACAGCCAAAGGCGTGCTCTATGTGATTACACCTGTGCCACATAGTTCTCTGGAAAAAGTCAATCTCTTACTACAGGGTTATATCCAAATTCCTACTTGTTTATTGCAGGCAAGAGATTGTTTTATATTCTTTTGCTTTCTTAATAGTATACATGGTTTTCATCTTTATGGGACAGAACAAGGATACATTGTCGTCACCTGTGTTGCTTTGGGACTGGCAGAGGGGGAATGCTTAAAATATTGCTTTTATTATTATTATTATTATTGTTAATTTTTCATGATATCATGTTTTTGTGTTGTCTTTTTTCTCATATTAAAAAATGGTTTCTTTTCAGGTCCAGGGATGCATATCGCCTTAACATGTCCGCGAATGTTTTGACTATGGGCTAGTTATCTTCCTAAGTTGGCAAAGAGGACCATTACAGTAACAGGATAGTAGCCAACTCCTTATGGTTACTATAGATGCTTCCTTGTCCATGGAAGAAGCACGTGGATTAAGATATATATATATATATATATATATATATATATATATATATTCTTTAGAGTTTGTTTTCCTATTTTCCAAATCTTAACAATTTTGGGGAAAGAGGATGTAGATTTGTTTCTCTAATATGGGAATGACAAAATTGGGTTGACTTCTAGATGTTCTTTATTTATTTATTTATTTTTGAAAATGTTAGATACAACTTGCAAGCTATTTATCCAATTCTCTACTTTAAAAATCGTTGGTAATTTTTTTTTTCCTTTTGTTATTAAGATGTAGCAAACATGTTACTCTGTTGCATTATAATTATGTCACTTTGAGTTTCAGTATGTTTTATCTTTTTCCAAGGTTGGGATATATAATATTGGTTATGATTGATAGACGCATGATGGCATCGATTGCTTGCACACTAGTCAGAAAAAAAAGGAAACAGTTGGAAATATATGTTGGCCAAATTTACTTACATTTCATGAGAAATAAAAGGTTCTACATTTTCTATTTAATATCTTAGAAATAGTTATGGAAATCAGTCCAATTGAACCGAACCTAGTTCAGTTTGGCTTGGCTTGATAAAAAAAATGGTTTAACTTGAGATTCGAATTGAGTTTGATATCAATAATCTTTAATAGTTTGAGCTTAGTTTAAATTCAATTCAAAAATAAAATCGTATGAATCAAATGATGTCAAAATGGAATAATTTGAACCAAATGAACTAGGCCTTAGATTAACTAAAGGTTTAATTATTGAGTTGACCCCTGAACTATTTAGGAATTTTCAATTAGGTCTCTAAATTAAAAAAAATTTCTAATTTCTAATTAGATCCCTGAACTTATGTAAAATTTTCAATTGGGTCCTTGTACTAATTTAATTTTTAATTGGGTCTCCGAACTTATATAAAATTTTCAATTAGGTCCCTAAAGTAAAAAATGTGAATATATAAAATAATAATAATAATAAAATGATAGATGATGAAATTTTAAAAAATAATATTTTTTGATATAATAATAAAATGACAAAAGATGTATATGAGAGAAAAAACTCACTATTTAAAATAATAATAATAATAATAATAATAATGATAATAACTAAAACTTACTGATAAATACTATTGTTCAGCATAATGACTAAATAAAAATAAATAAATTTGAAAGACAAAATTTAGTTCTTGAAATTAACAATAAAATAACAATAGACATAGCAAGAAAAAATAACAAAATAAATAATAAAATAAATTAAATAACTCAAAATAAAATTAACAATCAAACTAAGATGTGATATTTACTTAACTAGATTCTATATTTTATATATTATTTCAAAAAATAACTATGTTGTTAATTGAGGTTTATTTATATTTTTTTAATTGAGGTTTATCAGTTTAATCTCTTGATATTTTGTTATAAAATATGGAATTTTTTACCACAAGTTTATATTTCATTATTTTGTTATTACCATTTCAAGAACTAAATTGTCTCACAAATTTATCTATTTTTATTTAATTATTATGCTAAACAATAAATTTTCTCACTAAGTTTTATTTTTCATTTTATTATTATTATTATTATTTTACATAGTGAGTTTTTTTTTCTCATATTCATCTTTTATCATTTTATTATTATGTTAAACAATATCATTTTATTACTTTTTATTTTATATAATCACTTTTTTACTTTAGGGACCCAATTAAAATTTTTATATAAGTCTAGGGAACCGATTAGAAACTTTTTAGTTTAGGGACCCAATTAAAAAATTTATATAAGTTTAGGGACCTAATTAGAAATTTTTTTAGTTCAGGGACCTAATTAGAAATCTTTATAAGGTTTTTATTTATTTATTTATTTTTATTTTATTTTTTATTTTATTATGAAGCAACTCATTTTTTTTTGGTAAGCGAAGCAACTCATTTTTATAAGTTACATGTACGTTAGTTCTTGAATGAATTACGTGAAATCCTGTTTCAGCTTTTATTTGGCTTCCCTTCAGAACGATGAGTCGACGTATCTGTTTTTGTGCTTTATGAAACAAAATTGGTAGAGAGGCAAGCGCACGATAGACCGTTAATTCAGGTTATTGTCTGCCTATCACCCTCCATAGGTTTTTCACAACAACAACTGTTTCTTCTATTTATGGTCAATTGAGTTCCACCACCCATAACTCTGAAAACCTTGTTGTTTTTCTTTTTGTTTCTTTGGTAAAAACATTGTTTTCAAACCATAACCTTTTACATTGTCTCTTCCTTCCTTTGCACCCGTGCCAGTGATAGAAAGAAAGAAAGAGACAGAGAGAGAAAGATCGTGATCTCGTCCTCAAACAAGGTCATGATCTTCCTCCATCTTGCCACCTTCTGAGTTTCAATTAATCTTCACCAGAACTATAGAATATAGAACACAAAAAACTTGAGTTTTTTTTATCCAAAGGAAAAAGCAGAAAACAAAGAAGGAAAAAAAGACCAACATGGCTACTCGATCATTTACTCGTTTTGTTGAACAAGAACTGGGAAAGTTCCCTCACTTTGTGCTCTATGTACTCCTTGAATGGGTGTTGATAATCATACTTTTCCTTGATGGGTTTCTTGCATTTCTTGCCAATGAGTTTGCAAGGTTCTTTGAATTGAAAATCCCTTGCTGGCTATGCACCAGGTTTGATCATGCATTGGCTCATAGAAATCCTGATTTCTATTACAATGAATCCATATGTGAGTCTCACAAGAAAGACATGTCCTCTTTGGCGTTTTGTCACAATCACAAGAAGCTATCTGATATAAGGAGAATGTGTGAGGGGTGTTTGCTTTCATTTGCAACAGAAAGGGAATCTGATATTGACACCTATAAGTCTCTGGTGGGGATTCTGCATAAGGATCTGGAATGCTTTGTTGAGGATGGCCAACCGATTCAATTGAGTTTGAAGGATGAAGGGATCATGCAGGTTGAGAAAAGCAACACTCAGAAGTGTTCATGCTGTGGAACACCATTGAAAGTTAAGTCTTCTTATGCAAAACCAAGGCATTCGGATTCTTTTGCACGAGCTCCAACTCCTTCACCGCGAGCTTATCCATTCGCGTCATTGAAAAATGAGGAAGCTCATGCTCTAGAATCGCCTCGCATCCAGTATCCAGAACTCAAGTTTATGACAGAAAATGATTCAGAGCTTCCAGAGTATGAGGATGCCTCTAATGTGAATAGTCAGAATATTAAATGTGAGTATTTGCAAAACATGAGTTCCCTCAGAATATATATGTGCTAGCTTGTGTAGATTATGCCAAAAAATTACAATTTTTTTTACTGGTCTTTGAGTTTTTAGAGTAATGCTACATAGCCTGAACGAAACAGCCCAAAATTCAATCGAATTTAAAGATAGTTGTGGGATAGAATAAAGTAGTAGAGACTACTCGTTCATTCAAAAGTCAAATCATTCTATTAAAAATTATTGTAGATAATTTCTGCTGGTCTAGCATTTTTCTACATTTTATTGTGTTAGTATGCTTTAAATGGAGTCAAACAAATGAGTTAGGGTGCCTTTGCCTAAATACTCGTTTGAACATTCCTAACAGGAAATCAAAAACGTACACTCAAACTGTGCCAGTATGGCATCTTATAAATGTTATTGTTATATGTAAAATAAATCTGCACAATTTTCCTAGTAACTTTTACTTTTTATAACTATTACTTGATTATGTTTCTGTTCTGCACAGTAAGAGAAGATCCCAAAGCTATCTCTGTGCCTTTATCGGGAGAAGCCGAGGATTTGCACGATGATTCCAACAAATTAACCCCAACATTTCAAAGGGGCAATAAATTCTTTGGAATCCCACTTACAGATTCAGCAAACAACAGTCCTAGATGGTCTTACAGGATTAACAGGAAATCACCACTGGAAAAAACAGAATTTGCCTCTGACTCTAATGAGGTGAATGTCCCAAATGATTTCGATGATGCCATATTAAACAATTTGAAGAGGCAAGTTCGCTTGGATCGTAAATCACTCATGGCCTTGTACATGGAACTGGATGAAGAAAGAAGTGCCTCAGCTGTTGCTGCCAACAATGCAATGGCTATGATCACGCGGTTGCAGGCTGAGAAGGCAGCAGTGCATATGGAAGCTTTGCAGTATCAGAGAATGATGGAGGAGCAAGCAGAATATGATGAAGAAGCCTTGCAAGCAACTAATGATATGCTTCTCAAAAGAGAGGAAGAGATCAAAGTTTTGGAAACTGAATTGGATATATACAGAAACAAATATGGAATCTTAACAGAAGAAGATGTTTTAAAGGAAGCTAACTCATCTCATGGCGACAACACCAATACACTGTGGCTCAATGGACTTGAGGATACCGGCGAAAAGGGCCTCATCTCTAATCAAGTTATGCCTTCTCAGGCAGAAAATGGAGGGGTAAGGCTCAATGAGTCGATCAAAGATTTTAAAGCAGAGAAAACATATCTTCTTGGCAGGATGAAGAAAATGGAAAACAGAACACCCTTTACAGAAAGTGGAATACATTCCTTACATTCTAGCTCTGACAGTGTTAATAATTTAGGCATTGAGACAGGTAAATGTAGCAAACACTCCTTGATAGGTAGTATTTTAATTATACTTGGCATCCTTCTTGTTTCACTTGGCACTTTCAGAAATCACACAACCTCCCTTACCGTCCTTGAGGTTTTTGATATCATTACACTTACGCCTTTTACAATACAAACTCGGTGTAATTAATTCAAACCTCAGTGAAAATCAGTTCAATTTCCCCTATTAATTATCATGCATGTTTATTGCCATTCTTCATAATGCTTGTGTTGTGACAGGAATAGGAAGCGAAGCCTCCCTACCAAAAGAACTGTATTGCCTTACTGAAAGGGTGAAGGCTCTTGAAGCCAACGGTGGATTCTTAGAGATTGTTTCCAAGAAACCTGAGAAAAAAGGTGAAGGAACCAAAATTTTGACAGAGATATCACAGAATCTAGAGAAGCTCAGCCACCTTGTAATGTCATCCATTGAGGTGGACAATGCATAATGCCTGTTTTTCCTTTCATAGCAATTGACTCTTTTAAGTGTAATGGAACCAAATGATTTTACTCAGAAAGATGATAAATTGAATTTCAAGCCCAAAAAAAAAGTCTAGCTTGTGGTGTAGAATGTCAGTTATTCAGACACTAGAAGCTTTCCCAAGAGGCAGCTCAAGTATCAGAAGGATGGATGCAAGTATCTTCTAGTTCAAGGACAATGTACTTAAAGGTCAATGACTTCAAAGAATGTCCTCTTACATGAGTTGAATATCCCCATTACTAGTCTTGTCTAACCTTCATTAGGATCATTTGGACAAACTTCTCTAGGATCTGCTTGTTTATATGACTATTGTCAACAGTTCCTTTTTCTTTTTCTTTTTCTTTTTAGTTTGTACTTCTCTCTTGCATGGAACAAATACAAATTATACTGCTGGCTCTGAAGCTTCCCAAAGCTGCAAGTCTATGCAGAATAGTTGTATATTTTCCATTAAAATGTAACATATTCTTTGAAATTCATATTTACTTATTTAATTCAACTTTCCACATAGGATATATAAAAGCTAAAATCAATTTACTTCTCCAGAATTATCCTTTTTTTCCCCCTGCCAAATACTATATAAAACCATTTTTGCCGATGAAACTTGATACACTTCCCCTAATCAGTTAAGGTTTTCTCATATTACTACAGTAATTTCAATGAGAAACTTGGAATCCATCTCAAATTACTAGGTATCAATAAGAGGATAAAAAATTATAAAGGTGAAAGTACAAAACTTGGTTCCTTTATTGATAATTGTTTTTTTTGGGAGAATAGGGCAAATCCAACTTATTTCAAGATAAAATGGCGACAACTAATCGAGTAAACTCGAAGTCGAAGGTATCACAAAGAGACATTCTTATGTACTCATGAGATTAGATTAAGTAGAAGTTCTTAATCTGTATTATTCATTGCGAATATCTATTGTAAAATTTATAAATAATATCAAAATAAAAGACAGTAACACTCGATAGTTGACGATCGACACTTAACGAATTTGGCAAGTATACCAATCGTAGCAAGTAATAAAGTGATAAATCGAATTATCGTCCCGACGAGAATTATGATCAAGTACCAACACTAACTAAGCGATTGTTATTTGAACTATTCGATAACATTGAAAACATTGAAACTTGATTCAAGAATTGCAATTAAATTTAGAGTTAGAATAGAAAAATCACAATGGTGAATTACAGGATAAATGCATCACAAAGTATGAAGAGAAGATCAAGGTTTAGAGTGGTTAGGTTTAGAATCCTTCCAATCAGTTTCCAAAGTAATCAAACTCAAGATACAAGTCCTTCAATTCATGCAATCATCATTCAAGTTCACTAGAGTGTATTATCTCCAATTCCTTTGTGAATAATCCCTTTATCCCTAAATATGAACCCTAATTCCTTATGTGCACAAAATTAACAATAGACATACAATTAGGAACTCTCGAGAATGCATATATACTAGATTCTTACCCTTAAAAATCAAGAATATATGGCCAACAATTCAAACCCATTTAGAATACCAATTTTCCAATTGAGAATTCAAAGCTATGTTCATTCAATTGTTGATCAATCAATAGAAAGCACTAAGAATAGAATTACAAGCTCTAATTACAAATAATTGAATTGGACATACATGGAGAAGATGACCAATTCAGAATGCTAATTGAAATTCATCCTAACCTAACCTAGAAGAATCTAGAAATTCATGCTAGAGATAAAAGAGGTGGAGGAGATGTGCTAAAATGGAGTTGGAGAAGCCATTGAATCTTCAAGGAAGTCTCCAACCTCTTGATTCTTTGAGCTTAGACAGAGTAGGTATGAGAAATGAGAGCTCCAATTCGAAAAATGGCAAAAAGATCCAAAAAAAAATGTAGTCAAAATGCGCATTTATACATTTCTAGAAAACACCCATTGCCCAACGAGGACAAGCCATCGCTGGGCGAGGCCTTCACAAAAACCCTAATATTGAATTTCGCAGGCATGAAAATCTCTCGTCGGGCGATCCGAGGCAGTAGCTACAAGTACGAAATTCACTGGGCAATGGGAGATTCTTGCTGGGCGAAACTCCTTTCTTTAAATTGAAACTTGCCAAAAATCCTATAAATGTTACAAAATTTCTCCTAAGATCACCTAAAAAGCCAATAAATATTCACTAGCAATATAATTCTAGTCATTCTTTCTCCTAAAGCTACCAAAATATACTCATTATTTACACATTTAATAAATCCACCTCTAATGTGGATTTGTCACTCGTGCTTCATTAATCATCTTTCATACGTTTGGTTTACAGACGCTTGATAACTTCTCAGACGCATGGTTCACCTTGTGAAATCTGTCAATGAAATAATATTTTTTGCATACTTAATACACTTGTTAGTAGACTTCAGATAGTTCATATAAAATCATTTATCATAAATATTTGGATCCTTCAAAATCAAAGGTAACAAAGCTTTAGACGCTTAAAAGACTCAACAAAAAGCTATGGTGTTTACGAATAGGTGATACATGTATTCAGTCATATTTATTGATTATACTGTGTGAGTCTCACTTTCTTTTTCTATATGTTTGTAATCTTGGAACTATTCTTTATGTTATCTTTTCATTAGCATTACTGAACACGGGGTTATTGATGTGGAGCCCTTAGCTGTGGTCCTAAACAATTCAAAGGAGGGTTTGGAGATTGGTTTCATGAAGCTTCACCCGAGGAAAAACATTTCTCATCTTGAAGAAATCAAAGAGGTATAGTTAGTGCATATTAATTTTTGGGTGTAAAGGCTGCAGAATAGATGAAACTTACATATTCTGTCTATTTGATAATTTGCTAATGGCTTTTTAATACATGATTTGATGATTTCTAGTGCTGTTTCCAGGATGGAATATTTGTTGTTTTGGGCAAAATTGTGGATGTTATTATTGATGATCCTTGGTTTTATCTTGCTTGCAAATGTAATTTCCTCATCCTCATCCTCATTTTGAGAGAGCTTATCCTTTGGCCTACTTGAAGATGGAATGTTGTCATCATTGTTTACTGACCTCTCCTCAGAGGTTTCCTTGACAACAGTATCCTCATCATAGAATTCTTCAAGTCTGTTCCAGATATCTTTTGCTGTTTCACAACTACTGACCTTGTCATATTCAGATCTACTGAGAGAGCAAACAAGTAGATACTTGGCTTTTGCATTGAGCTGAACCATGCTCTTATGATCTGCTGTCCATCTGCTCCTTGGAATGACATTTCCATTCTCATCAGTTGCACTGTAGGGTCCTTGAGATATTATTTCCCATAGATCCAAATCAGTTGACTCGATGTACATTTTCATCTTGCTTTTCCAGTACTTATAATCCTTTCCATTAAACATGGGAGGTCTGCTAAGGTATGTACCTTGGTTGTACATACTGTTGCTTGAACTTGCTTCACTTGCCATTCTCCAAAATCTTTTCCTCTACACTGTGAGGTGCTCAACCCAGAGGATGAGCTCTGATACCAACTGAAATGACACAAAACAACACTAGAAGGGGGGTTGAATAGTGTTTTCGTAAATCAGAGTTTTTCAAGCACAAAATAAAATTCAGTGTAGATAAGACACTTGCTACAGACGCCTTTTTAAGCAAACCGAATATCAGCTATTAGCACTCCCCAATTAGTTAACAAATTAGACAACTAAATTTAATAATAAATTAAAGAGCTATGAAAAGAAAGTACTCAGAGATTTATCCTGGTTCACCCACAAACTTTGGGCTAAATCCCGTCCTTGGCTTCACCAAGTTTTAGCACTATAACTTATCAAGGTTACAGACGAGTATTATTTGCATACCTAGCCTCTCCAGGCTCCACACAAGTATTATTTGCACACCTAGCCTCTTCAGGCTCAACAAGTATTCTCGAGACAAGCCTCTTCAGGCTCAGAGAGTTTTCAGAGTTGTTTGAAGCACAACTTCAGAGTTACAATAGCAATTCAACCAATTTACACTTTAGTGAGTGAATGTAGATTTAAGATCTGGTGAGTTGTAGATGAGTTGTAGACTTAAGGGTCTAGTTTGTCACAAAAAAAACTTAAGGGACCAATTTGAACAAAACAAATAACTTAAGGGACCAAAAGTACAATTTTGCCATTTATATTAGAACACAAGAGATCCGTTGAGATGTAATCAGAGGTCTTCGTTCTTTATCCTTTGGATAATAGCCGTTCTGACTTGACAATAAATGCTAAAGAATGTTGGAAATCCTTTGGTTGACCATAGAGCATAGTAGATATGCTTTCTTCGCCTTGGGCAACGTTTCTTTCCTTATTTGTGCAACACTTATAAAAGCTCAGATAAAGTAGCTTTTCTTTCTATTGCATAAGTGACATTTCTGGAGCATTGCCCTTTGTCTTTTCTTCTTTCTTCTGATCTCGATAAAAGACAAGAAATAATGTACTCCTTTTGAGTTAATTAATCCTTTCTTTAATCAAACCCCTTTTCATCAATATTCCATGTATTTTATTCGTAAAGCATTTCCTTCTTTTGAACATTACTTTATCCATATGCGATAAACCATAGCTCATAATGTAATGCTTCACGTCTTTAAAGCTTAGAGATGTAAAACTTGAACATCCTTCGGTTCATTGAGAATTTCTGACAAGAGTGAAGTTCTTGATTCTGACAGAAGTCTAGACACATCTTGATATACTCAGACGTTTCTTGATATGATTTTTTAATGAGGATTTAGTCTGTTATCTTGATCTATCTTCTTTCAACTTTCTTCAGAAGATTTGTGTTTGAAATCTATTGTTGCTTCGAGGAGCATTTGATCAGTGCATAGCTTTTAAACAACTTTTTGATTCTCCTTCATTCGAATGCAAAAAGGTACAAAAGAAATGTTTGAGTAGATAATTCTTTGACATGGTCTTTGCGAACAATAGATTGAGTTAATGATGAGCTATCTTCATCTTTCATTCTTGCATATGCTAGATAAGGAGTTATATTTTGCCTTCTTACTTTGAACTGCTTATCACTGAGTCTTCTTGCTTCTGGCAACTTAGAAGTTTGGAGACAAGAAGTCTGAGATGTGATATTAGCTTTAGTTTTACCTTGAGTCAATCTTCAGACGCAGTACTTTTGTTATGCCTTGATGTTAGACGCATGTGATAACGCTTTGATCCTTTAGTATTCTTTAGTTGAATTGACCTGCTAAGACAATGTTCTTTTTCTGCACAACTCAAGTAGATGATTAGCAATACTCACACAGTTCAATTAAAATCATTTGCTTAATGTTTGGGTTCATCAAAACATACACGGGCTAACCGAAGTATAAGTCAGACGCATGACAGAGTCAAACGCTTTGTGAATTAACTGACCTTTGAGAGATATACCATTTGTTTGCAAGAATTCTTGAAATAAATGAGACTGCCATCATTTCTTGAAAACCAAATTTCAGCAAATAATGAATTACATTTGAGTTTGGATGTCCAAGACGTTTATGCCATGTGTGAGAATCAACATGAGCATAATTACAAGAAACAAAAGGTAAGGAAAGACATGGAGACAAAGAGAAATGGAGTGGAAAAAGGCGTCCAACTTTAGGCCCCTTCACGATCATCTTCCCTCAGTGTTGATCCTGCACAAGACAACCAGATTTTGAGAATTCTACCCGATAATTATTGTCAACTAATTGACCAACAGAAATAAGATTACTCGTTAGGTCAAGAGAGACAAAGACATCAGTTAAAGATGAAGAAATATCACCAGTGGCTGTGATAGGTAAATGGTTGCCATCAGCAGTATGAATCTTAAGATCTCTAGAATATTTGGTGACATTAGTAAGGAAATGAGCATTGTTTGTCATATGGTTGGAAGCACCAGAGTCAAAGTACCAAGAAGAAGAGGTAGAAAAGGGTTTACCTGAGAGTCCTAAAGCAGAGAATGCAGAAATGATCATTTGTTGAACCATTTCGAGAGTCAAAGTTTGAACAGCGGCAGGAGCATTTTGTTGGACAGATGTTGTATTCACAGAGCTTCTAGCAGTAGAATAACCAACTGAGGCAGTAAAGGCCGTTGCTGATCTCTAGGGCCTTATGGGACATTCTTTGATAATATGCCCATCCTTTTTACAGTAATTGCAGAATTTTTTAGGACAGTTGGAAGCATAATGACCAAATCCTTTGCAACAGAAACATTGAGTAGCACTCATGTCCTGTCCTTTTGGCTTCGCTTGTGCTGCATACACCACTGGAACAGATGTGAATTTGTGTTGGTCCATGGTGGTTTGAGTGAGAAGGCGCTATTCCTCACAAAATAGGTCATTGAGGCATGCATCCAAAGAGGGTACATGGCTTCTGTTCACTAGATTGGACCCGATACCTTCAAATTCAGATCGCAGTTTCATAAGAAATTGATCACGTTTAGTAGTTTCATGAACAGATTGTACCAAACTAAGGCCTTAAGAAGTTAGGTTTTCATAGACTATGTCTGTGTATTCAATCCACAAATTCATGAAATGAGAGTAAAATTCAGAGATAGAGAGACTGTCCTGTTGAAAAATCGTGATTTCATGCTCAAGCTGGAATCTTCTAGCAGTGTTATTCTGATTGTAGATTTTCTTCAGATAGGCCCACATCTGGGCTGCAGTCTTGAAGGGTCGAAGATTGAGGACGATGGTGGGATTGACAGAGGCGATAATCCAGGCCATGACTTGAGCATCCTTGACTACCCACTTGGCATGCTCGTCCATATGGGTGTCTTTGTTAGGAGCAGGGTTGCTACCATCAATATTACCCCACATGTCCTTACCGGTGACAAATATCTGGAGTTGAAAGGCCCAGGCTGAGTAGTTCTTGCCATTAAGACGGACTAATAAGACTTCATACTTTTCAGAAGACATGAGACTGAGACAAAAATTGGTCACAAAGAACCAATTTCAAACTAGGAATGAGCTGAAAAACAACCTAAAAAGAACTTGATCTGGACTAGGATAGACTAGGACTGGAATTGCAAAAGGATAGAGACGTGATGTAGGCTAGGCTAGGATCGTGACCCAGTGTGATACCATGTCAGACTAAGAAACGTGTAGACTAAAAGCTATTTTTTTTTCATTTTTTTTCTTTTCCTCTCTGGGAATACTCATATAAATATTGTTTAATACAAATAAATACAAGCTGATTTTCAACCCTGAAAATTAGCTAAACTACCATATATTCCCATCCTACAGCCGTGCTATCCTAATTAAGGAAAGAATATTAGATTTACAGTTACAGATAGGCTTTTAAATGGCTTTACAATTACAGCTGGGCTTTTAAATGGCTTTAAATGTCCAGCTGTATTCAGAAAGTTGCCATTTCCATTGACATATATACTCTTTATTACCTTCACCTACCTGTGTTTGGATCATGTGCAACATTACAAGGTCGTGCCCACCTTCTAGATCTGCCATCACAACATCTCCTCTGCGAAGTAGAAGCGCTCCTCAAGCTGTCTCCGAATCTGCCATTGATCACTTGGTCTCCACTGCAAAGAGGCGCTCCTCCATAGTTGTTTAGGGCAGATTTTCATTTGTTCATCACACACACTAACTGATTAATGTCATTACAGTATTTTGGGGTAGTAGGAAGGTCCAAGCCAAAAAAAAATGAAATCTTTTCTTAATTTAATAATTTTTATTTTTGGTGATTTCTAAACAACAAGAATTGATAAAAACCATTTTTCCCCATGAATGCATCCAAATATAAATCACTTCACTCGGGCTACAAGGGATGTTCGTCGACAGAACATATATCAGCAAGACTTAGGCAGAATAACACTAGAGGTTGACTGAATGAGTCAGTCAAAGAATCACTAGGAAGTAATAAGTCTGTGAGCGAAAAGTTGAATTACGCCAAGATAAGAAAACCTCCATCCAATGTAGTGGTGGATAGGTGGGTAAGGAATTCCGCAATGGCCCTTTATCCAGAGCTGCGAAAGCAGAAATGGGCCAAGAATAACAAGTTCAATAATCGGAATCCTCCCTTTTGGAAATAATTCATACAATATCTCCATATTTAACTTAGTCCTTGCAAGTATATTCCCAATTTGACCAATAGTCAAATTTGTACTTGGCAGACAGTATTACAAACAACATATTTTTGACGAGATTACCGCATAACTCATAGATCCCAAACTCGTCTGATCTTCAAATATTTGTCCCATCGGAATTTTGGTCAGAAACCAAAAAACCATGTTAACACATGGTAAAACACTAATTACATCCCTCAAAATGCATCACAAGTAATAACCTGGATGGTCCTTAAAGCGACTTGGACGCAGAAGCACATTACTGAGTAAACTATATGGAACCTCCCCCCCTTCCTTTCTAGTACATTGGTTAAGAATGTATACAATGTATTTTTTTTTTTTAGAATGCATACAATGTATGTTGTTACCCGTACTAGATAAGTCTAACGACTCTTTTGAAAAAATGTACTTATAATATGAGCGTATTATGGAAGGAATAATAGTTGATGAACTAGTCATAACATATGTGAATGATTGGATAGAGCCAAACGAGGGTCTTTAATATGTATGGACCTACATCCTTGTACGTACTTTTAAACGTTGCACACATAAGAATTGATAGTTGTGATCCTTTATTTAGAAGATATACGTTCCAATTCAAGAGCAATCTGTCTGTTCATTTTGCAGCTTGATGAGAAGGTTGTTAGAATGAGGATGGCCATACTTTTGTTGAATGGGTCACACAATGAGTGTTGGTTGGAGCTAAATAAAAAAAGTGGACATATCATGACAGATTATAAGATCTCAAGCGACAGGTCAAACAGGAGCTACCTTTACTAGTATTAAGCATCGTCGGCTTCACATATGACAACCCTTACTTGTAGATTCATTTTGAAATCTTATGGCACTATCAGACACTGGGGTGTCATGGTAGAACTTGCCACTTAGTCTGTCGAATTTATCTAATCTCATTATGATATTTGGTGGTATCGGACGTGTATAAGTAATATTGCTTTGTTCGGGATGATTGACCAGTTCAATGTTCTTGTAAAGTCGTCTAGACGAGTTAGAGATTTTATTGAAGAAGAGCAACATGTTAATGTGTCCATAAGATTGTTTCGAAATCGTCCTATTGATGGTCGAATGTATACTTTGCCATCTGTGGATAAGGTTGATGCTTTGATTGTTGGTGATTTCAACAGCTCTAATTGTGGTAGGGATATTATTTTACATACTCGTGATGGTAATCTTCAGAGGATTCAGGAGACTCAAGTATAATTTATTCCACTCCCATACCCATTGTTATTTCCGTTTGGAGAAGATGGCTACCAGAAACATATTCCATTAATGGTGACTAATTCCTTTGCTAGACAATGACCAATAATTCGCATCTCTGTTAGAGAGTTCATTGCATTTAGGTGATTTGATAAGGCATTCGAGGAAACTATACTGTCAGAAGCAAGAAGTTATTTCAACAATTTGTTGTTGATTCTTCCTCAATGATCAAAGCACAGTGATTGTTGTATATTAAACTGAATCAAAGTACTACTAGGGGTGATTATATGAAAGGTATTGGAGAAGCAATTGAAAAAGGTGACGATGAAGCTATATCCATTGGGAACATGTTATCCTACCATCTTCAATTACAAGTGGTCGTCGCTACATGTTTAGCAATTGTCAAGATGTAATGACAATTTGTAAAAATTTTGGATACCTTATCTTTATTTAACTGTCACGTGTAATCCAAAGTGGGATGAGATTCATCAATTTGTTGATCAAAGAGGACATACTCCATCTGATTGTCCAGAAAATTCATGCAGAGCATTCCACATGAAATTAGATTAATTAATGATTGATTTTAAAAAGCGATTATTCTTTGGGAAACTTATTAGAGGTATAATATTGATGAACTTTCATAATTGGTTTAGGTTTTTTAAAGACATAATTATGTTTTCAAATCAAATATCTTTTTTTTTTTTTAGCACTATTTTTTTTTATGAGCATAAAACAAATATCTAAATCTTATTTAATGTATTAATTCTTTGGTATTATATTATTGAATTCCAAAAGAGAGGTTTGCCGCATGCACATATACTACTTTGGCTGGAGGAAATGGATAATTTACAGTCTACTGATTTTATTGACTCAATTATATCTGATGAATTATCCAATAAGAAAAGGTTTCCAAATTTATATCATGTTGTGTCAAACTTTATGCTTCATGGACTTGTAGTAATGTGAATCATATTTCTCCTTGAATGAAGGCTAGGAAATGCTCAAAGTTTTTCCCAAAGAGATTTGTTAATCATACAAGATTTGAGATGATGGGTATCTCATATATAGGAGAAGGGATACCAATGTTACTATTACAAAGGGGATATTGAATTAGATAACTGATTTGTTGTGCCTTATAATCCTAAGGTTTTTTTTTTTTTTGGTACAATAAAGTTTAGATTGGGGGAAGGCACACCCCCTTACAAGGTCACGGAATACCACCAATCTCGACGAGGATTTATAATGGAATTTACATATTGCCTACCAACATGGGAGATCTAAGAATCGAACCCAAGTCACAGCTAGTGTGAGCGAAAGGCTTGACCAGATGTGTCAACCCTTGTTGGCTATAATCATAAGTTATTGATAAGGTACTGGGCCCATATTAAAATTGAGTATTGCAATAAGTCAGATTGTATTGCATATTTCTTCAAATACGTTAATAATGGCTCAGGCTGTGCTACAGTTGTTATTATTGTTGACGGACATCATTCAGAACAATTACAAACGATAGAGATGAGATTAGGCATCACCATGACTGTTGATATTTGCCTCCGTGTGAGTCTATATATGGAGACTTTTTGCTTTTGATATTCATCACATATGGCCTCCTATTCAACGATTGACATTGCACCACAACAGTTATAGCCATCAAGGAAGAAGAAATTGCCTGTTTCATTATCCACAACAGCCATTATTTCATCATATATTAACATTTGTACTACATTTAGTTGTTTTACATACTTATCAATCATCTCCTCTGCACCATAGCCAAATTCTTTAACAATGTAAATATTGTTAAAATCAGACAACTTTTGACAATCAGGATAAGACATTTTGTCAATCTCCTTCAAAGATTTCCCATTCAGTGCAACAATTTTTCGACTTCTACTAAACACATCAACTTCAATTGACCTTCGGTCAAAGACAGTCCTACACCAACAAATGTATGAACTAACGTCTCCGTTTCTTAAAAATAATTACACAATAACTCCATTTTGTTTATCACATAAAATCTCACCGGCTAATAACTCCCATTTTCTTCCCAAACATATGATGAGCTACTAATGTTGTTAGACACCAATAAGGTTACAAGAAGTCTCCTTAAATATAACCCTAAAGCCAAAATTGTAACTTCACGAAACTCATCAACAAAATTCTTTATCATCAGACAATAAACCTAAAGAAGAGCATGCCCCTTGAAAAGTATCAAAGGTTTGGTTGTTCATAGTTTTTAAAACTCTCACAACGTATACAACTTTTTTGTATATTAAGCAGCAACCTCATGTAATAAAGCTCTCTCGTGCCTGGCGAAACAAACTTCAACCATCCAATCATTTGTCCTTTATTTCTAGGACACCATTCCCTTTCTTGAGGAAAGTAAACAAACTTTGATGGGAATTTAGCATAGGTTAAATTCCTGCCTTCATGATATTTGCAATTAGCTTCCACCCACGCTTGAAACTTTGTTTTCTTATGTTTATTCCTTTTAAACACATCACCGATGTTCACTTTGTCATTGAAAACAACACTTCGTTCCATAGGAAGATGGAATGTCAATCATTGAACAAGAGGTCATTTGTGATGAATATCAATAGCAAAAAGTCTCCATACAGATTAAGAAGGAGACAAATATCGACAATCATAATGATCCTTAATCTCATATATCGTTTGAAACTGTTCTGAATGATGTCCACCAACGGTAACAACAACTATAACACAGTCTGAGCCCTTAATAACGTATTTGAATAAATATCGAATACAATCAGACTTATTGCAATATTCAATGTTAATATGGGTCCGATACCTCATCATTAATTTAGGATTATAAGGCACAACAAATCAGTTATCCAATTCAACACCCCATTCATAATAGTAACACCAGTAACACTTCTCTTGTATATGGGATACCCATCATCATAAAATGTTGTATGATTAACGATTCTCTTGGAGATAACTTTGAGCATTTCCCAGCCTTCGTGCAAGGAGAAGAACGATTCACATTACCGCAAGGTCCATGAAGCATATAGTTTGACACAACATGATATAAATTCGGAAATGTTTCCTTATGTGACACCCGGGGCTGACGAAAGCGGGGAGTGGTCGCCGGTGCAAGAAGGCACGAACAAGGAGCGGCTCCTGGCAGGCTTCTAGGCTGAGGGACACATTAATGAACCGATTACACACCGGAATGAGAGAGATCCTGAGACTGTGTAGGTATGGGACTATACAGTTGATGATGGCTTATATGAATTGATTGATACTACCTATACCAACAAGATGCATCTTCTTTTCGGGAGCCTATCACTTAAGAAGCTCCATAGTTAAGCGTACTTGACTTGGAGCAATTCTGGGATGGGTGACCTCCTGGGAAGTTTTCTTATGAAGCGTGTGAGTGAGGACAAAGCACGCTGAAAAGACCCGTGTTGGTTTGTGAAGACAGTCGTCAATCCATAAAGCAGTCAGGGATGTTACACCTTATCAGGTAAATCAACAGATATAATTGAGTCACAAAATTAGTAGACAATAAATCATCCTTCTCCTCCAGGCAAAGTAGTATATGAGCATGCTGCAAACCTCTCTTATGGAATTCAATAGTATACATACCAAAGCATATAATACATTAAATGAGATTTAGGTATCTGATTTGAAGAAAATAATCATGTCGTTAAAAACCCAAAGCAACAATGAAAGTCCTTCAATATTATACATGCAACAACTTTCCCAAAGAATTCTCCATTTTTAAAATCAATTATCAATTGATCCAATTTAATGTGGAATACTCTATATGAAAAAGCAGGATGATCAGATTGAATAAGTCCTCTTTCATAAACAAATCGATGAATATCATCCCACTTTGGATTACATGTGACATTTAAAAAAAGATCTGGGTGCTCATATTTTTTTACAAATTGCCATTGCATTTTGACAATTGTTAGACATGTAGCGACGACCACATATAAGTGAAGATGGTACGATAACACATTTCCCAATGGACATAGCTTCAACATCACCTTTGTCAATTGCTTCTTCGATAAATTTCAATTAATCACCCCTAATAGTACTTTGATTCAGAGTCTAATATACAACGAGCTTCAACTATTGAGTAAGAATCAACAACAAATTGTTGAAATAGTTTCCTACTTCTTAACATTATAGTTTCTCGAATGCTCTGTCAAATAAGCTAAATGCAATGAATTCTCTAAGAGATATGTGAACTCTTGGTCATTGTCTATAATCATCTTCTCTAAATGGAAATAACAACGGGTATTGGGATGGAATAAATGATATGTGAGTCTCCTATATCCTTTGAAGATTGTCATCACGAGTACGTAAAATAATATCCGTACCACGATCAGGGTTGTTGAAATCACCAACAATCAAAGTAGCAACCTTATCAACAGATGGCAAATTATACATTCAACCATCAAAAGGACGATTTCGAAACAGTCTCATGGACACATTAACATGTTGCTCTTCTTCAATAAAATCTCTAACTCGTCTAAACGTCTTTGCAAGAACATTTAACTAGCCAATCATCCTCAATAAAGGAATTATTCTTATACACGCTTCATACCACTAAATTCCAGTATAAGACTAGACAAATTTGAAAGACTAAGTGGCAAGTTCTACCATGACACCCCCAATATTTGACAGTACCATAAGACTTCAAAATGAATCTAAAAAATAAGGTTGACATATGTGAAGCCGATGATGGTTAATACTACTAAAGGTAGCTCCTGTTCGACCTGCCGCTTGATATCTTATAATCCATCATGATATGTCCGCTTTCTTCTTTAGCTCCAACCAACACTCATTATGTGACCCATTCAACAAAAGTATGGTCATCCTCATGCTACCAACCTTCTCATCAAGGTGCAAAATTAACGGAGTTAGTTCATGCATGATTTACCTTTGCTAATAAGTCAAAAACATACAATGAATTCACCACTCAGACAACATTGGAAGCAAAGTAGTATTCCATGAGCATCCACTTCGTTACCAAGACAATAGAGTCCTTGCTGCAAAAAGGATATCTGGTTGAAAACTGTTTAGTCCGTTGGATATCTAGTACAATATGTAGACAGCATGACGCACCTTTGACCCCACTTGGGAATGCCACGCTGCTCCTGAAACTCCTAAGTACCAAGTTCAAAGGCGTCTTTCTAGTATTTTTCACCATGGAAGTGGCAACCATTTGTGATATGACCTCGCACTAGTGGATTGACACAATCATGATTGATTTGTATCAACAATTTTACATACCGAAAAACATAGGAGATGAAAACTTTCACAATACACCAAAATACCAAGTGGGTAGTGTAGCAAGAGAGGGGCTGCGAAATTTGGCATTTGATGAAGGAAGAGAGGAAAGAACTTGTCAACTTAACCAAGAGCTAAAACAACCAACCACCTATCTTATAACATCATTACTATTTAGAATACAAAAACACTAAAGACCATAACAGTTCATACAAAAAGACACTAAGGTTTTAAATTGCGGTCGTGGTTGCAGTTGCATTTAACGCAATTACGGGAAAATGCGACTGTTTTGAAGACCTCCAACATCAAAACGTTGCGGACCTAATTGTGGTTGCAGACCTTTATTTAAAACCTTGATCACATGTCCAATATCATTTAACCCTTCTATATTTTTGGGACTTTAAGCTCACAGGCAAGTTAGTAACTTCTTCTCCATCGAACACTTCAGATAAATGACATTTTGTAGGGGACAATTATAATTGTATGCCAAAGATTACAAAGTGAGAAGATGTTTTAAATGGAAAAAAATTGTCTTGATTATAACTTAGATGATCGTAGGAAGATTGCGGCTTTATTTATTATCTGTGAAAAAATGTCATTTAAGATTGTAAAAGGGAGTGAGTTTCATAAATGATGAATTGACTAGAGCTTAGATTTATTCTACCATCTAGGTTCACAATTTGTTTGGTAGAATGTATTTATCTGTTGTCACTGTTGTTGATTGTTAGAAATTTTTTCTAATTCCATTTAACTTGGCAACAAATAAGAAGCCAATTATTGTCAATATCCATAGTTGCTAGATGGATTGTTTGGTAAAAAAATATTGTTTAAAGTGGAAGTCAAGTCCACTGCAATGTCCATATATGATGGATGCTTGCGGATAGAAAGTGTGTGTGATGAAGAATATATCATAAGCAAGTTTCTATCAAATGGGTCTCATCTTACTCCTAAAAAGGTAAATATATGCAACTATTTATTTTGCTGACTCATTCCTTACCTTATCTGATTTCAGGATATGTAATAACTTTTTTTTTTTGACAAATAACTTATTGTTTGTGTACTCCATAATTTATGTCATTTTCATACCTCCATTCACTTCTATTTCTTCCAATGAATTAGATAAATATGATGGTGAAATTTAGAAATCAAGGTGGATATTTTAGAATTTGGTACTTAGTGACATGTCAGTGATTTATATAACTAATTTATAATTTATTATGATTTAAAGTTCATTGATGTGTATAAGACTTTGTCGGTTTGCTTAATAGTCCATTGCCATTTGCACCAAAGAAAATTATTGATTTGGGCCATTTAACCCCTACAAAATGCCATCTATCTCAAGTGTTCAATGGAAAAGAAGTTACTAGACTTGGCTGTTATATGAAAGTCCAAAAATAGAGAATGATTGAATGGTGTTGGATGTGATCTTTTGGAAAGTGTCTTTTTGTATGAAATGTTATGGTCTTTTGTGTTTTTGTACAACAAATATTGTACATATGTTCTAAATAGTAATGATGTTATAAAATAGGTGGTTGTTTTAGCTATTGGTTAAGTGTTTGTATTTCCTACTATTGGTGGCTTTGAATTCAAATGTCTTAGGAATTATATCCGTGTCCTTTGTAATTGGGTATTATAATGACCAAAATTAGTTTATGTTTTATATGCTTCAGTTTGTCGATTTTATTTATATTTAATTTATATTTGAACCATTCACCCTAATTTTTTATCTCTCCTTATGGATATTGCTTTAGTGCCAGTTAATATTCAGATGTATATTTTCTTAATTCATTGGAATTCAATTTCCCAAAAGTGTGATCATGCTCAGCTGTCAAAAGTGTACCCTTTCTACCATTTCAATAATTCCATTGTAGTTGTCCTATAACTAGAGTTAGGACTGGACAAAGACCCGTTACCCGATCCAAACCTGGTAAATCCAAGTACAAAAACAAGCATGTGGGTGGGTGGGATCAGGTCACCCGATAATCAGGCATTCTACTCAGTTAAGCACGGGTGTTCTAGGACGAGTCCAAGTCTCGTAAAAACATTTCATCGGTACCTAACCTGGCCGAAGAAGCTTACTTGTTACTTTGTTCTCATTCTCACTCAGCCATTAGGTTTGTTACTTTGTTATGATGTTTTCATTCTCACTCAGCCACTCTCTCGCTCTCATTCCACGTTGCCTCTTTTCAATCTCTCATTCCCTGCACTCAGCCACCTCACTCAACCACCGTGAAGCCTGCCATTGCACTCCCGCCATTAACCACGATACCTTTGTCCTATGAACCACCTCTGGAACCACTGCACGAACTTTTTGTCACCGAATGTCTCCACCGTGAAGGCTCCCAACCATCGCACCTCTGTTTTGCATAAAACACCCAAAAAACAGCGCGCCATCATAGCTCCACCGCGAAGGCACTCACAACCACCACCTTCTTCCATGGCGACACAGAATACTAACATCTTGGAGCTTGCAAAACCACTGCGCCCAGCCCTTCTCTCTGTCAAACTCGCCAGCGCACGAAATGGAAGAAGCCCAGATCTACGAATGAAGAAGCCCAAGTTACTGTTGTTGTCTTCCTCTCCGCCAGATTTTCCCAAGGTGCTGGCTATGCTTCAACAAAGAAGAAGAGGCGCTACCTATTTTAGATCTCTTCAGGTTTCAACCTTTTTTTTTCTTATGTAAACAAAATACTAAAAAGATTGATCTTTTTGCTAAAAGTTTGATGGTTTTTTTTTTATGGGTTTGTTCTGTTCTAGAATGTTTGTTTATAGGTTTGTTTCTGTGCTTGAAGCATCTGTAAAAAAAATATTTTGTTTGGTCCAAAACCGTGTCAATCCACCTGTCCAAGCCGTCACCCGCCCAACCTGATGACACAAACATACAGGAATGGGTGAGATATTCTCCTCTTCGATTTTTTTTTTCGAATTGGAATTTTTTGACCCGAATCCGACTATAACAGACCGGTGTCCAGCCCTAACTGGAGTCCGGTCTTGGAGTCAGTTCCTCCCTTCAGCACCTACCTGGTCTGGTCTGACTATAGACGTTGTACAATCATAATCAGGTTTTAGTTTAGGAGATAGTCTTATTATATATACTCTCTAAAAGTATAATAGCAACCCAATTAGAACATAAATTGTGGCATAAAAATGGAACGTTTGCCTAGTGCCGTCAGACTAATTGTATAATACTTTATACACTAAATTCTAAACTGTGATTTTTTATTTTTTTTATTTTAGAAGCTTCCCAATGGATTATGTACCTGAGAGTAAATTTTTGGTATTTCAGAAGCTTCCCAATGGATTACGTTTGATCTAAACTATAGAAATAAGCAAGAATTTAAGTTTCGAGATTTAATAGCAATAAAGCAATTAACAAAATGGTAACGATGCAGTACAGAATGTTAGATACCATAAGGTATGAAACAAACATGCACAAAACTAAATCAGTGCCCGAAGCAGAAGGATCTCGCTTTTGTTAAGAGCATCATGGTCAGTTTGGAGCTTCTCAAGCTGCTGGTTTACTGCAGCAGGTACAAGATGTGGGTGATTTATCAAAAATCTGAGAAAGAAATTGCCTGATTGAAGACTCTAGCTGAAGTGAAGCATCTTAGTGTAATGTATTCATAGTGAACCTAATGTCCTTATACATACCACTTATTTGGCCTGATATTTAATTTAAAAACTCAAGTCATTTACAAAACATTTATGATTTATTTAGTGACTGTCTTAAATTTAAGGATTTGTGATAGGATTAGATAATCATGTCATTTTAAATGAATAGCTTTAAATTCCATGCTTAAGATCCTATTATTGGAAACTTACATTACCCTACTAGTAAGAAAATAATTCAATATAGCAATGTATCATATGAAGCATAACGAACAGAACAAATAATCACACAGCAACTGCGATTTATATCATACCTTGCCGGAGAACCGAGAATCGGAGCCAAAGCGAGTGGAGCAAGATCCATTGGGCGCCAATATTTGGATTGATAGCTTATATTTGTCTGATACCTGAGACTGAGAACCCAAAACCATATTAAAAAAATTAAAATAGAAAGTGAAGGCAACAAGCAAAAACACCGATAAAAATAAAAAATCAAGACGAAGCAAAGCATGCTTACCTCGGAATCTGATATGAGCAAGAAACCCTAATTAGGTTGAGAGAAAGTGGGAAGACGGCCACTGCCCACTGACCATTTTGGCAGCATTGAAGAGCCTGTTGTCCAAATGGTCTTTCAATGCAACACGAGCACAAGAACAAATCTGAAAGTCATGAACACACGAAAAAATCTGCAACTCACGAACAAATCACAATAGCCTGAGATGTGTGGAAGCATACTGCCCTCAAGGATTTATCCGCGTGGTGTGCAAACCCTACTGGATACAACAGGCCCCTCTCGATGTGTAGGCTACAGAAAAGCAAAAAAAAAAAAAAGGACTAAGCAGGTAATGTAAAACCCAGGAATAGATGAGGAGAAGAGAGTTTTGTTTTCAAAAGAAAGAAAAATATGCTTTTGTTAAATTCGGGTAGCCTTTTAATATATCAGATCACGTTAAACATATAAGGAAGGACTGGATAAAGTCAGTTATTGCACGTTGCAAATAAATGGGATAAGGCGGAATTATTGTGAAAGTGACGGCATAAAGTTGGTTTTTTTTTTTTTTATTCAATTATTGTGAAAGTTTGTTAAGTGATTGAGATCTACTGCTTTTAATGACACTAAACTATTTGTGGGATAAAATCTGATAAGGTTGGATAACCAATTTGAACGTGTGCTGATTCAGTAAAATATGGACCAAAGACGTTGGAGCAGTTCAACATTTAGCAAATACTCCCTCCGGTCTCTATTGTAAGCAAAAATTAAATGTGACACACATATTAAGATAGTTAGTTGATCTCATTTAAAAGAGTCATTGGGAATAAAAAATTAAGTTTGTTACCTAAATTACCCTTCCTCTTATTTATTAAGCTTGTGTTATTGAGAATAAAATGAGTCATTGGAAAACAAAATTTGTATTAAATGAAGGGTATTTTGAGAATAACTTTATTAAATGATAAGAAAGTAGTTGAAATTTGCTTATATTTTGGACCAAAAATTTTGGAAATTTTTGCTTACATTGTGGACCGGAGGGAGTAAGTAGAAAATTGTTTTGACCAGGTAATAAGAAGCAACCAATCCGAAAATGAATAGAGCAAGTGTCTGTTTGGTTTGACAAATCCGCTAGCGTATAACGGATGGAAAAGTAGCCCCGTTTGGTAACCGTTTTTAAAATTAGCGTATAGCGTTTTTTTTCACTAGCATATAGCATTTTTTTTTCCAGCAAGTAGCGTTTGAGCTTATATCGTATAGCTTATCATTTTTCTTCCATATTTATCCTTACTATCTTAATTAAATTCATCACTTATCCTTAAAATAAAATACTAATCATTTAACATAGCATATAAATAAGAATTAATTTCACTATTTAGATTTATATTTTTTTTCAAAAAAAAGATTTATATTTAAGATAAAAATAGAAAATATATTTTTATCTATAAAAAATACAATTTATATAAAAATCATATCAATATATAATTTTATTTTTATTATTCCAAATTATTTATTAAAAATAATTAAAACTAAATTATTATTAAAATTAAAAAAAAATTAATTTTTTAAATGATAAATAAATTAAAATAAAATAAAGTGTTAAAAGTGATAATTATTTTAAAATAAATAATATATATATATATATATATAATTTATATAAAAAAAATTCAGACATATCATTTTATGTCATTTTACATTTAACAGTCACTTCAACCGCTAGTTTTACCAAACACTTCAAATCCAATCCGCTAGCTAATCCGCTATCCGCCAGCTTATCCGTTATCCACTATCAGCTAGCTTATCCGCTATCTGCTAATTTTTACCAAACAAAGCCCAAGAGTCTGTTTGGTTTGCCAAATCCGTTAGCGTATAGTGAATAGCTTATGACGGATGGAAAAGTAGCATCATTTGGTAACCACGTTTTTAAAATTAGCGTATAGCGTTTTTTTCACTAGCGTATAGCATTTTTTCCAGATGCTGAAGTAGCATTTGAACTTATAGCGTATAGCTTATCATTTTTTCTTCCATATTTATCCCTACTATCTTAATTAAATTCCTCATTTATTCTTAGCTAATAAAATAAAATACTAATAATTCAATATAGCATATAAATAAGAATTAATTTCACTATTTAGATTTATATTTAAGATAAAAATAGAAAATATAATTTTATCTATAAAAAATTCAATTTTTATAAAAATCATA
Organism: Echinosophora koreensis; assembly: GCA_035048595.1. NCBI lineage: Eukaryota > Viridiplantae > Streptophyta > Magnoliopsida > Fabales > Fabaceae > Echinosophora > Echinosophora koreensis. The sequence continues at coordinate 77,763 of JAPCYP010000095.1, forward strand.
TCAATATATAATTTTATTTTTATTATTATTTATTTAAAATATTTAAAACTAAATTAATATTAAAAATAAAAATATTTTTTTTATTTTTTAAATGATAAATAATTTAAAATAAATTAAACTGTTAAAAGTGATAATTATTTTAAAATAAATAATATATATATATATATATAAAATTTTATATAAAAAACATGCAAGCATATCCTTTTATGTCATTTTACATTTAACAGCTTGTCTAACCATTAGTTTTACCAAACATTTCAAATCCAATCCGCTGGCTAATCGGCTATCCACTAGCTTATCCGCTATCCATCAGCTAGCTTATCCACTATACGCTAGTTTCTACCAAATAGATCCCAAGTCAAAAATCTGATAAGGTTTCTGAAGTATAAAATTATTTTCACAAAATTTAATTGGATAAAATATAATAAAAATTAATCACATTTTTTTACACTTATTATGTGGTAGTACCATAATCAAATATTATATCTCAAAAAATTAAAACACAACCAAATATTAAATTTTTGAAATATCTCAAAATAGCCGAGAGAGCCGAGGTTGTAAATTCTCGACATCAAAATCTTTGCTTTCCTTTTCAAGTATGACGGTTTCAGCAAATTGGGGAGATAGAGAGGAGAGAAAAGTGATACTTATTCAATATTCAATTTATTTTTTTACTTAAATCAATATCAGATGACAGTGGATTTATATTTTGAAATGTTACTACCAGCATGTGGTTGGTCTTGGGTTAAAAAAAAGAAAAGAAAAGAAAAGAAACACATGTATAAGTCCAAGTGGTAACGAACTAAGGTCCCTTAAGCAAGTGGTCAAGAGTTCGATCCCTAACTCTTGCGTATGGAGAAAACTTGCTTGGGAGAGGTCAACCCTTTAATATCGTCAAATACTTTAAAATGTCTTGTCAATTTTTTTTAAAAAAATGGTTATAAGTAAGTTTTTATGTTTGAATTTACAAAATTTTATATAATAAGAATTTAGAAGAAATGAAAATACTACGTAAACTTATAAGATTTGAAACAATTTTGATACAAAAAATAAGATTTGAAACAACTATGTGAATTTTTAGTTAATATTCAAAGTTATAATAATTAATAAAAAATGATATTCTTTTTAATAAAAGAAATGTACCATTCGAAAATCTTATAAAAAGAATATAATTCATATGAGTAATTACTTTTTGAGGTTAATTGCATGCACTGTCACTAAAAGTTTTTCATACGGTCAACCAATCACAAATCATGATATGAATGACTTTGTTTGGTAAAAACTAGCGGATAGCTGATAGCGGTTAGCGGATAAGCTAGCGAATAGCGGATAAGCTTGCTGATAGCGACTAGAGGATTGAATTTGAAGTCTTTGGTAAAACTAGCGGTTGAACTAGCTGATAAACGTAAAATGACATAAAAGAATATGTTTGCATTTTTTTATATAAATTATATATATATATATATATATTATTTATTTTGAAATAAATATCACTTTTAACACTTTAATTTATTTTAAATTATTTATCATTTTAAAAAATAAAGTATTTTTTAATTTTAATGTTAATTTAGTTTTAATTATTTTTAATAAATAAAATGGAATAATAATAAAAATTATGATATAAATTTTATATAAATTTTATTTTTATAGATAAAAATAATTTATATTTTTTTTATCTTAAATATAAATCGAAGTAATGAGTTTAATTCTTATTTATACACTATATTAAATGATTAGTATTTTATTTTATTAGCTAAGGATAAGTGAGGAATTTAATTAAGATAGTAGGGATAAAAATGGAAGAAAAATGATAAGCTATACACTATAAGCTCAAACGCTACTTCAAGTAACGTCTGGAAAAAATGTTATACGCTAGTGAAAAAACGCTATACGCTAATTTTATAAACGATTATCAAACATGGCTACTTTTCCATCCGCTATATGCTAGCGGATTTGGCAAACCAAATAGACTTAAGGTGATTTGGACAAGAATCAAAGATTTTCAATGACGTGATGATTTATTATTGGTTGACAGTATAAAAAAACCTTCACACTGACAGTATATACCAATTAAACTCTTTCTTTTTATCTATTATATATGTATTAGTATAATAATTGTTATTAATAAGGATAATAAATATCGTTAGGGAAGATGCATATTTTAGTACAAGAATTAGGATAGATCTATCGCTATCTTTTAAGTGGTGAAATAGGTTGGGATTAACCAACAGGGGTTGGCATATCTGGTCAAGCCTTCCGCTCACACTAGCTGTGACTTGGGTTCGATTCCTAGATCTCCCATGTTGGTAGGCAATATGTAAATTCTGTTATAAATCCTCACTAAGGTTGGTGGTATTCCCTGGCCTTGCAAGGAGGCGTGCCTTCCCCCCAATTTAACTTTTTTCTTATAAAAAAGAAAAAGAAAAAAAGAAAGAGGTTGGGACTAAAATTCACATCCATATAAAATGACTTATAGTGTAAAAAAATATGTAATATATATCTTTTATGTTATACTACAATTTTCTTATTCACGCATGGACAAAATAATTTGAAGTAAAAACTTTGGTAAGAGTCAACTAATTTATAAGCTCAATAAAATAAAATAGATCGAGTAATTAAGAATATTATATATATCTTTGTTACATAATGAACATAAGATATATTAATTACTTTTTATATTCAATTACATATATATATAAACCATAAAATTATTTATAACATTTATCAAATTATACTTGTTTAATTTGTATATCATAATTTGAAAAATATATATGTTTTTAAACATTTTTGTCATATTTATCAACAATGATTATTATAATAATTCATATCTTCTATAGATAAAATACCCAAAAGTAATTGGTCGTAATGGAGTGGGCTGTGCCCCAGGCAAACTTAATTTACCTGCAAGGTCGGGCAGGGGCGGATTCACTCTTTGCCCACTGTGTGCACATGCACACCCTCAATTTTAATTTTTTTTTTATAATACCCTTATACTCATTTCTTTTTTGCCCCTAATAGATATACAAAATTGCACTCATGCCACTCATTTGTCTTACTCAACACTTGGACCAATCCTCACAACTCACACTACCAGGACCCACACGACCAAGACAGCTCCTTCTTCATCGTTGAACCCAGCAGGACTGCTGTCCGCCACCCTCCGTCGTCCCTGTCCGTCCAGCCGTTCGCGACCAGCGAGGCGACCCTCGACCTCTCTCTCTCGTCACTCATCTCTCAGAACAGAGATCCGCCACTACTCACAGCGCAACGCCGTCGTCCAAGACTGAGCACCGTCGTCTGTACCTTTCTAGCTCTCTCTCTCTCTCTCTCTCTTTCTCTCTCTCCATCTTCAACTTCTTTCATCAAATCCTTGATTGTTCTGCGCTAACAAAGTAATGAACCATTGCTCTGCTTTCCTCATATTGTTCACTTTCTGTTTTTGCTTGCCATTGTTCCATTTCTTATTCTTCTGTTTGCCACTGCACAACACATCAAATTGGGGTGGGGTGGGGTGGGGTGGGGTGGGGTGGGGATTAATTTGTTAATTGCATCAAATTAGGGGTTAATTTGTCTCACCCACATCTTATTCTTCTTAAATTGGGAGTTCTTCTATAACTTATTGTTATGATAGTTAATTTGATAGATTAGGTTTAAGATTGAGGGTTTTGTAATAACTATCAAATTTATTGGTTGGACATGGAATTAAATGTATTAATTTTGTTTCTTTAATTACAGGCCAGTTATGAGGTATGTAATTTATTTGCTTAGATATATTAAAATTTTATGATTTTAACATTCATGTTTTTATCTTCATACATATGACGATATTTATTATTAATTATTTTAAAAATTTGATGTCCCGAATGCCCCAGGGTCCTAGATCTACCACTGAGGTCGGGGATTTAAATTTTAGAATTTTCACTTTAAGGAGAGCTTTACCTAATCGTCACTCCCGACCGGAGGGATGGTCTCACAACTTTCCGTATGGGAATATCTAGACAAATTAAATCAATTAAGTATTCTCAAATGCAATGGCGGTTGAAAAGGGTATTCTGAAAACTGAAGAAATGTATTGACGGCTATGGAATATATAAGTGTTGTGATTGTCAAGTACCATGCATTCATCTATCTAATATCATGAGCATATTAAAATTATAAAAGAGTACACTATATTACCATAGGAGTTGACGTTAATTAATGGTACATATTTATCACTAAATATGTATTATAATTAAATATTTAATTGCCCAACTCTTTAATATATAAATTTTTAAAATGTTTATTATATATATTAAGGTTATAATCCAAAAAAGAATTCTAATTCTATCATTATAAATAAATTACTTTTTTTTGACTGAAAATAAATTACATTATTGAAATACTCCTTTATTTTTCTTTGTATTTTTATTTCTTATTTATTTATTTATTTTTTTTAGATAATAAATAAAAGTCAGGGACAATCTCTTAAACATGTAACAATTAAATTATCTTTCACAACCACATTTTATCATTGACAATTGTTTGTCGCAATATCAAAGTTTATCTCCTGTCGTCTGGCCAAAAAAAAAAAAGTTTATCTCTTGTCGTAGTTTAACCTTAAGAGTTGTGATATTCTGACATCAGAATATCGACAACATTGGGACAACATATGCTACTGTAGCATACTGTAGCGCTTTTTTTATTTTTTATTTTTATTTTTTACAAATTTTGAATTTTTTTTAAAAAATAAAAAATTTATTTATTAAAACAAAAATCATTAACCAGATAATGAACTGAATTAACCAGATATTTGTACCTGATTAACCAGATATTTGCACATACTAAACCAAAAAACCCATTAACCAGATAATGAACTGAATTAACCAGATATTTGTACCTGATTAACCAGATATTTGCACATACTTAACCAAAAAATTTATTTCTCAAAAAAACCCATTAACCAGATAATGAACTGAATTAACCAGATATTTGCACATACCTAACCAAAAAACCCATTAACCAGATAATGAACTGAATTAACCAGACATTTGTACCTGATTAACCAGATATGTGTACATACTTAACCAAAAATTTATTTCTCAAAAAAACCCATTAACCAGATAATGAACTGAATTAACCAGATATTTGAACCTGATTAACCAGATATTTGCACATACTTAACCAAAAAAACCCATTAACCAGATAATGAACTGAATTAACCATATATTTGCACATACTTAACAAAAAATTTTATTTCTCAAAAAAACTAAATATTTTTTTTTTAAAAAAGAACAAATATTTAAATAAAAAAAAAAAATATTAAAAAAAAAGGCCTGCTACAGTGCCGTACAGTGCGGCATTATATGTTGTCGCCGTATGATGTCCAAAAACTGTGTCAACTTATCATTATTCTAACCTTAAAGATACTAATTTGTGACAATAAAGATCTCATTTTCGACAATAATTCAAATGTTGTTTATAAAAAAGATTTTCAGAATAAAAGCTAACTATATTACTCTTAAAATATTATATTTATTATTATTTTGTTTTATATCTTGATCTTTCTCTTTGCCTTTTGCAAGAACTGTTCTACGAGGTACATTCTATGAAGCCTATTTATAATATCTTTGTAGGTACATATATCTGCCAAATGTAGTTTTTTTTTTTTTGTCAAATGTTATTTTATGATCGTGTATCTGACTAAAGCAAACTAGATAATCATGTAACAATTGATTTAATACATATAACTCAATTTTTCCTATATTTTCTACTTTTAATAAAACTCTAACATAAGTTGTTACAATATTTATTATGCATATATTTTTTATTTAAAAATAGAAATTATAAATAGTATCAATCATACTTCATAAATACCTCATGCATCGCTCGGGTATCGGTACTAGTTCTATACATGAAGGAATGCAATATAACTTAGGCTAAAATATCATTCTGATCCCATAACATATTTTTTAGATTCAGTTTGATCCCTTAACTTTAAAAGGTTCAATTTGGTCCCTTATTTTGTCACTGTTGAAGCAAGTTAATCCTCTCAGTCAATGAGTCAGTAACGGTGTTGACTTTTTGAAGATATTAAAACTTAAAACATAACAGACATGAACGTAAACAGCACACCGTATATACATATATAACATCATACATACAGCGTCTAGGGCACCCCATCAGTAGGGTCCCACATATAACAATGGGTACAACACATATAAAGAAAATACATATAAGGTCAACCTCAGGATAGACAACTGTCTGTGTCCCAACAGACAGGTCTTTAGCAGTTGCAGCAGCAACTTCAACCTCTGTAGTTTGAGTTTCTACAGGCACTTCTACCCTTTCAGTAGATGCCACAGTAGGCACTGGGTAGCCAGACCTTCTCTTTCTGGGAATGGGTCCCAAATTAAGAGTCTTTTTCTCCTTGAGTTTCTCCAAGGGACTTGTTGTTTGCTCCCCCTGAGCAGATGTTTCCTCTTTACTAGGTGCAGACTCCACTTGTCTAGACTTGGCAAAGGTTTTCACAAGTCTTCTCTTCTTGATGGACTTTTCAGATAGTTTCTCCGAAGCAGGCCTCTGGTCCTGTCTGGCTACTTTTCTAGCAGGCTTCCAAATCCTTTCAGAGATAGGCATCTCTGATTCATCAGTGGAGACCACTTGTTCCTCAACCATCTTTTGCTCAGTAGTAGGCTTCTTCTTCTTCTTGTCATCCTCCTCATCTTCCAGAGGAATACCTTTTATGTTCATCATAGACATATTCTTCCTGTCAATAGGAAAGGACATGTCTATGAATTTTCCATCACCAAGAACAAAAAGCTTGTTCCTGAAGAGTCTTGTCAGCAGCATTCCATAGGGGAAAGTCTGCATGTTTGTCCTCTTGATCAGGGATTCCAGGTAGATGTAGATCAGTTCAGTGATATCCACCTTGATCTTGTGAACCAAGTGGTACAGGGCAAACCTGTCCAACTTGGTCACACTATCCCTAGAGCCTTTCCTAGGCATCACACATTCTAGTAGTAGCTTGTGCATGAATCTACACTTCACTACCATGTTCACAGGCTTCAAGTTTTCAGGATTGGGAACACCATACAAAGCAATGTTTACATTCTCTTTTCCCACTTGATCTTCCCAATCAGGCTTGAAACCAGCTCCAATCCTTGGACGTTTAGTGACAAGTTCCAGAGAACTGATGGGAAAGAGGAGAGTTGTATCCATCACTCGAGCATGAAAGCTCTTGGATCCATCAATAGGACTGGTGAGAACCACGGCACTTGTCCAGAAATCTCTTACAAGTTTGGGATGAACCAACTCCTTTAAGTCGAAGAAGGAGGTCCACTTGGAGTATTCCAACTCCTCTGTGACATCTATTCCCCACTTCTTCAATTGTTGGAGGTCCACAGTCTTGCCAGCCAAGATCTTCTCAACATCTGAGATTCTCATATTGTACTTCTCAGCAATTTCTATTAAAGAAAGGTGCTTTGAGGGTGCCATTGCAGATAGAAGAGATTTCTAGGGTTTTGGAAACTTAAAAGAGCTTGGCAGAGAAAAAGACGAAGACTAAACGATTTTAGGGATTTGGAAGCGTAAAGGTTGAACCTTTCTGACTCTTTGCCTTTTAAAGTCATAAAGTCAGGAGAGAGAAAGAAAACATTTTTAATTTTAAAGAAGCACGATTTACGTGGGGAACTACAGCACCCACTTTAGACATAATCAAAAGGGTTAAATATGTTTTTAGTCCCTCGTTTTTGACAAAAGTTCGGTTTTAGTCCCTCTTTTGAAAAATGTACTTTTTTAGTCCCCCGTTTTCTAAAATGTGTCGGAAATGGTCCCTGCACCACACTTCCATTTGAAAACCGAGGGACTAAACCCGAACTTTTGTAAAAAATGAGGGACTAAAAATGTATGATTGTCAAAATTGAGGGACTAAAAAATATTGGTGCAGGGACCATTTCCGACATATTTTAAAAAACGGGGGACTGAAAAAGTATATTTTTCAAACGAGGGACTAAAACCGAACTTTTGTGAAAAATGAGGGACTAAAAACATATTTAACCCTAATGAAAATATGGGTTCGAGAATAAAACTGCCGTGCACATGATTAACTTCAGATTAGTAAATAGTATTAAATAATTAATAACCATTTTATCAAAAACTGTTGAGTTCTAGCATTATGACTCAGCAGGGTCAGACAAGTAACAAAGACAGGTGATATAAAAGCATAAGACAGATAGCATAGACAGGTTAATTATCAGACATGTCAATCAAAAATGCAGTGTATGTTTAGATTATCTCTAATAAATAAAAATCTTTCTTGTGCTAATGGTTTAGTGAAAATATCAGCCCATTGATTTTTAGTTTTAACAAACTTAATATCAAAGATACCTTTCTGAACATAATCTCTTATAAAATGATGTTTGGTTTCTATATGCTTAGTCTTAGAATGCTGAATTGGATTTTTAGTTAAGCAAATAGCACTAGAATTATCATACCACACAGATATATTATGCTCATAAATAGAGTAATCCTCAAGTTGATGTTTTACCCATAAAAGTTGAAAGCAACAACTAGCAGCTGAGATGTATTCTGCCTCAGCAGTAGATAAGACAATAGTTGTTTGCCTTTTGCTTGGCCAAGAGACTAAGCTTGCTCCAATGAAGTGACATCCTCCACTGGTGCTTTTCCTTTCTATTATGTCTCCAACAAAGTCAGCATCACAGAATCCCACTAATCTGTATTCTTTAGTTCTTAAATATAGCAAACCAAGATTAGTAGTCCCAAGCAAATATCTAAATATTCTTTTAACAGCCTTAAGATGAGATTCTCTTGGGTCAGATTGGAATCTATCACACATACAGACACTAAATTGAATATCAGGTCTGCTTGAAGTTAAGTATAATAGAGATCCAATCATACCTCTGTAGACAGTTTGGTCTACCTTTTTACCTCCATCATCTTTACTTAGTTTTGCATTGGGTTGCATGGGAGTTTTCATGAGTTTAGCACTTTCTATCTTGTACTTCTTAAGTATCTCCTTGGTATACTTTTGTTGATGGATGTAGATTCCATCACTTGTCTGTTTGATTCGTAATCCAAGGAAGAACTTTAATTCTCCCATCATGCTCATCTCAAATTCTGCTTGCATTAGCTTGGAAAATTCCTTGCATAACTTTTCATTAGTTGCTCCAAAAATAATATCATCAACATATATTTGGACTATGATGAAGTTCTTTTTAGAACTTTTCTTAAACAAGGTAGTATGTACTTGTCCTCTAGTAAAGCCATTATGCATGAGAAAAGAACTTAGTCTATCATACCATGCTCTAGGTGCTTGTTTCAAACCATATAATGCCTTTTTAAGTATGAAAACATGATCTGGGTTTATCAGTATCTTCAAAACCAGGAAGTTGCTTAACATATACTTCTTCTTCAATTATACCATTAAGAAAAGCACTTACCATTGAAAAAGAGTGATTTGGTGTTGTGCAGCATATGATATCAATATGTGAATAGCTTCTATTCTAGCTACAGGTACAATGGTTTCAGTATAGTCAATACCTTATTGTTGGTTATAGCCTTGAGCTACTAACCTTGCCTTATTTCTGACAAATTTGCCATCCTCATCCAATTTGTTTCTAAAGACTCATCTTGTTCCAATGCAGACTTGTTTTTGGGCTTGGAGACAAGTGTCCAGACATCATTTCTGGTGAACTGGTTGAGTTCTTCTTGCATCGCAAGAATCCAGCTTTCATCCTCAAGAGCTTCTTCAATTCTTTGGCTCCATTTCTGACATGAAGGCCACATTGCTTGATTCTTTTAAAGTGGTTCTGGTTCTTACTCCTTCTGAGGGATTTCCAATAATAAGATCCTTAGGATGATGAGTTTTGAACTTCCAGCCCCTTTTTAGATCATAATGAAGATCTTGACTTGTCTGTTGACCTGTCTGCTCCACTTGTCTGTCTGGTTCATTTACAGTTTCTGTCTTATTCAGGTCAGGTTGTTGGTTTTCTGGCTTATTTATGTCAAGACCTGGAAGATCATCTTCTAGATCTGATAATTCCTTATCAGTCTTTAAACCATCATTGAATTTAACATGAACAGATTCTTCAATAACAAAAGTTCTGGAATTGTAAATTCTAAAGGCTTTAGACATTTCAGAATATCCTACAAATATACCTTTATCTACTTTGGAATCAAACTTTCCAAGTTGATCCTTAGTGTTTTGAATGAAGCATTCACAACCAAATGCATGAAAATAAGAAATGTTGGGGCTTTTTCCTTTCCACAATTCATAAGGTATCTTCTTTAGAAAAGGCCTAATAAGTATTCTGTTTTGTATATAACATGCAGTGTTTACTGCTTCTATCCAGAAGTACTTAGGGAGATTATTCTCATTGGGATAGATCTAGCCATCTCTTGCAGAGATCTGTTCTTTCTCTCAACCACTCCATTTTGTTGTGGAGTTCTAGGTGCAGATCTAGAGAAATTGTGAGAGATTCCATTCTCCTCACAGAACTATCTAAAATGCTCATTTTTAAATTATTCCCCATGGTCACTTCTAAGGGTAGAAATACAGAAACCTTGCTCATTTTGCACTCTTTTACAAAATACCGAGAAAGCCTTAAAAGACTCATCCTTGTGGGTTAAGAAGAGTACCCATGTAAATCTAGAATAGTCATCAACTATGACAAATCCATATTTTCTTCCAGCCAAGCTAGCAACAATAACTGGTCCAAACAGATCCATGTGTAACAACTGAAGAGGTCTACAGGTTGATACTTGGTTTTTAGATTTGAAACTTGATTTTACTTGTTTACCTCTCTGACATGCATCACACAAGACATCTTTCTTAAAACTAATATCAGGCAATCCTCTCACAAGGTTATCCTTTTTCAGTTTTGAAATTAATTTCATACTAGCATGTCCTAGTTTCTTATGCCATAACCATCTTTCATCCTCTTTAGACATCAGACAGGTTACAGTTTGATCTGAGAGATCAGTTAGTTCAATCTTATACAAATTTTGTTGCCTTTTAGCTGAGAAGAGGGTTTTGCCACTAAGGTCTTTAACTATGCATAAATCCTTGGTAAAGGAGACATCAAATCCACTATCACATAATTGACTTATGCTATGCAAATTGTGTTTTAATCCTTTAACCATAAGAACATTAGATATAGAGGGAAGATGAGGTTTACCACCAATGGTACCAATGCCTATAACCTTCCCTTTCTGATTTCCTCCAAAGGCAACATGTCCTCCTTTCTTAAGTTGGAGGTTTAGGAACATAGACCTTTCTCCTGTCATGTGTCGCGAGCAACCACTGTCCAAGTACCAGCAGTGGTGCTTTCTTTGTCCTATTGAGGATATCTGCAACAGAGATTTAAATGTTCTTTAGGTACCCATAATTTTCTGGGTCTTTTTCTATTAGTTCTAGGAGTCTGTGAAGACTTCCTTCTTTTCTAATGAATACACCTAGACATAACATGTCCGGTTTTTTCACAGAAGTTACAGACAGGTATGGATTTAATGAAAGCTGATTTTACAAACACTTTAGAGATTTTAGTTGATACTTTATGATGTGTCTGATAGATATATCCAATACCTTCTTTGTTAAGGAAGTGTCTCTGACAACCAAGTAGCTTAGTCAGATTATCTCTACCATTAACAAATTTGGCAAGATCAGAAGTGAGCTCTTCCACTTTTTGTTGAAGTTTTTCAACTTCTTCAAATTATGATGTTTCACTCGAGATCTTAGCTTCATCAGACTTTTCAGTCTTCAGCTCACTATTCTCTTTGGCCAGCTTCTCACACTCGTGAGATTTCTGCTTATGCTCACTAAGGAGCTTTACATACTCTCTCTTGAGGGATTTGAAAGCCTTAGATAAGCAGTTGGATTCCTCCAGCAATTCTTCATAGGCATCAAGTAATTCCTCATAGTCAGGATGTACCTCATTATCTGAATCTGAGTCAGTGTTGGCCATCAGACAGAGATTAGCTTCTTCCTCTGTCTCTTCATCAGAAGATGTTGACTCTAGATCTTCCCAAGTAGCCATCGTCCCTTTCTTTTTATTTTTGAAGGACTTCTTAAAAGGGGCTTTCTTGAGTTGAGGACATTCAGCTTTGATGTGACCAGGCTTCTTGCACTCATAGCAGACAATTGAACTCTTCTCTCTGTTGAAGTGGATTCTTTGAAGTTCTTATCCTTGTTGAACCTTCTGAATGACTTATCCTTTCTGAACTTCTTTTTCTATAAGAGAAGCTTTATCTTTCTGGTTAGGAGAGATAACTCTTCATCACTTTCAGAATCCTCGGGTTCAAACAGGTTAGCATCACTGGATGACTTGTCTGCCTTCAGAGCTTTTGAAGCCTTTGATGACTTTTTATCAGCTTTCAGAGCAATTGACTTGCTCTTCTTTGCTGCAATTTCATCTCCAAGTTCTTGCTCATGAACCGTGAGTGTACCGAGAAGTTCATCCATAGTCAAGGAAGTGAGATCCTTGGCTTGAGAGATAGCAGTGACCAAAGGTCTCCACTGCTTAGGTAGACTTCTTAGTATCTTTCCAACCTTCTCAGCATTAGTATAGATTTTGCCAAGAGACTTTAGGCCATTGATGATAGTTTGGAATCTTCCTAACAGATTCTCCTTCCTCCATGAGAAATAGTTCATATTTTCTGAAAAGTATGGCAATCTTTGATTCTTTAACTTTGGATGTTCCTTCATATGTGACAGCTAAAGTATCCCATATTTCTTTAGCAGAATCACAGGCACAAACTTTTTCAAATTCTTCAGGACTAAGAGCACAAATGATGTTGTATCTGGCTTTGTGATTCAGCTCCCATTTTGTCTTTTCTGTAGGGGTCCACTGAGCTTTTGGCTTATCAGTGTTGTCATCATTTTTAGGAATGAATGGACCATCTATGATGACATCCCAGAGATCGGAGTTTTTAGATAGAATGAACCATTGAAATCTATCTTTCCAATAGTTGTAGTTTTCTCCATTGAAGAATGGAGGTCTGGTTAGAGAAGCTCCTTCAGTTTGGTGACTCTCACTAGCTCCAACAGTCATGTCTATTCTTCAGGTGCTTTACCTCTACATTGTTAGATGCTCAACCCAGAGGCTGAGCTCTGATACCAACTGAAATAGACAACTATATACACGAGAAGGGGGGTTGAATTGTGTTTATCAGAAATTAAAATAAAGTTGAAAACTTTTCCCACACAGAAGCTAGGTTCAGAAAAGTGTGAAAGCACTGCACAGACAGGTGACCTGTCTGGTGTATTTTAACAGAAAAACACACAAGCATACAAAGAGAAAACAAGCTTGATATTCACACTTTAACCCCTTAGTTAGAAAGCAGATAATATAATCAAAGCAACTAAAGAGTTTAAGGGAAGAGAGATTAACACAGCTATTTAACCTGGTTCAATCTTTAACACAAAGAGCTACGTCCAGTCCTTGGCAGCACCAAGTTTTATCTACTATAAGTCTATAACTGATCAGGTTACAGACTCCAAGTATTGTTTGCACACCTAGCCTCTTCAGGCTCCAAGACAAGTATTCTTTGCTCACTTAGCCTCTTCTGGGTCACACAGGTTTGTTTTGAGAAGTTTGTTTGTAATAAATACAATTAGACAGAAAGTTCTTTCACTAACACTCAGAGAGTGGATTAAATAAAAGCTTAGGAAAGACTGGGTAATAACTTCAAATGATTGAAGAATACAGATTGAAAGAATGAAGAAATAAATGCGTAGGGTAATGGCTCTTTAATGCTGTGTATATTCTTCATCTTCAATGACTTCTGTATTTATAGCCTTCAAGCATTTAAGATCCATTAGAGACATTCCTTCAAACATTGGCTTCAAGCAGAGCTCCATTAAATGCAATAAAATCGTTCTGGGCAGCCATTAATGCAATAGGAACGTTGGTTGTACTCTAACACGGAGAATCATGGCTTTATGCATCGAGCAGTAGCCAAATCAGAGTTGTGCAAAATGCTTTTGTACTTTGCAGAGCATATTTCCCTTTTTGTGTAATAACCAAGAGTACTAGGGAATAAAGCATGTTGGAAACATTCTTTAACTGGATGTTATCTCTGATTTCCAAGGTTACTTGTGAGAATGACCTTCTGAATTTCTTGATAAGCGTGAGAGAGAGCTTCAGAGTCTTCTGTATGAGGGGACAGCTTCCAAAAGCTTTTTGTACTCGAGTTCCCCATCGAAGAACCTTAGACGAGTATGAGAACATAGCAGAGATAAGTTGAAACTTAATTGCAGAAAGTCAATATCCTAGTCAGCAGACAGGTTGACTTTTGCTTCTCCAGACAGGTGATCATCTATGTGGGTAGACATGTGAGACAGTGACTTCTTACTGTTTTGATCTGCACACTTGATAGATAGGTTAGCAACCAAAATGAAGGTTAATTAAATCATTAACAAATGTTTAGTTTTCATCAAAACTTAGGGAAATGCACATAAGACATTTAGAGACTTAACAAACATCTCACCACACTACACACAGCACAGCCCTCACTCAAAAATACATCAAAATGGGCACACCACACACAACCTATGTAAATAGATGCTCTGGCCTCCACAATCCCTAGCGTGGATATCTAAAGCTACCCTGACTCTCCCCACGCGTGCGTCTATAAACCTGCCATGGTGGCCTCTGTGGTGGTGGTCCTGATGTCGTCGCCTTGCTGCTAAATGATATAAACACACAACGACGCTGGTGCATCCGCTGATACTAGAGACTCCGGCGAGCTCTACCCCTAGGGACCACTCCGACTGGTCCTGCCACCTCGGAGCCCTGAGCAGCCCATGGGTGTGGCTGTGGTCTCGGCGGTGGATGCCAAAAATGATGATATGGAAGGCACTGTCCAAGGCGAAAGTGAAATGAGCAGATTAAAACACGAGAAGGGGGTTGAATTGTGTTTTAGTTAACTTTTTCGCAAATAAGAAAGTTTTCTCCCCAAACAGAATCAGACACTAAGATGCATCTGATATAAAACAAGATTAAAAAAAAACTTAGCACTTTCAACCTAGTTAGCACAATAAATATAAAGCAAACTTAAAAAGGATAAGGGAAGAGAGTTGACACAGAGATTTATACTGGTTCACCCCAAACCTTGGGCTACATCCATTCCTTATTTTCACCAAGTATTATCACTATAACTGATCAGGTTATAGACAGGTATTGTTTGCACACCTAGCCTCCTCAGGCTCAACTAACAAGTATTGTTTGCATACCAAGCCTCTTCAGGCTCAAAACAAGTATTCTTTCAGCAAGCCTATTCAGGCTCTACAAATGGTAAGAATTGAAT
Source organism: Echinosophora koreensis (assembly GCA_035048595.1). Classification (NCBI taxonomy): domain Eukaryota; kingdom Viridiplantae; phylum Streptophyta; class Magnoliopsida; order Fabales; family Fabaceae; genus Echinosophora; species Echinosophora koreensis. Next base: position 93,066 of record JAPCYP010000095.1, read on the forward strand.
GAAGCAGCAGCTTCAAGATTTACAGCTTTGCAAGTCAACCGAAGAACACTCAATGAGTGAATAAGAATTTAAGTTGGTATGACTGCAGTAATATCTTCTCAATAAATACAAAATGATTGAGTAGAGAAGTATTCTATGAAGAAGAACTTTAGAGAGCTTTGAATGCGAAGAGAGTATTGAATGCTTGATTGATTAAGTTTAGGTGTGTGTCTTCAGCAATCTTCAAAGTCTTCTATTTATACTCATCAACAATAAATCTGTTGAGTTGCATTCTTCAGATGAGTAAAGCTTTTGTTCTTCAACCATTAATGCCAAAGAGTCATTCTGAGTCTTCATTTAATGTTTATGATCGTTGGAGAACTTCAAGACAAGTTGAACGTATTGGTTGGCATTACTTTATCAGAGTGCAGCTTGATTCAGAGCAATAGCAGTTGCTTTTCAGACTTGGGCAGCACAACTTTCCTTATTTGTGTAACACGGGTCTGTGAGCGCATAAAGGTTACTTTACTTATTACAACAAAAGGAATGTCCAGCACGAATTGATGCTTTATGCTTCTGAATTCAATTTTCTTGATTTGAAAATGCAAGGGAATATTCTTGTCTTTCGAATAAGAGTGGAGTGAAAGACTTCCAGTCAAGTTGTAGGATCAGGCGCATTTTCATAGCTTGTTAATATTGAGTCTTACTACAGACGCATTGTATAATTAAAACACAGACGCATCTTTCAGACACGTTATTTTGCCAGAATTCTTCTGTTTTATGATCTGCACACTTAATACACATATTAGCATAATCATTCTTTGTTTGGATTCATCAAAATTAGAGATGTCAAAAACCTAGACTTAACAGAAAGACTCCGATGAAGCAAGAGTACGGCACCTTCTCGAACCTCATAAAAGCAGTCACTAGGCCCGTATACACAGAGAGATAGGTGGCCGGGTCCACTCTCCACTCTCTCTCGTCATGAAACTCTAACTCAATGGTCCCCACCACTGGGAACCTTGTAGGCTTCGTCATCCACGTATGATGCAGGTGCGACATCTCTCTCAACTGGCTCTGCTTCACATACCGAGAACAAAACATACACAGAAGGGGATAGGGAGATAAGAAACTATTCTATCATCATATACGGAAAAGGAATACGTAGCATATATACAGTAACAACACAAAGACATGCATCACAGATAGAACACATATAGATAGCAATAATCCTCCCTGAGTTACTGAATAATCCTTTACCTTTACTCTCATGTAGCTAAGCTTGTATGCTGACGTGGCCTCCTATAGTCTTGTCACCATCCCCCATTCCCATTAGGGATGTTTGTCAGTCGTCCAAGCGGCGCATCCGTAAATGCCAGTGCACACCCCCATTCCTGTTACAGTACTCATTCAAATAATGATACCATCCCCCCATTCTCGTTAGGGAATAGTTGCACAATATAAAAGTATCCCCATTCCCGTTAGGATACACAGAGCAGCTCGACAAGGACTACGAGAGTATCACGGTAGTTTCCCCCATTCCCGTTAGGGAACTGACCCTTGATATCCGGTATCCGTAATCGAATACTCTGACCTCGTGTGTTCCACCCATACGGCTGTGAACAACACCATGCATTCTATATGAGTCTCTTCGGCTCGTATCGGGTCATAACCTAGTGCCTTAACCTTCCACCACAAACTCAGATAATTCCTCATATCACATCACATAAGCTGGTCACATATAAAATCATATTTTATTAGGCTAGGCACGTCTATGCCCCATGTTATACTCTCCCCAACATGCATCTCTCCGAAACAACATATATTATCGCCTAGAGGCCAACTACGCATATAATAGCATATATTGCATGTGATCATACCAAGCTTGTTATACACATTAAAATAATGATAAAATATTCATGTTATCACAAATAAGTACATTATCATAGCCAGCACACATCAAGCAGCTCAACAGTGGTAGAATGACACATCCTCAATATTCACGTACAAAATCAACCTAACAGCGATAAACCTATAATCTCCAAATCATCATTGGTACTATGGGGTAGTCGCCAATGTGATTTTGACATTGTCGATTACTAGCTCACTAGTGGAGTTTAAGTCGCCCTACACCATTATTGTATAAAATGCTACTTAGTCGTTTCCGAAGCTAGGACGATTCTTTCTCCCACCTGAGCTACGTGTTGGTATCACCGGGACCATGAAACTGAGCTCCTCCTTCCCTCCTAGATTTTGCCACGCACGGTTCTGGCATCTCCAGTGCTCTGAAAATTCATCTAGATACATGACCATGAAACAGACAACGTCGGTAACCCTAATTCGAAAACGAAACGTAAACTCGATAACCGAACGAAGAGAAAACCTCAATACCGCCGCTGACGGCATGTCGACATGAAAAGATCATAGGCCTACCTTAGTCCAAACAAGAAAGGAAGGATATGGTTAAGAAGACGACAATGCCACGAACACAACGGTGTAGTCGGTCTTGAGTTTCGCTAGCCGAATCAAACGAACTAAGCTCCAGAACTTTTCTTTCTCTCTCAAACCTCTCATTCTCATCTCTGTACTCTGATGGTGAAGTGGTGAAAGTGTTTTCACTTTCACCCTTCGCCTCTTTTATTTTTCATTTTCTGACTGCGAACGCTCGAGCGTGAGAGCCTCAACGCTCAAGTGTTCTAGGGTCAAGCGTGGGCCTATCCACGCTCAAGCGTTCACTTAAGTCAACTGCTTCAGCCTGAAGGAATTTGCCACGTGTTCTGGTCCACTCTTCTTCATATGACACGTGTTGCCACGTATCAGAGCAGCATGGGCGCTCGAGTGTGGCCCACTGCACACTCGAGCGTATTGCTCAAAATAGCAAACCCTAATTTCGTGTTCATTCCGATTCAAAGTTGATCGATCATGTATCTTTCAAACAAGCTTTCAAACACTTAAGCATGCATCTTATACATATAACCAAGGTTTTAAAACATGGGTGTTACATGGCTGGACCGTGATCCCTAGATCTAGCTTCACCAACGAATGGGTTGAAGCCACTGTGTTCACCCAATAGATCTACTATTTCTCTCTCACCCAATAGATCCACTATTTCTGACCTATCACTCCAATAGAAGACCACCTTCACAGCTATGCTCGGGGAAGGAGTGGGTATGGTTGGAGGAAGGAGGGAGGGCAAGATCGTAGAGCTTAACGGATCCGTCGGCAATGGCGACGATGAGGAGGGAGTCACAAGACTCGAACCAGGCGGCGACACGGAGGCAATTGTTGTCTGAGAGGTGGTGACGACGAGTTGGGTCTCGTAGAGATGACTCAGATGAGGAAAACGTTGAGTTGATGATGATGGGAGGAAGATGATGGGAATCAGGGAGTGATTGGAAGAAAGAGAATGACGGTGGAACTATGGAAGTCTCTTTTCTGGAAAGAAATGTTGAAATTCTTTCCTTTTTTTTTTAGTTTGAAAAAATGGTCCTTGTTTCACTGAGTTTTGAATTTTTTATCAATAAAAAATGTTACAGTCTTTCACTTTTAGGTCGGATTCGGTTACCAATGGATTAAAATTCGTAAACCTGAACCCGACTGTTGCTACCCACATTAAACTTGTATTTCTCATCTGCCAACCCGCCGATCCGCAATAACCCGCCCGCATCACAAAAATTTAAAGCTAATTCATCTGGTTCGGTTGGGTTGCCGGGTCCTGTTCACCCCTACTCATTAGATAGAATATACAATTTGTGTTTCACAACTTCTAACTTCGCTTGACAATCCATTGGTGTAACACCCTGGAAATTATAAAGTTGATAAAAAAAAAACTAAAATAACTAATTAGACATATTTGGTATAATTAAAGATAAAATTTGGTGACAAAAAGCATAAATTTTGCCTCAGTTTGGGTTCCGCTAATAGTATAAATCGATATTGTTATGGAAGACCTTGCAGGAAAATCAAAATTTGGATTTTTTTTTTATGAATTTCAAAATTTGGATTTGATTGAATATATTAGGTTATAAATGTACCGATTATTGTTAAAACTTCTGATATTTGGAGATTTGTAATTTAACTATTTAAGTATGTGTTTATTAATTTACCTTTGTTTGCCCTAAACTTTAATTTAAAAAATTCTAAACAGTTCTTTATGTGACATATTGATACAATTAAATTATAAATGTTTTGAAAAATATTAATAGATTTTAAAAAATATATATATTTTAATATGCTTTGAAATCATAATATAGCCTTAATAAAATATTTTAATAGGCCATTAAATTATAATATAGTTTTGTTCCACAGAAAAATAAATAAATTTTTGTTCCACAGAAAAATAAATAAATTATAATATAGTTTAATATAGTTTTAAAAAGCCAAATTAAGCAGTGGAATCTGCATATAAGGAATATGGTTCAAAGCCTGCGTCCAAACTTTGCAGACGAATCTCACAGAGGAATCTAGCGTGACCAATTAATAAACTTTGCAGATGGGCACTGTGTCAATTTTCTGGAAGCAAACACAGAGACCACTTTGCCAACTTTGCAGAATTGACACTTATGCAATCTAGACGGTGTGTTTGGATGAATGTTTTACAAACATAATTTTGGATAGAATTGATAAATTGAGTTTGAAGTAAAATAATCTATATTTAGATACATTTACATATAAGAAAGTTAAACAATAAATTTGATGCTAAAAATTATGTTTGGAAGCAAAAGTTTCAAATTCTAATTTCAAGTTAGAATTCATACGAGAGGCAAATTCAATTTTTGCTGAGAATATCCAAATATATCAAAATTAAATTTATGTTTTTGTGAATTCAAATATGGGGTACATGATGTATAACTTTGAGGCACAACCGCGACTGCTTGAGTCTAGTCCCGTGCGTGAGAATCTCTGATGCAAACGTGAATTGAGAGTCTGATGATTTACTGGAAACTAGAATGGTACCCGTGCGAAAGCATGGGTGTTGTTGATTGTTTACGAATGAATCAAAACGACTATTAATTATACTAATAAGTTAATATATGTAACATTTATCATCGAGGTTGATGACTTTTACATACTAATAAGCTGACATAATATGGTATGCATACATACACTAACAACTGGTTGCACATAGGGATGACAATTTGTATCCTACCTATTGAGTACCCACACAAATTACCTATGATGGGTTGCGTAATTACCTGCACAAAAGGTAAGGATCCTGGTACGATAATTACTCGTAAATTTAAATGGTTATGGGTGCGGGTACTAAGGGACCCACCTCGCCCGCACCCGCATATGTGTATATATATATATATAATAATTATTTATTTATATTACTAATATATATAATTTTAAATATAATACAAATTTTAAAACCAAAATTAATCTAAAGATTCTTGACTTTCTAAACCTAGTTGCATCTATAATTTTTTTTTGATGTTTTTATTTATTTAAATATTTTGATTTGTAATGTTTTATGGGTGGATTTAAGAGACATTTAAATCGTTTTTTAATTATTACAACGTTTCTTTTGTTATTTCTTACTTTTTCACAGTTAAAGTACGGGTAACAGATGTGAGCACAGGTACTTAGGTACCCAGAGGGTACGGGTAAGGGTGCTAAAGTTGCTACCCACGCGGATACGGGTACGAGTAGTATTTTTTCAAACGCGGGTATGGGAACATGTACCATAGTACTCTACCCAGACCCTACCCATTATCATCCCTAGTTGCACATTTCACTTGAAATTTTGTATTTTTATTGTAAATTTTATAATATATTTAATTAATTTTATATTATTATATATGCAGTTTTTAAATAATTATTATAAAATTATATATTTTTAATAACAAAATAATATAGGATTACATGATGATATAAAATGTATATTAAAATTAACTTCATTTAACATGATAGAGTTACCAAAAGTGATCATTGAGCATATCGTAAAATGTTTTAGAAAAATGTTAACCAGTATCTTTAGGGCATTGGTTAAGAAATTTAGAAATAGAAAATTTGTATTAGAAAGTGGTGTATTCAACACTTTGAAAATTCAAAAGTGACACTTTCCAATATATATATTTTTTATCTTTGAATTCCTTAATCAATACTCTTAGGGCGTTGGTTAGTAAGGCTTAATGTTTTATTTAACTAATATGGATTTGATAAAAAAACAAATGTAAAAATTCGTGAAGCATAATTAATGTGACTTCATTTATAATGGAAAACCATTACAATACAATTTATTATCGATAAAAGGAATATGATAGTGAGAGAATAGAGTAAACACATAGTCCAGGACTTTGAGACCCATAGGTTGACACAGTGGCGGACCTTGACCAAATTTTTGGGGGGAGCCACAAATTATTAATTAAAATAATATAATTAAAATTTATACGTTGATTTTTTTTTTAGAGTCACGTTCTGAAAAGCTAACATCAAATTCATTAATCGTGATATTTTGAATCTTGAAAGATTACTTGTCTGGTTGAACTATTTGATCATTAGAATAATGTTATTAAAGTAAAGATGTTGGAGCTATATAATTTCCATCTTTGTTGAAAGTTTTTCTCTTGAAAACTATAACACTCCTTCAAAATATGAAATTAGTTTTTTTTTTTTTTTACATAAAATATGAAATTAGTTAAGGAAGATAAAAGAGAACAAATATTTAAATTTAATTAATTTATCAACTTCAACATTCCGGTAGTTCTTTTTTTTTGTTCTTAATGGGAATGGAAATTGTTCATGGAATAAGAACAGAAAAGGGAATAATTAGTATAGTTTAGGGTAAATTGACTTGAATGTTGTAATGTAAAAGCCTAAAAAGGTCACCCACGTCTAAATACGAAGAGGCTACAAAATCAAACAAAGGGTACATATCAAAAGGAAATAATACTGATTAGTGATGGCTCCATATTATCCATAATATTTTATTTCAAATATTATAGTGACTTGATGGGATTGATTTAAGTCATAAGTAAATGACTATTTTTTTTTTTCCAAAATATAAGAGACATACATGTATTTTGATAAATATTAAATACTCATTTTCAATTTTACCCTTATTTATAATAGGGTTTATATTTACGAGACAGTGCAACTCTCAATACAAGTAGGTTTGTTCATTAATTATTGAAGGATTAAATTTATAAATTTATATGAATATTAATTACAAATAACTTATTTCAATGTATTTTCTTGATCTATAGGAATATATTTTAGGGTTTTGTTTCTTATATATAGGACCAGAGGGTGTATAACAGATTTGTCATTGATTGACAAATTACCTTTACAGCGAGGCACGTTTCAAAATTAAATTCCTTCATTTACAACATTTACATTTACTAATTACCTTATATTTGCGTGCTTTGACATTGACCATCGTTGGCATGAGTTTGTTGTCTCTGTTCTGAATCAGAAGAACAAAACAAAAAAAATCCAAACTGAAACCATTTGTGCGTTGCAACCGATGTTGTTTGTGTAAGAAAGAGAAGAGAAGAGATGGAGAAGGAAGGCACGTTCTGGAACGGCATGGCGAGCTGGATCGGGACGAACTTGGCGTCCTCCTTCTTCGCCTCCCTGGAGCGGTGTTCTTGCATCAATCTCTCTACCTCCGATGACCACGACGACGCTCCTCTCATCCTCTCCTCCACCGATCCCTCTCATCCTCTCCGTATGAGGGGTTCCCCTGAGGGGTGCCATAATAAAAACAATAACTCTTTAAAAAATAAAATAAAAATTCTGGGGGGAGCCGTTGCTCCCCCCCGCCACTACAAAGGTCCGCCACTGGGTTGACACATGCAATTGGAAAAACGGGAAGATAATAATTTGACACGTGTGTACTGAACATTTGAAGTTGTTGTGTTTTTTTATATATAAAAATATAGAGAGAAATGTTAGCAACACACAATAGATGTTATTAAAACCAGACACGTCATTGACTTGGTTGAGGTACTGGATCAGTGAGTTATTGGTCGAACCAAGGAGTCATTGGTTGAATTGGATAAACAGGTATATATTAAATTTATAAGATTTATAGTAAATATATCTATATATAATATTTGTTTGTCACTCAAATTATAAATAACTATTGTGGTCTATTGACTCGGTCCCGTCAGAGCCTTCCTGAGCCTTCTTTTGTTATTTATTTTGAGCGGGAAAACAATATAGCAAAAGGAAAGTAATAAGTTGACAATTTTTTTATAATATAGGAAATTATTATAGGAGAACACGTGTATAATTAATAATGGGTCTTATTGAGTTTTGTATATACTAATAGATTATTGAAGTGATGCCTGGAATATTGAAGTGATTTGACTTCCTGACAAAACCGCCATGCGTGAGAATCTCTCACATAGCAATGCATAGTTCCATGTAGCAATCTCTGCATGCGTGAAGTGTTTTAGAAGTAGTCACAGAGATTCCCAGGAGGGAATCGGATTCCTTACATTACATGATGTGACACCAACAGTGTTTGTATGAATTCGATGTTTTTTTTTTCTTCACTTGAAGCTGTCTAAAATTTCTATTAAGTGAGCAGAGATCAGTTATCATTAACACCACAACGAGCGCAAGTTTGTGTCCTTCCTCCTCTCAGTAGAGAGATGCTTTAATGGTCTTCACTAGACCAATTCCTTACCACTGTATCAGTTCATCAAATTCACACACTTGAATCTTCACGTGATTGGAACCCCTTAATTTTGCCAGTACCTCAACAAAGAGTATGTTTGGGAAAGATTATTTTTCCTGGTTTCAGCTGTTTTTTAGCTTAAAAGCTATTTTATAGATAATCTATTATGTTTGATATTTTGCTTAAATTTATAAAAAAGCTTTTTTTAGGAAAAAAAAAAACTGTTTTATGTCATTTAATTTTTTCTAGCTTAAGATTATTGTGATTTAATTATTTTTCATTCTCAAAACTTTCTTCCCTGTTTACCCCTATAAAACTACCATCTAAACAAATATTATTAAATTATATAAATAACTCCATATCCTTTTTCGTAATTTATTATATCAAAGTGATTTTTTTGGAACCACCCAAACGAAATAGATTATCTCAAAATCATTTTTCAGCAAACAATCCCAAACAAAAACAGATTCTGATTATAATCGATTATCACAATAATCGATTATACAAAAAATTGATTATCAGCATAATTTTTTTTTTTTTCAGTTTCCCAAACATACTCAAAGTGGGATTCAAATTGCGGTTCGCATCAGCTATCGTGGCCGCTACGAAACAGTGGTGGCAGCAGCCGAAACCACATCAAACTGCTATCACGACGTGAGTTGAAATCATTAAAAAATTTCATAACGAAATGGTGTTGCGACCGTAACGGGAGAGACAATGGTGTTTCCACCGTAATGTAAAATTTTCAATACCCAACCCTGTTTGATTTACTTTCCAAGTATATATAATATTCAAAGTTTTTGACTTTTTGCAACATAAATCAATCCTAACCTGAAATATTATCAGTTTGACAGTATCTATTTCCTATTGACGTCGAAGCTTGCCACTGCTGCTCGTGTCTGCGTTCGCCGCCGCCGCTCGAACCAGTAGTCGCCACCTCAACTCCCACCAGCAGTTGCCGCCATCAACCATAACCGAGGTTGGTTCTCCTTCTCCATTTTGTCTGAACTGTGAGAGTAGGTTGTGAGAAAAGATGCAATTTTTAGATAGATTTGTAGATATTGTTGAGGTTGGACCAGGTAGATCTACAGTTTTTGGTTTCCATGGAAAGTGGGAACCCGAATTCCAGAGAGGGAGAGTAGTGGAGAACTATTCATTTTCTTTTGTAGGGTCTGACGTCCGTGACTTAATAAAATTGTACATAAAATTTGGTTAATTGATGTTACTAATAAAAATTTTAAAAAAAAAAAACTTGTAATCTGAAATTAAAAATTTGGATAATTAGTAATATGTTTCCTACCCCTATTTTTGTTGGTTTTTTTTTTTTTTTTTGTTGCCTTGTGTTATTTTCAATTTGACAAGTATTAGGGTAATGTTGTCTACGAAATTTATCAGTTTAATATTTGATGTGATAGAATATCAGAAAATGTATCATAGTATCACTATTATCTCTGGGTTCATTATATTTAGGTTTAATTACTTTGTAGGTCCCTGTATTTTTTGATAATTTTTAAATAGGTTCCTATACTTTTAAAATTTATAATTACATCCCTGAACTATTATTTTATTTGTAATTAGGTCCCTATACTAAAAAATTTTGTAATTGGATCCTCAAACTTTTATAAAGTTTTCAATTGGGTCCCTGAACTAAAAAAGTTTTTAATTGGATCCCTGAACTTATATAAGATTTTCAATGGGGTCCTTAAATTATGAAATTCGTTAGTGATATGTTGAATTGGATGGTATAACTGATTTCATCAAAGCTGGCTATTTAAGAGTAGTTTGAGTGGAAGATGAACCTTGAGATATTGTCACAATAAAATGTAGCAAGATGTAACAAGATGAAGTGAGATGTAGTAAGTTGCAAGTGAGGAAACTATTTTGAACGAGATTATTTTAAGGAAGGGATATACAACCGTAAAACAAAAATCGAGGAAAGAATGAACTATTTGTTCAGATGGAGGAAAAGCAATCACGGGTCAAGTTTTGGTTTTTTGACTCAACATTTTGGTCTCTTGCAACCCTAAATACAAATTTGAGGGAATTCCAGGTCACGTTTAACATCAGCAGACTTAAAGACCTCTTCACGGAACCCTACCCCAGGGACTCCATTGAAAATTTTATATAAGTTCAGGGATCCAATTAAAAACGTTTTTAGTTCAGGGATCCAATTGAAAACTTCATAAAAGTTCGAGGACCCAATTACAAATTTTTTTAGTATAGGGACCTAACTACAAATGAAATAATAGTTCAGGGATATAATTACAAATTTTAAAAGTATAGGGACCTATTTGAAAATTCCCAAAAGGTATAGGGACCTACAGAGTAATTAAACCTTATATTTATTTGTAGGCTAATTAAACAATACCAATAAAAGAAAAGTTTCCAACTCCTAAGCTAGAGCAAAAGGTGTTCCAATTGACGGTATTGGCTCACACTTTGGAACACTTATACCTGAAAAAAGCATAAATAATGTAGTTTGCAAATTCTATGGGAGAGTGATAACTGGTGGAATTACTAGATTAAAAGAACTTCTTGTCCACATGCAAATAGAAGTTAGGGGTTGTGCTAGAGTATAAACTTTTGTTAGAAAAAATATGATGAAGTCATTCTTGAATAGTAATCGAAGAAAAAAATATCACAAAAGGATAAAAGAAGAATTCATCTCTCATTTAAGAGGAGATGATGAAGATGATGAGAATGAGGGTTTTCTCGATAGACAAACTATGAGAGAAACTACACAAGAAAGTTTCAGGTCTCAAAGATAATGGGAAGACATGCAAAGTTTTAGATGAAAAACTAGAATATTAGATTCCATATTTGTAGGTGGAGGCATGTCTTGAGCGGGTGGTAGTAGTGGAATGTCTTGTCAACAACAAACAGGTGGTCTTGAACGCAGATTGGGTCAGTAGATGTTGATATGACTAGGAGTAAAAGTATAAGGCAACCTAAATTTAGTGGAGGAATGATGACAACACTGCTAAAAAAAGTTGGGAGAAACATTGTCTAAAATATATTATATATGGGTGTTTTCGCCTATGAACTTGTGCAATTCTGCATGGCTACACAATTTGCTAACTGCAGCTACAGAGTTGGGGCATATTGTTAAATGTCCTACTCCATATGAGGTTTCAGAGGTCAACTCGGAAGAATAATACAATTATATGAGAAGATGGATAGATGAACCAAAACCAACATGGAAGGATAAAGGGTAACTGTAATGTGTGATGGTTAGACAAATGACATAAATCACATGCACATTGTGAATTTTTTAGTGTATTGCAGCAAGGGAACGATGTTCTTGAAAACCGTTGGTGGTTCTAATGTTTTAATCAGAAACACTGATTATTAATTTCAATTACTTGACAAAGTTTTGGAGGAGGTGAGAGAAGAAAACGTTGTCCAAGTGAGAAGGCACTATAAGTTGTTGTTTGAAATTGATCAAAAAAAGACTGCATCTTTATTGGTCAGTGTGTGCATCTCATTGCTTGAATTTATGCTTGGAGGATATTAGGAAAAAAAAACCCAATATCCAAAAAGTACTTGATGAAGCCAAGAAAGTAGCTTTGTTTATTACAACCATATTTTGGACAGTAAATCTCATGAAGAGGTATACTGATGGTAGAGAGATTATTTGTCCAACAATCACTCGTTTTGCAACACAACTTTTGTAGGTGGAATCAATTGTGAAGTAAAAGCAAAAGCAAGCTTTTAGAAATATGTTTGGTTATGAGGAATTCAAGAATTCTAAGTGGGGAAAGGAGAAACCAGGACCTTCATATGAAGCCAAAAAGATTGTTATGAGTAAAGAGGTTTGGAGTACCGTCAGTGATGTAACAGCCTGCTTTTTCTTCTGCGTTCTGTCTATCTCGCTTTAATGGTAAATATTTAGATTTATATTTTTAGTAGTGAACCAGAAAATGATTTCGGTGAAAAACAAAATCATTTTTAAAACCTACCATAAAGTAGGAAGACATGGTTAAATTTACGGTTTAAAATTCAAATGGAAACCGGTCTGCGTTTTTCCTAACAGTACATTTTGTATCCCTTTATAACCCAAAGAGTTCGGTTCCCCCTTTCTAAACACCCTGACTAACTTTCTTTTACTATCACTATCACTCTTATTATAAAAAGCCTATTTACTTCCAAAGTACAGTAGCCATCACTCTCTCTTCACTGCTCTAAGCCAACATCATATCAATTTCCCTTCATCACTTTAATTCTCTTCTATAGTCATTCAAAGAAACTCCCTGGTTCCTTCACAAATTTAAACGCCAGTTTTACACCCAAAAGAAGGGAAAAAATTTCTCCTTTCTCCTTGAGTACTCTTGCGTCAGAATCATACCCTCTTTCAACTTCATCTTACTCAAACTCAAACCTGACTTGGACTTAACTTCACTCTTAAGAATAGCAAAATTAATTTCATGTTCCTCTCTGTTTGTGCGGTAGTTCACCATCCAACCACACTATTCTAAATTTTTTCTCTTCATCACCTTTAATCAGCAAGAAACTAAAGCTAAATACCAAGTACTCAAGGCAAGATTTATTCTCCTTTCCTTCTGTTTTTGCTCCAGAGCTATTTCCTCCACAGGACTTTGCAAGTTTCATCATTAACATAGTTGTTCAAAGGTGATTTCCTTCTCCCTTTTTTTTCATTGACTTCGCCAACCTTTCCTTTTTGCTCTTCATCATCTTCATTTTATTCTTAACATTTTTCTTCTCTCTATTCTCTTAATTTATCAAGGTATCTTACTCTATTCCTCAAGAATCATCACCAAGAGGTAATATCCTCTAACCTTGCTCCATTTAAAATTATGTTGAGTTGATGAAAAGTTTCATGTTCTAATTCTTAAAAAATTTCAGAAAAAAAATAAATGAACATAAAAATGAGTGTAGAATCATAACTTTTCGTATACTTTGTTTTAAGACTTAAAAATGTATACTTAAGCTTTAAGGATCGTCTTCTTCATGATTAACAAAGTGACTTGATGAACAAGAACATCTACCTATTTTACCTATGCTTGACCGAATTCTATACCATGGAATTGACTATTGGACTTCAAAAATTTGTGACCTTGTGGACCATGAGAATGAAGTCTCTAAAGAAGATTTTTGGACTTAACTATAATCAATAAAAGCTTACCTAAGAAAGATTGGAAAAAAATAAATAATCTAAGCCATTTTGTGTCTCTTGGCCATGAGCATCCTTAAGAGGAATCATGAAATTTTCTTAACTGTTTAACTTATTATTGATTGTTGAAGGTTAAGTATTTTCTGACTTAAATTGAAAAAAGAAGGGATCTTTTGTACTATCTAAGGTAAGGGGAGCTTACCTCATGAGTTTGATAGTTACATACATAAAGTATTTGTTTTTTAGTAAAATTTATATTTATGATGTTTGATGTTTGATAAGAATATGTTGTTTTACTTAACTGTTAGTAAATAAATGTTTATAACTGTCTATATGCTTATATGAAATTATGTTATGTATGACTGGTTTGGCTGAGAACATGACACCGGTCATAGCTTGATAATGATAATATAAGACACTAAAATCTTAATTAGAAAATATTGAAATTTTCAATTTTCTCAAGTGAAAGATATTATAAAAATATAAGTTAGAAATCCTGTTATTAAACTGTTTAAGAATTTTAGAAAATAATTATTAAACTGTTATTAATCCTGTTAAGAATTTTAAAAACAAAGTGAACCTAGCTCTTCTCTTTGGTTCTTCCCTGTCTTCGCCTCTTTCTGACTCAATCTCTCTGCATCTCCGTGCAACACGGCCACTGACAGCCCTTCATCGAGAGTCACGTTTCGCGGCCTCCTCTGTGCTTCGTCTTCATTGCCTATCCCAGAGCCAGATCTGCTTTGTCTTCGCTCAAATTTTCTTCCGGGTTGTTCGGGTCTCGGTCGGTTGCGAAATTTTGTCCAGCCCTAGTTTTAGGAGTTAGGTTACATAACCAAAATCAAAACTAATATGATAAAGTCTAGGGTTAAGTCAGACTTCTCTAATCCAAAAGCGAAAGGCTCCCAAGGCCAGATACGACCATTATAAAAAAGGCACGACCTCCACCAAGTAAACCATCCCAAGAGTCCCACCAATCACCTCCTAATGGAAGCCATTGGAGAGACCTCCATGACCTCCTCCGCCAAAAGATCCCTCAGATGGATCTTCCTCCTTCGAACCGACCCGAACCATATCATCAGGCTCTCCATCAATCAAATAGCCTTCCTCCTCCGGGTCCTCCTCGATGGCCTCCTCCTCTGGGAGTGGAGGTGCAACAACAAATAGGTAGGGGACATCCGGGGGTAGAGGATGATACTCTGGCTGCCCAGGAGGGGGAATGGCAAAGTCCTCTCCGATACCAAGAGAGTCCACGATCTGCTCGATCAGTGGCAGAGGGACCTCTACTGTAATAACTCTGTGGGTGGTGGAGATTAGGCCACCAATAGTGGCATCAGTGGCACATACATTCCCTGTGTACACGGCTCATCGGTCTCTAAGGAGTACCTCCCAGGCCCTTGGGATCTCAGCATCGTCGAATGTCAGGGCCAACGTCCCTAACTGCTGTAGTGGGCCTCGGGGAAGCATCTGTACTCACACAATAATATACGACAAAAAACCAAACAGGTATATTGCAAGGGTGAGACACATCATAAAAGAGTTTATCATAATAGTCACATACTCGACACAATCAAAACAAGATAAAAAGTATTTATAGCAACAATTACCTATTGATTTGAAAGAAATAAATATCTATATACAATATTAATCCACTCAAGGGATTTCCATTCCGTCAATCAATATATTTTTCCAAAAATGCATGATACTTCATATATTCTTTTCGTTTTCTAAATCTCCGGAGATCCTAACTTCCCTTCGTCGAGCGATAGGCTGCAATACTCCCATAACACAATTGTTCTCAGAGGTCGGCCTCTCAATTTAGGTCTGAGCTCTAATTGTTCAAGGGTATCACGTCTTAACCTAAATAATATTGTCCAGCCTCTGATTGAGTCCATCCGTGTTTGGAAATCGATTACCACGACATGGGGTCGCGAGGCCTCCGGCCTTCTGTGGCGTTCGAACCGATGTGTCCCTACAGGCCTGTGGTCTTAACTGGCTCAATTTGTCAATCCACAATGGATTGTGGCTCGAAAATCATGGCACGTCTGCCACCTCATGCATGTAAAACAATTGATTTTTCTGTTTTCTTTTTCGCATCATTATTTCTTTGTCGAGGCTCAAGGCTCACGACTACAGTTTTTTTTTTAAGGAATCAAGCACATTCATACTTAACACAGAACATATAGTCCGAGTGCTCAATCACGATACACTAGGCCGATGCACCGATCCTAGGTTCACAGTTTTGGGACACGAAGTCCACCATGTACAACATGAATTAAAATCCACGTGTCTTTCTCATAGAGCTCTAGAATGACCCAACGTCTCGGCCTCTAGGTCCACTTAACTTTTCCGTTTTCAACACAATTTTTCGTTTTGTGAAAAACAAATACCAAAATTAAAATTCCGAAACTCATCAGAGTTCATCCGAAATATTTTCGCTGTTTTAAAAACCTTTTGCAGAAAATTTTTTCCGCTGAAATTCATTTCTAAAACATTAAATCATAAAAATTCATTTTTCTCAAATCTTTTAGCTTAAAGAGATTATTTACAAAATTTTTGCACAACGACAATTTTTAAAAACTTTTTATCTAAATCAATTTTTCATAAAATAGAAGACTTTATAATTCAAAAATAATTTTTTATTTCTTAATAACATTAAAATATTTTAGAGACTTCTCTTCTCCTTTTTTTTTGGAAGACAATTAAGGAAAATAATAACAATGTGATTTTTCACTTTTTGTCCTCACTAATACTGGCTTTTAAATATTATTAGAAAATTCCCATAAATATTTTATAAAATTCTTAAACAGTTTATTAACAGGATTTCTAACTTATATTTTTATAATATCTTTCACTTGAGAAAATTGAAAATTTTAATATTTTCTAATTAAGATTTTTAGTGACTTATTTTATCATTATCAAGCTATGACCAGTGTCATGCTCTCAGCCAAATCAGTCATACATAACATTATTCCATATAAGCATATAGACAGTTATAAACATTTATTTACTGATTGTTCAGTAAAACAACATATTCTCATCAAACATCATAAATATAAATATACTAAAAAACAAATACTTTAAGCATGTAACTATTAAACTCACGAGGTAAACTCCCCTTATCTTAGGTAGTACAAAAGATCCATTCTTTCTTCAATTTAAGTCACAAAATTCACAATCTACTTAACCTTCAACAATCAATAATAACGAGTCAGCCAAATAAGAAAATTTCATGATTCCTCTTAAGGATGCTCATGGCCAAGAGACACGGAATAGCTTCGATTATTTTTTTTCCAATCTATCTTAGGTAAGTTTTTATCGTTTATAGTTAAGTCCAAAAGTCTTCTTTAGAGACTTGATTCTCATGGTCCACAAGGTCACAGATTTTTTCAGCCCAATAGTCAATTCCATGGTATAGAATTTAGCCAAGCATAAGTAAAATAGGTAGATGTTCTTGTTCATCAAGTCACTTTGTTAATCATGAAGATGATGGTCCTTAAAGCTTAAGTATAAATTTTTAAGTCTTAAAACCAAGTACACAAAAATTTATATTTTACACTCATTTTTATGTTCATTTATTTTTTTTCTGAAATTTTTTAAGAATAAGAACATGAAATTTTTCATCAACTCAACATAATTTTAAATGGAGCAAGGTTAGAGGATATTACCTCTTGGTGATGATTCTTGAGGAATAGAGTAAGATACCTTGATAAATTAAGAGAAAAGAGGGAAGAAAAATGTTGAGAAAAAAATGAAGATGATAAAGAGCAAAAGGAAAGGGGTGGCGAAGTCAGTGAAAAAAAGGGAGAAGGAAATCACCTTTGAACAACTATGTTGATGATGAAACTTGCAAAGTCCTATGGAGGAAATAACTTTGGCGCAAAAACAGAAGGAATGGAGAATAAATCTTGCCTTGAGTACTTGGTATTTAGCTTTAGTTTCTTGCTGATTAAAGGTGATGAAGAGAAAATCTTTAAAATAGTGTGGTTGGATGGCAAACTACCGCATAAATAGAGAGGAAGAGGAAATTAATCTTGCTATTCCTAAGACTGAAGTTTAGTTAAGTCCAAGTCAGGTTGTGTTTGAGTAAGATGAAGTTGAAAGAGTGTATGATTCTGACGCAAGGGTACTCAGGGAGAAAGGAGTATATTTTTTTTCCCCTTCTTTTGGGTGTAAAACTGGCATATAAATTTGTGAAGGAACCAGGGAGTTTCTTTGAATGACCAGAGAAGAGAATTAAAGTGATAAAGGGAAAATGATATGATGTTGGCTCAGAGCATTGAAGAGAGAATGATGGCTACTGTGCTTTGGAAGTAAATAGGCTTTTTATACTAAGAGTGATAGTGATAGTAAAAGAAACTTGGTCATGGTGTTTAGAAAGGGGGAACCGAACTCTTTGGGTTATAAAGGGGTATTTAGGATTTAGTTGGGACATAGGGGTAATTAATTAGGATCTTAAGAGCATTAAGGACATTAACAAGTGTAGATATTTTGTAAAAATATTTTAATCATGATTACTAATGGTGAGTCATCGTTGATCTGACACATTGTTCTCATCCGCCCGGCCTATTTCTGCAGTTTCGTGCTCGGCCTATCTCTGCAACTTCAACCTCGGTCCCGAATATATTATTTATTCTTTTAGCAAGAATGATTTTTTAAAACAAATAGATAGTATCACTAAAAAGTAATAAAATCTATAATTTTTCAGTTTCGGGTTAAATCAGGGTATTCTGACTGGTACAAAATGTACTGTCAGGGAAAACACAGACCGGTTTTCGTTTGAATTTTAAACCATAAATTTAACCATGACTTCCTACTATACAGTAGGTTCTAAAATGATTTTGTTTTCACCGAAACCATTTTCTGGGTCACTGGTAATATATATATATATATATATATATACCATTAAAGCGAGACTGACAGCACGCAGAAGAAAAAGCAGGGTGATACAACACTACCCCACTAAAAAAAATAAAATTCCGTCCTCGAAATTACGTACCTGGAAATAATTTAGGATATTGTAATATTATCTTGTCCTCAAGTTCCCATGTTGTATCTCCGGTTGTTGCATCCCAAACGACCTTAACTAAGGGAATTTGTTTACCCCTGAGCTGCTTAATCCTCGTATCCTGGATTCGTACAGGCGTTGTCTCATAAGACAAGTTTTCTTTTAATTGTACTACATTAGACTCAATTACATGTGATGGATCAGGAATATACTTCCTTAGTTGTGAGACATGAAAAACATTATAAATATTTAAGAGAAAAGGTGACAAAGTAATTAGGTAGGCTACTGGACCAATGCGACGAATAATTTGGTAAGGTCCAATGAATCTGGGAGTGAGTTTTCTGGACTTTATAGCTCTACCTACCCCAATCGTGGGTGTGACTCTTAGAAACACGTGTTCACCTTCTTGAAATTCGAGAGGTCGCCTCCTTCGATCGAAGTAACTTTTCTGTCTACTTTGTGTCGTTTTCATTTTTCTGCGGATCTGTTTGACTTTTTTCGTTGTTTGCTGTACAACTTCAGGACCCATAATCATGCTCTCTCCATCTTGGTACCAGCACAATGGCGTTTGACATTTTCATCCATACAGAGCCTCGTAGGGTGTAATCCCTATACTTGAATGAAAATTGTTGTTGTATGTGAACTCGATAAGTGGCAAAAGATCATCCCAACTTCCATGATGGTCTAACACACATGCTCTCAGCAAGTCTTCTAACGATTGGATCATTCTTTCCATTTGTCCATCAGTTTGAGGATGATACACTGAACTTAATCTTAACTTGGTTCCCAGCGCTTGGTGCAGCCTTCTCCAAAAACGTGAGGTAAACTTCGGGTCTCTATCTGAAACGATACTCGAAAGTACTCTATGAAGTATGATCACTTCTCTAATGTAAACCTCGATTATATTTGCCACAGTATAATTGATCTTAACAGGTAAGAAGTGTGCTGACTTCGTTAACCTGTCGACGATCACCCAAATTGAATCGAAACCTTAGAGGTCCTCGGTAGACTTACCACAAAGTCCATCGAGATGTTATCCCATTTCCACACGGGTACATCCAATGATTGAAGCATTCCACCAGGTTGTTGATGTTCTACCTTTGCTTTCTGACAAGTCAGGTATGATGCGACGTATTCTGCGACTTGCTTTTTCATTCTTGGCCACCAAAACCTTTGTTTCAGATCTTGATACATCTTGGTTGCTCCAGGGTGAATACTTAACTTGCTTTTGTGTGATTCTTCGAGAATCAACTTCCTCATCTCGAGGTTGTTCGGTACGCAGACTCGTCCATTGCATCGTAAGATATCATCTGATCCCAGACTAAACTCTATAGCTTTTCCTTGGTTGAGTAGCTCCTTCTTTTCCTGAATTTCTACATCAACCGCTTGTTGTTCTCGAATTTCTTCCATTAATCCACTAGATATCTTAATCATTACCAAACTGATTTTCCCTCAGCTTATTTTCATAATCAGGTTTAGACCACAGAACTTTTCAATCAACTCTAGCTCCTTAATCATCATTGTTGAAATGTGCATGGCTTTTCGGCTCAGAGCATCCGCTACTACATTTGCCTTTCCAGGATGATATTGTAAAGTGAAGTCGTAGTCCTCGAGAAACTCCACACATCGTCTTTGCCTCATGTTGAGCTCCTTCTGATCAAACAGATATTTCAGGCTTTTGTGTTTACTGAAAATGTCAAACTCAGCTCCATAGAGGTGGTGTCTCCATATCTTTTAGTGCAAAGACCACTGCAGCTAACTCCAGATCATGTGTTGGGTAGTTCCTCTCACGAGTCTTTAACTGGCGTGACGCATACGCTAAAAATTTTCGATGCTGCATTAGCACACAACCCAAACCTTGGTGTGACGCATCACAATATACTTCACCGGTGAGGTTGTCAGACGTTCCTTTAGCGTTTGAAAACTTTGTTCGCACTTTGTAATCCATACAAAAGGTTGATCTTTCCTCGTGAGCTGAGTCAATGGTGCTACTATCTTTAAGAAACCTTCGATAAACCTCTGGTAGTAACCGGCTAAACCCACAAAACTGTGGATTTTTGTTACTGTCTTCGACCTTTCCCATAACAGCACTGCTTCCACTTTTGCAGGATCGACAACAATTCCTTCTTCGGTAATCACATGCCCTGAGAATTTTACTTCTTCGAGTCAAAACTCGCACTTAGATAGCTCCGCGCACAGTTTCTTCTCACATAGGATTCGTAGAACTAGCTGTAGATGTTCCTCATGACTGTTAGAGTAAATGGGAATGTCATCGATGAACACAATGACGAACTTATCAAGAAATGGACCAAAAATCCGGTTCATGTAGTCCATGACGATAGCAGGGGCATCCGTAACTCCAAAAGGCATTACAAGATATTTGTAATGATAATAACGAGTTCTGAACATAGTCTTTGGTATATCTTCAGCCTTTACTCAAACCTGGCGATAATCAGTCCTCAGGTCGATCTTTGAGAAGACAACTACTCCTCGAAGTTGATCCATCAAATCATCTATGCATGGCAGAGGATACTTGTTCTTGATCGTCACTTTGTTGAGTTGTCTGAAGTCCACGCAAAGTCTCGAACCTTCGTGTTTCTTTCTCACTAGCAGAACTGGTGCTCGCCAAGGGGATACACTCGGTTTTATAAGTTACTTTGACAGAAGTGAAGTTGACACTGTTAGAACCAAAGTGGTTCTGGATTAAATAATTTCTTAAGTTTTGATGTTAACAAAAAGGTTAAATTTGTATGGCAAAGTGTTGTCAAAGATCTAACTTGTTTGTTATAGATTGCAGGACTGTTTGAATCATACTAGTCAGAGGAACTTAAAATAAAGTAGGGAATCATATCAGATTCTATCTTGAACCTCTAGACGAGTTCGAAACTCTTGGTAATATCTGAGTCTGTTCAAGTTTGTGTTTTGACGAGGTCTTAAAATTGACTAAGGTAAACGAATATCTAAGTCTAACAAAAATCAAGTAGACGAAACCATGAAATAAATTTTCAGAAATACAGCAAGTCCAAAGACTTGATAATAGACGAGTAGTCTCACTAATTGCCATGTCAGTAGACGAGCTCTTGAAAATAGCGAGTCCAATTCTTGGAACTTGACAAGAATGTATAGACGCAGTATCAGTAGACGAGCCCATCTCACTAATGAGTTATTGTTGCACGTCCAAAGACCTGCGCATCTACTAGCTTTTAAGAAGTAAACCCGTCGAAGCTTGAACGTACTTATTCCAACCAAGAGCTATGTCCAGTCCCTTCTACCTAAAGGTTTTATCCACTATTCTCCAAATAGATTACAAGTATTCAACACCTCTTCAGGCTACAAGTATTCTTTCTCTACCAAGCCTCTTCAGGCTCTAACTCTAACAAAGAGATTTAAGATCTTGATCTAAGAACTCACTATGTGTGAGAATATGAAAGTTTAAGATCAAATGAATATTACAGAGATATTCAGGCTAAAGAAGAACACAGACTATTGCACTTGAAAGTTTATTGGAATGTTAATTGTAAATTGGTAAAAGTTCTTCTTCTTCAATAGACATGGTCGTCTATTTATAGTGAGCTTCATCTTCTCTTGAAAATCTTCAACGGTCTTGAATGAACTTCCCGTTTAGAGATAGCATTTAATGCATGAGATCCGTTGAGTCTGATAACTTGATATGCTTCATGGAGAAGTGCTCTTGTTCATCAGATGAATGCTCAAAGTAGAGCTGTCACTTCCCTGTTGTACAGAAAGTTGATTTCTGACTTTTCTTCTTTGTACTTGACATGAACTTTTCAGCAATGTAGTTGACAGAGTACAAAGATTTATATTTTCGATGGTACTATGTTCTTTTATCCAAGAGACAAAGAGCTAACAATAGAAGCAGCAAGGGTAAAAAGACATATATTCTCTTGAAATAAATAGACAATCATTTGAAATAAATACGTTCAAGCTTAGACGGGTTTACTTCTTAAAAGCTAGTAGACGCACAGGTCTTTGGACGTGCAACAATAACTTATTAGTGAGACGGGCTCGTATACTGATACTGCGTCTATACATTCTTGTCAAGTTCCAAGAATTGGACTTGTAGCTTAGTAGCTCGTCTACTGACGTGGCAATTAGTGAGACCACTCGTCTATTATCAAGTCTTTGGACTTGTTATATTTCTGAAAATTTATTTCATGGTCTCGTCTACTTGATTTTTGTTAGACTTAGTTATTCGTCTACTTTAGTCAATTTTAAGACCTCGTCTAAACACAAACTTGAACAGACTCAGAGATATTACCAAGAGTTGCGGACTCGTCTAGAGGATCAAGATAGAATCCGATATGATTCCATACTTTATTTTAAGTTGCTCTGACTAGTATAAATCAAACAATCCTGCAATCTATAACAAACAAGTTAGATCTTTGACAACACTTTGCCATACAAGTTTACCTTTTTTGTTAACATCAAAACTTACGAGATTATATAATCCAAAACCACTTTGGTTCGAACAAGAAGATCTTCCAGTTGATCTTTCAACTCAGTTAACTCTGTAGGCGACATTTGATATGGAGCGATAGAAATTGGACCGGTTCCCTGAACAAGGTCGATGGAGAATTCGATCTCTTACTGGTGGCAAACCCGGAACGTCATTTGGAAACACATCCGGAAAGTCTTTCACTACAGGCACGGTACTCAAATCGATCTCCCCCTTTACTTCCAAGTTGGATAGAGCAAGTATCCCTGAGCTCCCTTTTTCAAAGAAGTTCTTACTTGGTTGGCAAATAAAAATCCAGAAATCTCAGAATTAGGAAAAACTAATGTTTTATGTGCACAGTCTAAGAGGATGTGGTTGGAAGATAACCAATCCATGCCTAAAATCACATCTAGTTGTGTTAAATGCAAGCATATCAAGTTAACAAGAAAATTTCTATCCTGAATAATAATAGGACAGTTCAACCATATTGAATTTACGACAACAGGTTCAATAGTTGGAGTTGAAACAATTAAGTCAAATGACAAGGAAGAAATCGGTAAATTCAATTGTCTCACACAATCCATCGAAATAAAAGAATGTGTTGTGCCTAATTCAAAAAGTACATTTAAGAGATTACCTGCTATGTCGCAATTACCTTGTATGAGATCATCGGATTGTGAAGCCTCAGCGTCACTCATGGTGTAAACTCTTCCCTCGCCGTCGGCCTATTGGTCCTTAAATTGTTGACGACGGGCTCAAACTTTGGTGTAGAGCATTCCCATGACATATGTCCCATTTTTCCACAATTGAAGCATATAACCCCCTTCAGCGTACATTCCGCGGTCTTGTGATTCGTCTTGCCACACTTTAAACACTTTTGAACTTGTCCTTGACTCTGGTTGCTCCCGCTTCCACCACCATAGGTAGAAACTACATGATGGTAGGTTTGTTGATTCTGTCTATCTCCTTGAGGTCAGAAATATGGTTTTCTCTAGGTTTGCTTCCCTCTCTGATACTGGTTCTGGTTCTAGTTTCGGAACCGAGATGGTCCTCCAGTATTGCTTCAATTTTCTCTTCCCTTCCTCATTTGTTCCACCTTAAGACATTTTTCAACTAAAGCTTGAAAGTTGTGAATTTCAAGCGGCAACACAGACTCTTTGATCTCGAACCTCAGATCTCTTTCGAAATGTTCGAATTTCCACCCTTCATTTGGTTGAGCCTGAAAGAATAGAAAATAATGGGCGAATGATTCAAACTTTGCCGCGTATTCTCTGACTGATAGGTCTCTCTGCTGCAGACGCATAAACTCTTGTTCTTTCTCAACTCTGGCACTTAGGGGAAAGTACTTGTCCCGGAACATGGTGCGAAAAACTTCTCACGTGATTACTTCATTATCATCTTCTAGCAGTTGCCTGGTGCCATTTAACTAGTACCCATCATCTTCCAGGAGCATAAAAGTTGCATACTGAACTTTTACCGCTTCCGGGCTATTGATGAGTTCAAAAATATTTTCCAACTATTGTAGCCATAGATCGGCCATTTCAGGATTAGAATCTCCATGAAATTGTGGAGGATTCTAACATCGGAAACTAGTTAAATTTCTTGCCTCAGTGGCTTGATCAGCTCGAACTTTGTCCTGCTGGTTCTGTGCAACCATAGTGGTCGTTTGTTGAGCCACAATAGCAGCAACATTAGCCATTGCTTGAATAGCCTGATTCATCTGTCCAAACGCTTCATTATTGCCAACATTACCGCGACCGGCACCATGATCGTTCCCATGGCCGCCTCTACGGCCGCCTCTAATTCCACCTTCATTTTCCATTGTTTTCTGCAAGATGAAAGTGGTTAAAACGCGACAAGGAAAATATATACTTGTGCGTCGGCTCACATTGTCTTAACAAAAACAATGCACACAAACAAATAGAGGTCACAGTATAAACATAACGGGCCTATCCCCAAAGGCTCCCGAAAGACGTGACTTGCTCTGATACCACTAATGTAATACCCCCTCGGTGCTACATGCTTGTTGCGAAACTTAGAATAAAACATTTGGTTACTTTCGAAAAATAATTGTGTACTTTTCTATGCATTAGAAAAACGGGTATAATTTTTTTTTTCTTTCTACGATACAGTAATATAATAACTCGAATTATAAAAGAGCGACATACACTTTGAAAACATAAAATAACTACATGCAACATAATATACATCATACATATAATCATAAGAGTGACAAAGTATGAGTAGTTTTAGGAGTTAGGTTACGTAACCAAAATCAAAACTAATATGATAAAGTCTAGGGTCAAGTCAGACTACTCTAATCCAAAAGCGAAAGGCTCCCAAAGCCAGATACGACCGTTATAAAATAGGCACGACCTCCACCAAGTAAACCATCCCAAGAGTCCCACCAATCGCCTCCCTAATGGAAGCCATTAGAGAGACCTCCATGACCTCCTCCGCCAAAAGATCCCTCAGACGGATCTTCCTCCTCCGAACCGACCCCAGCCATATCATGAGGCTCTCCATCAATCAAACAGTCTTCCTATTCTGGATCCTCCTCGATGGCCTCCTCCTCTGGGAGTGGAGGTGCAACAACAAATGGGTAGGTGATATCCGAGGGTAGAGGATGATACTCTGGCTGCCCAAGAAGGGGAATGGCAAAGTCCTCTCCGATACCAAGAGAGTCCACGATCTGCCCGATCAGTGGCAGAGGGACCTCTACTGTCATAACTCTGTGGGTGGTGGAGATCAGGCCACCAATAGTGCCATCAGTGGCACGTACATTCCCTGTGTACATGACGCGTCGGCCTCCAGGGAGGACCTATCAGGCTCCTGGGATCTCAGCATTACCGTGTCAGGGTCAACGTCCCTGATTGCTGTAGTGGGCCTCGAGGAAGCATCTGTACTCACACAATAATATACGACAACAAGTCAAACAGGTATATTGCAAGGGTGAGATACATCATAAAAGAGTTTATCATAATAGTCCTATACCTACACACTCTCAGGATCCCTCTCATTTTGGTGTGTAATCGGTTCATTCATGTGTCCCTCCGCCTAGAAGCCTGCTAGGAGCCGCTCCTTGTGCGTGCCTTCTTGCACTGGCAACCACTCCACGCCTTTGTCAGTCCCGGGTGTCACATGCCCACTAGCTTCGGCTTGGTTCGTCCCAGAACCACACCGTACTGGGAGAGTTGCCGCTCTGATACCATTTGTAACATCCCAGGCTGCTTTATCGATTGACGACTGTCCCTACAAACCAACACGGGTCTTTTTAGCGTGCTTTGTCCTCACTCACACGCTTCCTGGGAAAACTTCCCAAGAGGTCACCATCCCAGAATTGCACTAAGTCAAGCACGCTTAAATGTGGAGTTCATAAGTGATGGGCTACCGAAAAGAAAATGCATCTTATTGGTATAGATAGTACTAATCATTTCATATAAGTCATCCTTAACTACATAGTCCCATACCTACACACTCTCGGGATCCCTCTTATTTCGGTGTGTAATCGGTTCATTCATGTGTCCCTCCGCATAAAAGCCTGCCAGGAGTCGTTCCTTGTCCGTGCCTTCTTACACAGGTGACCACTCCCTGCCCTCGTCAACCCCGGGTGTCACAAGTGACATATTGATGGTATTTGAGCCAATTGTCAAGGTTTTGAAATTGGTGGATGGTGACCAAAAACCAATAATGGGATTTGTTTATGAAGCAATTGATAGAGCTATGTAAGCCTTTGAAAAGAATAGTCGTTATCAAACTCAATATAATGAAATCACTACAAAAAAAATATGTGTTTAGCGACTACCAAATTCGGTCGCTAAATGTGGAAATTCGGTCGCTATATGGTTTAGCGACCGATTTAGTGACACCAACCGTGGTAGCCGAATTTTCATGTTTAGCAACCGATTAAGTGTGGTTACTAAATTCGGTCGCTAAAATACATGTTTTTTAGTGAATCGCTGATAAAAGATGGTTTTTCATGCATTCTGATCTACAAGCTGGAGGCACGTCTATATATTTTAATTATATTTGAAAGATTTATATTCGATTTTGGAAAACTAATTATTATTTTATTTATAAGGTAATTTCCTCAATCCCAAATTTCAATTTATAGTTGTACGTGGAAGCAATGTAGCCAAGGAAACCTTGGACGGAACTACAAAAGTAATAAGCAAATTGGAACCAGACATTAACGATCAAATAAAATTTATTAATTACTCAGTGGAGTAATTTAAAAATGTTATAATTTGATAAAGTGGATTGAAATATATTATAGTTTGTTATTAAAAATTACATGATGATAAATATTACATTAAATTTTACAAAAAGAAATATTTTTTTCATGACTTATATGGTGCCATGGTGCTTGTAGTTGTTACTTTTTTGGAAAAAGTAGGAGACATTTGGAACATTACAAGCTCAAAGAGCTTAGCTTCAAAGATTTTTTTGGCTACATTGCTTCCGTGCACGACTCCAAATTGAAATTGGGGATTGAGAAAATAACCTTATAAATAAAAAATAATAGTATCCTAAAATCGAATATAAATGTTTCAAATCTAATTAAAATATATACACATACATGCAGTATGCATATCAGAATGCATGAAGAACCATCTTTTGCCAATGATCTCATCATATTGAATGTGGTACCAACGATTCTTCTTAATGGCTTGCTTAGCTCTATCAATTGCATCATAAACAAAGCCCACTATTGGTTTTTCGTCACCATCCACCAATTTCAAAACCTTGACAACTGGCTTAAATACCTTCATTATATCACCAACCCTAGTCCAAAATTCTTTGCTTATAACAATCTTTTTGCCTTCATACGCAGGTCTTGGTTTCTTCTTTACCCACTTAGAATTCTTGAATTCCTCAGAATCAAATATATTTCTAAAAGCTTGTTTTTGCTTCACAATTGATCAGACTAGCAAAAATTGTGTTGTAAAATGAGTGATTGCTAAATGAATGATCTCCCTATCATCTGTATACTTCTTCATGAGATTTATTGTCTAAAATATGGTTGTAAATAAACAAAGCAACTTTCTTGGCTTCATCTAGTACTTTTTGGACATTGAATTTCTTCCCAATATCCTCCAAGCATAAATTCAAGCAATTAGATGCACACACTGACCAATAATGATGCAGTCTTTTATTTTTATTTTTTTGATCAATTTTAAACCAGCAACTTTTAGTGCCTTCTCATTATTGGTGACTACTTGGACAACATTTTCTTCTCCCACCTCCTCCAAAACTTTGTCAAGTAATTGAAAGTAATAATTAATGTTTCTATTGGCAACATCAGAAGCATCAACAGATTTTAAGAATATTGTTCCCTTGCTACAATACACTAAAATATTCATAATGTGCATGTGATTTATGTTATTTGTCTAACCATCACACATCATAATCACCCAAATCATTCCATGTTGGTTTCAGTTCATAGGCTTATATTCTTCTTCCGAGTAGACCTCTGATACCTCATAAGGAGTAGGACATTTAACACTAGGGCCCAACTCTCCAGTAATAGTTAGCGAATCGTGCAGCCATGGATAATTGCACAAGTTAATAGGTAGACGCTTATATATGTTATCAATTTAGATATTGCTTCTCCCAAATTTCTTCTAGGTGTCTTCATTGTTCCTCCTCTAACTTTAGGTTGCCTCATACTTTTACTTATAATTAGATCAACATCTACTAACCTCAATCTGCGTTCAAGATCACTTGGTTGTTGTTGATAAGATACTCAACTACTACCACTTGCACGATACATGCCTCCACCTTCATATATGGAATCTAATCTTCCAGTTTGTCGTCTAAAACTTTGCATGTCTTCCCATTGTCTTTGTGACCTTAAACTTTCTTGTGTAGCTTGTCTCATATTTGTGTCTTCATCGAGAAAACCCTCAACCTCGTCATCTTCATCACCCCCTCTTAAACGAGACATGAATTCTTCTTTTATACTTTTGTGATTTTTTTTTTCTTTGATTTACTATCCAACAATGGCTTCATCATATTTTTCTCTAACAAAAATTGATGTTGTAGCACAACCCTTAACTTCTCCTTGCATGTGGGCAAGACGTTCTTTTAATCTAATAATTCCATCGATTATCACTCTCCCATAAAAATTTTCAAAGTGCTAGCTAATATCGTCACTTGGAGCACCTTTTAATCTAATAGTTGGAAACTCTTCTCTTGGTGGCATTGTTTAGTCAACCTAGAAATAAATGAATGAGGATATAATAATAACACCATGATACATTTTCAATGTATGATTCACTACAAAAAAAAAAAAAAGGGTATTTTAGCGATCGAATTTAGCGACTACTTATTCGGTTGCTAAAAATGGAAATTCGATCGCTAAATATGGAAATTTGGTCGCTAAATGATTTAGCGATAACCAAACAATTTAGCAATTAGGTAATCTACTACCACATTTGGTGGTCGCTAAATCAGTCGCTAAATCGTTTATTGGTCGAATTTTCATATTTAGCGACCAAATTTGGTGGTCGTTAAACACTACCTTTTTTGTAGTGATTTTTTTGGTTTTTTTTTTTTTTGTAGTGATTTATATATTATAGATAGATAGATAAATATAAATTAAAAAGTGTTTAGATAAATTATTGTCTTAGATCCAAGAAAAATGTTTAAGAAATTAAAAGATAATTTTTTATTGAAAAATTAGATATATTACTATTTAATTTATGAAATATACATCTTTAACATTATTTCTTAATGAAAAATGACCTTTTTTAGATTATTTAGCTGTTACTATTAGAGTAATGGATAACAAAATTGAATTAAAAATTGAAGGGAAGATAACTTTGAAAAAACAAGTAATTATTTTTTCTAGAATAAACTCAATTAAACACATCTTTTTAAGCTATGTAGCGAAACTAAAACGTAGATGGTCACATTTGATTACAATAAAAATTGCTAACGAAAGTAGGAATAAAATTCTTTTTAAGTGAGAATGTGCGATTGTGTCTAAAATCAAAAATGAATTAATAAATTATATTTACCTTAAATTGTTTTGCAGTTTAAGATCTTTGTATACATTTTAATGTTTATCGAATGAACGACAAATAGTCAACTATACTGTCTATACATATTCCTTTAATTAAAAAAAAAAATTTTGGTTGCTCAAATTATTTACCCTGGGCAAAATATCTCTCACTTTAGAAGTAGGGATGACATGGGTATTGTATCCGATGAGTACTCACAAATTTATTCATGATGGATAGGGTAATTATCCGTTTAATGAGTATGGATATGAGGGCATGTAATTACTTTCAAAATTTAATGAGTATGAGTGTAGGTACGAGTACTTTAGTACCCACCCCGCCCCATACCCCTACCCCCATCTACAATTTTCTTATATGTTGATGCATGTGTGTTGTTCTCTAACTATTTTGTTATACATTTTTTTTTTATGATTTGCCTTTTAGATCTAAGGAGTTATGTTTTTTTTTTCCCCTTGCTTTTACGTATTAAATCATAGTGGAAAATCCATGTGGAGTGACTCATTCAAAGGAATCGGAAAATATCTCTTCTTATGTTATCTCTATTACTTTCACACAACTTGAAAGTGTACCTAGTGGTCACGAGATATTTCTAATCAAAGTTATTTTTTTATTTATAGATTTTCCATATTTAATTAAAATACAAATAATGGGTACGAGTATGAGTACTTAGATACCCTATAGGTAAGGGTATGTGTATTAAAGTTGATATCCATATAAGTATGTGTCTGAATACGGGTTTTTTTTTTTTTTTAAACACAGGTATGAGAATAAATAATACTGTACCTTACCCGGATCCTACCAATTGTCATCGCTATTTAGAAGGAACACTGGGTGGTTAGAGATACAAAAATGTTATTGTGGCACAAAAATTGGACAACATACGGTACTGTAGCAAAATAATTTGGCTAACACACCCATCACGTGACCAACTCTCTTCATTTCCCTCCCTTTTCCTTTTCTCCCCCACACACCCGAGCTTCTCATTTCTGCACTTGACAGAAGGCCCGCAAACTCAAGTATCACAAATGCTGATGCTCAAGTCTGGTCTCCCACCAAAGTGAGCTGCCCTATGCGTGAAGAGCTTTGTCCATAGGCAAGGTAACCCCTTTTGCTAGTTTTCTTCTTTCCTTTCAGCTGAATTTGTGTGACTTTGGGTGAAAGTTTATCTCCTTCATTGCAAGGTGACTCCTTTTTTAGTTTAGGGTTCTTTCATTCTTTCTCCAGAACATGTGCCTAGTTATCTTCCCTATCTCTTTTCCTATGTTTTTTGTGTAGTGCTTCTTAATCTTAGGGCTTCAGTTTGAGACCAATTCAAAGGTAGTGAAGTGAAAGTGAAGTTGAGGCATGCAAATGGTCGTGTTTGTCTTAGTGAGTTTGATTCCAAGATCAAGCATTGATGGGTTGTGGAACACTTGTGTTAGGAGTTTCATGATAAGTCGTTAACCAGATAATAAATAGCATTAACCAGATATGTGAACTTGATTAACCAGATAATTGATGGGTTGTGGAATACTTGGGAGTCTCAAGATAAGTCATTAACCAGATAATGAAAAGCATTAACCAGATATGTGAAATTGATTAACCATATAATTGATGGGTTGTGGAAGACTTGGCATGTAACCCTCAGCATAAGTCATTAACCAGATAATGAATAGCATTAACCAGATATGTGAACTTGATTAACCAGATAATTGATGGTTTGTGGAAGACTTAGGGTGTAACCCTCAGCATAAGTCATTAATTGACTGTGGTGGTGATGATGGTGAAGCTGTTGGAGTTGACATTGTTAGTAATGATCAAGAAAAGGGGGAGCCTGCAACAGGGATGTGCATTTCTTCCATAGAGGAGGTTAAATCATTTTATGGCGAGTATGCTACCAAGAAGGGTTTTAGTTGGAAGGTTAGAACATCAAGAAAAGGAGTGGATTGTGAGATAAATTACTTAATGCCAGCATGTTCAAGGGGATCTCGAGTTTCAGAAGTTTCATCTATGCTGAAGACACTACCGACTAAAAGGAACAATTGCCTAGCAAGGATTACTATTAAGTTGGCAGAAGATGGTTTGTGGTACATTAAAACTTTTGTACCTGACCATTCACATGAGATCAGCCCTACTAAGGCAAGGATGTTCAAGGCTAACAAGAAAATGAACCTCCAAGTAAAGAGAACAATACAGATCAATGATGTACAAATCACTTTTGTTAGTTTTTTTGTATGACATGGTTGCAACACAAAAAAACCATTATCTTGTAAAAGCTTTAGGGTCATTTTTTGATGAGCATAACATTTACTATTTGTATGTAGTTGATGCAAGTTGGTCGGGTGCAAATTCAGTTCAATATATGGTTTATGATATATTGTGATGCCTTTGCCATTTTCCACAACCTATTGATTATTTGGGTAATCAGGTGCTAATCGTAATTCCTGACACTTGACCCAAGTCCTGGACATCCCATAGAGTTATCTGGTTAATCAAGTTCATTTATCTGGTGAATGCTTCTCATTAGCTGGTTAATGGCAATTCCTGACACGACCCAAGTCCTAGACATCCCATAGAGTTATCTAGTTAATTCATTTATCTGGTGAATGCTTCTTATTATCGGTTAATGCCAATTCCTGACACGACCCAAGTCCTAGACATCCCATAGAGTTATCTGCTTAATCCAGTTCATTTATCTGGTCAATGCTTCTCATTATCTGGTTAATGGCAATTCTTGACACTAGACCCAAGTCCTAGACATCCCATAGAGTTATCTGGTTAATCCAGTTCATTTATCTGGTGAATGCTTCTCATTATCTGGTTAATGGAAATTCCTGAGACATCCCATAGAGTTATCTGGCTAATTAAGTTCATTTATCTGGTGAATGCTTCTTATTATCTGGTTAATGGCACTTCCTGAGACATCCCATAGAGTTATCTGGGTAATCAAGTTCATTTATCTGGTGAATGCTTCTCATTATCTGGTTAATGGCAATTCCTAAGACATACCATAGAGTTATCTGGTTAATCAAGTTCATTCATTTGGTGAATGCTTCTCATTATTTGGCTAGTGGCAATTCCGGACACTTGCCCGTGTTGGACATCCCATTCAGTTATCTGGTTAATCAAGTTCATCTATCTGGTGAATGCTTCTCATTATCTGGTTAATGGCAATTCCTGACACGACCCAAGTCCTAGACATCCCATAGAGTTATCTGGTTAATCCAGTTCATTTATCTGGTGAATGCTTCTCATTATCTGGTTAATGGCAATTCCTGATTCTTGACCCAAGTCCTAGACATCCCATAAAGTTATCTGGTTAATCAAGTTCATTTATCTGGTGAATGCTTCTCACTATCTAGTTAATTGCAATTCCTGAGACATCCCATAGAGTTATCTGGTTAATCAAGTTCATTTATCTGGTGAATGCTTCTCATTATCTGGTTAATGGCATTTCCTGAGACATCCCGTAGAGTTATCTAGTTAATCAAGTTCATTTATCTGGTGAATGCTTCTCATTATCTGGTTAGTGGCAATTCCTGACACTTAACCCGTGTTGGACATCCCATTCAGTTATCTGGTTAATCAAGTTCATTTATCTGGTGAATGCTTCTCATTATCTGGTTAATGGCAATTCCTGACACCTGACCCAAGTCCTAGACATCCCATAGAGTTATCTGGTTAATCCAGTTCATTTATCTGGTGAATGCTTCTCATTATTTGGTTAATGGCAATTCCTGACACGTCTTGTACATCCCATTGAGTTATTTGGTTAATCGAGTTCAAATACCTGGTTAAATACTCCATGTCTACCAAGCGCACAAGAGCTGCATTACTAAATACTCCATGTCTACCAAGTAGAGAAGTGCACAAGAGCTGCATTACAAAATACTCCATGTCTACCAAATAGAGACATTACATACTAATCATAAACTACATAAAACAATGTCCATCACAATATTTCATGTTCAAATATCTTAATCAAAAAATATTCCTTTGTTGTCTTCTTATTCTTTCTCCCATATGGGGAATCAAGTCTCGAAGATTGGGTCCGCATCCTAGGGTTATCCTTAATCCTTGTTACTATGTTTGATCCACCCTTTGAAGCACCCTCAGCATTATGTTCGCCTGCAAACAACAGTCAAAATTGTAGATGGTATTAGGCTTTCTTGTTAAGTATGAGATTGGTACTTTTATATTGTGGGTACACAAATCATTACTTACCAGTTTGCACTTCAACGTGTGCTTCCTTAAGTCCACCGACCACTACTGCTGGAGGATCAACATTAGCATCATGAGCAACCATCTGAGGAGAACTTGGCATTTCTAAACCTGCATATAAAGTGATTCTCAATGTGCTTTCATCAAGCAAACTACATAAATGCAAAAAAGGTAACTAACGCTCGTTTAGTAACCACGCACCTATTTGAACATCTAAAGACCCTACATCACCCATGTCAACATACATATCCGCTAAGGGAGTTTGGTGAAGAGGAGATGCATCTTGCCCACCTAAAGTAGAACATCCCCCATACTCATTTACTGGGGCACTGTTTGGTCGGTGACGAGGGGGACCATCTTTCAAAATGGCAACGTCCGCCTCTAGAGCCAAGATCCTCTCTTTTTGCTCCCTAATCTTCTCTTCATGCTCCCTAAGCGTCGCCAACACTTTCTGATATTCATCAACATGTACATACTGGTGTTGTTGGCCCCGCTGCAATGCATCCCGGACAATGTGTTGTTGAAGCTCAGCATCTATTGCTGCTAAAGCAACTGTTACCTGCAAACACGAGAAGCAAATCAAATGAACATTGTGTATGTAAATTTCAACATATTATAGAAACTATGGTATGGTTGGTACCCTATTATTCATGAATGCTTCCATCATTCTCTTCTTGAGGTACCAACCATACCATAGTTTCTATAATATGTTGAAATTTACATACACAATGTTCATTTGATTTGCTTCTCGTGTTTGCAGGTAACAGTTGCTTTAGTAGCAACAGATGCTGAGCTTCAACAACACATTGTCCGGGATGCATTGTAGCGGGGCCAACAACACCAGTATGTACATGTTGATGAATATAAAAAAGTGTTGGCGACACTTAGGGAGCATGAAGAGAAGATTAGGGAGCAAAAAGAGAGGATCTTGGCTCTAGAGGCGGACGTTGCCATTTTGAAAGATGCTCCCCCTCGTCACCGATCAAACAGTGCCCCAGTAAATGAGTATGGGGGATGTTCTACTTTAGGTGGGCAAGATGCATCTCCTCTTCACCAAACTCCCCTAGCGGATATGTATGCTGACATGGGTGGTATAGGGTCTTCAGATGTTCAAATAGGTGGGTGGTTACTAAACGAGCGTTAGTTACCTTTTTTGCATTTATGTAGTTTGCTTGATGAAAGCACATTGAGAATCACTTTATATGCAGGTTTAGAAATGCCAAGTTCTCCTCAGATGGTTGCTCATGATGCTAATGTTGATCCTCCAGCAGTAGTAGTCGGTGGACTTAAGGAAGCACACGTTGAAGTGTAAACTGGTAAGTAATGATTTGTGTACCCACAATATAAAAGTACCAATCTCATACTTAACAAGAAAGCCTACATACCATCTATAATTTTGACTGTTGTTTGCAGGTGAACATAATGTTGAGGGTGCTTTAAAGGGTGGATCAAACATAGGAACAAGGATTAAGGATAACCCTAGGATGCGGACCCAATCTTCTAGACTTGATTCCCCATATGGGAGAAAGAATAAGAAGACAACAAAGGAATATTTTTTGATAAGGATATTTGAACATGAAATATTGTGATGGACATTGTTTTATGTAGTTTATGATTAGTATGTAATGTCTCTACTTGGTAGACATGGAGTATTTTGTAATGCAGCTCTTGTGCACTTCTCTACTTGGTAGACATGGAGTATTTAGTAATGCAGCTCTTGTGCACTTGGTAGACATGGAGTATTTAACCAGGTCTTTGAACTCGATTAACCAAATAACTCAATGGGATGTGCAAGACGTGTCAGGAATTGCCATTAACCAAATAATGAGAAGCATTCACCAGATAAATGAACTGGATTAACTAGATAATTCTATGAGATGTCTAGGACTTGGGTCAAGTGTCAGGAATTGCCATTAACCAGATAATGAGAAGCATTCACCAGATAAATGAACTTGATTAACCAGATAACTGAATGGGATGTCCAACATGGGTTAAGTGTCAGGAATTGCCACTAACCAGATAATGAGAAGCATTCACTAGATAAAAGAACTTGATTAACCAGATAACTCTATGGGATGTCTCAGGAATTGCCATTAACCAGATAATGAGAAGCATTCACTAGATAAATGAACTTGATTAACCAGATAACTCTATAGGATGTCTCGGAGTCAAGTATCAGGAATTGCCATTAACCATATAACGAGAAGCATTCACCAGATAAATGAACTGGATTAACTAGATAACTCTTTGGGATGTTTAGGACTTGGGTCAAGTGTCAGGAATTGCCATTAACCAGATAATGAGAGGCATTCACCAGATAAATGAACTTGATTAACCAGATAAATGAACTTGTTGAACCAGATAACTGAATGGGATGTCCAACACGGGTTAAGTGTTAGGAATTGCCACTAACCAAATAATGAGAAGCATTCACCAGATAAATGAACTTGATTAACCAGATAACTCTATGGGATGTCTTAGGAGTTGCCATTAACCAGATAATGAGAAGCATTCACCAGATAAATGAACTTGATTAACCAGATAACTCTATGGGATGTCTCAGGAAGTGCCATTAACCAGATAATGAGAAGCATTCACCAGATAAATGAACTTGATTAACCAGATAATTCTATGGGATGTCTCAGGATAATGAGCAGCATTCACCAGATAAAGGAATTGGATTAATCAGACAACTCTATGGGATGTCTTGGACTTGGGTCAAGTGTCAGGAAATGCCATTAACCAGATAATGAGAAGCATTCACCAGATAAAAGAACTGGATTAACCAGATAACTCTATGGGATGTCTTGGACTTGGGTCAAGTGTCAGGAATTACCATTAACCAGATAATGAGAAGAATTCACCAGATAAATGAACTGGATTAACCAGATAACACTATGGGATGTCTAGGACATGGGTCGTGTCAGGAATTGGCATTATCCGATAATGAGAAGCATTCACCAGATAAATGACTGAATTAACCAGATAACTCTATGGGATGTCTAGGAGTTGGGTCGTGTCAGGATTTGGCATTAACCAGCTAATGAGAAGTATTCACCAGATAAATGAACTGTATTAACCAGTAACTCTATGGGATGTCTAGGACTTGGGTCGTGTCAGGAATTGTCATTAACCAGCTAATGAGAAGCATTCACCAGATAAATGAACTTGGTTAACCAGATAACTGAATGGGATGTCCAACACGGGTTTAGTGTCAGGAATTGCCACTAACCAAATAATGAGAAGCATTCACCAGAAAAATGAACTTGATTAACCAGATAACTCTATGTGATGTCTTAGGAATTGCCATTAACCAAATAATGAGAAGCATTCACCAGGTAAATGAACTTGATTAACCAGATAACTCTATGGGATGTCTTAGGAAGTGCCATTAACCAGATAATGAGAAGCATTCACCAGATAAATGAACTTGATTAACCAGATAACTCTATGCGATATCTCAGGAATTTCCATTAACCAGATAATGAGAAGCATTCACTAGATAAATAAACTGGATTAACCAGATAACTCAATGGGATGTCTGGGACTTGGGTCAATTGTCAGGAATTGCCATTAACCAGATAATGAGAAGCATTCAGCAGATAAATGAACTTGATTAACCAGATAACTGAATGGGATGTCCAACACTGGTTAAGTGTCAGGAATTGTCACTAACCAAATAATGAGAAGCATTCAACAGATAAATGAACTTGATTAACCAGATAAACTCTATGGGATGTCTCAGGAATTGCCATTAACCAGATAATGAGAAGCATTCACCAGATGAATGTGCTTGATTAACCAGATAACTCTATGTGATGTCTCAGGAATTTCCATTAACCAGATAATGAGAAGCATTCACCAGATAAATGAACTGGATTAACCAGATAACTATATGGGTTGTCTAGGACTTGAGTCAGGTGTCAGGAATTGCCATTAACCAGATAATGAGAAGCATTCACCAGATAAATGAACTGGATTAACTAGATAACTCTATGGGATGTCCAGGACTTGGGTGGTGTCAGGAGTTGCCATTAACCAGCTAATGAGAAGCATTCACCAGATAAATGAACTTGATTAACCAGATAACTCTATGGGATGTCCAGGACTTGGGTCAAGTTTGAGGAATTACGATTAGCACCTGATTACCCAAATAATCAATGGGTTGTGGAAAATGGCAAAGGCATCACAATATACCATAAACCATATATTGAACTGAATTTACCAAGCACCTTCCTTTGATATTTATACGTGTTCATTTACATTGGATTGTCTAAATATCTACACAACAAGTGGTGGTTTTCTCATGCAAACATGTCATACAAAAAAGTGACAAAAGTGATTTGTACCGGACCAACTTGCATCAACTACATACAAATAGTGGATGTTATGCGCATCAAAAAATGACCCTAAAGCTTTTACAAGATAATGGTTTTATTGTGCTGCAACCATGTCATACAAAAAAACTAACAAAAGTGATTTGCACATCATTGATCTGGATTGTTCTCTTTACATGGAGGTTCATTTTCTTGTTAGCCTTGAACAACCTTGCCTTAGTAGGGCTGATCTCATGCGAATGCTCAGGTACAAAAGTTTTAATGTACCACAAACCATCTTTTGCCAACTTAATAGTAATCCTTGCTAGGCAATTTGGTCCTTTTAGTCGATAGTGTCTTCAGCGTAGATGGAACTTCTGGAACTCGAGATCCCTCTCTTGTACATGCTAGCATTAAGTAATTTATCTCACCATCCACTCATTTTCTTGATGTTCTAACCTTCCAACCAAAACCCTTCTTGGTAGCATACTCGCCATAAAATGATTTAACCTCCTCTATGGAAGAAAAGCACATCCTTGTTGCCGGCTCCCACTTTTCTTGATCATCACTAACAATGTCAACTCCAACAGCCTCACCATCTTCACCACCATAGTCCAAAGAATTATTTGAAGTATTCATGAATGTCCAATTGTGGGTGCCACACTAAAACTGCACAAATTACATCTTTCATATGTTATGTAACAATTAAACCATGTATTTACAATCAATTAATGACTTATGCTGAGGGTTACACCCCAAGTCTTCCACACACCATCAATTATCTGGTTAATCAAGTTCACATATCTGGTTAATGCTATTCATTATCTGGTTAATGACTTATGCTGAGGGTTACACGCCAAGTCTTCCACAACTCATCAATTATATGGTTAATCAAGTTCACATATCTGGTTAATGCTATTCATTATCTGGTTAATAACTTATCTTGAGACTCCCAAGTATTCCACAATCCATCAATAATCTGGTTAATCAAGTTCAAATATCTGGTTAATGCTATTTATTATCTAGTTAACGACTTATCCTGGGACTCCTAACACAAGTATTCCACAACCCATCAATGCTTGATCTTGGAATCAAACTCACTAAGACAAACACGACCATTTGCATGCCTCAACTTCACTTTCACTTCACTACCTTTGATTTGGTCTCAAACTGAAGCCCTGCACTACATAGAAAACATAGGAAAGGAGATTGGGAAGATGACCAAGAAGTATTGAATTCTCTTTCTTTTCGGATAGGCCCTGAAAAGGGAAGGAAGGTTGGAATGCCAACAGGCGTCTATTACTGAATTCACCCGACCCGAGAGTACAGTACCCATTGGGGGAACGTCCGGTGCCAAAGTCATTGAATGGGTAAGTCGCCAATCCCTAAAACGGACTATGTAATGTACTTTATCCACTGGGTTCCGTACGGGTGGGCATTTTACCAGAGGTTTCTATTGTATCAATCTACCCCTGTGTGATTCCTATTGAAGCATATACTCCGGGGGGGGGGGGTTCCAGGGCGGACGATTTCAAAACGGACTCCCCATTCATTAGATAGAAAAGATCACCAAGATTTCATGATCCGCTTCCGAACTTATTCCAATTCAATAAGAGATCTCAATATTATGCCTTGAAGAGGACTCGAACCTCCACGTTCTTTAGCACGAGATTTTGAGTCTCGCGTGTCTACCATTTCACCACCAAGGCATCTTGAAAGTGAATCGTATTCCATGAATATGATATCTATCTAGTGCGATGTATGGTATGACAAAGGTGGAATGTTAGAGTATTTTTATTGATCGTTCATGTCATATAGGCCCAAGTCGGACATCCAATTAGTTCGACTTGAATTATCCTGAGGATACCATATATATATATATATATATACCAGAGGCTTTGATACCAGAGGGATTACGGGGTTACAGGAAGGGAAAGGGGGGAAGAGAGCAGGATAATGAGAAGTAGGAGTAACAGAGGTGTTTTACATATGATAAAAGAAAATAATTAAAATATGGAACTTAAAACATTAAACAGTAAAAACAGATACTGTAGAAATTAAAACAGAGAATACAAAAATTTAAAGCATAAACCCAGAAAGGCGGTGAACCGACCAAGATCTGGAAAAATAAAAGAAACCGGAGCGGAGGCAGAGCCTCACCAGGACCGGTGGAGGGAGAAGGGAGACTTTTTAAACCATAAGTTTATTGATTGAAAAGATTGAACACTACAAGATTGAAAATAGAAAGATTGATCCGAAAGAGGAAGGTAGAATATCTGAGGAACTCTTAGACTTGAGTACTCAGAGCTTCTATCTCTAAAAATTCTCTCTAAAACTTCGGATGTCTAACAACTGAGCCTAATATCCTTTAAATAGAAGATTGAAAAGTTACTATTACAACAATACAGGTAACAGAAACCTAAACTATTGCAACTATTGATGAATAGTACCGGTAACTTGACTGGAACTGCGACTGCCGGTAATGAATAGTGTCGGTATCATGACCGGGACTGTAGCTGTCGGCAAACTGTTTTGATTGATTGGTGACTGGAACTATTCATCGTCACTCAGATTGACTGGGGTGTCGATCCCATAACAATCATCTTCATTTTGATAGAATAGGTCGGAACATTGGCTTAAATCTTCTTGGTCTTCATCTTCCTCGTCAGACTGGGGAAGTTGTTGTTTAGAAGGTTTTGCTGTTTTTGAAGGTGAAGCTGACTCTTGTTTTGCCAGATTCAAAATAGCTTCCAAATTGCTTAGGAAACTTTCTTTGGACTTGGTTCCAGCTAAGGCTGAAATAATTTGAGACTTTTGATTTAGAAACTCACAAGCTTCTGGATTGGCTGCCTTCATCCATTTTGGATTTTGTTGGAACCATATTTTGATATTATCGCTGGTGGCTGCTGTATAGTTGAACTGTGCCCACCATTTGACATAAGTTGATCTTTGCAAAATTGGCAAAATACCAGGATAAAGTTCTTGCTTCTGATACTTGTATTACCAACTAAACACCCATGAAGGGAAAATTTTGAGAAAAATACTAGATTGACTGGAAATGGGCTCTCCTTGCTTTCTAAGTATTTATAAAATGTTTGATATCCTTTGAGAAGATCTGGTGGAAGGATTTGTTTGATCGGACCAAAAATTTTCCACCAATGGATAAACCACTGGGGAAATTTGTAATTGACATTCTTCTTGAAATAAATCAACCAAGAATGTTTGTTTTGATTGTTTTGATACTAGAAAACATTGTACCAAGCTATTTGGCAATCCCAATAATTAAAACCAATGGGATCAAAAGTTTGAGAAAGTTTTTTGAAAACATTCAAGTTCTTTCCAAATTGCTCAGGTGTTAAAACCTTTAAAATCTGGAAAGTTGAATGAGTGTATGTTGATTGATCCTTGGGATCCCGATAATGTTTAATCGAGACTGAATCAGTGTCAATCAATATAAACTCATAAAAATTTCTATTTTTATTTGATTGTGTTTGCTGGAAATGGGAACCATTTTGAAAGATTTTGGCTGGAACTTTGTTAGGATTATTATCCCAAAATCCTGGTTCCATTTGCACAACAAATTGGTGTTGGTTTTTAGCAACATATTGAGTTGCAAAGGTTTGGGTTTGAGTGTTGTCTGTTGATAATCTTGTATCAGGTTTGACAACATTTAAGGGAGTAGCTGTTTGGGCTAACTCTTTGATTAAGTCTTTGAGAGGGGGTGGAGAACCAGATTCTTGCTCCACTCTGTCTCCCCAAGTTCCTTTAGGGAGTTTGGTTAGGCCTTGATCTTGAAAGGCTAACAAAGATTGGATTGGAATGCCATAGTCTGATTTAGACTGTTTGGCGGTTTGCTGAGTCGATGACTCTGCTTTGATTGTTGGTTTCTGAGGGGATGACCCCAGTTTGATTGCTTTCTGGGTTAATGACCCAGACTGGGTCGAAGACCCTGATTCTTTTGGCACACCTTGGCGCGGGAGTCCAGCAAGGACTAGTTTACGTTTTCCCTTTCCCTTCACAGAGGAAGTTGATGTCTTTGGCATTTCTGCCACTCTCACTCTTTTATTTACCCTGCAAATATTCACGAGTAAGGAAGTCAGGGAGAGAGTTTGAAGAGCCCTTGATAAATTCAATTTGAAAATCAAAAGCGCTTAAGATAGCTTGCCATCTAGCAAAAATTTGTTTTGAAGCTAAATTTTTAACATCTTTTTGCAAAATGTCTTTAGCAGATTTACAATCTATTTTAACCAAAAACTTTTGATTAAGTAAATCAGATTGAAATTTTGAAATACATAAAACAATTGCTAAAATTTCTTTTTTAACAGTTGAATAATTTTGTTGTGCAGAATTCCAATGTTTAGAAGTATATGCAATGATATGATCTTTTTCTGAAATTCTTTGTTTTAAAATGCCGCCATAACCAATGTCAGAAGCATCGGTCTCAGCAATTTTGAAGGCAGTTTGATTTGGAAGATAAAGACATGGAAGATTCTTTATCTGAGATTTTATGATTTGAACAACTTTGGTGTGTTCGTCTGTCCAAGGAGGAGGTTCCTTCTTAAGACGATTGTGTAAATGTTTGATAATATTGCTGAGATTAGGAACAAAATCAGCAACATAATTGAGACAACCCAAAAACCAGCAACATAGTTCCTTATTCAGATTTTACACTTGTCTACATTGACAATGTGTTAATCTTTTCTCAATCTATTGATCAACACTTCAAACACGTCAAGATCTTTATTGGCGTAATCAAGAGAAATGGTTTAGCAGTGTCTAAAATCAAAGTTTCTCTCTTTCAAACAAAGATCAGATTTCTTGGTCATAATATTCACCAAGGAACTATCATTCCAATCAATCGAGCAATAGATTTTGCGGATAAGTTCCCAGATCAAATTATAGACAAAACCCAGCTCCAAAGGTTTTTGGGTTGTCTCAATTATGTTGCTGATTTTGTTCCTAATCTCAGCAATATTATCAAACCTTTACACAATCGTCTTAAGAAGGAACCTCCTCCTTGGACAGACGAACATACCAAAGTTGTTCAAATCATAAAATCTCAGATAAAGAATCTTCCATGTCTTTATCTTCCAAATCCAACTGCCTTCAAAATTGTTGAGACCGATGCTTCTGACATTGGTTATGGCGGCATTTTAAAACAAAGAATTTCAGAAAAAGATCATATCATTGCATATACTTCTAAACATTGGAATTCTGCACAACAAAATTATTCAACTGTTAAAAAAGAAATTTTAGCAATTGTTTTATGCATTTCAAAATTTCAATCTGATTTACTTAATCAAAAGTTTTTGGTTAAAGTAGATTGTAAATCTGCTAAAGACATTTTGCAAAAAGATGTTAAAAATTTAGCTTCAAAACAAATTTTTGATAGATGGCAAGCTATCTTAAGTGCTTTTGATTTTCAAATTGAATTTATCAAGGGCTCTTCAAACCCTCTCCTTGACTTCCTTACTCGTGAATATTTGCAGGGTAAATAAAAGAGTGAGAGTGGCAGAAATGCCAAAGACATCAACTTCCTCTGTGAAGGGAAAGGGAAAACGTAAACTAGTCCTTGCTGGACTCCAGCGCCAAGGTGTGCACCAAAAGAATCAGGGTCTTCGACCCAGTCTGGGTCATTAACCCAGAAAGCAATCAATCTGGGGTCATCCCCTCAGAAACCAACAATCAAAGCAGAGTCATCGACTCAGCAAACCGCCAAACAGTCTAAATCAGACTATGGCATTCCAATCCAATCTTTGTTAGCCTTTCAAGATCAAGGCCTAACCAAACTCCCTAAAGGAACTTGGGGAGACAGAGTGGAGCAAGAATCTGGTTCTCCACCCCCTCTCAAAGACTTAATCAAAGAGTTAGCCCAAACAACTACTCCCTTAAATGTTGTCAAACCTGATACAAGATTATCAACAGACAACACTCAAACCCAAACCTTTGCAACTCAATATGTTGCTAAAAACCAACACCAATTTGTTGTGCAAATGGAACCAAGATTTTGGGATAATAATCCTAACAAAGTTCCAGCCAAAATCTTTCAAAATGGCTCCCATTTCCAGCAAACACAATCAAATAAAAACAGA
Organism: Echinosophora koreensis; assembly: GCA_035048595.1. NCBI lineage: Eukaryota > Viridiplantae > Streptophyta > Magnoliopsida > Fabales > Fabaceae > Echinosophora > Echinosophora koreensis. Next base: position 137,899 of record JAPCYP010000095.1, read on the forward strand.
AATTTTTATGAGTTTATATTGATTGACACTAATTCAGTCTCGATTAAACATTATCGGGATCCCAAGGATCAATCAACATACACTCATTCAACTTTCCAGATTTTAAAGGTTTTAACACCTGAGCAATTTGGAAAGAACTTGAATGTTTTCAAAAAAATTTCTCAAACTTTTGATCCCATTGGTTTTAATTATTGGGATTACCGAACAGCTTTGTACAATGTTTTCTGGTACCAAAACAATCAAAATAAACATTCTTGGTTGATTTATTTCAAGAAGAATGTCAATTACAAATTTCCTCAGTGGTTTATCCATTGGTGGAAAATTTTTGGTCCGATCAAACAAATCCTTCCACCAGATCTTCGAAGGATATCAAACATTTTATAAATACTTTGACAATAAGGAGAGCCCATTTCCAGTCAATCTAGTATTTTTCTCAAAATTTTCCCTTGCATGGGTGTTTAGTTGGCAATACAAGTATCAGAAGCAAGAACTTTATCCTGGTATTTTGCCAAATTTGCAAAGATCAACTTATGTCAAATGATGGGCACAGTTCAACTATGTTGCAGCCACCAGCGATAATATCAAAATATGGTTCCAAAAAAATCCAAAATGGATGAAGGCAGCCAATCCATAAGCTTGTGAGTTTCTGAATCAAAAGTCTCAAATAATTTCAGCCTTAGCTGGAACCAAGTCCAAAGAAAGTTTCCTTAGCAATTTGGAAGCTATTTTGAATCTGGCAAAACAAGAGTCAGCTTCACCATCAAAAACAGCAAAATCTTCTAAACAACAACTTCCCTAGTCTGACGAGGAAGATGAAGACCAAGAAGATTTAAGCCAATGTTCCGACCCATTCTATCAAAATGAAGATGATTGTTATGGGATCGACACCCCAGTCAATCTGAGTGATGATGAATAGTTCCAGTCACCAGTCAATCAAAACAGTTTGCCGACAGCTACAGTCCCAATCATGATACCGGCACTGTTCATCACCGGCACTGTTCATCCCCGGCACTGTTCATTACCGACAGTCGCAGTTCCAATCAAGTTACCGGTACTCTTCATCAATAGTTGCAATAGTTTAGGTTTCTGTTACCTGTACTGTTGTAATAGTAACTTTTCAATCTTCTATTTAAAGGATGTTAGGCTCAGTTGTTAGACATCCGAAGTTTTAGAGAGAGTTTTTACAGATAGAAGCTCTGAGTGCTCAAGTGTAAGAGTTCCTCAGATATTCTACCTTCCTCTTTCGGATCAATCTTTCTGTTTTCAATCTTGTAGTGTTCAATCTTTTCAATAAATAAACTTATGGTTTAAAAAGTCTCCCTTCTCCCTCCACCGGTCCTAGTGAGGCTCTGCCTCCGCTCCGGTTTCTTTTATTTTTCCAGATCTTGGTCGGTTCACCGCCTTTCTGGGTTTATGCTTAAAATTTTTATATTCTCTGTTTTAATTTCTACAGTATCTGTTTTTACTGTTTAATGTTTTAATTTCCATATTTTAATTATTTTCTTTTATCATATGTAAAACATCTCTGTTACTCCTACTTCTCATCATCCTGCTCCCTTCCCCCTTTCCCTTCCTGTAACCCCGTAATCCCTCTGGTATATATATATATATTCTATCAAAAAGATGGACAACCAAACTTATTTCTCGATTCAATAGAAGCCAAAAGAGGTGAATAGCCGAGGCGTCAAGCGTCTGTAGGCTTATCAGCCATGAAGTAAGCATAAGCCGGAATAGGCTAAAAGGACGGTTAGAAGGCATCTAAAGGACAAGTTTTCGGCTGGTCATAACAATAACTAACTATGAGGTATTTTATAGGGGGATGAGACTCCTGGTTCAACCAATCAATCTCTGAAGTGCAAGTGCAGGAGAGGGGGTTACTACTCAACTAATAAGTGTTGGATTGGAGGGGAACTTCTTTCTCTTCCCCAACTGAGAAAGTCATGTCAGGGGAAGAAGTAGCTATGGTAAACTCGAAACTCTCTTTCTTCTTTCACTCATAGCTATCTGACTGTGAGGATTCCCCCTTGTATTCCCCATAGGCTAGGAAAAAAAAGTAAGAGGCTCCACTACAAGTCTTGGAGTTAGGCAGCTCAGCATGGTATGAGGATCGAACGGCATAAATCGAAGCTAACAATGGGGACTAGTTGTTGAATTCCTTTAGTAGGAATGACTAGCTCCGACCTTAAGGAATATGCGACTAGAACTAAAAGAAGAGGAAGGTTTTTCCTGGGTAGGACTTTGGGTATTCGACCGAAGCCTTTAAAGTTTCCACACCTGAGGGTGCATCAACCTCTTTTCTTTCATCACAAGAAAGGTTTGGAGGCAACAAGCGAGGCTAAAGCGTTAGTGGAGGAGTGGAAGAGAGACTTTCCCTTAGATAGGAGAGCTCGCCTAAGCAGTGTTGGAGCGAAGGCTGCTCGACTAGACTAATTGGTTTGTGTGTTTTTTTGTGGTTTGGGGGGGGGGGGGGGGGGCAGCTACCTTTAGGGTAGGGAGACATAGCTGCTTTTTGAATACATTCTCGAAGTGACAAGGAATGGTATCGACAGAGTGGAAGGGCCTGTGCTCAATAAACCACTCACCCACGCTAGGGCTAAGACTGAAAGTCGTTCTTCTGATTCATCCAGTCTTTCAAGGAGAGGAGTTTAAGGAGCTAGTATAGATTCGAAGAGTTGCTGCGAGTAACTTAACTTCATCAAGCCAGGAAAGAAGCTCGACAATGTGCGGGGGTAGGGGCAGAGAGGAACCGACCGCCACCTATCTTTATAGTTCAAATGTCGTGGTTCGCTATCCTAGATCAACTCCGTCGATCCTCAATCCCTCTCAGTCAAAGGCGAGAAATAAGCTCAATCGAGTACTAAATAAAAATTGGATCTCTATCCATGCCTCTATGAAGGATAAACGACAAACTGAGAATAGAACGAATGTTAGGTAGCGCACTTCAGCCTTAACCGGAGGAGAATCTCACCGTTCAAGAGTATCTGCGATCAAAAGTAAAGAAACCTTTCGAGCTGTAGCTTTACAATGGTAGGAGAGCCCTTTATTCTTATCTTATTAGTATCGACCGTGGATAGAGATAACGATAGGGATCCATCTAGATCTTACTTGATTAACTACTTCCATTTTTTTTTCTTGATTATGATTTTTTGCCTTTTTGACGACAAGTTTTAAATCTTAATGCAGGCATTTCATATCTCGTTGAATCATTCTTGATTCCACACCGGGGCTATGGGAATCAAACCCAACAATTATTCCACGACACCTATTCTCGAACGAACGACCTCCTTTCACTTCACACCAATTCCATCTCGATGAATGGAAGAGAACTTCTTTTTCTACTTACCATAGCCAATAGTAAGTTTATAAAGTATGAACGTGAGAAGGGAGAATAAAACTCTTAGAACTCGAAAGCACCTTATGTTTATGTAGACTCTAGGCTACGATCTTTCATCTCTTATGATCTTTCTAGTTAGAGAGAAAGATAACTCCTAAAAGCAGCCTTATCTTATATACACTACCACCGCATTTTCATTGATAAAGATCTTATTAGCTTATGAACAAAGTCATTGATAGTCATATTAAATCACCCATCTCTTAACTCTTCTCTTATCTAACGAAAAAGAGAAATCTCCTGTTAAAAAAAAGGAAAGAACAGTTAAAACTCTGGATTATCACGTCATTCGTGTTGAAGGCGAAAGCTAGGAAGTAAGCTAGCCTATTAGCTATTCTAGCCTAGGATCGTTGTCGGGAAAGTTCAAATGGCGTCCAAGCACCAAAAGGCGAGGTTTTGAGGACGTAACTATAGTGAATGACCCACACAACATCGATTGATTTCAGACATCATTCTACGGAATTTTCAGATCTTAGCCACATGTTCTGGAGAAAGAATGAAAGAACCCTAAACTAAAAAAGGAGTCACCTTGCAATGAAGGAGATAAACTTTCACCCAAAGTCACACAAGTTCAGCTGAATGGAAAGAAGAAAACTAGCAAAAGGGGTTACCTTGCCTATGGACAAAGCTCTTCATGCATAGGGCAGCTTCACTTTGGTGGGAGACTAGACTTGAGCATCAGCAGCTGTGATACTTGAGTTTGCGCACCTTCTGTCAAGTGCAGAAATGAGAAGCTTGGGTGTGTGGGGGAGAAAAGGAAAAGGGAGGGAAATGAAGAGAGTTGGTCACGTGATAATGAAGAGAGTTGGTCACGTGATGGGTGTGTTAGCCAAATTATTTTGCTACAGTACCGTATGTTGTCCAATTTCTGTGTCACAATAACATTTCTGCTAGAAATAAGTGAAAAGTGACCCAAAAGCGAAATGGAATATTTTTTGGACGAATGAATAAAACAGAATTAACAACTTATTTATCAATCAATTAATATTAAAAAAAATAAAAGATGAGAACGGAGACAATGATGATGACGCATTGGTATACAAGAGCAGCAGCAACAACAAAGGCACTTGGTACTCTGCAATTCTGCCACCCCTGTATTTCGCGGTCGCGCCCATCTCAGCGGTTGACGATGACGAGCAACACAACCAACCACGATGATCTCGACAGTATATTCAAGCAGAAGCGGATGCTTCGAACTCAGGTCAAAAAGGTCCTCAAGGACATAGACCCTTCCCTCAGATCTCAACAAGGTACTGGTAATTGATTGTCATTTTTATTGCCTACTCATCAATATTCTTCTCTGTGTGTTTCTCCTGCAAACTCATTTCGACATTTATCTTTTTTTGGAGCAAGGAAATAAGGATAATATGATTATTGTGATTTTGTTTTTTTTTTTTTTGTTATTTTCAGATAATGTTATTCAAAAGATAATTTTGGGAGCTCCATGGTTCAAATCTAGTCTTAGATTGTGCTCATACATAAGCTGCAGTGCTTTACGGGAAGTCGATACATCTAAACTATTGTCAGAAATTTTGAAAGATCCAACCAGTGGTATGTCATTTCTTTTCTTTTCTTTTTTTTTCGTGGAATGCCATTTCTTATCTTTATATGATGGGTTTTGTGATACTAGTTAGAATTGTGAACCTATATTAGCTAGCGTTAGGTAAACATGTCACAATATGTTTGGTGTATGTTATAAATAAAACGAACCGTGACATGAGATTATATATGGTAGAACATTTAGAGTATGTTTGGGAGGATGGAGTGTGGTGGTTAGTAATAGAGTGGAGTGGTTAAAGAATATCAACTCATTGTTTGGGAGTTCATTCATTAATGGAGTGGGATGATTTAGTATGGTAACTCAAACCACTCCATCCTATCCAAACCCCTAATTTTTATACCCTCCAAATTGGGGGTTTGAGATTTCCTTCTTAAACTTCCAAACAATGGAGTGGTATACTTTTACCTCTCCACTCCACTCCATTACAAACCACTCTATTACTAACCACTTCACTCCATCCGCTTCAAAATCTGCTGAGAATTTAAAAACTAGTTTTTGTGGCTTTAGATGAGATTTAGTTAAGAATTTGCCCTTTCATTTTCATAGAAAAGCTGTTGCCCGCATGATACAACTGGTGTTTCAATTCACTTCTTGGTACCCAGCTACATTTTTTGTCCTTTTCTATGATCCCATTTGAGTTTTCTTCTTCAACTATGTTCATCGAAATGACCATCTTTATGAAGCGTGTTGCATTACTGCACTTACAGTACTCATTGAAATGACTATTTTTGTTGCGGGACCTTCTTCCTCGAGAAAGAGGAAGCTGCGACCTTTGTTAATTAAATGAGATGTGTAAGATAAATTAGGGTAGGTGAGGATAAAATAATTATTTTGTAAATTTTTAAAACATCAATTTCTGATTCCATCTCATTCCCCCCAATTTAGGAGGGAAGAAAAATGAAGCAAAACAATGGAATTGGATGGAATGGGTTCCATTCCATTCCATTACATTCCACTCACTTTTATGTTATCCAAACAATGGAACACTCTTCCATTTCTTTCCATTCCATCCCCTTCCATCAATCCAAAGGCGGAACCAAAGAGAACATAACACAACATCCAGTTCCATCCTGTTCTGCCAGCACGCCAAACGCTACACATGTCAGTATCCAACACTTGGTAGAAAATTGTTGAAGGAATTCATTTACAGAAGCTTTATATTATATATATAGATATATAGTTTGGTACTTACGATCTTTCCTTGTAACATTTAGCTCTTACTGGCATTCTATGCTTTTCCTTTGTCAACTATTTTTAACCTCTGCCTCTGAAATAAAATCTTCTATTTCTAGTGGAGTATCTATGTATTTTCTTACTCGAGACAACATGATCATATGCAGGTGGAAAAAAACTTTATGTACCACGGGTGGAGGATAAGAATAGTCACATGCGTATGCTCCACATATCGCGTATTGATGATCTTGTTGCTAACTCAATGGACATCTTAGAACCAGCTCCAGTTGATACTGACGGAAATGCACGTGAAGATGGTACTCGCCCCTCTTTATTGTTTATTCAAAAACATGAAAATTCGTTTCTTGACTTGGTTCTTTTCTTACTGCTTGAACATTGTAGCTTTCCTAGGCATAGCCAACTTGCAAAAATACTTTGCTCATTTTCCAAATTCAAGTTTGAATCTGTTGCAAAATGCCACAATTACCAAGCATTCAGGCCTTATTCTATAACAGCATGTGAAGCTAGTATTTCTGGAATTTTGTCAAGTTTCTTAGTTTTGCATGTGGTTACTGTCAATGGTCTGTTGTTCCTAGTTCTTACACAGCTGGTTCAAGAAATGAACCAGTTGTCTAAATCCTGGATGACATGGGTTCATAGATAGTATGCATATGCATATTGTAATTAAGGTTTCTTCAGATAAAAGAAAAAGTAAAGCCTTACAATGGCATAACTTTCTCAAAGCTGCTTCCTCAGGACCTGATACTAGTTATGCACATCCTTCAACCCCTCTTGTCTACTTTCTGCATTTAATTTTAATTTTCTGATCTTGTAGGGTTGACTTCCATCAAATGTATTTTGTAAAATTTATCCTGATTGGCCAATATCGACAACCATCTGAAAGATCTCTTTGGTGCAGTTATGCAGGCGAATGACCCAGTTGATTTGTTCCTTTTACCTGGTAAACTTTCATTTCTTATTTCATTATTAATGTCTAAGCTTGAATATAGCTAATTATTTTCTATTATTTCCCTTCCCAGGACTGGCATTTGATAGATCTGGAAGACGTTTAGGGCGTGGTGGAGGGTATTTTTTTAATATTTTTCTTCTGTCTAAATAATGTAAATCTGCCACTTATGTTTCGTAGTCTCAGAATCTCAGTTGTATTGAAATATCTGAGTAGAATTAATATTTCTAATCTGTCTTATTTACCAACCACTGCCAAAACTGTTCTTAGTGGAGCTTACTTTTATGTTTGTTAGAATATTAACAGTTTCACAAACTCTTAAGCTTGACTTTTTAAAATTCACTCTGTTAGAATATGTTAGTATATCAGGCCCTGGTGCCAGCTGTCCATTCAGTTAGGCAGTTAGACTACAGTTAGTTTCTGTTAGACTGTTAGCTCTTCTTTTAGTGCTGCGACACAATGTATATAACTCAATTGTAATGCTTGCTACATTCAGATGATCATATTAGAACTTTCTCAGTTTTCATTTCTCTTTCTCTCTCTCTCTCTGGACTCTCAAAACTTTGATACACTCTTCATATCCTGAATTATTATTATTTTTGCCACAATTGCTACAATACCATAGTCCAAGGTTTGTTAACAGTTAATATTCTCCCCTTCCACAGTTACTATGATACCTTCCTGAAAAATTACCAAGACCTTGCAGAGACACGAAATTGGAAGCAACCCTTACTTGGTATGCATTTATTCCTTCTAGGATTGCAATATTTTGGTTGAATCAAGGTGATAATCATGATCAAGCAATTTGGTTTTGGATTTACAGTTGCACTGTCATATTCCCAGCAAATACTGGATGAAGGAGTAATACCAATCACTTCATCTGATCTTCCCATTGACGCTCTTGTGTCTCCAGAAGGTGTGATTCCCATCAGTACTGCTGCTTTCAACAGGTATCACTGAGAAAACTCATTTATTTTTGGCATTTGTTAATGAGTACCCTCGTGATACCGATTAAGGAATTAAAATAGAAAGTATTAAAAGGCAAAATAGAAGCATTTAATATCTTGGTAATCCAAAAAGTATCTAACAATTTCTTCAAGTAATTAGAAATTATTTATAAATAGTAGAGTAAACCCCTAAATTGGTCCTTCAAACATTACATTTTCACTATATTAGTCCTCCAAATTTTTTTTTTTTTTTACTTACAAATAGTAAATTGGTCCTCCAAACATTTGTCACCACTCACCATATTAGTCTTCCAAAGATTTTTTATTTTATTTTATTTATAAATAGTAGAGTAAACCCCTAAATTGGTCCTCCAAATATTACATTGCCACCATATTAGTCCTCCAAAGGCTTTTTTTACCAAATAAGTCCCTCAATGATATTTTGTTGCCCCACATTAGTCCTCCATAAGGATGAACTTGGTGATGTTTTATATCTCTGAGGTACTTATATTTGGTGAAAAACTCTTTGGAGGACTTAAGTGGTGATACCATAATCTTTGCTGGACCAGTTTAGGTGTATCCTCTAAATAATAATATTGTTAATGGAGAGTATAAATGCTTCTTTAATAATTCCCTGAAGGCATTAGATAATAGGACCCTTCATTTTTGGTATGCTGTATTCGGTCCATTTTGTCGTATTTAACTGTTAGAGTACAGAGTTAGATGTCCAGTGTTGCACACTGGATCACTAACCTAGCAGTTAGGCGCAACTGAATCTGTTATTCAGTTTCTGTTCAGTTAGCTCAACCAAGGCTCTTAAGCCTTGTATAAATATGATGTAAACAAGCATACTCAAAGTAATGAAAATAGAGAATAGAAATTCAGAACTATTCATATCTTTCCCTCTCTCTCTTTACTCTCTGCATCGATTTCTAACATTAACCATGTGAAAATTTCCAGAATGAATATCTGACACTGGACTTCAAAGCTGAACGTGAACTCTTTCAATAGAGTTTTGTGGTTCCTTAATTGTACGGCACTAAAGTATTTACATCTGGGGTTGTGACAAGTAAAGAGTAACCAATTCATCAAGTGATATGGACTTCCTTGAATGATTGCCTCCATTATTAACCGAGTGTAAGTTTCAATACTTTTGGCCATTCATCTCAATTTGGCATGCATTCTGTAATGTTTGAATTGTTTAATGTTTATACATTGAAATTAGAATGTAACTTTTAAACCACAATATTTGTTCAGCTGGAAGGGGTACTTTAACTTCATATATGGTTTAGATAGCAGACTTGTATATGAATAATTTTAGTGTGGTGGCTATGGTGCTTGCGAAATTCCCCAAATGTCATTTTTATAGGTTCAAATCAAATATTGTGTCCTGCGTGCTCACTGTAGTCCTATGATGCAAAGGTAGAGTTGAAAGCACTTATAGAGTGAGATGTATGCACAAATTAGACCATTTTAAAGGGGGGAAATGTTTTATGCACATGAAGTTGGAATCACATAACTCACATAAGGGGACGTGGGCCATTGAAGATGAGAAAGAAAAGGGAGAAAGCAAAAAAGAAAATGAAATGGGTAGTGCTGATTATAGTTAACTGAATTATGTAAGAAAAGTTATGCGTAAATAATATTACTGTTGAAAAGGAATTGTGGAATCTAGTTTGTTATGTGTGGAAATGAGCCATGCGTTAACAGGTGCTCCGCTGGTTAATTCCCATGTGTTGCCTGGAAAAAAGCCTTTCATTTCAGTTCATATAACTTATATAACTTATCACCTTATGTATTGACCAAATAATAATATAGTTTAGGGTGTTTGCTAAAGCTTCTGCAACATCATCAACTATATCTCATCTCAACATTTTGGAGTTAGATTTATCAAAAGAAATATGAACAATATCATAGTTCTTTTATTACATACCCGGAAGGCTTTATCAGAAAGTAAATAACCAAAAGAAATATCCTCATCAACTTTAGCATTAAACTAGTCTAGGTTATCCTTCCAATTATTTAAGATAAGGGCATAAGGAACTATTTTAAGGGCATAAGGCATTTACAACCAAAAACATGAAGGTGAACAATAATTGGCTCCCTTACTTTATATATTTCATCGAGCCTTTTCTTTAAAATATGTTTTATCAAGGCCTAGTTCATAACATAACATGTGGTGCTTATCGTGTTTGTCCGAAAAATAATTATAAAGGTCCATTCTATTAAGCATAGTCCTTGCAAGCTCCTCTAAGGATCTATCTCCTTTTCACTATTCTATTTTGTTATTGAGTTTCAATGAGCTGAAGAATTATGCTCAACTAGATGTTGACCTGCACTGTTGCCGAAATGGTTTGAGCACTTACAGTTATATGCCCCCGGAGCCTATTATAAGATCGAGACAAATCCTATCGTTGTTGGTAATCGGGTTGATATTCACAGTCTTAAGTTTCTCCGTGTTTTTTGGACATTCAAGCAATGTTGTGATGCGTTCAATTACTGCAAGCCGATAATACAAGTTGATGGTACATTCTTGTATGGTAAGTATCGTGGTACCCTCTTGATTGCAACTTCACAAGACGGGAATAGGAAACTCTTGCCGCTTGCGTTCGCTATCGTTGAAGGAGAAACATTGGATGCCTGGTCGTGGTTTTTGGCACTTATTCTTGAAAAGGTTACCAATGGGACAGGTATATGTTTGATCTCTGACCGCCATCGAAGTATTATATCTGCTGTGGCAAATCCATACCTTGGTTGGCAACCACCGAATGCTTACCATGTATACTGCCTCAGACATATCGCCAGTAATTTCAATCTCAGATTTAAAAATGTCAAGTTGTAGAAATCTTTGATGACACTAGGTAATAATTTTATTTCAATTATGAAATGGATTCGGTGAATCATCTTTATATATCAAACCTGCAATGTTATTTTAGGATATACAGCGTCTCGCGTTAGCTTCGAGCGCAGGTTAGAAAGGTTTCGGGAAGCTAGCCCGGAGGTCGCACGGTGGATTGATGGCATTTCAAAGGAAAAGTGGAGTCTCGCTTATGACGATGAAGGTCGTAGGTATGGTCACATGACAACTAACTTGTCGGAGGTAGTAAATAGGGTATTCAAAGGTATTCGAATTTTGCCAATCACGGCGTTGGTGATGTGTACATACCATAGACTGGTAGAATATTTTGTTGAGCGGGCTTCAAGGACCAGGGCAGAAATGAATTCTGGTCAGAGACACTCCGAAAAATTCCGAGAAGCAATGATGGTGCAACAAGCAGAAGCATCATCCCATCATGTTCGGAGGTTTGACCATTAAGGTATGCGTTTTGAGGTCGAGGAGGCATTCAACCCAACCACCCAGAGTGGGGGCCAGGTGTGGAGTGTTGATCTACCATCTCGATATTGCCAATGTGGAAGATTCCGTGTATTTCACTTCCCTTGCTCTCACGTAATTGCTGCATGTGCCTACGTTCGTATTATGTGCGATGTGTATATCGACCCCAAATACAGGTTAGACTGCATCATGAATGCTTACTCCCAAGAATGGTTCCCCGTTGGAAATGAGGAAGGTGTACCTGCAATGTATATGCCGTGGACCTTGGTACCGGATGAGACGATGCTACGTCCAAAGGAACGGCCAAAATCATCCCGGATAAGGAATGAGATGGATTGGAGGGAGTCCCAACCTAGCCAACTTTGCGGGTTATGTAGGTCTGAAGGGCACAACCGGCGTCATTGCCCTCAACGTGCCGGAGGATCCAGGAACGTTTAGATGACTTGTAATTTAGTTTTTAAAGCATTTTGCTGTGTTTGATAATATTTAGTGTAGATTTAGTAATATCCTATTTAATAGTTTTGTAATCGCTGCATGATTCAATAATAATAATAATTAACTACCTAATTATCCAGTTACTATTAAGCGAACAAATAAGTTATTAATGTTATGAATTGCAAATGTCATATATACAACAAGTATCATTACATCAAGCGTGTCAGTGTGGGTATTCGTTTGGCTGCGTGGGTGACAAGATGCATTGATAACCTCGGTCTCTTGCTCGACGATGTGGGTTTCGCCTAATCTCTTGATGTGTATCATCATCTCCCACATCGTCACCAAAGTCCATTACATCCTCAAAATCAATATTCAGATCAATGCCGGGTTCACCAAATTCAGGAGACCGCATGGGCGTGTTTTGAAGCTGCGTAATCTATCGTTGAGGTGCAGCAGGAGTGCAGCCAACTGGCGTATATGGCACCGGCGTATAATACGTCTGGGAGGAATCTGGAGCCATACTCGAACCCGCTGGTGAATAAGATGTACCTTGATGGATTGTTGGACCTGTTCCTGTGTAAGATGGACCTGCATGCATACTCGAATCTGTTTGTGGATACTGTGGTTGCATGCTTGGGCTTGACGATCCAGAAGGAGCCGGAAGGTCTAGAAAGAAATAAGTCCGTGGAGGCTAATATGGAGTATATGGAAATGGTGGAGGAACGTAGAATGTCCCCGGATCTCGCTCTAGGAACTGTGGTAGATAAAATGGTTGTGATTCAACAAGCACTCTGTTTCGGTCTAGACCAGCAGTTTCCCTGCTAGATCGATTACACAAGCTCATTGGTACCACTGGTTGCACCTGATGTTGCATATCAAGTGGAGCTCCGCTGATAGGACTTATGAGACGATTCTGGGACCCTAGTGCCATCATCATACGCTCGGTCTCACTCCTAATCTCTTCAAGTCTCATTTCTTGGCTCCCCTCTGGCATGACTAAATAGTTTACCCGTTCAAGCCCGTCAACCTGTGCAGCATTAAATTAATCGGATATTAGTCAAGATTATGATAACTTAATAATGTTTAAAAATAAAACGCACCCTTAAAAATATCCTTACCAAAATTCCATGCTGTGCATTTTTTCTACTGATCCACCAACGAGTATGTGCCAAGTACCATCTCATATACTCTGATTGGCTGTTCATTTCTCCCTGTTGTGGTATGCCTGCCTGGACCCATTCCACCCTATTGTTCCATATGTCAATTAATGGTCACATTTTTTCATACCAATCTTGACCACTTTTGCCCCTAAGCGGTAACTTGTGGACCCATTTCGGTTGGGATGGTCCTTTTGGAACATGTTGGGCCATGCCAAACTATCTCATCGTTCGATCAGGTTGATGAAACTCTCCAATATTAAAGCATATCAAGGGCACAACTGCTATCCAGATATGCATGCCTTCAGTGCATATATACGACAAACTTGCCAACAGTAACTCGTTATATGGCTCCCACACAATCTACAAACAATCAACAACTATTATAAAAGAGAACTTGCTAAGAATTAATAAAATCGATGATGTATTACATCAAGACCCTTACATCGGATGGTTCCATTGTATCAAAAACATCTCGATAATGAGGCAGATTGTGATAGTGTCTGGCAAAATTCCTCGCACGCTGCCACCTTATAGTCAAATTTAGGGAATAAGTTAATAATACCAAAGCTAACGATATGTCAGAAGTCAATTTAAAAATCAATCTCATCTGGTTCCATATGGTGTCCCTGGTGGTCTATTCTCGTTTCTCAGTACGGGTGCCACCTTTGGAAACCGCACCCATGCCCACATCTGTACCAATGCAGCAAACCCTCCAATCTCTTTATTGTAATAGTCAGTGGCATTACATAGTTCCCGATATAAATAACCCAATGCTGCTGCTCCCCAACTAAGTTGTGCAGTAACATTAAAATCCTCTAACAATGTTAGATATCTTAATACGACCAATGCACCAGAACGGTCTGGGACCAACACGCCACCGAGTAACCTCATCATATATGCTCGTGCACAACGGGTAGCCGCTATTGGATCAGACAAATCGTGTTGGTCGAGATCTCCAAAATGTGCATTCAGCCATGACAGTCTCAAACGACTGCCATGAAAGGCTTCATGTCCTGGGATCATTCCAAGCATTTGACCAACATACTGTGGCCAATTATTAAAGGTTCGACAATATCCTGCAAAGTGATAGTGCATTCTCCAAATGGCATGTGGAAAGTGTGGGTCTCAGGCTTCCACCGTTCGACAATATCCTATTTAGTCATGCCAGAGGGGAGCCAAGAAATGAGACTTGAAGAGATTAGGAGTGAGACCGAGCGTATGATGATGGCACTAAGGTCCCAGAATCGTCTCATAAGTCCTATCAGCGGAGCTCCACTTGATATGCAACACCATGTGCAACCAGTGGTACCAATGAGCTTGTGTAATCGGTCTAGCAAGGAAACTACTGGTCTAGACCGAAACAGAGTGCCTGTTGAATCACAACCATTTTATCTACCACAGTTCCTAGAGCGAGATCCGGGGACATTCTTCGTTCCTCCACCATTTCCATATACTCCATATCAGCCTCCATGGACTTATTTCTTTCCAGACTTCCGGCTCTTTCTGGATCGTCAGGCCCAAGCATGCAACCACAGTATCCACAAACAGATCCGAGTATGCATGCAGGTCCATCTTACACAGGAACAGGTCCAACAATCCATCAAGGTACATCTTATTCACCAGCGGGTTCGAGTATGGCTCCAGATTCCTCCCAGACGTATTATACGCCGGTGCCATATACGACAGCTGGCTGCACTCCTGCTGCACCTCAACGATGGATTACGCAGCTTCAAAACACGCTCATGCGGTCTCCTGAATTTGGTGAACTCGGCATTGATCTGAATATTGATTTTGAGGATGTAATGGACTTTGGTGACGATGCGGGAGATGATGATACATAAGAGATTAGGCGAAACCCACATCGTCGAGCAAGAGACCGAGGTTATCAGTGCATCTTGTCACCCACGCAGCCAAACGAATACCCATACCGACACCCTTGATGTAATGATACTTGTTGTATATATGACATTTGCAATTCATAACATTAATATCTTATTTGTTCGCTTAATAGTAACTGGATAGTTAGGTAGTTAATTATTATTATTGAATCATGCAGCGATTACAAAACTATTAAATAGGATATTACTAAATCTACATTAAATATTATCAAACACGGCAAAATGCTTTAAAAACTAAATTACAAGTCATCTAAACGTTCCTGGATCCTCCGGCGCGTTGAGGGCAATGACGCCGGTTGTGCCCTTCAGACCAACATAACCCGCAAAGTTGGCTAGGTTGGGACTCCCTCCAATCCATCTCATTCCTTATCCGGGATGATTTTGGTCGTCCCTTTGGACGTAGCATCGTCTCATCCGGTACCAAGGTCCACGGCATATACATTGCAGGTACACCTTCCTCATTTCCAACGGGGAACCATTCTTGAGAGTAAGCATTCACGATGCTGTCTAACCTGTATTTGGGGTCAATATACTCATCGCATATAATACGAACGTGGGCCCATGCAGCAATTACGTGAGAGCAAGGGAAGTGAAATGCACGGAATCTTCCACATTGGCAATATCGAGATGGTAGATCAACACTCCACACCTGGCCCCTACTCTAGGTGGTTAGGTTGAATGCCTCCTCGACCTCTTAACACATACCTTGATGGTCAAACCTCCGAACATGATGGGATGATGCTTCTGCTTGTTGCACCATCATTGCTTCTCGGAATTGTTCAGGGTGTCTATGACCAGAATTCATTCTGCCCTGATCCTTAAAGCCCGCTCAACAAAATATTCCGTCAGTCTATGGTATGTACACTTCACCAACGCCGTGATTGGCAAATTTCGAATACCTTTGAATACCCTATTTACTGCCTCCGACAAGTTAGTTGTCATGTGACCATACCTACGACCTTCATCGTCATAAGCGAGACTCCACGTTTCCTTTGGAATGCCATCAATCCACCGTGCGACCTCCGGGCTAGCTTCCCGAAACCTTTCTAACCTGCGCTCGAAGCTAACCCGAGACGCTGTATATCCTGAAATAACATTGCAGGTTTGATATATAAAGATGATTCACCGAATCCATTTCATAATTGAAATAAAATTATTACCTAGTGTCATCAAAGATTTCTTCAACTTGACATTTTTAAATCTGAGATTGAAATTACTGGCGATATGTCTGAGGCAGTATACATGGTAAGCATTCGGTGGTTGCCAACCAAGGTATGGATTTGCCACAGCAGATATAATACTTCAATGGCGGTCAGAGATCAAACATATACCTGTCCTATTGGTAACCTTCTCACGAATAAGAGCCAAAAACCACGACCAAGCATCTAATGTTTCTCCTTCAACGATAGCGAACGCAAGTGGCAAGAGTTTCCTATTCCCGTCTTGTGAAGTTGCAATCAAGAGGGTACCACGATACTTACCATACAAGAATGTACCATCAACTTGTATTATCGGCTTGCAGTAATTGAACGCATCACAACATTGCTCGAATGTCCAAAAACACGGAGAAACTTACGACTGTGAATATCAACCCGATTACCAACAACAACAGGATTTGTCTCGATCTTATAATAGGCTCCTGGGGCATCCAACTGTAAGTGCTCAAACCATTTCGGCAACAGTGCGTACCCTGGGAACTGACTATTACAATAAAGAGATTGGAGGGTTTGCTGCATTGGTACAGATGTGAGCATGGGTGCGGTTTCCAAAGGTAGCACCCGTACTGAGAAACGTGAATAGACCACCAGGGACACCATATGGAACCAGGTGAGATTGATTATTAAATTGACTTCTGACATATCGTTAGCTTTGGTATTATTAACTTATTCCCTAAATTTGACTATAAGGTGGCAGCGTGCGAGGAATTTTGCCAGACACTATCACGATCTGCCTCATTATCGAGATGTTTTTGATACAATGGAACCATCCGATGTAAGGGTCTTGATGTAATAGATCATCGATTTTATTAATTCTTAACAAGTTCTCTTTTATGATAGTTGTTGATTGTTTGTAGATTGTGTGGGAGCCATATAACGAGTTACCGTTGGCAAGTTTGCCGTATATATGCACTGAAGGCATGCATATCTGGATGGCAGTTGTGCCCTTGATATGCTTTAATATTGGAGAGTTTCATCAACCTGATCGAACGATGAGACAGTTTGGCATGGCCCAACATGTTCCAAAAGGACCATCCCAACCGAAATGGGTCCACAAGTTAACGCTTAGGGGCAAAAGTGGTCAAGATTGGTATGAAACGATGCGACCATTAATTGACATATGGAACAATAGGGTGGGATGGGTCCAGCCAGGCGTACCACAACAGGGGGAAGTGAACAGCCAATCAGAGTATATGAGATGGTACTTGGCACATACTCGTCGGTGGATCAGTAGAAAAAATGCACAGCATGGAATTTTGGTAAGGATATTTTTAAGAGTGTACGATTCATCCCAATCTCCGAAGACATGCACTATCGCCTTTTGTTTCGCCTTCCATGCTTTCCGGTAAGAAATTTTGTATCCGAACATACTTTGGATTCTTTCCCGTATAAGCCCAACGGTAACAGCAGGTTGTTCGCGGACCATGCCTAACACATCATATAAAATAAATTTAAGATCATATCATATATGATTTATTTTAATGATCGCATTTAAAATCTTCATGAACTGTAATACCTAGAATGCATGAGCATACAAAGTTGGAGTCCATCTTTGCGTGATCTTGTGACAACATTGCATTGACATAGTTGCGAGGACCACCGTACTTCGACACTTCCCACATGTCTGACTTCTTCGATAAAATGGCCCTTAACCTCCAACGACAACCATCTGCACAATTTGGACAATGGACATCCCATAGGGACTTTGTTGATTTTCCAACTTCAAATGATTGGTGAATTTTCATTGAATGTCGCTTCACCGCATCCTGAACCGCCTATTTGCTCTCAAATCGCAACCCCACATACAACTCCTGG
This sequence comes from Echinosophora koreensis, assembly GCA_035048595.1. Lineage (NCBI taxonomy): Eukaryota > Viridiplantae > Streptophyta > Magnoliopsida > Fabales > Fabaceae > Echinosophora > Echinosophora koreensis. The sequence goes on from JAPCYP010000095.1 coordinate 155,800, forward strand.
CCGAGCTGCCAAGATCCAGGAATGTCCAACCCTGCTAAATCCGTCTCTTCGTCTGAATGATTCCAATTAATATAACTGTAATGTGGAGATGGATTGATGAATGGACCATGTGATTGACCTGTAATAGATTAACTTATTTTATATATGTACGTCATTGATTATAATAGTATTAGAATGGAATAACGTTATTGAAAACATACCAGACTGTTGTGGAACACCACCACCGGGCGGTACCGATGACACCGGAGAAACCAACCCAGATACTATTATATTGGACCCACCTTCACCTTCATCTTCATCTTCGGAATCAGCTGATTCATCTGAATCATAATATATAAATTCATCGCCGTCTTCATCTGCATCTGACACGGACTCCAATTCACTGTACCATTCCTCATCATCGCCAACTGATTGATCCGGCAAGTCGTATTGTTGTACTTCAAGATTACTGTATAGTGGTTGCTCAGGTATACTGGAGCTACCAACCAAATCGATGTCCACATATATCTCAAGTGTTGTCACATCCGGCGTTTGTAGAAAAGCGTCCAACATGCAACTCACATCCGTATCATCAGTTAATTGGTAACCAGTAAAAATTGGAGGTGTTATTTGTACAAGATATTTGGCCGTTATCTTTGAAATACACTGGTTTGTTTGAAGTTGCAACCTAGAATGTATCCTTGATCTCAGCGCTTCATGCCTGATTCCTTGTTTTATTTTCATGAATTTCGTATTTCCTTCAAAAGTAAGGCCATTATCTCCATCATATACCCTCCCGTTCCAGTAAAGCAAAACCATAACAACTTGACTCATATTGTCGGCCTACATTAATCATACATAAATAAGTAAATAAATAAACATGATAATAAATGAATAAATTACCACTACTGATCATATTTAACAATAATAAATTATGTTTACAACAAGGTAATAAGACAGTATATTACTGGATTTATTAGAAATTTTATATTTTATATACATCAAAACATCTATTTGATAGGCTACTGGCCAGTAGCAACTACACAAAACAACCTAATAACGTACATCACAACAAGTTGAGAATTGTAACCCCCATCTTCGCCTGGTAGCCAACTACAGTGCAAAACTAAATCCTGTGTGGCATTAGCCCCTTACCATCAGGCACCACGTCCTTCATTAACAGTAAAAACATTTTACAGCCAGATGGTCTATTTTGTAATATCATGAGTCTTGCTGAAACCATCTGGCTGTAAAATATGTTTACAGTTAATGAAGGACGTAGTGTCTAATGGTAAGGGGCTAATGCCACACAGGATTCAGTTTTGCACTACAGTTGACTCTCAGGCGAAGATAGGGGTTACAATTCTCAACTTGTTGTGATGTACGTTATTAGGATGTTTAGATTCTTTTACTAAGCACATGAAGATATTCATGTGGTTAGTAAAAGAGTCAAAATATTATGCCGACACTTACCCACTTCTCACGTGTGTAGTAAATCTATCGTATATTTGGTTCTTCCCTAATAATTAACATAATAAAAAATTAACAATCGGATATTACTGTGTTATCAATTGCCACATTAATAATAGAAATAATAATAATAATAATAATAATAATAATAATAATAATAATAACAACAACAACAACAATAATAACAATAACAAAAAAAAAAAAACTAAATAACAACAACTTAAATAATAACTAAGAAAATAAAAAAAATAAATATAATAAACAACAAATGGTACATTCTGAATACAAATAAAAGGACATAATAAAAAAAATACAAATAAACAAATTACCAAATTATACAAAAAATATATTATAAAAATTAAATTAAACATTTTCAGAAAAATAAATGATAATGATGAACGAAAAAAAAAAAGTACCAGAATGTTAGTAAATGAGTATAAAACAATTAATAAAATAATAAAATATTTAATTAAATTTAACATTTATTATAATAGAGTGTAAAAAGAATTAAAAGATATGTGTTGGTGGAAGGGGGAGACGGTAGAAGGGGTAAAATTAAAAACACAAATAAATAACATACTAAATGATACAAATATATGCTATTATAAAAGTTAAAATAAACACTTCTAGAATAATAAGTGATAAATAAGAGTGTAAAAAACAAAATATAACAGAATATTGGTAAATGACTATATAATTAAAAAAAATTAAAAAATGATATCAGAAACAATTTAACATTTACCTAAACTTGATTTCAATAGAGTGTACAAAAAATTAAAAGAGCATTAGAAAATAAACAAGTTAAAGAAAAGAGATGAAGAAAGGAAGTAGGAAGTGGGAGTGTGTGTGTGTGGGGAGGGGGATCCGGGTGGGGGTTTTTTTTATAGGGGGGAGGGGGGTTGGCTGGTGGGGGGTAAATTAGGTTAGTTGGGGTTTTGGGGGGCCGGCGCCACGTGTCACCTCCTGATGCAGTGGTGCTACTGCAACTAGCGCCACTAGCGGCGCCTGCGCAGAAAACCTTTTTTTCTTTTTTTAAAAAAAAATCAATTTTTTAATCTGAAAAATAAAAAATGGACCAATGGGTGACTGCCACGTGGCAGTCAAGGGGTCAATGGCGCCAGTCAAACTGGCGCCACCCCCTGGTCAACGGTAAAAAAAAAAATATTTTAATCAAAAGTAGGTTATTTTGGTAAATAGTTTCAAAACTAGGTTATTTTGGTAAATAGTTTCTAAAAGTGGGTTAGTTTGGTCAAAAACCCCAGGTCAGGTAGTTTTTAAAATATTAATATTGTAAAATGTATTTTGTATCATCGGAGGTATGTATAGAGAAAGACGTATGTAATAGTGACTGAATGATTGACTTGTTATTAACCAAGTTTATTGCAGTACAAAGAGAGAGAATTTCAATTAACAGAAACCATGAGTCGTGCAGTGCAAAGTTTTGATGTCACTAAGAAATAGATCAATTAACACAGGAACCATGAGTTTTGTAGTACAAGACGTGACCTTTTTAATAAATGGAATGGTGTTTTTCACATGCAAGTTGGTTGAGTGAAATACCCGGTCATCCGATTCCCATTTCATTGTCATTATTTCGTCTAAGATCCTTTGATTCCTTTGCATTCTTTTTTTTGGGTGACTGTTTGCACTTTCTTAACTTGGGAATTCTTTATTTGTTGTTGAGGGGTCTTCTAGTATAAAACTTCTTTTGATTTTCTACATTAGATATTGTATAATGAAATGGTATTTAAGGAATTATTTGTCACTTACCATTATTACAAGGGGATAGTAATTGTCACCATAGCTCATGGTTTTGGATGGACTAAACAAGTCCATATGCAAAACCTATAAAAGCCAGTTTGTAGAAACAATATTGTTCGATTTAAAAGAGGATTTACTTGCCTTTTGACAAATTAACATCATAAATCTTATCCATTTCAAACTTGAGCATTAGTAAACCAATTACTAGGTCCTTAGTGATCAACTTGTTAAGATGATCAATGTAAATATGTGTAATCCTTCCGTGCCACAACCAAGATTCATCTTCATTACTCAACAAGCAGCATGCATCATTCGAGGGGATATCATCATGATTAATCATATAAATATTGTTTACCCTATGCTCAATTAGCTTAATTTCTTTATCATCCTTACCCTCAATTATGCAACATTTCAAATAAAAAATTACTCTATAACCTTTATCACACAATTGACTAATAGTAAGTTATTTTTTCAAGCTACAACCATACAACACATTGTCAAGAGTTACGAGTATTTACTGACTTTATCAACACCTAAAATTTTCCCTTCGTTTTGTCTTTTGTCATGAGCTTAGAGAACCCTTTGTCCAAGTACCAACTCAAGCTTTTGACCTTCAAACACATCTAGAAAAGATATTCATGTTTGGGTTTTAGGTATCCAAATAGCACACACGAGAGAGTGCTTGAATAAAGGTGGTCATAGTGGCACGATGCAAACAGATGACGCCAACAAAGTAAGAGGAAGGGACAACATCGTGATTAGAGTTTAGATGGAGGTGATTCCGATTTAAAAAAAGTTTTAGATTTCTTTTATCAATTATTATATAATGCTAGCGAGGTCTGGACAGAAAGTGTGGTCCCTTAGCCTATCCCAAAATATTCATAGAAATTTTCTTGCCCACGCAAGAAAAAATCCTAGACTATGACCCCAAATAAGTTAATCCCTGAATTGATTCAAATTGTCATCCCTATGTATCAGGTTTTATAGTTTCATATGTACCAAAGAGACCTAAAAGTAAAAAGTAAATACATACTAATACATCAAATCAGGGGTTCCACCGTGGCCAATTACTCTTGACATATGGTTCCCCTTCAAAACATTTAGATTGTTGAAAAAATTCAGAGATTCTTAAAGATGAATACACTCTTACTTTCTCACTTAAGAGGAGCCAAAATCATTTTTTAATAGGTTTGTCGGTTGTTTATGAGCAACGCAACTATGGCTGCATACGATGCATGTGGCTTTCCGATTGACAGTCTAGGGTTTCAAGACACATCTGACAATGACTCAATCTAACAAACTTTGAATAATTTTCAAACTGTCTCCACTCGTAAAACACAAAATTATATACATGCTAATACACATATGGTTGCACTAATCAAAGCAAGAGAGATGAATCCCATCAGAACAGAGTTTGAAAACGAAAACCACACAAAGATTGTTTCTAGTTGCTAATTGCTAATACAGTGAAGCACATGCCCAGTTAAACAATGCATATGCAGATCAGATACACTTCCTATAAATGATATCATATACTATAACAATTAACAATGGACACATAAACCTACAACATTCTGTAGAAATTGACTAGGTTGTTAAAAAAGCATACTGTGTAACCAACCCCACTAATTTTTCATATATAACTAGAAAATCAACCCCACTGACTGATCGGTCATTCCCAATTAGACTTCCTTGCATCATGTTGCGCCTTCGAAACCACCACCTATATGCAGCCATCCAGTTTGTGATCCCTGAGCATACCCTCTTGCGCCTTGTGATCCAAATATCATTCCAGCAACGTCAAACGGCTGAGTACCAACCTGAAACAAATAGATAAAATCAACTGATTAATATCATAAATATTATGACAATGAACAGCATTAAAGTGAATACGACACTTAGATAAATGTTTTAGGTGTAGGTAATTTGGTAAAAATTCTGAGACGGAAAAAAATTTGTTCCAATCAACAATATTCATCTTTGCCATAACATTGCAATTCATTTTGAAGAAGTAGGGATTCCTTAAGATAGTGTTTGGAATCAATTCACTAGGTTACATTTGTATCACCAGAAAAGTCATTTTCCACTGAGAATTGTGTTTTGACAGCATTTATTTTTGCGGTTTACACGGTAAAAGTATCCTCAGACTAGCATAGGCATCAACTAAGACCAAGTCCTTCCGCCAGCAGTCCATGTACCTGCACGTCAGCCCGGTACATTTAAGGTGGGAAGCACACCCTTTTTGGTACCATTGTCAGGGTTTTTAGACCTCCACAACTAAAATGCATGGTTATTTTTACAGCTTGAAGCTTCTTTTGAGAATTTGCAATGTTATTTACATTATTATTTTGGATGGCTTCTTGCTATTTTAGATTCCTAAACTGTTTGTATCTCATCATAGCCTATTGATCGAAAAAATTGGAAAGCAAGCTACCAGCCTTCCTACCATAAATATGTAAGGTCAAAGTTCTCTAGTTCCTACTACTTTTGACTCATATCGTCATGCTTGCTACGCTGATAACTACTATCAGGATTCTTAGTCCTATTATTTATTGGATTACTACAACAACAAATTGGTTTGAAGTCAAGATTTCGTGAAAATTACGGTTAAGCTCCCTCCAAAGATGCCCAAATCAAATCTCTAATTGAACCAATTTGGGATTTGCCAAATGGGCTTGATCCGAATTTCAGATGATTTAGATGAAGCAGTTGAAAGCTTCAACCTATTGCCCTCTCCGTGAAGGATGATTCACAGAATATTTTTCTATCTAAAATGGATGTTACATCGAAGACAAAACCATGGAGATTATACACTAATTAAATCCTTCCTTTCAACTGATAATCAATCCTGAGTTTATTCGTGGAAGATGGATCCATAGAACTACTGATCATTTTGAGCTATTAATCATTTAAAATAAAAGTCAAGAAGAATAATTTACTATATAAGACTACTCATTTTAGTTAATCATTTTCCAGAGAAAGTACTAGGCTGACTTTTTTCTGCAGTAGTTCAAAAATCTGACAGCGTCCAGCATATACAATTTCACATAACTTTTAAATCTTATGTTAATGGAAATGGATTAGATGTGACTTACATCTTTTGAAGGAAACCCTTCCATAGTAGGGTTCACGACATTCAATCTTGAATTAACTGCTTCAAGCTTCATTGAGAGGAACTACAAAACTCAATTTGTTTTGCACATAATTAGATTGAGCGGTTTAAAAAGAAAATGAAAATATCATTGAGTTGAAGTACTCAATAGAGATAGAAAGATGAAGATATCCACCTCAACCTGACGCTGCAGCGACTGGATGTAATTGATTATCTCATCCAGGACAAGTGCTTTACCAATTACCTGAGTAGAAAAAAAAACATGATAAAGGGAAAACAGAAACAATAATCCTGCACTGATCTAACAGAATATTATGTTTACCTTGTTACACCCTGGGACCAAATCCTGAAGAGTTTTCATCCTCTCACTGATCTTTTCTCTTCTTGCCTGCCAAAACAGGTTTTGTTAAGTGACAAGCACCTGAATAAATACTAAATAAAAAAGAAAACATCTTAAAATTTCAATATTTTTCATTTGTTTGTCAATCAAGAAACACCTCTAACAGCATACAAAGTTTTGTTAGAGATAACAAATACAATAAGAGAGTAGTGATTTACTCTTTCTGCTAGACTGTGGCTATCGGTAGCTTGGCCCCTTGGCGCTCTCACATGAATATAATCTTGCTTAGGTGGCTCAGATGGCTTAGCGCTTTGTTCAGCTGACTTGTTACCAGCCGCTGAACTTGCTTCTGCTTCAGCTTTTAAACCATCATTTTCACTGGCAGATCCTCCTAATTTTACCCGTTTATTGGAAGAATCATTCTGTTCCAAGTTCAACATATGCAATCAGAATTCAGCTTCACATTATAAGTATCAACAATTTGAATTAATGAAAGCACCAGAGGTCTGTTTGTTTCGCATTCAGTTGAACACTGTTACACTGCTGAAACATAGTGGCAGAAATCTAATGCAAACGAGCCATAAAAATAGATCCAAAGTACACTACACAGGTACCAATTAGTTCATACACAACTTTGAACTCTCATTCTTTTATGGAAACACTGCACATTTCTGTTGAATTAAAAAAATATTATAGAAACAAAAAACCATAAAAGAAAGATATAAAAATAAATAATTGCACAAAAATAGGAACAAGGCAAATACACTAATTATTCCTATGATCAATGACATGAAAAAGATAGGAGAATTGATTGAACCACTTTATTTATTTATTTTTAATGGTAAATATGTTATCACACAACAATGATTGGTTGCAATGGAAGGGAATTGCGGCTCAGGCAAACTTGATGTGAAAAGTTAGAGTACCAATCCCGAAGTCACCACTTTGAGGAGGAGGGTTTTACCTAACCATTATCCTGGCCCGAGGGTCAGTCTAACAGCTTTGTTTGTAGGAAGAAACGCTATTCAGGCTAAGTTACGTTTGGAAAGTAAGACTTACAATTGACGAAATGCTATTCAGGGCGGGCGGGTTATGTTTGGAAAGTAAGTACTGCAATTGACTAAATTCAAATACTTCGGAATTGTAAAAACCTCGTGACGCCAGATCAAAGGCTATAAAAAGAAATGTGAAATGTTTGGTCCAAAATGGCAAGGAGATCGTTCCATTAAGTAAGGTGTCGGATTCAATCTTGTAAATAAGAAAATTAAGCTGATCAGAACCATATATCCCTTTAAATGAGTCTCATCTGAGTCTAAGAAGTGACCTTCGGACATGATAAGTGTAATTGAAGAGGGAAAACATATAGAGGAAGAGAGTAAAAGGCGAACCAAGTCATTGGCACTGCTAGTGGAAACGATCTTGGAAGACTCGTCCTCGGAGGTGGCATCCTTCCGCTTCCTCTGATTTGGAACAGCAGCATCGCCGCCGCCGCCACCACCGCCACTCTGCTCGGTAACAGTGGACTCACCGGCCGAGCCATCTCGAGAAGCAAATGAAGTCAAATTGACATTGTCACCTAAATTACCCATTCGGAGGCCCAATCCTCCAGTGTGGGGTTCGGTGGCAGAAAAGGGCCAAATCTCGGAGAGTGTGTAAGAAGATGGGTTAGCGGAAGAGAATGTGGAGTCGTTGATAAGAGGAGGATCCATTTGGAGTTCAATTCAATTTTGACACTAGCTGTATGTACTATTTTGCTATATTGTAGATTGTAGTCGCAGTAACGCCAACGGCTAAATAAATGGAGAGTGAGTGAGAAAGGAATGATTGGTTTTTATTTAATTGTAGCTAGGAGGGAGGGAGAGGAGTGAGCATTATAAAGAATTGGACTTTGAAGGATGGAGACTGTTAATGGATGACCGTGACGGGGGGAGAGAATAGGAATAGGAAGGCGATGATAAGTGAGAGAGAGAGAAAGGGAGGAGCATCCTGATCAAATGATGTGTGATCTTTTGATTGCTGGATTGGAGTAGTGTACTGCGCCCGCGGCGCTCCTTAGACCTTACACTATGTATGGGAATGGAAGGATGGAGTGAGGTGTGGTTAGTAATAGAGTGAACGGGGGAGATTCATTAACCCATTATTTGAGAAAATTCCATCCAAACTTGGGGGTTGGGATTTCCTTTCAAACTTTTAAACAATGGAGTGATCTATTCTTACCCTTTCACTCTATTCCATTTTAAACCACTTTATTATTAACTAGCTCAAATGACATGTCACTCTGAATTTTTGGCATTTTTTTATTGCCTCTTCATTTTTTGGAAAACGTAACATGCTTACTTGAAAGTGATTAGAATAATTCCTTATAAAAAAAAAAAAAAAAGTGATTAGAATAATTATTGGGTTAGGTAAATAATCAGTATGTCATCACTCAGTTGCAGGTTTTTCAGACATGTTACGAAATTTGGGGCATTTTTATTTTTTTTGTTTTTAACTTAATTGCTTAAATTGTTTTACACGGATTATTATTATATAATAAAAAATGAAAAAGCAAAAAGTTGTCTTCTCTCATGATGTGGTGTGGTTGCATTGAATGTTTGTCTATGACTACAAGTTAAGCCATTTTGGCCAAACTTACTATGTAAATTGATTGTAATGATTATTACTTACTTCTCTTAGATATAACCTACTAGAAACTAGGAATGGCAACGGGCATGGGCGGGCACAAGTAGCATCACTCCCATCCCCGCCCGCAGTGGATATATCAGCACCCGTCCCCACCCGCTACCCATGCGGGTACCCACTGTACGGGTATTTGCCGGGTTTCACGGGTATTTGCGAGTACGGCGGGTATCCATGGGTATGTCCAAGCAACAGCTCCAAGCAGATCCAACTGTCCAAGTAGCTTCACTGTTAAGATAGAACACAAATAAACTTAGAATGGACATAAGTTATGTTTACAAAAAAAGAATCATAAAGAATGTGGCAATTTGATAATTATTTTCATAGGATCTTAAATACTTACCGACCATCTTTGTTTTTCATCATTGAGTTGCCAGATTTATAAAAACTGAATTGCCTAACTAATGCAACCATATTGAAATTAACCATCCATGTGTCAACTGAATCGCAAACTATGATTAGGAAGCGCATCATTACTTTACTTCATTTATATGATCTGCATTCTCCTAACATAGATCACAAGTTTTCATGTTGGGAAATGCCATAGATTTTACTCTCTAACTCAACAACAGCAACAATACAAATGCAATTGCAGATACACACATACACAAGAATGCATTACTAGAAAACATGAACTACAGTGTAACATCAACAGAATTGATTAAATTATCAATCTTTCATGAAAAAATAAGAGGTGTTTGGTTAAGCAAACAAAACAAGACACATCTACATGAATCAAGCACATTGCACATCTTTGATACATGCAGTAAAAAAAAAATACAAAATAACTAATAAACACACAAATTAAAGCCATCAGCAACAGCATACAAACCAGAAGCTTGAACCCTGACTGATCTGGCCTTAGCAGAGGACCCAAAACACTAAAACCAACTCTTGTACAACTCAGTTCAGTTTGCATAGTGACAGAACCAAGCCTCAAACCAGAGGAATTAGTACCCTTATTGGTCATGCAAACTCTTATGGGTCTAAGAACACTCCAATTTCTGAAATCTCCAGAACTCGCCAAAGCTATATATAGAAAGCTCTAGTCTTTTCCAATCTAACACCATAAAAAAACTATACAGATAAAAAATCTGGAAGATCCAAAAATAGAAGCTTTTGTCTACAATATTCAAATATTCCACCTTCTCAAACATAATCACAATACAAATACCCCAAAACACTATTCCTTGAATCCTCTTATCAAACAAATAATCCCATCTACCATCTTGGTGAGTCTAATGTCTAAAATGTAGAGGGAAGATGGAAGGGAAAGGCAAATAGTGGAAGACCCATCTCACCTTATATCAGTATCACTGTCTGAGGAAGGAGGGAAGCCGTCGTGCGACGCTGGTTTCTCCGGAAACGCCTCGTCGTCGCTGGAGCAGGGAGGCACGTGTTTCTTAAAAGCTGAAGGGTGAACCACAAGGTAGGGAGTGATCGGCGATGTCACTGGAGCAGACCGGCGAGTCGCGACCGGCGGCCTAACAGGAGAACGGCGTTGAAGGTTGAAGGAGAGGAGGGTTAGGGACTTAGGGTAGAGAACGACGCAAGAAGAGTGGTGTGGTGATCTGATAATGTTTCATATTTGTGTCATCGTATGAGTAACCTAGGGTTAGGGTATTTATGTAACTTCCTCTTGCGGGTACGGGTATTTGCGGGCATGGGTATCTTGGTACCCGCATCCACCTGTGAATAAACGGGAAGTGTAAAAAATCCGTTTATGTAACCCACGGATACCCGTTTAACATCCTCGCCCGTGCCCGTTGCGGATTTTACCCGCGGGTGCTGGTAAAATTGCCATCCCTACTAGAAACCATGTACACAGTGTTATTAAAACCGAATCGGTTATTGACTAGATCAGGGCATCGGGTCAATGGGTTATTGGTCCAATCGGTGAGTTACTAGTTGAATCGTATGAACCGGCATATATTAAATATATAAAGTTTACTCTTAAGCTATGTATATATATAATATTTTGTGAATGAATAACAACAGCAGCATTGTCCCAGTGGCGTAGCTCCTTCACATTTATGTTCTCCACCTGGGTTTGAGTCCTGTGCATGTTTTTTTTTTTTGGCAAATTTTGCTTGGTAAAATTCCCTTCCTCTTGCTGATGTCAGCGGGAATCGTGTGATGACGTCAGCATCCGGTCCAACCCACGAGTTAAGTTTTCGGTTCCCACCGGTTCAAAGCCGAGTTGATGATGTCAGCACCAGTTCACATGCCTAACTAGTCTGACATGCTAACCGGATCGGCCATAGGTCCGATTTCCGGTCGGACCAACCTGTTCTGTCCGATTTTAATAACACTGCATGTACATGCACTCTCAGACGACAATTAGAAGGAATAAACACTCTACACATGCTATATTACAATCAGGTAGGAAATATTGCATAGCGCTACAAAATAAGAAATAGGGGTGAGTGTGGGACGGGTTGGGATGGATTATGCTTGTCCCTTACCCGGTCCTAAACATTGATAAGGCCAATCTTTGAACCCGAACCCGTCACTAGACCAAAGGAACCCGATCATATGCGAGTTGGTTTAAGATCGGATCTAAATGAGGCGGGATCGGGTTGACCCGAAGTTAAATAGATTCTTTGTAAACTAAATTTATGTTAGTGGGAAAAAATTATATTTTTTTATAAGTCAAAATATCAGTAAAAGATGCTACCTAACAACTACCAATTAATCTTGTTTCACCAAATAGATCCAAAATTAGATGTTACAAAATATCAACAAATAGATCTTTTGTCGGATGTTTCCTTGATCCTCATGTTACCAAAGCAACATTGTTAAAAACATGATACTTTCATCAAATAGGATCCTTTCAATGTAACAAAAGCCACAAAATGCTTCCTAATAGCCACCAATTGGGCCAGTGTGAGACATGAGAGTAAAAGTTTAGTAATTTACTTCAGACTTCTTTCTTAGTGACTGTGGGTGAAACGTAAGGTAGAGAGGGATAAATGTAAAAGTAGATTTTTATTATATGGGGCGGACTGGGTAACTCGAAGGTCAACCTGTACCTGTCCCTGACCCAACATCGGGTCACTAAATGGGGCGCGGGTTCATCCCTTCTATTTTACGGGTTGGGGTCTGACTCGGCCCGAACACTACGGGTTGGGACGGGTCCTAGGGTCGGGTCCGATTTTACACACCCTTAATATGAAATTCTCAAGAGATAACCTAGCAAACAATGCAACTAGTAGGACACTCACCATCATTGTTGGCTTTGTAATTTATTGTATACTCATGCTTATTGCTCTCATTGCAAGTGTTGTTTGAATAAACATGTAACCAATCTAACTGAAGCATAACAGCTAAAGAGACTACCTTATGTCATTATCAATGAAATGACCTGTTGTAGTGTGCTACATAGAAAAAGAGATTTTATGATGTTGTTATGTAATCAGTTATGAGAATTTCTATTTATGCATTGACACTCATGATTAGTTATGCATTGAAAGAAACTAATTTCTCACCTAATTCATATTATTGTGCCAAGTAACCTCTGTAAATCCTCTCTATGTTACCCATTTTTTTTATTTACTTTAATTTAAATTTTGAAAATGAGTAAAAAAACACAGAGCAAGAATGCAGCACAATACACAGTACTTAGAATTAAAATAAAAAATAAAAAATTTCTTTGCCACTTTACCACTTTATGCACCAGAATTTAGAGGGATTGGGGGGCTCAATCAAATAGAAGCAACAAAAATGGGGATGGGAGCTCAACAACATAGAGACATATAATGGAAATTAGAAATCATGCAAAATGTATAATGTGAAATCAGAAATCAGAAATCAGAAAAATAAGAAAACAAATCTGAGACACAAAAATTAGAAATACAAAAATTAGAGACCCCAACACAATAGATCTCATAACAGATCTGAGAAATTTGTATGAAAATCTAATTTTGTCCTCCCTTATTTTATTTAATCTTATTCTAATTTTTTTATTTCTTTTCATTTTATATTATTTTATTTCAAGAAAAAGAAAGAAGAAGAAAACAGAAGTGAAGAAAAAAAGGAAGAAAAATCAGAATAGAGGGAAAAAAAACTACCATTGGTTTGCAAGACTTTCCAATTACCATCATTCCTCTTCTTGAACATTTTTTATTCATAAGACACGCTGACAACTCTTTTACTTCTCTTTTAGTGTATGTAGATGATCTTATTCTTGCAGGAAATGACATCTCTAAGATTACTTTCATTAAAGCCTATTTGGACAGAAACTTTAAAATAAAGGACCTCGACCACTTGAAGTTTTTCCTTGGACTAGAGATTGCAAGATCCAAGACAGGTCTCCACATTTGCCAAAGGAAATACGTACTAGATATTCGCACTAGAAACAAATATTTCACTGTAATATATACCTATCTCATTGTGCGACAGTCACCAAACGAGAAAAAAAAAATACATGAGTTAAACCACTGAAGTGAAGACACCTTACACTTACACCATCAATGAATATAGTTGAACTAGTTAAGAATATGAAAATTTCGTGCTAATAAGATATTTTCATTTGTTAAGAATACTCCATTAATGACCATATCATATCAAGCCCTTGCCCCTTCACAATCATTCCTCCCCTACATGCCTTTGTACCATAACCCCACAAAATACTAGTGTATATATATATATATATATATATATATATATATATATATATATATATATATGGGATCTTAATATAGTTGATAAAGCAAAATTAATGTATTAACTTGTAGCTTTTAATCCATGAACAGACAACTGTAAATCTAGTCATAAAGGTACTCAAATAGAGAAAAAGATCCACAAAAAATTAAATAAAATAATGTTACATTAATTAAACCAAAAGTATATACACCGTAGTTAGCATCTATTTCCTTTTATTTTCTCTTTAAGTCACTGGGCTCTCTTCTTTTTTTCCACTCTTTCCAAATCGTTCTTTAATGTATCCCTTATTCTTTGCCTATATTTCCTCTTTATTTTCTCTGTTTCTATCATGCTTATATTCCTCCTCTGCTTATTCGTTGTCGCATCTGCAACAATGTAAGCCAAGTTAATGGAGAATTCAAACAATGTTTGTGAGAGATTTTCAAAATCCTTATTAAAGTGTTTGTTGTTAACGGTTAAATCAATATAATGGTGTATGGTTTTCATACAAATGTTGATTGGCATAGTGGTTGTGTCCCTTTGTATGAATAATCTTGTCCAGGTTCAAGTCCTAGCAGATACGGTTTTGTATTTTTTATGTTAGTTATATAACATACCGAAATTTGAATAAAAACAAACGCTAGCAGGACTCGAACACGGAACCCACCAGTTAAAGGGGCCCATCCGCTGACTGCTAGGCCAACAGATTTATTTTGATATTTTTGTAACGTTATATACTACTCAACTCATTAATTTAACCGTTACTGAATTTTTTGAAGAGTTATTTTCTTTCACCAAGTGACATGAGTTGGTCTATAAATAGAACCATCTGCATGCATTAAAACATACGAAAAACTCAGAATCTCTCAACCATTCTTCATTCCAAATCATCTTCTTTTCTCCCTTATGCGCAGAGAGAGTTAAGAAGACTATTGCTCTGTAAACTGTCATTGACGATACGCTTGGTTTAGGGTGTGCAAACCAAACCAAGGTTACTCCATTGTATCCTGAAGGGGATTCGCCGGTTACACCTGTTGCATCCAATCTACGAGGAGAGATTGGTGGGGGCGAATCGAACCTAAAGCCTAGTGTTCCTACACGCCTTGGAGATTGCGCATTACCTTTGTTTGTCTCTTCTTTGTTGCAGGCCAGACCCCATTATCTAACAATCTTTAGGTTCGATTTTCGTTTTATAAAATGGTTGCAACAATGGAGGGAGATGACATTTTGACATTGTCAAAGCGGAGACGTTCGAGGGTGGAAACTTCGTTCATTAGGAGAAAGAGATGCATGGTCGTTTTACAACAAGAAGAGATAAGTATTCACATGTTTCATCAAAAATATGTTTATTCGTGACCATGGTGAAAGGTACACAATTACTTTTCATGGCTATGTTATACTTGGTATTCTAAATACATGTGTGTACAATGCTAAAGGCATTCTTTGTTTATGTTAAAATTAACATGTGGTATAATAGCCTTAGATGCATGATTTAGAATAAAATCAAGTATGTGAATTTTGATGAACATGAATATGTATGGTTTATGATGCATGCAAGTATGTTGCCCTATTTTAATAGAAATGTCTTAGATATAAAGTATTAGATCAAGTGCATGCATTAATGGATTTGATCCATGTAAGAACTAATTATTTTTAGAGTAGACAATCTTATATCACGAGTGTATGATTTTGTGAATATAAGAAGTGAATTGTTTCTTGATTTTGTAGAAATTATATATGTTTTGGATGGATTTTTGGAGTGTTCTAAGGTGTTAAAATGGACATGGATATTCAAAAAGAAATGTTATAGAAAACTTAAAATAATTGGATCATTATTTTGTTTGTTTTCTATAATGAAAATCATCTGGATTTATCCTAGAACATGTTTAGATATGAATACAAATCATAGAGACAATGAAAATAAATTTAGGTTGGGATTGAGTGCTCAAAAATGGTTGTGGGTCAGGATGGGTCGTGTGAACCCAATTCTCTGCCAAACGAGTCTAATAAACCCAGTAGACTGCAGAGGTGACACGGAATGGTTGCATCTTTTTGCAAGATCGCGTAAATTTAGATTTAAATAATATTAGCGGTTGCAAAGTTGCATCAACCGAAGTGTTGGTCCGGTGGTAGGTGTGTTTGCTCGAACATGTTCAGGTCAAGGGTTCAAATCCGGTTTTTGAATTTTGGAACCATTTTTCAATTGTTTTAAACCTAAACGTAATTAACGAAAAATATGAACAGTTGCGCAACTGATGGGATTCGAACTCGGGCGAATGGACAAGGAGCAAGCGGCTTGACCATCAGACCCATGATAATGTTGTGTAGCAACAGTCGTTTGGTCTTATTTATTTCTTTGGTAGTTTTTGGATGCTGCACTTATTTAATGACTGAGTTATTAGTCAACAAAGTAAAGGAAAATAAATGATAGATTATAACAGTACTCTCAATTATCCAAAAATTTTGATCCTTATATATGCTATTATATAGTGTGAATAAATTGAAGTTGTTTGTTATAAGACATTTATTAAGTGTTTAGGAGTTATTAAGAGAATTCTATAACCCTAGTTACTTTGAGTCTACTAGAATAGTTGACAAAATAACAACACCTTATTCCTCATACCAAATTAGTATAGTTGAAAAGAAAATAGGATATAAGAAGAAATGGTAAAAGCCATAGTATCCTATGTTGATCTAGCAAAATGGTATCGGAGAGAAGCCATGTTGAGGCTTATTAGATAGTAAATAGGGTTCCAAACAAAGGTATAAGATAATCCCATACGAGCTCTGAAAAGTAGAAAGCCCAATCTCAAATTTTTCAAAGTTTGAGGTTATAAGGTAATAGTAAAAGTTCTTGAACCCAGAGAAAGAAATTAGGTGACAGGGGAATTGAATGTGTACTCCTGGGCTATGCCAAAAATAGAAAAGCATATAGATTTATGGATATGGAATCTAGTGACTCATCCTGTAAATACAGTAATTGAGTCTAGGGCTACAATTTCCAGGAAGATAGGTTTAACTCAATTCCAAGTCACAAGGATAATGTTCATAGTAATGCACATGATCCAGAAAGCAATGTATCTAATAAAGATACTTTGGTGTGTTTAGAACATAGGATAAGTCAGAGAGCTAGAAAAGAGAAAACTTACAGACCAAGGCTTTTCATGTTCCTTGTTGAAGGAATAAGAGAGTCCATAGACAGTTATAGGTCAATCTGTTAGAATAAAGAAAGTGATCCAGACACATTTAAAGAGGCAATAAGTCTCAAGATTCCACTTTCTGGATGAAAGCTATACAAGAGGAAATGGACTCAATAATGGGGAATAAAATGTGAAAACTAGTAGTAGACCTCCCACCTGGTTCTAATCCAATAGGTTGTAAAAGGATTTTCTAAAGGAAAATGAAGATAGATTGGAACCATTGATAAGTTTAAGGTAAGACTAGTTGCTAAGAGATTTACACAAAAGAAGGGTACTGACTGTTTTGATACATATACACCTATGGCAATAATTGCTTCAATTAGATTTCTATTAGCACTGGGATCCATCTATAAGTTTGTCATCTATCAGTTGGATGTAAAAATGCCATTCCTAAATAGGGAATTAGATGAAGAGGTGTATATGACACAACCTGGAGGGTTTGTGGTTAATAGTTAAGAAAAGAAAGTGTGTAAATTAAAGTCATTGTATGGACTAAAATAAGTTCCTAAGCAATGACATGAAAAGTTTGATCAAGTTGTGCTAGCTAATGGATATAAAATAAATAAATATGACAAGTGTGTTTATAGTAAATTCCATAATGGAAAAGGTGTCATGATTTGTTTGTTTGTTGATAATATATATTTTGAATTTTAGTACTGATCTAGATGAGGTAGAAGAAACTAAGTCTAGAAATTTTGGCATGAAAGACTTAGGGGTAATTGATGTGATTCTAGGAATTAGAATAATAAGAAATTGTGAGAATGTAGGTTTAACTCAATCTCACCATATAGGAAAGGTATTAAAGAAATTTAATCACCTTGATTGTAAACCTATCACTACTCCCTAAGATCATAGCATTAATTTAGTACCAAATAAAGGTAATCTAGTAGCACAACTTGAATACTCAAAAGTAATTGGATGTTTATGTATGCCATGACATGTACCCGGTCAAACATTGCATATGTTATAGGAGACTAAGTAGGTATACAAGTAATCCAAGAAAATACCATTGGCATGTTGTTCAAGAGTATTGAAATACTTGTGGGGACACGATCTATAGTTTAAACTATAATGGGTATCCTTTGGCATTAGAAGGTTACCCGAATGCCAGTTGGGTGACTTATACAAGAAGATCATGCTTTAACAAGCATTTGAGTCTTCACAATTGGTGGGGGTGCTACTTCTTGGGGTTTCAAGAAATAAGTCGGCATTGCCGGTTCCACCTTGACTGCAGAATTCATAACATTGGCAGCATTTAACAAGAGATTGAATGACTAATAAATATGTTGTATGAGATACCAATTTTAATGACGTCAGTATCCATACAATGGGATAGTCAGTCAACACTATCAAGGGCATATAGCCAAGTTTATAATGGAAAGTCCAGGAACATTGGACTAAGACATAGTTATGTCAAGGAACTAATTGCAAATGGAGTAATATCCAGGGTCTTTATAAGACGGAAAGCAATCTTGCATCCTTTGACGAAAGGACTGACAAGTGATATGATGTGGAAAAACATCATTAGGGATGGGAATCAAGCCCATATCTACATGATCACCAATGGTGGAAACCCAACTCACACTTGAGTAGCATCAAGTCTTGAGTTCAATGTGGCCAAAGTACACTATGAGAGTGATTGCAAGTACTTGACGAATAGATACATCCCAAGGTTGAAAAGTACTTGGATACCATAAGGACAAAAAGGAAAAGGGTGAGCTTTTGCTCTTAATGGATCCATAACATATATGTGCTGAGGTGCCCAACTTATGGGGGTGCTTTTGGTAAAGTCCACCTATATGAGAGTGAAATGGGGCCGCTTCTTAGAGTTGGGCTTGACTCTGTAAGCTCTCATGAAAGGAGGATACACGACACAAGGCCTTACCAAATGTGTCACACAATCACGTCGTTCAATGGTACCGAGATTTCATGTGTAAGTCATGGACACTTGTTCTAATGAATATTTGGTTCAAAGCTTGTCTACCACTTTATTTGGGGATGAGTGAAACCATGGCTTACTAAGCAAAGGTTCAAATCCCCAAGATACCTTTGTCTGAAAGCATGCGATTTCCGGAATAATGGGATTTGGATTTATTTTGAAAATGGTGGGGGATTGTGAGAGATTTTCAAAATCCTTATTAAAGTGTTTGTTGTTAACGGTTAAATCAATATAATGGTGTATGGTTTTCATACAAATGTTGATTGGCATAGTGGTTGTGTCCCTTTGTATGAATAATCTTGTCCAGGTTCAAGTCCTAGCGGATACGGTTTTGTATTTTTTATGTTAGTTATATAACATACCGAAATTTGAATAAAAACAAACGCTAGCAGGACTCGAACACGGAACCCAGCAGTTAAAGTTTCCATCCGCTGACTGCTAGGCCAACAGATTTATTTTGATATTTTTGTAACGTTATATACTACTTAACTCATTAATTTAACCGTTACTGAATTTTTTGAAGAGTTATTTTCTTTCACCAAATGACATGAGTTGGTCTATAAATAGAACCATCTGCATGCATTAAAACATACGAAAAACTCAGAATCTCTCAACCATTCTTCATTCCAAATCACCTTCTTTTCTCCCTTATGCGCAGAGAGAGTTAAGAAGACTATTGCTCTGTAAGCTGTCATTGACGATACGCTTGGTTTAGGGTGTGCAAACCAAACCAAGGTTACTCCATTGTATCCTGAAGGGGATTCGCCGGTTACACCTGTTGCATCCAATCTACAAGGAGAGATTGGTGGGGGCGAATCGAACCTAAAACCTAGTGTTCCTACACGCCTTGGAGATTGCGCATTACCTTTGTTTGTCTCTTCTTTGTTGCAGGCCAGACCCCATTATCTAACAATGTTCATACATGTGATGTTGTTAATAATGTTGACGGCTCAAGTACCAATCACCGCCATGCTCTGCGAAGATGAGGAACTCATCCTGAAGACATGCAGCACAAATCTAATTATGTAGCGCAGAAAGCAATACACGCTTGATTTGATCCGAGATACGTGGAGCAATATGGCAAGAGTGGGGGAATGTGAGGCGGGAAGAAGGAGGGGGAATCATGGAAAAGAGAGAAGAAGTAGAGGAATAGAAAAATATAAACAGAAAAATGAAAAAAAAAAAATTTAACTGTACATTATACCATCTACACGGTGTCATACGCATGGGTTAAAATCGGTTGTCAAATTAACATTTTCGTAGTTCCACTTTGTGTTGCTTGGATTATTTCCGATGAAATGAATTAAGTTGCTTCCTTTCAAAAAAAAAAATTAACATTTTCATAACAAAATAGTAATCCATATTTACGAGAAACACCAAGAAGACCGTTTCAAAAGAGTCTTCCAGCCAAACTTCTTTCATGTTTTCCTAACTTTACGTATATCAGATGCACTTAAATAGAACTTTAAATAGAACTTTCCCCTATCCACGATATCTAACATGCAGAACCTCATCTTGGCCATTCATTAGTCAGTTTATTTGCAAATCACTAATTACTCCCCTAACTTGACTAGAACACTTAATAAGATCCGTGTTGCTAGTTTCTTTGAGCATTACACAAATTGTTTGTTATAACAGATTTATAAGCACCATAAGCTCCTTCTATATATTGTGATCCAATTTCAAACCCACTTATTAGTTATTACTTATTATATCTCCATCTCTAGTTTCAGGGTTTGTTTATCAGTGTTTGAAGTTTCAGCTAATTAATAAGCTAAAGAAGAAAAAGATATTTTGCATACAAGTTTAGATCGAGGGAATTTGTGGCATCGATCTTCTCTTGGGCTCAAAAAGTTTCAACCATAAATGACAAAAAGTTTAAACCAGGTGGATCAGGTGTCTTCTTCTTGGGGAATATTGGCGTTTGTAATTGTTGATTCTTGCTCTTCGCCGTCACCGGAATTTGACACAATTCCTCAGGAGTTCGCTATATCTATCACCAAGTTTGGCAAAAGGTTAGTGCACTTTATTTGTAATTAAATTCATCAATTAAGATTGTCTCTATTGTCTCATGCACTAATATTTTTTTATTCTTAGTATAACTTATATATAGTATCGCAATCACTCAATAAATTTTATGTGGAATTGTCAGGAGTTGAATTTATGGTAATGCTACTTTTGGAAGAAATTTCTTTTTTTTCCCTATAAAAAAAACTAAGTCATCCATTACACTTATGCAAGAATATGCAGCATGTGGACCTGTGAACTCAGTTCGCTTTAGGTGTATGTGAATGTATTTGGATATTTTCTTTTTTTCATGTTTCCTTTCATGTTATGAGAAAGAAAGATATAAAACTAGATTTAAATGATCCCCAAGAACGAAAACAAAAAGAGATGATTCAAATCCTATGTCAATACATACTATGTATGAACTCTGTATATATATGGCTGCGATTTTGTAATTTTCTTGTATGTTTCCGCAAAAAAGTTGTCCCTCAAATCTAAAAATAATGTCAAGTTTAAAATTGGTAGCATTTGTATGGGAAGATGAACTCAGAAAAATTGACAATTTTGCCTACGTGAATGTACCTTTTTTTTCTCACAAAAAAAAAATAAAAATTGATTGGGAACCCGTCTATCTATAGTAGTTCCTGTATTTAAAGTTCAGTATTCATTACATGAGATTGCATTATGTAATCAAGTAGTTTGGGGCAAGTATTGAAAGTAAAAGAAGATGATTTTCTTTCATTAATCGATAACAACATATAACAGAATCTCAATGATGTATAAGGAAACAAAACTCGTTTGCTTCCATAGGTAGATATTTATAAAAGGATAGATGTCTTTTTATCACATTTGGGTATAGCTTAAATAATTGAGAAGAATGGGAATTGATGTTTCTCATTCTGTTTTAGTAATCAGCTCAGGGCCGGCACAAGAGCAAGTAAGGGCTAAAGCAAATTTTGAGTGAGGCTTTTTATTTTAAGTGAGAGAGTCTACTTGAATCAGCATGTGTTTTATATTGGGCCTTTGTATTAGTATGTGTGACCTTTTTGCTTCATAAAAACTAAGAGTAAATAATTTTTTTTTATTGGACCTAAAGCGAGGGCTTTAATAGCTTCAGCCTTGGGTTGGCCATGAATCAGCTTAGTATGCAAGCTGAAGTGGATATTAACCAACTTACAGGATCGGTGGTATTTTAAATTTTTTTTTATTATATATATATATATATATATATATATATCTATTGTTTGGTAATTCATAACTGGAGAATAACGATACTCTAGTTCCTTCACGTTTCTGGTTTGAGTTCATTCTGTTTATTGGTTGAATGATATCATTCTAGCTCTTAGCAACCCCCTGAGAGTTTAGTGGCCCAGCTTGTCGGATTCAAAAATTGCTTGGGGTTTTCATTAATCTTGGTTATTGATGTATATTGTATATATTATATTTATAGCCAAGGAGATAGGTAAGCTGAACTAAACTAAACTACTTAGTCTGAGTGTATAATTATCTGAAACATACTCTATCTAGGATTCTTCCATCTTTTGTTCTACATCATGATAGTGAATTTTGCATGGTCTAATGTGTTGCTTGAATGACCTTTGTTTTCACTAGCTTCATGGCTCTGGTTCAGTAGTCTAAATCTGAGTTTTACATGTTGCAGATGGAACCAAGAATTTCCACCACTTCATTCCCTGTCAACTCCATCAATGCTGAAGCAATCCAGGTTAGTCTTCTTAGTTACATCATGGATCCTATAACTTCATGCATGTTAATGATAATTTATGTGTACATACTCTATACTAGTACTCTCTTTTTAAACTGTAAAACATTTTATTGAGATACATTGAACATCATTCTCGGAGTATTTAAGGATAAGAGAGGGGAAAAAATAAACTAGATGTATGTTGTGTCAAATATTTCATTTGTGGTTTCACGATCTTGAAGTTATACACCATCTCATATTTTTCTTTTATGGTTGTGTGTGGTTGTAAGTTTGACTTCACATAAGTTCTAACTTGCACGGTCTTATTCACTAATACACCATACCATAGATAAATTTCATTTCGTGAAGGAAAAAAAAAGGTTACAAACTAAACTTGTTATTTTCTTTGTATATAATATGTTGTCTTTAAAAAAATAAACAGGTAAGAGGAGAAAATGATGGCAACAGAGAACAATTAGCTGTTGAAAAAAATGGCAGAGTGGATGAGAAGAGCCTAGGAGGGTGGAAAACTGCAATCATCTTGCTAGGTACCAAAAACAACAATTCATTTTTCATTTTCAAGAATTAGAAATGTGTAACAATAATAAAGTTGAGCTGTTCATTTATTTGTTTAGTTAGCAAGTCTTCAAAATATTTTTTCTTCTCTATTTCTTCTCCTCGTGCTTTTGTCCATTCACTAGTCTTGGAATGTACATGTTGTCATTTAATTTTTGAATCTTTTTCATAATGTAGCAAACCAAGCACTAGCTACACTAGCTTTCTTCGGAGTTGGCGTGAACTTGGTTCTGTTTCTAACCAGAGTCCTCGGTCAAGAGAGTGCTGATGCTGCTAATAATGTCAGCAAGTGGACGGGAACTGTTTACATATTCTCTTTAATTGGAGCATTCCTCAGTGATTCTTACTGGGGTCGATACATAACCTGCACAGTCTTTCAGCTCATTTTTGTTGTGGTATTTTAAATCTTACATCTATTCTTATACTATTAGACTAATTTATTTAACCCATGATTCACAACATATAAAACTATTGATATGCCTTCACCTAAAAAGTTGCTGACAAGTCTAATTAATATGTATGTTTAACAGGGCTTGGGGCTGTTGTCATTCACCTCTTGGCGCTTCTTGATCAAACCATCTGGTTGTGGAGATGAGAAAACACAATGTATTCCAACATCCTCAGTGGGAATTGGCATATTCTACTTGTCCATATATCTAGTGGCATTTGGTTATGGAGGGCACCAACCTACCTTAGCAACCTTTGGTGCAGATCAATTTGATGAGAAGAATAAAAAACAAAAGAACTCAAGAGAAGCTTTCTTCTGTTATTTCTACTTTGCCCTCAATGTCGGATCTTTGTTCTCCAACAGTATATTAGTCTATTTTGAGGACACGGGGATGTGGACAATGGGTTTCTTGTTGTCATTGGCCTCTGCCGTTATCGCCTTGATGTCATTCTTAGCAGGATATCGAAGATACAGATATGTGCAACCATGTGGGAACCCGGTGATAAGGGTGGCCCAAGTATTCGTTGCTGTTGCTCGAAAGTGGAAGGTTGATCCAGCCAAGGCAGATGAACTTTATGAGGTTGATGGTCCAGAATCTGCCATAAAAGGGAGTAGAAAGATTCTGCACAATGATGATTTCGGGTAAGTTATGACATTTAATAACAAATTATGTGATGTAATGTTTTCTTTTATAACATTTGGATGAAACTAAGTAAAATAGCTATAAGACTTTTATTCAAAAGAATAAAATAGATACCGAGTTTGGTGATTAATATCTGACACATGTATATAGCTATGAGTTTTTAATACCAGGTTAGTTGTAGACAAATATACATATATCACTCATTTTTTGTTAATGTTGAACAGATTCATGGACAAGGCAGCAACAATAACAGAGAATGATGGGAATGATCTACAGAGTCATTGGAGGCTTTGCACTGTAACTCAAGTTGAGGAAGCCAAATGCGTGATGAGAATGTTACCTGTTTGGCTATGCACCATTATTTACTCTGTTGTGTTTACACAAATGGCGTCTCTTTTTGTAGAGCAAGGGGATGTCATGAACTCCAACATAGGAGATTTTCATTTGCCAGCAGCTAGCATGTCAGTGTTTGATATCTTCAGTGTCCTTTTATGCACTGGAATTTATCGCCAGATCCTTATTCCATTAGCAGGAAAACTAAGTGGGAATCCAAAGGGAATAAATGAGCTTCAAAGAATGGGAGTTGGCCTAATTATTGGAATGTTAGCAATGGTTGCAGCTGGTGCCACAGAGTTTCAAAGGCTCAAATATGTTAAACCTGGGGAGAAGACTAGTTCTTTGACCATATTTTGCCAGATCCCCCAGTATGTACTGGTTGGTGCTTCAGAAGTTTTCATGTATGTGGGTCAATTGGAGTTTTTTAATGGACAAGCCCCAGATGGTATAAAGAGCTTTGGGAGCTCACTTTGCATGGCTTCAATTTCTCTTGGAAACTATGTAAGCAGCATGATGGTGTACATGGTAATGGGAATCACTACAAAAGGTGAGAAGCCAGGGTGGATTCCTAATAACTTGAATGTAGGGCATATGGATAGGTTTTTCTTCCTCCTTGCAGTGTTAACTGCTTTTGATTTTGTGCTCTACTTATTCTGTGCGCGGTGGTACAAGAGCATCAATGTTGAAGGCAGTGAAAAAGATAGTGAGATGGGAAGCCAAGAGGATGATGCTGAAGTGATTAGTAAAGTTTGATTCAGAGCTAGTGTAGCTAGTGCTTGGTTTATTGCATTGAATAAAATTATCAAGAATCAACAGAAAAAATAATTTGAAGACTTGCTAACTAAACAAATAAATGAACAACTCAACTTCATTATTGTTACTCATTGCTAATTCTTGAAAAATGAAAATGGAATGATTATTTTTGGTACCTAGCCAGATGATTGTAGTTTTCACCCTCCTAGGCTCTTCCCATCCACTCTGCCTCTTTTTTTAACAACTAATTGTTCTTTATTGCCATCATTTTCTCCTCTTATCTGTTTATTAATTAAAGAAACCATATTGTATAAAAAGAAAATAACAAGTTTAGTTTATAACTTTTTTTTCCATGAAAGGAATTTGTCTATGGTATGGTATATTAGTTTTTTTTATTGGTATATCACTACAAAAAAGGGGCATTTCCGACGGACAAAACCGTCAAAAAAGAATGAAAACCGTCGGAAAACGGCATTACCGACGGAATTTTCGACGGACACAGTTGTGACACCCTTCTACCCCGCATGTTATAAGGCATTTAAATGTAAAACAATTTAAATTAAAAACATGCATTTAACTGAATTAAATAAAACAGTTGTCCATGGGTAGAAAAGTCTCACATGAACTCGTTTACAACGCGAAAAATAAAAATAAGTTTAATAAAATAAAAACATAATCAAATAAATAACTACCCAACCCCAATATCACAACTCAGAGCTGGTATAACCATTCCGGAAAATAACACCCTCGGAATACAAAAGAAATAACTAAACAATAAACAGGCCCTAACTATGAGTGGCGGCTCCTCAGAGTCACTCCTCTCCGGGCTGCTCGTCATTCTCTGCAAATGCCAATCAGGCCAAACACAAACAATACAGGGAGTAAGATTCATGTAATCATATAAACGGCAGGGGAATAGTACGCAAGGTAAACATACACATAAGCATACATCAACATCCAACAGCATCATAACAACCAAGTATGCTATGTTATGCAATGCATCAACTACTCCGCTACTCCAACTATGCATGTGGATCCAAACTAACTCAGGATGAACGACTTTGGAGTTACATATCCGTATTGGCCATAAAAGCACCAACACCGGCAGTTCACCAAACCTTGGGTGAACCCCATGGATAGCCAACACATCAAACCGTGGATGCCTCATCACGGGGGGCCTCGGTCACCAAACCTTGGGTGACCTACCGTGGATGGCCAGATCACCGTACTCTCGGGCGATCTCCCCTTTGTCGAACCTCCCCCATCAACAACTCCAATGCTCTATGCAAATGGCACAACAACAAACAATCTCAACCACCTCCTTGCTTGGGCCATGAAGCTCCCAAGACTTCAACATCAACATTCAACGTAACCTTAGACGCAAACAGTGGGGTCAAGGCTCCCTTGGCCAATAAGCACCAAGGTTCAACTCAACGTGCTTGGGTCTATAAGCACCCAAGACTTCAACTTATTAACGTACGGTAACCCAACGGATACCGACTTAACATTTGATTATCTAATTATCTTCTATAATTAATAACCAGGTTGTCTAATCTTTGTCTTTGATTAGTTATCTCAACTTATCATCATAGGGGAATGGGGTTAAAAACCCCTTAAGTCCTTTAATTGCATTACTGTCCAGGCGGGGTCAGCACGGTCGTGCTTAGACCCTAGCACGGTCGTGCTTGGACACGTGAGGGCGTGCTGCCCTTTTAAGTGAAGCACGGTCGTGCTTCACACTCAGCACGGTCGTGCTCAACAGCACGATCGTGCTATTTGACCTGCACGGCCGTGCTGAGCAGCGCGGCCATTTTCCAGAATTTAAATGGGAGCACGGTCGTGCTCCCTATTCAGCACGGTTGTGCTCAATGCACGAATGCACTGTTCTGGGCAGAGGCAGAAACCAGATTATTAGCCAAATTTTAAGGATCAATTAACCAACTAATCTATCACGTTTTCAAACCTATTTTTTCCAGTTACTATCTTAAACAATAACTCAGTATTCAGCCAATCATTCAATATCACCATGATCAAATCATCAATCATAACATCATGAACATGAGCATAATTCATCAAGCATCAAGAACAACTAAAACATGTTATGACATAACAGCATTAACTTAAACGATCATGTTAGCAAACAGACATAATATCAAGTAGACATACAACGACTCCGGGGTCATGGGGAACCCCGTTACCTTACACTACCCTACTGCCTAATGAATACAATACTCTTCTCCCCATACCTGGATTGAAGGTTGCTCTACTGACGGTCCCCAACAACGAACTGATCCCGAATCCTCAAGCAGCTCACTCCGGTACTAAGCCTTGGTTGATCAGAAACACAAATAATCAGTATCTCTCATTAAAATGAAAGGAAACTGACAAAGGAAGAGGGACCATTACCTTAACACCAACCCAAACGCACTAAGCTTCCCAACTAGCTTCCAAAACTCCACTATGGCAATGGAAGAAGAGGAAATAGGGAAAAAGATCTCTCTGGCCGAAACTAGTGACGGCTGCCAAAACAGAAATAGGGTTTTACGTCACCCTCGGGTTCTGCTCACGTTTATAACGTCCGGACCTGAGCACGGTCGTGCTTAGCATCGAGCACGGTCGTGCTCCACTTAGCATCAGCGAGACGCGGTCCACGCATTGAGCACGGACGTGCTTACTATTCAGCACGGTCGTGCTCAACTTAAAATCAGAGACACGCTTCTGACTTTAAGCACGGGCTTGCTGGCTGATGAGCACGAGCGTGCTCATGTACCAGAAAGGGACTTTTAGGCTAAAATCCCACTTAGCCCTTAACCAATATTTTAAAATAAATAAAACTAGCTTTATAAAAACATTTTATGAAAAACAGGGTGTTACAACAGTTCCGTCGTAATAGGCGCGTAGGAAAGGCTTTCCGACGGATCTGAATCATTCGTCGAAAATTTCCGACGACCTTGTCCGTCGGAAAACACATCACACGAAGCCCCTAATTATTGACAGATTGTCTGTCGGTAACTGTCTGTGGAAGTTACCGACGGAACTTTCCGTCGGAAAATGTAAACAACAGTTACCGACGGAACTGTCCGTCGGAAACAAGGTTTTTTTTTTTTAAAAAAATTATTATTATTATTTTATTTTAATTAATTTTATTTTAATTATTATTATTTTATTTTAATTAATTATTATTATATTATTAATTAAAAAACAAAATTGAAATTACAAATAAAATTTAAAAAAGCAATTATATTAAAATTAATTTAAAATAAAAACAAACTCAACATATAATTCATAAATAAAATATCCGTCTAGCTACAAAACTCTACTACATCTATAACTATTCTAATACTCATCACCATAATATCCTTCAAGCTTAAACCCATAAAAGAAAAATATGAGATCGTTTGAAACCACGAACACTACAAGAAAAGGGGTAATTTCCGACGGACGACAATTTCGTCGGTAATCAGGAAATTTCCGACGGAAAATACTGTCGGTAAGCATGAATATGAAAAGCCAACGATATTACCGACGGAATGACCGTCGGTAACCTTACCTACGGATATTCCATCAGTAACTCCGTCAAGAAGGTGGCGCGAATCTGTAATTTTTTGGCTCGCGAATGGAGTGACGGATAAGCCGTCGGTAATTACCGACTGCCGGTTCCGTCGGAAATATTTTTTCACATTACCGACTGGCAGGTCCATCGGTAATTCAAAAATTTGAATTACCGATGGCATAAACCATCGGTATCCGTCGGAAATCGGTTCATTAAGTGCAACCGAAATCCTTTCTCCCTTATTTTCCCCTTTCTTCCTCTGTTTTCCTCTCCCTCGATCTCCCTCTCTCTGGTTCTCTGCCTCCGCGACCGCGACCACTACCTCCCTGCCACCGCACACCGCCGCCTCCACCTTGCACCACCTCTCTTCTTCTCTCTTTCTCTCTGTTCTCTCCTTCTCCTCCGATCCCACGCGCCCCTCACCCCCTCGCCATTGTCGAGCCCCACCTCCGCGAGTACCACCGCCGCGAGCCCCACCACCGCGAGTCCCACCACCGCGAGCCCCACCAGCCCCACAACCACCGCTGCCACCACATTGTCCCACCACTTGCTCCCTCACTGCCAGACTCGCCAGCCACTACCACCACCACCTTCCTCCCTTACTGCCAGCAGCAACCTACCTTGGTAGGTATTTAGTTTTTGAATTTTTATTTTCTTGAATTAAATGTTTAATTTTTTAATTAAGTGTTTACTGTTTAATTAGTGATGATACTAATATGTTTGTTATAGAGTTGCCATTATACCATCATCACCACCGCTGCAGAGAAGCCACCATTGTCTGCACTGCCAGGTGTCTATTTTATTGAATTAATATTTTTTTTAATTTGTTTGAAATTGTTTATTTTATCGAGTGTTTAATGATTTGAAACAGATGTTATGGTTTTTTTGGAGTGATTGTACAATTATAATTTGTTGATTTGGAAGTGTAGGAATATGTGATTTCGATTTATAATTAATGTAGGATTTTAATTCTTATTGTAGCTAATATTTAGCTATCATATAAATTGATGTAATTAAATTTCAATTAATAAAATTAATTAATTGAAACAATGAATTAATTAAATAACTTAGGAATAATGAAGCATCCATCAAATTAAGTAATGATTTAGAGCAATAAATTAAATGATCGAAGAAGTGTTTCCAATATCCAAAGTGTTGCGGTGGTGAATGGAATCGATGGCTAGGTGTTAGTGAGCGAGAGTATCAAATACAATGCTAGGTTCAGTCAGGTAGCGTCTGAGGTTGCTTCTTGCTCTGGTGCCTTGGATCCTTCCCAGCTGGACCCTGCCGAGGTTGAGCGATTACAGACTCAGGTCTGGATGGGTGTGGCGGGTGGGAAGAAGAAGGGACGGATTTACGGGACCCCAACTTTGGCTCGTTCCATCACTCGGGGGTCGACGCCGAGCTTGACCATTCGGGAGTCTACCTCCTCCGGTTCACAGGACACGGAGGAGGTGCGGCAACTGAGGCAGGAGGTGCAGGAGCAGAAGCAGACTGCAGAGCGCATGCAGCAGTGGGCAGATCTCATGCAGCAGCAGATGGAGACATGGTCTACGATGATGACCTTGTGACACCCTTCTACCCCGCATGTTATAAGGCATTTAAATATAAAACAAAAAAAGAAAAAGAAAATCATGCATTTAACTGAATTAAATAAAACAGTTGTCCATGGGTAGAAAAGTCCCACATGAACTCGTTTACAACGCGGAAAATAAAATAAGTTTAATCAAATAAAAACATAAACAAATAAATAACCCAACCCCGATGTCACAATTCAGAGCTGGTATAACCGTTCCGGAAATAAATCCACGGAATACAACCGAAAACAGACTAAACAATAAACAGGCCCTAACTATGAGTGGCGGCTCCTCAGAGTCACTCCTCTCCGGGCTGCTCGTCATTCTCTGCAAATGCCGATCAGGCCAAACACAAACAATACAGGGAGTAAGATTCATGTAATCATATAAACAGCAGGGAAATAGTACGCAAGGTAAACATACACATAAGCTTACATCAACATCCAACAATATCATAACAACCAAGTATGCTATGCTATGCAATGCATCAACTACTCTGCTACTCCAACTATGCATGTGGATCCAAACTAACTCAGGATGAACGACTTTGGAGTTACATATCCGTATTGGCCATAAAAGCACCAACACCGGCAGTTCACCAAACCTTGGGTGAACCCCATGGAAAGCCAACACATCAAACCGTGGATGCCTCATCACGGGGGGCCTCGGTCGCCAAACCTTGGGTGACCTACCGTGGATGGCCAGATCACCGTACTCTCGGGCGGTCTCCCCTTTGTCGAACCTCCCCCATCAACTACTCCAATGCTTTATGCAAATGGCACAACAACAAACAATCTCAACCACCTCCTTGCTTGGGCCATGAAGCTCCCAAGAGTTTCAACATCAAACTCAATGTAACCTTAGACCCAAACCGTGGGGTCAAGGCTCCCTTAGCCAATAAGCACCAAGGTTCAACTCAACATGCTTGGGTCTATAAGCACCCAAGAATTCAACTTATCAACGTACTGCATTAAATGGGAGCACGGTCGTGCTCCCTGTTCAGCACGGCCGTGCTAAATGCACGATTGCACTGCTCTGGGCAGGAACAGAAGCCAAGTTCTAACCAATTTGTTTAGGGATTAAACCCCTAAACTTAGCACGTTTATTAAACCTAAATATTCCATTAAACAGTGTTATCGACATTGTACTCATCATAACGGCAACCACAACAACAACCAACCATCCAACAACATTATGTCAATAATAACATGGCATCATGTTTATAGGCAACCATTATGTGCAAAAGCATATAACAATCAGAAACATATTATCATAGATTGACACTATATTATCACAAAGATACATACAATAACACTGGGGTCATAGGGAACCCGTCACCTTACACTACCCACTGCCTAATGAATACAATCCCACTTCTCCCCATACCTGGATTGAAGGTAGCTCCAACGTTAGCTCCTAACGCAAACGGTCACGTTTCCCCCAAAGAGGCTCGATTCAACAAAACCTTAGCCAAACCGAACACAACCATTAGTTTCCTATTCACACTATTATGAAAGGAAAACACTAAGGGAGAGAATGTTACCTCTAGACTGCCACAGACCAAACCGGCTTCCCAAACGGCTTCCAAAACTCCACTACAACAATGGAAGAAGAGGAAAAAGGGAAAAAGATCGCTCTGGCCGCAACTGGCAACTGCTGCCAACAAAAGTAGGGTTTTCACGTTAACCCTCGAGTTCTGCGTCAACTTATAAAACTCGGACTTGAGCACGGTCGTGCTTAGCAATGAGCACGGTCGTGCTCTACTTAGCGTCAGCGAGACGCGGTCCACGCATTGAGCACGGGCGTGCTCACTATTGAGCACGGTCGTGCTCAACTTAAAATCAGAGACACGCTTCTGACTTTAAGCACGGGCTTGCTGGCTGATGAATACGAGCGTGCTCATGTACCAGAAAGGGACTTTTAGGCTAAAATCCCACTTAGCCCTTAACCAACGTTTTTTTTAAAATAAAAAAAAAACATTTTATGAAAAACAGGGTGTTACAATTCCACCCCCCTTATAAAAATTTCGTCCTCGAAATTTCTACGTACCTCAAACGAAAAGATGAGGATACGCCCCCATCATCTGACTCTCGAGCTCCCAGGTAGCGCTTTCCTCAGTTGCCCCGCTCCAAACTACTTTAACCAAGGGAATCTCTTTGCCTCTTAGCTGGTTCACCCTCCTCTACTCGACTCGAAGGGGTAACACCTCAAACGTCAAGTTCTCTTTTAACTGTATTGTATCGGGAACTATCACGTGACTAGGGTCATGAATATACTTCCTGAGTTGAGACACATGAAACACATTGTGGAGATTGGACAAGAACGGGGGTAAGGCTATATGGTAAGCGACTTCGCCGACTCTTTTGAGGATTTGATAAGGACCAATGAACCTCGGAGTAAGTTTCCTCGCCTTCATCACTCTACCAACCCCAGTCGTCGGGGTAACTCTCAAGAATACATGATCACCTTCCTGGAATTCGAGCTCCTTCCTCCTTTTATCATGGTAGCTCTTCTGCCTACTCTGTGCAACTCTCATCTTTTTCTGAACTAACCTGATCTTTTCTGTTGTTTCCTGGACTATCTCTGGTCCTAGCACCACACTATCACTAGGTTCACTCCAACACAAGGGTGTCCTACATCTCCTCCCATACAGAGCTTCATAAGGTGCCATCCCAATGCTGGAATGGAAACTGTTGTTGTAGGTGAACTCTATTATGGGCAAAAACTTGTCCCAACTTCCTGACTGTTCTAACACACAAGCCCTCAACAAGTCCTCTAAGGATTGGATGGTCCGCTCAGACTGTCCATCAGTCTGTGGGTGGTAAGCTGAACTAAGCCTAAGCTTTGTCCCTAAAGCCTCTTGCAAACTATTCCAAAACCTAGAGGTAAACCTCGGGTCTCTATCTGAAACTATGCTAGAGGGTACACCATGAAGCCTAACTATCTCTTTGATGTACAACTTAGCTAACTTCTCCAATGGATACTCCATATTCATCGGAATGAAATGGGCAGACTTAGTCAGTCTATCCACACCAACCCATATAGCCTCAAAACCAGCTGGAGTCTTAGGGAGTCCAGACACAAAATCCATGGAGATGCTATCCCATTTCCACCCTGGGATACTCAAAGGTTGCAACTTACCAGAAGGCCTTTGATGCTCTATCTTAGCCTTCTGACAAACTAAGCAAGCATACACAAACTCAGCCACATCCTTTTTCATCCTAGGCCACCAAAACATCCTCTTAAGGTCCTGATACATCTTAGTGGCACCTGGGTGCACACTCAATCCACTCCTATGACCTTCTTCTAAGATCAACTTCCTAAGTTCAGGAACATTAGGTATTCATACTCTATCTTTGAACCTCAAGATACCATCACTACCATCCTTAAAACTTAGGTCTTTACCCTGAGCGAGCAACTCTCGCTGGTCTAAGAGAAACTTATCTAACTTCTGACCCTCTCTAATCTGATCCATCAGACTGTTGGTAACCTTCAAGGTTCCAAGCCTAATACTCTTAGGGGTAAACTCACAAGCTAGACTAAGGTCTCTAAACTCCTCAATCAAATCCATCTCCCTAACCATCAAAGCGGAGACATGCAGGGTTTTCCTACTCAAGGCATCGGCCACCACATTGGCCTTTCCTGGGTGATAGGTCAGCTCGAAGTCATAATCCTTTAAGAACTCCATCCACCTACGCTGCCTCATGTTCAACTCCTTTTGATCAAAGAGATACTTCAAACTCTTATGATCACTAAAAACCTCGAACCTTGCTCCATACAGGTAATGCCTCCAGATCTTTAAGGCAAATACCACAGCTCCTAACTCTAGGTCATGGGTAGGGTAGTTCTTCTCATGGGTTTTCAACTGCCTAGAAGCATAAGCAACCACCTTACCATTCTGCATCAGCACACCACCTAACCCTTGCTTAGAAGCATCGCAGTAAACTACGAAGGGTTCACTAGGATCTGGCAAAACTAACACTGGTGCTGACGTCAACCTATTCTTAAGGGTTTGGAAACTCTCTTCACACTTAGAGTCCCACACAAACAACTGTCCCTTCTTGGTGAGACGGGTCAAGGGTAAAGCTATCTTAGAGAAACCTTCTATAAACCGCCTATAATACCCGGCTAACCCCAAGAAACTCCTAATCTCGGTTACAGACTTTGGCACTTCCCACTGGAGCACCGTCTCTACCTTAGCTGGGTCCACTGCTATGCCACCCTTAGAGATGACATGTCCTAAGAAGCTCACTTCCTCCAACCAGAACTCACACTTAGACAACTTAGCATACAACTGCTTTTCCTTAAGGGTCTGCAAGACAACCCTCAAGTGTTCCTCATGTTCCTCCTTACCCTTGGAGTACACTAAGATGTCATCTATGAACACTACCACAAACTTATCCAAGTAAGGGTGAAAGGTCTTGTTCATGTAGTCCATGAAGACCGCAGGAGCATTGGTCACACCGAAAGGCATAACCAAGTACTCATAGTGACCATATCGCATTCTAAACGCTGTCTTCGGGATGTCCTCAGACTTAACCCGAATCTGGTGGTACCCTGATCTCAAATCTATCTTTGAAAAGACGCAAGCGCCCATCAACGGGTCCATAAGATCATCAATCCTAGGGAGGGGATACCGATTCTTTATGGTCACCATGTTGAGCTGTCGAAAGTCAACACACAACCTCATACTACCATCCTTCTTCTTCACCAACAACACAGGTGCTCCCCACGGAGACACACTCGGCCTAATGAACTGCTTCTTCATCAGGTCCTCCAACTGTTCCTTCAACTTAGCTAGCTCTAGAGGAGACATTCTATAGGGTTCTATGGAGATTGGCCCGGTGCCAGGCACTAAGTCTATGGTAAACTCAACATCTCTCTCTGGGGGTAAGTTATAAACATCCCCCGGAAACACTTCAGGAAATCCTCGCACAACAGGCAAGCTGGCGACATCAGGAGGGCTGCTCTCTACTTCCAGGGAAGCTAACATCATGTATACTTGGGCTTCGTCTTTCATCGAAGCTTGAACTTGGCTGGCAGAGAGAAGGTCCGGATTCTTAGACTCCTTTGGAGTTCCGAAAATCAGGGTTTTGTCAAAACAATTCAGAAGGACATGGTTGGAAGATAACCAGTCCATACCCAGAATAATATCCAGGTCTTTCAAAGGCAAGCATACAAGATCCGCGATGAATGTTCTATCATTTATAACTATATGACAGTTCTTGCATGCATAAGAAGTAGAAACAGGTTTATTTGTAGGTGTAGAAACCAACAAATCATACTCAAGGAAAGCAACAAGCAATTCAAGACTCTTGACCCTATCATGCGATATAAAAGAATGAGTAGCACCCGAATCATACAACACAGTTAATTGAGTTCCATCAATAAGACACGTACCTTGAATCAAGTCATCAGACTCGGAAGCTTCAGCTCCACTAAGAGTAAAGACTCTCCCAGTGGTCTTCAGTCAGTTGGCCTGAGACTTCTGATTCTTGCCGGCGCTGGGAGGCTCGGCCTTGGCTCCTTCACACTCTCGGCTGATGTGTCCTGGCTTGCCACACTGCGTCTCCTTGCACTGAGACGAGTAGTGATCTGTAGCACCACACTTGCCACACCTCATGGGCCTAGAGACGTTAGAGAACCCGCCCTTGAACCCATCCTGCTGAAACTGTGGCTTCCTACCACTCTGCTTGAAATCTCTGCCGGTCGGAGCATACCTCTGTTTACCCTTGTCTCTCTGATCGGTCCTCTTGCCACTCTGGCTATCTGACCCTCTGGAACTGACAACTCTGAACTGGCTGGCATCCTCATAGATCCTGCACTTGTTGACCAGAATAGGGAAAACTCTGATCTCCTGGTAGCTGATGGCCTGCTTGATCTCAGGTCGGAGTCCAGCCTCAAACTTCACACACTTCGAACGGTCATCCGTCTCATGCTGGTAGGGAGTGTAGTACCTGGCCGGCTCCTCAAACTTGGCCGCATAGTCACCGACTGACAGTGACCACTGTCTCAAAGACAAGAATTCCATCTCCTTCTTATCCCTGATATCCGCTGGAAAGTACTTCTCCAGGAATCTCTGTCTGAACATAGCCCATGTAACCGCTATGCCCTCAGCCTGCGTCCTCTGCCGGCAGTTATCCCACCAGTGCTCAGCCTCCTCGGTCAGCATGAAAGTAGCAAAGATGAGCTTCTGCTGATTGTTGCAATCCATGGCTCGGAAGATCTTCTCTATCTCCCTCAGCCACAACAAAGCTCCTTCCGGATCGTACGCGCCCTTGAACGATGGAGGGTTGTTCCTCTGGAACTCAGCTGGCCCGCCATTGTTAGGGTTGACTTGACCAATAGCATTGGCTAGGAGTGCCAATGCGTCAGCAATCACCTGATCGTTGCGTCCTCTACCGGCCATTAGTTCCTGTACAAGTCCAACACAACTCTTAATACAGAAAGTTAAGCGAGTAAAAGCTACATGCAACTAACTTAAAACATCATTATCTATACGAGTATAGACAATTCACACAAGAGTCACACAACAGACTCACAACAGACTCATACCACGTCCGAACAAGGTCGAACTGCTCTGATACCACTAAATGTGACACCCTTCTACCCCGCATGTTATAAGGCATTTAAATATAAAACAAAAAAAAATCACGCATTTAACTGAATTAAATAAAACAGTTGTCCATGGGTAGAAAAGTCCCAAATGAACTCGTTTACAACGTGAAAAATAAAATAAGTTTAATCAAATAAAAACATAAACAAATAAATAACCCAACCCCGATGTCACAATTCAGAGCTGGTATAACCGTTCCGGAAATAAATCCACAGAATACAACCGAAAACAGACTAAAAATAAACAGGCCCTAACTATGAGTGGCGGCTCCTCAGAGTCACTCCTCTCCGGGCTGCTCGTCATTCTCTACAAATGCCGATCAGGCCAAACACAAACAATACAGGGAGTAAGATTCATGTAATCATATAAACAGCAGGGAAATAGTACGCAAGGTAAACATACACATAAGCTTACATCAACATCCAACAATATCATAACAACCAAGTATGCTATGCTATGCAATGCATCAACTACTCCGCTACTCCAACTATGCATGTGGGTCCAAACTAACTCAGGATGAACGACTTTGGAGTTACATATCCGTATTGGCCATAAAAGCACCAACACCGGCAGTTCACCAAACCTTGGGTGAACCCCATGGATAGCCAACGCATCAAACCGTGGATGCCTCATCACGGGGGGCCTCGGTCACCAAACCTTGGGTGACCTACCGTGGATGACCTGATCACCGTACTCTCGGGCGATCTCCCCTTTGTCGAACCTCCCCCATCAACTACTCCAATGCTTTATGCAAATGGCACAACAACAAACAATCTCAACCACCTCCTTGCTTGGGCCATGAAGCTCCCAAGACTTTCAACATCAAACTCAATGTAACCTTAGACCCAAACCGTGGGGTCAAGGCTCCCTTGGCCAATAAGCACCAAGGTTCAACTCAACATGCTTGGGTCTATAAGCACCCAAGACTTCAACTTATCAACGTGCAGCAACCCAACGGATACCGACTTAACATTTGATTGTCTAATTATCTCATATAATTAATAACCAGGTTGTCTAATCTTTATCTTGATTAGTTATCTCAAATTATCTTTATTGGGGAATGGGGTTAAAAACCCCTTAAGTCCTTTAATTGTATCACTGTCCAGGAGGGGTCAGCACGGTCGTGCTTAGACCCTAGCACGGTCGTGCTTGGACACGTGAGGGCGTGCTGCCCTTTTAAGTGAAGCACGATCGTGCTTCACACTCAGCACGGTCGTGCTCAGCAGCACGGTCGTACTATTTGACCTGCACGGCCGTGCTGAACAGCGCGGCCATTTTCCAGAATTTAAATGGGAGCACGGTCGTGCTCCCTGTTCAGCACGGTCGTGCTCAATGCCCGACTGCACTGCTCTGGGCAGGAACAGAAGCCAAGTTCTCACCAATTTGTTAAGGGATTAAACCCCTAAATTTAGCACGTTTATTAAACCTAAATATTCCATTAAACAGTGTTATCGACATTGTACTCATCATAACGGCAACCACAACAACAACCAACCATCCAACAACATTATGTCAATAATAACATGGCATCATGTTTATAGGCAACCATCATGTGCAAAAGCATATAACAATCAGAAACATATTATCATAGATTGACACTATATTATCACAAACATACATACAATAACACTGGGGTCATAGGGAACCCGTCACCTTACACTACCCACTGCCTAATGAATACAATCCCACTTCTCCCCATACCTGGATTGAAGGTAGCTCCAATGTTAGCTCCTAACGCAAACGGTCACGTTTCCCCCAAAGCGGCTCGATTCAACAAAACCTTAGCCAAACCGAACACAACCATTAGTTTCCTATTCACACTATTATGAAAGGAAAACACTAAGGGAGAGAATGTTACCTCTAGACTGCCACAGACCAAACCGGCTTCCCAAACGGCTTCCAAAACTCCACTACAACAATGGAAGAAGAGGAAAAAGGGAAAAAGATCGCTCTGGCCGCAACTGGCGACTGCTGCCAACAAAAGTAGGGTTTTCACGTTAACCTTCGAGTTCTGCGCCAACTTATAAAACTCGGACTTGAGCACGGTCGTGCTTAGCATTGAGCACGGTCGTGCTCTACTTAGCGTCAGCGAGACGCGGTCCACGCATTGAGCACGGGCGTGCTCACTATTGAGCACGGTCGTGCTCAACTTAAAATCAGAGACACGCTTCTGACTTTAAGCACGGGCTTGCTGGCTGATGAGCACAAGCGTGCTGATGTACCAGAAAGGGACTTTTAGGCTAAAATCTCACTTAGCCCTTAACCAACGTTTTTTTTTAAATAAATAAAACTAGCTTAAAAAAAACATTTTTATGAAAAACAGGGTGTTATAGACCTCCCTGCTCGATTTGCTTCCACCAGAGAGGCGCAGCACTATACATGATATCATCCATGCCGACCAGCCCTCCACTACTTCTACCGTGCCACCACCACAGCCGCATGATGCTGGTGTGTCTTCTAGTCCGCATGATGATGGTCAGCTGACGCCGGTGAACTCCCCCCGACAGGATGACGATGGCAGTTATTATGATGATTATTAGGATAGTTTTAGATTTAGTTGTGTTTTGTAGATACACGGATATTTTATGTATGCAATATTTATTTATTTTAATTTAATTTAAATGCCTGTTTAAATTTATTTGAAATTTCAATTTTGGTTTCAAATTAATAATATAATATATTAATTATAATAAACCAAATAAAAGTAAATACTAAAAAAATTTATATTTAAAAAATAATAATAATTATTAATTTTTTAAAAAAAAGAAATTATTTCCGATGGAATTATCCGTCGGAAAATGACTACCGTCGGTAAGCACAGGCAAATTTCCGACGGAGTTTCCGTCGGAATCTACCGTCGGTAAACACTAACCAGATTTCTGATGGAAACTTCCGTCGAAAACAACCCAACATTTTTCGATGGCTTTTTCTGTCGGTAATTTCCGACGGATTTTGCCCGTCCGTCGGAAAACGTTTTCTACGCGTCTAGTATCGACCGAATACCCTTTTTTTGGTAGTGGAATGAAATATTTGACACAATATATATCTAGGATCACTTCACTCCTTAACTCTCCCACCAAAACCACATTGACCACCTTATGACTCCTATGGGATCCGTGATGTAAATGCACATGTTTTTAAATATGCTTTTACACGAGTAAATAACATGATCTAACTAAGAAGAAGACTTACCTGGATTGCTTAAGGAGTTGACGAGGAATGAAGTGGCAATTCCAGGTTCCATCTGCGCAACATGTAAAACTTTGATTAAAACCACTAAGCCAGCCATAAAGCTAGTTAAAACAAAGGTCATTCAATCAGCACATTATACCATGATCAAAATTCACTATCATGTATAGAATAAAATTTGGAAGAATCCTAGATAGAGTATGTTTCATATAATTAGTCGATGAGACAAGTAGTAGTCAAGGTAAGCTTACGGCTTACCTATCTACTTAGCTATAAATATAATATATACAATATACACAATAAGTAATCAAAACTAATGAAAACTCCAAGCTATTTTTGAAACCAGAAAGATGGAACAGGGAGGATTAATGTGAGGAATGGTGACATAATAAACTCAAACCAGGAGAACGAGATGGAACAAGAGTATCATTATTTTCCAGTTATGAATTAGCAAACAATACATACATATACACACACACACACACACACACACACACACACACACACACACACACACATATATATATATATATAAAATACCATCGGTCCAACATTTTGGTTATCGAGTTCAGCACTCATACTAAACCGATTACTAAAACAGAATGAAAAACATCAATCCCTCCCTGGTTTTACAAGGGACAATGAGAAATTACAAGGGAGAAGAAACGGCAACATAGAGAAATCAAATGAGGGAGAATAGAATGAAGATAGAGTGGTTTTTTGAAAAAAAATTCACAGACAAATGTTAGTTGTTAGTTTTTTGTTATGTTAGTATGGGTGATATTTGAACCTTATACTTTTGAGAAAAAAATTGAGTTGGTAATATTATTATTTTTTAATTAATAAGTGTGTCCATAAAAACTAAAAAACTTTGTTGAAGCGGTGCCTTTGGCCTTTGGCCGCCCATGCTAATAGGATTGAAATCAATTGATAAAACTGAATAATATTGGTTTATTGAAAATTGAATGAATTGGGATTTACATATTACAAGCTTATATAGAAGCTAGAGCACCTATCAGACTAACCAACAAATCAAGAAGCTTATCTAGCTCTACCCAAGAAAATAAAGAAGCTTAGCTAGTCTAACTAATATAACTGACTTAGGATAAAAACAGAAATCAGTTACTTAAAGCTAATTTAAACATGGGCTAATAAACTAATAAAGCTATAAGAGATAAAGCTAATAGCCCCCCTCAAGCTGGAGAATGAATAGTTTTCATTCCCAGCTTGGTTACAAACTGTTGAAAAGGTGCAGGGTCAAGAGCCTTAGTTAGAACATCAACCAATTGTTTGCTACTAGCAACTGGGAGAAGATGAAATAAACGTGCTTGGTTCTTTTCTCTGGCCAAATGGCAGTCGAGCTCGATATGTTTAGTATGTTCGTGAAAAGAATTGTTGGCTGCAATGTGTCGTGCCAACTGATTGTCACAATACAATAGTGTTGGCTGCTGGAAGGGGAGATGAAAATCTCTGAGCAGAAAGGTTATCCACTGTAACTCGCAAGCTGTAGATGCTAAGGCTCGGTACTCGGCTTCAGAAGAGGATCGAGAAACAGTGGCTTGCTTTTTTGGATTTCCAGGAAATCAAGGAGTCTCCAAGGAAGATGCAGAATCCGGTTATGGATCTTCTGGAATCAGGGCAGCTTGCCCAATCTGAGTCACTAAAGGCTTTTAGTTGAAGGCTAGAGCTGCAGGGGAAGAAAAGTCCTTGTGCTGGAGTGTACTTGAGATACTTCAGGACCCGAATGGCTGCCTCATGATGTAGAGAAGTTGGATGCCCCATGAATTGACTTAACTGTTGAACACATAAGGATATATCAGGGCGAGTTTGAGACAAATATAGTAATTTTCCTATTAGTCTTCTATAGGAAGGAGGATCAACAAGAGGAGTGCCTCCTTGTTGAGTGAGCCGAGTGCCCTTTGTCATAGGAGTGGTGACAGGCTTAGAGGCTAGCAAACCACACTCAGATAAGATATCCAAGGTGTATTTCCTTTGGCAAACATGAATTCCAGTTTTGGACCTAGCAATTTCGAGTCCAAGAAAATACTTTAAGTATCCTAGATCTTTGATCTTAAATTTGTGATTCAATTCAGACTTAATGGATGAAATTTCAGTGGAATCATTCCCTGCAAGTATAAGGTCATCCACATAAACCAATAATGCAGTGAAAGAGTTGTTATAATGTTTGATGAACAATGATGAATCAGAGGAAGATTGACTATAACCATTAAGTATAAGAAATTGGGACAGACTTGCAAACCATTGTCTGCTGGACTGTTTAAGACCATATATAGATTTCAATAGTTTACATACTTGATTAGGTTTGGTGGCTGTGATCCCAGGGGGAAGAGCCATATAAACCTCTTCCTCTAATGTGCCATGTAGGAAAGCATTATGTACATCCAGTTGGTGTAAGAACCAATTTTGGGAAGAAGCAATTGCAAGTAAAAGTCTTATTGTAGTCATTTTAGCTA
Organism: Echinosophora koreensis; assembly: GCA_035048595.1. NCBI lineage: Eukaryota > Viridiplantae > Streptophyta > Magnoliopsida > Fabales > Fabaceae > Echinosophora > Echinosophora koreensis. Next base: position 198,798 of record JAPCYP010000095.1, read on the forward strand.
CAGGTGAGTAAGTGTCAAATAAGTCAATTCCCTCTATTTGGTTAAACCCTTTAGCAACTAGTCTTGCCTTATGTCTTTCAATACTACCATCAGCATTGTATTTAATTTTAAAAACCCATTTACAGCCAATAGGGGTTTTTCCTTGAGGCAAGTTAGTGATTACCCAAGTATTATTGAGTTTTAATGCCTCTAACTCAGAAGTCAGGCCAAAACCCATTGAGGGTGTTGGATGGCCTGTTTATATATACTAGGCTCATCATGAATGGAAATAGAAAGAGTATAATGCAAATGAGAAGGTGAAAGAGTGGAATAACCTAAGACAGAAGATAGGGGATAGGATACACCTGTAGTGTTGTTGTTAATGGTGGATACTATATTGCAATGGAAATCCTTCAAGTAAGAAGGCATTTTATGTATCCTAGAAGATTTCCTGAGAAATGCAGCCTCTTGTGGTGAAGTAGAATGTGGAGAATCAGTAGGAGAGGTAGGCACCAAACTAGGATGGTTAAAAAACATAGAGTCTTGCTGCTGCTGCTGCATGAGTGTTGGCAAGCAGTATGGTTGGTCAAAGAGAAAAATAGAATCATCATAAGATGGTGTGGCAGCTTCATCTGCAGGGTTAGTACTGATAGTGGATTTATATGGAAAATGAGATTCATAAAAAACAACATGTCTAGAAATAAAAATAGTTTTAGATTGTAAATCATATAAGAGATACCCTTTGGTTCTAGGTTTAAAACCAAGAAACACACATTTTCGAGCCCTTGCATCAAGCTTATGTCTATGGTTTACTAAAGTACTAGCACAAGATAAACAACCAAAAACCTTTAAGTCAATAAAGGTTGGGGATGATTTGTAAAATAATTCATAACGTGTCCTGTTTTGAAGGACAGGAGTAGGAAGGCGATTTATAATGTGAACAGAATGACAGAGAGCATATGACCAGAATGACTTAGGTAAATGTGAATGAAAAAGTAAAGCCCTAGTGACATTCAATAAATGCCCACGTTTCCTTTCTACAACAGAGTTTTGTTGTGGGGTTTCTACACAGGAGGTTTGATGTAAGATACCAAGAGAGGAATAAAAAGTAGGCATATTAAATTCTACTCCATTATCACTTCTAATTATCTTTACTTTTGCAGAAAACTGATTAGAAATGTAAGTAAGAAATTAGAAATGCATGTTCTGGTTTCATGCTTGCCTTTCATTAAGAAAATCCAAGTGAAACGACTACAATCATCTATAATAGTAAGAAAATACTGGTGTCCTTGAAAAGAAGGAATGCTAATAGGTCCCCATATATCCATGTGAAGTAATTCAAAGATATGTGAAGATTTAGTAACACTAGTAGGAAAAGGAAGTCTAGTTTGTTTTGCTAAATGGCAGCAGTCACATACCAGATTTTTATTAGTAGCAATATAGGGAAAGAAAGTACATAAATGCTGTAAAACAGAATTAGAAGGGTGGCCAAGCCTAAAGTGCCACAAATCAAAAGAAGAATGATGTTCTTGAACACTAGAAGCATTGTTTACATGAGGTTGTGTATCAAGAGTCCTAAAAGTATGTGTACAAGGTATGATAAGAAGCTATTGCCGTAGTATGTAGAGGTTGTTTTGTATCTCAGCATGCCCAATCGTCCTCAGGGTAGGCAAAGCCTGTATAACACAAGCATTAGGTGAAAAGAGTAATTGACAGTTTAAGGAAGTAGTTAGTTTGTAAATGGAAATGAGATTGAAATGAAAATTAGGGATATGTAATACATCTTGAAGATAAAGATCAACTGTAAGGTAAATAGTCCCTGAATATTGTGCAAGAATGATGTCTCCATTTGGCAATTTAACAGATATAGGTGGTATTTTCTTAATTGACGAAAAATATGGTAGATGAGGGCAAACATGGTCACTAGCACCCGAATCTAAAATCCAAGAAGATGATAAGGAAGAAGGGATACCTGATTTAGTAACACTAGAAATCACATGTGAATTGTGATCAGTGGTGTGAGGCTTATTGTTGGGAATGCTAGGATTGCCAAAATCAACTTTTGAAGCATGAAGCAAAGTGATAAGGTGCTGGTAATCCTCACGGCTAAGTGTTAAAGGTGAGTCTTGAGTAGGTGGTTTGTTGGAGCCTGTTGATGAATCTGGTTTGGACACAGAATCAGCAGAACTAGATCCAATGTGAAGGGTTGTACCTTGGTTCCTGGTATGATAACCAGGTGGGAAACCATGCTTGAAATAGGAATTTTCAATTGTGTGATTGGACCGATTACAGTAAATACAAAGCATTGGAGAGCGATTGTTGGAACGTCCTCTGCCCCTTCCTTGTGAGAATCCACCTCTGCCTTGAGTAGAATTAGAGGTAGAATGAGTGGCAAAAGCTGTGGAATCAACAACTGAAGTGGTAGGATAAGGTCTTTCTTGTTGAAGAACCATAGCATAAGCCTGACTGATGCTAGGCAGAGGGTTCATGATCAAGATTTGACTCCGAACAGGTTGGAAAGATTCATTCAGGCCTTTAAGGAAACAAATGACGTGCTCTTTATCCTTATATGATTTTATAGATTTGCTAAGATCGCAGGTACAAACAGAGGCACATGTGCAAGCAGGGGTTGGGCGCAAGAACTCCAACTCATCCCAAATAATCTTCATGTCAGTGAAGAAAGTTGATAAATATCTCTCACCTTGACGCATGGAATGTAGTTCCTGAAGCAAGTCAGACATCCGAAAGTGATTTCCTTTAGTGAAGCGTTCTTGAAGATCCAACCACAAGTCAGAGGCGCGATCAAAATTGGCGGAGCTTTGGGAGATATGAGAGGAGAGTGTTCGAGTGATCCAAGAAACCACTGTATTATTACATCTCTCCCAAGAATCATAAAGAGGGTCCGATTCTGAAGGTTGAGGAAGGGTTCCATTGATGAATTTGATTTTGTTCTTGGAAGAAAGGGCTCGTTTCATGGCACGGCTCCAATGGTAATAATTGCCGCCATTCAATGGCGGAGCAACTAGGATAGCACCGGGATTCTCACCGGGATGAAGGTAGTAGGGGCTTGCTGGATTTTGGGATTGGTCAGATGGTTGTTGCTTGGAGGAAGCATCATCTGATTTTTCAGAAGCAGAGCTAGAAACATTGGATTCTTCAGCCATTGAAAGAAAGAAAATTGGGCGGAAGCTTATTTAGAAGAAGAATAAAACTGATACCATAATAGGATTGAAATCAATTGATAAAACTGAATAATATTGGTTTATTGAAAATTAAATGAATTGGGATTTACATATTACAAGCTTATATAGAAGCTAGAGCACCTATCAGACTAACCAACAAATCAAGAAGCTTATCTAGCTCTACCCAAGAAAATAAAGAAGCTTAGCTAGTCTAACTAATATAACTGACTTAGGATAAAAACAGAAATCAGTTACTTAAAGCTAATTTAAACATGTGCTAATAAACTAATAAAGCTATAAGAGATAAAGCTAATACATGCTCTGGTTATTGGTTGAATGATATTGTCTTAGCTCTTAGCAACTCGTTGGTTTCGGAAATTGCTTGGAGTTTTCATTAATCTTGATTACTAAATTGTATACTGTATATATTATATTTATAGCTAAGGAGATAGATAAGCTAAACTAAACTACTACTAGTCTCCGTGTATAATTAGCTTATTCTGATTATATATGAAAGGCCTTGGCATAGACTATGTGCCTGTTTGGTTAGCGTTTGTAATGGGAGTTTGGCACCCAAACCCCAGTTGCTATAATAATTGGAGTGTTTGGATGCAAAATTGAGTTTAAAATAATTGATTCTTGGTGGGTAGAATTGATTTTAGTGGAAGCAAGAATTTCTAGCTTTTCCATTGAAAAAAATTGATTCTAGATGTAGGACCCACAAAATTCTATATATTTACACCTCAAAAGTGATTTTACTTTGTCATCCAAACAAAATCAATTATTCTAAACTCACTTTTAAAATATTATTACCAAACACAAATCAATTTTTTTAACATTGATTTTTTCAAAATCAATTATTTCAAAATCAATTCTACTAAAATCAATTCAATCAAAATATAAAACAAAGTGACCTTATGTGTTAGAAAAAGCACATATTTTAACATTGTACATTCTTGTGTAGAAAAAATGTAAATTGATCTCATTAACTTGTTTATTTTTTATTAGGTTGGATGACCCAATTCACCGCCCTGTCTATCGGGTACAACTGTTTCTTTCTTTCTTCTTTCTCTTTTTCTTTTGAAAAAGAACATGGTTTTGGGTTTTTTCTTGTTTGGGTTTTCTAGGTTTCTCTGGTTTGGATTTTTTGAGAACAAAGGGAAATGGGTCATATAACTTATTAGTATTGAGCCAAAGATGGATAATCGTGTAACAGATTTTTCAACAAACAACAATAACAAATTAGTAGTTGTAGGTGTCGAGAAGGGATCAAGTTTGATGGTCTTTTTGCAATGCCACCGATGGAACTAGGAATGTAGTACTCATCCTTTCTTTAATAATTTTTTCTGCTTCCCTAGGAGTGTGTAATGATTGATTATTGATGAATTGAAATACTTGATTGAAAAAATCGTATAGTTGATTAAAAGCATGAAATCTAAAGGAGCTTCAAGGGTGGAAGCCTTGTGCTAATAAAAGTATTCTTGAAAAAGGTTCTCCGTTTTCTAGAAGAGAAATCACCCTATCTTGACAATTATTTTAGTAGTTTGTAGCATAGATTGTCAACTTTTTTTTTAGTGAAATTTGTTTCTAGAGCATACTGACTTTTTCTTGAATTTATTTTCAAGTTCACTTTCAGATAGATGAATGTAACAAATTTAACAAATATCCACGAATACCTGATATCCACGGGTATTCGTAAACCCGCTAAATACCCGCCTAACGGGTAACCGCACGGTTAATGGGCAAGGACGGGTAGGATTTTCACTCGACGGGAGTGCTACACATGCCTGCCCTGCCCCATTGCTATTGCTAAGAAAGAGAGACATTTCTCTTTGTTTGTTTTTTTAAAAGCCTTTCTTCATTCATTTAATTATATTTTGAGTTTTATTGTTTTTATTCGTTTTGTTAAATGTGATTGTTCTGGGCCACATTGATGGGTTTGTTGTTATGCTTGTTTTTATGATATTCTGATGTACACTTTTTTTTTGTTTAAAAATAAAATAACAATTAGATATTAATAAAAAAATTTGTTTGTAAAAACTTTGAGATTGCGCTAAATCTATTCTATGCTTAGGGCATTACTATAATGAACAATTGTGGGTCTCAACCTTAGACCAAAAGTAATAATTAAGTATTACAAATAAATATGATATTTTCTTTTCTTTTCTTAAAAAAAAACTTGTTGATATTTGATTTTGTTTTGTCCTTATGCTTATCATTGTTATGTTTCTCGTTATGGATGTGGGTAAGATTACGACGACAAAATATCAATAAGTAGCTATCTTGAGGTGAGGTGAGGATCGTCATCATTTGTTTCGCTTGGAGTACTAATGGGGCTTATGGGATATCAATACAATCTTAAATCCAAACTTTTGGGGTGTCTTATTTTGTGCTTCACTTTCATGTTGTGAACTGTTTTGAGAAATTATGAAATTAAATTTTAATTAATGTTGCGATTTAAGATTCAAACGGTGGAATACCCATAAGTAGCTGTAATAACAACGAAATTATGATTTTCTTGAGGTGAGGATTATTCTCTTTTGTTTCACCATGAGTGCTGACGGGGCTTAAGTGGTATCGGTTCCATCTTAGATCCTAAATCTTGGAGTGTTTCTTTTTATGCTTCAAATTCGGTGTTGTCTGTCTTGAACGATCATAAATTCATATGTTAATATAGTCTTAATTCCAAAATTTAAAATATTAATTTTTAATAGTAAATGATTTAATCTGCGTGTCTTCTCGTAATAAAAATATTAAAACTTTGTCAATGATGGATAATTGGGGGATGACCAGAGTTACGGTTGTGTAAATTCTTCCCATTTTTCTTGAGGCTATTTTATCGGATTTCACCAGGAATGCTAACGGGTTGTAATTTTCACAAACCGAAACAAATAAAATTTCTCAATGAAAAAATTAAATATAAAAATTCTGCTGATGACAGACTAATTGAAGGATAATCGGAGTGACACGTCATCTTCCAATTTTTTTATCGTTGACAACATTTTTGAATCCCATACTTTGATCTAGAAAAAGTATTTGTTTTGATTTATGAAAATTAGACTCCTTCAGCACTCCTAGTAAAATCCAATGAAATTGTCTCAAGAAAATTGGAAAGATTTTAAGCAACCGTAACTCCAGCTATCCCCTAATTATTCCATCATTGGCAAAGGATGGCACAAACTTTGTTCTTCATGCATAGTTAGTTGGAGCTATGATGGCTATAGAGGTGGCTTATAACAAAGGATGGCACAGATTTTGGCTAGAATGTGATTGTAAGCTTTTAATTCTACTTCTATTGTTCCTTGGAACTTAATATATAGGTGGAGAAATTGTATAGTGCTCATTAATAGGATGAACTTTAGATTTTCCCATAGTTTTCGTGAGGGCAATAATTGTGTAGATAAGCTTGCCTCACATGGTATTAGTATTCATGGGTTTCATTGGTTGGATACCATCCCTAGTTTTATTATGGATGATTTTTTTATAATAGGGTAGGCCTCCCTAATTACAGGTTTAAATAATGTTCTTGAATCGGTTTTGGTATATGTCCCCCTTGCTTTCTTTGTATTCTTTTCATTTTTAGTAATAAAATTATGGTGTGTTGTAGAAGATTGGTAGTTCAGGGGTGTCATCCTAGTTGGGATGTTTATTTCTATTGTGATGCTTCTGCATGCCATTTTGTTTGAAAAAAATTCGACCCATTTTCATAATGAACATCTAGCAAAGGTCATGGGTTGTCTACTAACCTGAACCCATCAAGACTTAAGACGACCCAAAAAACAGCTTCAGGCCCTACTTACGTTCATGTTCACCTATTCATTTGTTAATATCCATTTTTATATCTTAAAATGAAAAACAAACAAACAACCCAACACCCTAATAAGACAAACACAATAATAAGTCTATCAAAGAACTGAAGCCCAAATATTCAAACATGGAACAAACTAAAAAAAAAACAAATAAAACAGAATTAACTAAAATAGAATAAGCTTGAAGAGAGATATACCTCTCTTTCTTCATGTTACCATCAAGGAAGCAACAGGGGAGAGACGCTTGCTACTGTAGTTTCATATCTGTACGGCGGCAATGGTCCGGAATGCGGCGGGGTGTCTACCTGGTCTGAAATGGCGACATGGTGGTCTGGTTGTTGATCTGTGTCGATATGGAAGGGAGTTGGACAACAACGTGATGGCTGGAGGGATTCAAATTTACTACAGTAGAAGAAATCTCACATTTACGTAGTTAAGTGAATCCAAACCATTGAAATCATCCAACGCACCAAATTGCCTTCCTCATATTTTATAGTTTTTATTTCCAAACGATGTCATTCAAATTGAAAGAGAAGGAAGGACCAACAATATGGAAAATGAGGCAAGAGGAAGAGGACCTCGTCGGAGAAGCCGTGTTGCTGTTTTGACAGAGAAACGAAAGAATCACTTGCTTGCAAGTCAATTTCGAAGCGGAAGCTTCGTACCGCAGTGGACATTGAAGACGTGTGGCTCGAGGTTTCTATCATGTCTACTTTGCCTAACCATCCCAAAATCGTGAAGCTCAAGGCGACTTATGAAGATAACAAAAATGTTCACCTTGTTATGTGCGACACCCCTTCTTGGGACATCACATAGTAACGCGTTGCGGAAAATAAAACTTTAATTATGCTGGTTACTTTCGAAAAATAAATAAGATTTTCTGACACTTTTCTTAATACAAAAATGGTGATAAATTTTTTTCTTTTATTTTAACATACAACAACACAGTCAAACATAGTTATATTTATACATATGCATCATCAGTTTTATACAAAAGACCTTTATCAGTGTAGGCCATATACAAAAGAACAAAGTAAAGAATATAAAACATACAACTATATAGTGACCAGTCTAGAACCATCTAACAAAATCATGGCTCTCAGTAGCCAGAAGCAAACTGATGAAGTCACTAACCCAAAAATGAACTCTAACTACAGGTGGTCCACAACTAGTGATAACCATTGGGAGATCGGGATGATCACCCCCACCCTCTGTAGGAGTATCCGGTGAAGATACTGCTGCCCTTGCTCCCTCATCAGGAGAATCATCATCCTCGTCACCGAAAGGATGGTACGCTTGCTCCTCCTCAACAATCTCCTCAGGGTCCTCCTCCTCGAACCCCGGATCCAAAACAACCTCTAAAGGAGGTGAAGCCGGTGTTGCGGCCTGCAAGGGCTGTGCCAAAGGAGGATGAACCTCAAGCTCTCCCTGATCAACCATGTGCTGCAGAAAAAGCCATGCTGGTGGTAGTGATATCTCAATCGTCTCTACAAGATGAGTTCGTCTCTGAGGTCCCGCTGCTAGTGTGTCGACAACCTCTCGTATGGGGCCCGTGTACGTGCCGCTGTGTTCCCCTGGGTTAATAACCCACGCGCCAACGTCCTCAGCATTCTCAAACGCGATGGAGCAGATCCTCGAATGAGCCAGAGGCATCTCCGGATCCATCTATACTCAGTAGAAATATATACCACACGGAAGAGAAACCAATAATAAAATGCGCAAGGGTGAGAACTAATATATGGATTTTAAAATGATAACTACATGCGCGACACACAAAACATCATATAACATGTATAGTTATAACAACATAGATGTTTAAAATAAACAAATAGTTTATCAAAAGGTTTCATACCCGACAGTCATCGTCATTTAAAACAAATGCATGACACTTCTATATTCACCATCTAAACTTTGTACTTAATCTCCGGAGATCCCAACACCATATCTATGAGCTGATCAAGCTCTCTTTGCCAAATAAGGCATACCAAATTTAACCATAGTACTGTCCAAAACTAGGCACAGTGGTGATTGTCTATAGTCTATGGTTTTATTGTCTATCAAGGCACAATAATGAAACAGCATGATTATCTTGCCATCAAGAAATCAAGATCAAACCCATAGGCACGTCTGCCAGAAATCCATGGAAAACATTTTGTTCACGTCATTTTTCTTTGTGTTCATTCTTACCTTGTCGAAGCTCAAAGGCTCCCGACCAACTCAACTTTTAAACATTCAAGTTTATCATCAATTTCAACCAAAAAGGATTCCAAATCCAAATGTGCAAATCACGAAGTCTTGACCGATGCACCAGTCTTAGATTCGTAGATTTTAGCGCACAAAAATCCAAACAACTTTTATAGGACATACAACTCCACAACTTCACCTTTAGGACACACGGTCCATACCATAAAACGCTAGAACACCGACGTCTCGGCCGCTAGGTCCGTCTTTCAACTTTAAAATTAATTTCGTTCTGTGCAATACAAATTCAAAAACAAAATCTCCTCAACTTAGCTATCAAAGCGAGCCAGAGTACCCTTGTTGCCGGAGTGACCCCCTGTTGGGGTGGAATGAAATTCACGGATCAATTTGGAGGGTAATTCAGACTCCAGAGGAATAAAAATGCGGTCCCGAAAGTAGAGAAGACCTTGTTGGACCTTGAAGGTGGTGGTTGCAGCTCCTTATGTGTGAAACTTTGGGATTAAAGTGATGCTAGTGGGGTGAGAAGCATAGAAGGATCGAAGTTGCTCAAGAAGCAATGGTTGACAGAAAGAGACCCTTGCAAAAATTGGTTCCTGTGTTTCCGGCAATCGAGATAGTGCATCTACCACCATGTTTGTGTGCCCAGGTGTGTAAATAATTTCATAATCAAACCCCAACAATTTTGTTAACCACTGTTGTTGAGCTGGTGTTTGGATAGTCTGTGACAATAGGCCCTTTAGGTATTGTTTGGTTGGAGGGGAATGGAGGGGAGGGGAGGGGAGGGGAGGGGAGGGGATATTTTAAATCTTTTGTGTTTGGTTCAAATTTTAGGAGGGGAGGGGAGGGGAGCAAAATCCCTCCTGGGTCCATTTTAGCTCCCCTCCAATATTGGGGGGATTTGGAGGGGAGGGGAGGGGTTTTAAAACTTTTCATGTGTATTGACTAAAATAACCCCACTTTTCTATTTTTAAATAAATAATTATAAGGTTTAAAAGTAAAGTTGTATTAAAATCCCTCCCCTCCCCTCCTGAACCAAACATGAAAGTGTTATTTCCCCTCCCCTCCCCTCCCCTCCCTCCCCTCCCCTCCCCTCCAATGAACCAAACACCCCTTTAGACTTTTCTTATCTGTAAAAATGTGGAAATGGCACCCCAATAGATAGTGATGCCATTATTTTACTGCCGCTATAATTGCATGCATTTCCCTCTCATAAGCAGAAGCACCCTACATTTTAGGACATAGTTTCTTGCTAAAATAGGCGAGTGGGTGGGATCCTTGAGATAGGACAGCCCCCATAGCGGTGCCTGAGGCATCAGTTGATACATCAAAGGGTAGGGTAAAATTAGGAATTCCCAATACAGGTAGTGAAATCATGGCCTGCTTAAGAGCCTTAAAGGTGATTTGGACCTGTGGTGACCAAGAGAAATTTTGTTTTTTGAGTAGGTCAGTGAGGGGGCTAGTTATGGAAGCATAGCCCTGCATAAACTTCCAATAGTAGCCCGTTAGGCCAAGGAAACCCCGAAGTGAAGTTATGGATGTTGGAGCTGGCCATTCTTGAATGGCCTGTAGCTTCTCGGGGTCAATAGCCACCCCTTGATGACTGATAATGTGGCCCAAAGAGGACACTTGGGAAACACCAAATTGGCACTTGGAGAATTTGGCAAAGAGTTGGTGTGTGGCCAGCAGGTGGAGGACTTGGTTTAAGTGGTCTAAGTGGGAATCCCAAGTAGTACTATAGACTAGTATATCATCAAAAAACACAAGTACAAATTTATGGAGAAAACATCGAAATACCTCATTCATAGTGGATTGGAATGTAGATGGTGCATTCGATAGTCCGAAGGGCATCACTAAGAATTCAAAGTGCCCATCAACGGTGCGAAAGGTTGTTTTAAATGTCTTCCGGGGCAAGAAGGATTTGATGGTACCCGGACCGAAGGTCCAATTTAGAAAAAGCAGTGGCATCATGTAATTCATCAACTAACTCATCCATAGTAGGTATAGGGACCTATCCTTGATGGTGATGGCGTTAAGTGCACGATAGTCTACACAAAACCGCCACGTCCCATCCTTTTTCTTGACCAAAATCGCCGGGGAGGAAAAGGGACTAGTGCTAGGGCGTATAATGCCCTCTTGGAGCATGTCTTGAATCATTATGGTCATAATTTCTTTCTGAGAGTGTGGGGTAACAATATGGGCGGACATTCACGGGGTTGGCATCGGGTTTTAGGTGGATATGGTGGTCTGAGTTTCGGTGAGGGGGTAGGCCATGTGGAACGCTGAAAACTGATGTGAATTGTTGTAATAAGTTGGCTAGGGAGGGTTCTAATGAAGTGGTGTCGAGAATGGCTTCAGGTGCAGGAGGGGTAGGATAAGGGTCAAGGGTTGATATGGTGATGCTATGTGTAACATTTCTGACTACTCTATGGATTGATGACTAACCCCACAGACCACCACGAGTTTTTTCAGCGTGCTTTGTCCTCACTCACACGCTTCCTGGAAAAACTTCCCAAGAGGTCACCCATCCTAGAATTGCTCCAAGTCAAGCACGCTTAACTGTGGAGTTCTTAAGTGATGAGCTTCCGAAAAGAAGATGCATCTTATTGGTATAGGTAGTACCAATCAATTCATATAAGTCATCCTCAACTGTATAGTCCCATACCTATACAGTCTCAGGATCCCTCTCATTCCGGTGTGTAATCGGTTCATTCATGTGTCCCTTTGCCTAAAAGCCTGCCAGGAGCCACTCCTTGTCCGTGCCTACTTGCACCGGCGACCACTCCCCACCCTCGTCGGCCCCGGGTGTCACATGCCCACTAGCTTCCACTTGGTTCATCCCCGAACCACACCGTACTGGGAGAGGTGCGGCTCTGATACCATTTGTAACATCTCTGGCTGCACTATGGATTGACGACTGACCCCATAGACCACCACGAGTCTTTTCAGCGTGCTTTGTCCTCACTCATATGCTTCCTAGGAAAAATTCCCAGGAGGTCACCCATCCCAGAATTACTCCAAGTCAAGCACGCTTAACTGTGGAGTTCTTAAGTGATGGGCTTCCGAAAAGAAAATGCATCTTGTTGGTATAGGTAGTACTAATCAATTCATATAAGCCATCCTTAACTGTATAGTCTCATACCTACACAGTCTCGGGATCCCTCTCATTCCGATGTGTAATCGGTTCATTCATGTGTCCCTTCACCTAGAAGTCTGCCAGGAGCCGCTCCTTGTCCGTACCTTCTTGCACCAACGACCACTCCCCGCCCTCGTCGACCCCGGGTGTCACACTATGGGCTGAAATAATACTATCAGTGAAGAGAAAACGGTGGAGTTGGGCAAGGGTGGCTAGTGTGGGGGTATTTGGGGGTAGGCCAGTAAGGGTAATAGAGTTGTTGTGGTAGGTAAATTGGATTGAGGGTATAGTGTAATCAGATAGGAATTCTCCTAAGGTTTAAAGCCATTGGACCCCTAGCACCAAATCAACCCCATGTACAGGTAGTATGAAAAATGGGATAAGGAACACTTGGTCAGCTAGGACAATGGGCACATCGACACAGCTGCCATTACATTGGATAGAATCCCCATTCCAACAACAACGGAGAAGGGGTTAATGGCTAGGATAGGTAGATGGAGGAACTCAGCCACTCGGGTTGTAATATATTGTGTGAGCTACTCGAGTCAATGAGAATGGTAACATTTAGTTCATGAATCTTTCCAGTAATGCAAAGGGTTCTAGGTGAAGGTGGGCCAATGAGGGCAGCTTGGGAAAGGTGAAAATGCTCATATGGGTTGGGTATGGAAAGTAATGGTTCGGTTTGGGTAAGGGCAGAAATTGTTTACGTTGGTATCTATGGGTTTGGCTCCATTTGTCATCACAATTGTAACAGAGGCCTTTGGAGCGCCTCTCATGCATTTCTTGAGGTGACAAACGACGGATGGGTAGGTTAGAGAGGTTGGATTGTTGGGTTTGTGGTGGTTTTATTGTAGGAGTTTGGTTTGGGTATGGGAATTTTTTTTGGTTCTGGGTGGGTTAAATTTGGTATCTAGCAGTTTGGCCTCCAAGAGCTTGGAGAGGCCAATGGCATGGGAGAGTGAATGAGGTTTCATGATTGCTAGTTCCCTTTGGATTTCTGGCTTGAGTCCAGAGATGAAACAGTTGAGTAGCATTTCAACAGGCATGCCAAAGACTCGGTTGGAAAGAGTCTCAAACTACTGATGATATTCCATGACTGAACCCACTTGGCGGAGTTTGAAAAGTGCTGCCTGGTGATTCTCAAAAGATGAGGGGCCGAATCTGAGTTCTAAGGCTCTAATGAAAGCCTCCCAAGTGGTAATTTTTTGGTTGCCCGCCATCCATTTGTACCATCCTAGTGCTTCCCCTTGCATGAAAAAAGGCACATATGTCATACGTTGAGAAGGGGGCACCTGGGTGAGATCAAAATATTGTTCAGCTTGGAATATCCAATCCAAAGGGTTAGAGCCATCAAAGGAAAAGAGGGTAATTTTGGGGGGTTTTGGTGTAGGAATGGGTGGTGAAAATGGTTGTCCAGAAAGGTGTTCCCTGATCAATGTGGGTAGTTGTGATGCTAGGAATTGTTGAAAGTTTTCCTCTTGAGTAGTGATAGCCTCAATACACAGTTGCATCTCTCTAATCTGGCCTGTAATTTCATCTGTGTATTTATCATATTTTTTTCAGATTAGGGAGGCATTGGCGCAAGCAAATGAAAGCACCAATGATACAGGGTCTCAAAAGGGCAGTCTCCACTGGAGGGACTCCTAAGAAGGGGGACAAGAGGAAATAAAGGAAGACAATAAAATTTGGATGCAAATCCTTTTTCTGATATTTTCATTAGACAAAAGGCTGTATATAAAAGATTACAATTCCTACTATTACGATGATAGTGCCATATGGCTATCAGAATGGCAATTCTTAACAAGGAAAGGAATCTACTAACAAATTACTGTAACATAAATAGAAAAGGAAATTCAAAGATGATTCTAGAATTGAACAGGTGATCCAGCTTGTAAAGTCACCGCTCCACATAGTCATCCAACCAGCTTGGCCCTTTTTTTAACTCTTTTGGGCCTTTCATTCATGTTACTACGCGACCCATTAGGCTCAATATTTTCTTGTTCATTTGCTATACCTTCCAGAAATGTATTACGGAGATGGCGAAATGGCGAAGGAACAAAGAACAAGGGCGAAGGCACTTTTTCTTTTTGATTTCTCTTCTTTCTCCCTTCTCTGTATATGTATTTGTGGTCTTAGAGTGATGTTTTATGGGTTAATATTTTGTTTGATCTAGAAAGATGGTTAACAATGGAGGAATATGATTTTCTTTGTGGGTTATGTTTGTTGGATGGGTTTATGGTGCTTGTGAATATGCTTCAATGGTTGATGGTAAAGAGTTTCAAGGTAATGTGAGGCTTTAGTGTTGAGGTTGAAGATGGACTCTGATGGAGATGGGGCTCTGGTCTTTATTGTGGTTCTTTTTTGGATTAATGAAGATGGTGATGAATGACTATGGAGCTTTGCTTGGTGGTGGTTTTATGGATGCTGAAGGATGAAGATGGATTGATGATGGAAAGCTTGAAGTAGAATGGAGAAAGGAATGGCAGAGGGTTATTGGTTATGGAGGATCTCTCATTTTTTTTGTTCTGATGCTCTCCCTCCTTTGTTTTTACACGCCCCTCCCCCTTTGCTTCTACCATTTTGCTCTAAATTTATGCACCATGAAGAAAAGAAAGTGACAAAGAAATTCTGCTAATCCAGCTAGAGAAAGGATGACGGTCATGGGATTTGTCTCATACAGTGGTGCAGTGTAGTGTAGTGATCAGTGTACCATTTTTGTGTAAAAAGGAGAGAGAACCCAAAACAAGAAGAAAGATATGTTTGACTTTTGCTTGAAAAAGAAGAAGACAGGGTGCTTCGGGTTGGAGAAAACAGGGAGGACAAAATACTCTTTTTTAATTCTTTATTATTATTTTCACATTTGAAAACTCTTTTTTTTTTTCTTTGATTTCACTATGGACTCAAACATGGGCTAAACAAAGATTGGGCTCAAAACATGAACAAAATTGATTTTATTTTTATTTTTATTTTTTCTCTTCAAAATATTAATTAAAAAGAATATACCCGGATAAAATTAGGTGTTCACAGTGTAGAAGAAGGTTTTCATTAGCAAGTACAAAATGAAAGTACTTCATATTTTGTTTGAGTCCATTCTTTTTAAATTTAATTTCAGTAATAAGAAATAATTATTTTTTCTTTTTCTTAAATTCTTTCACAAACCTTTCTAATTACTTGTGGGGGGATGCAGTAATGCTTGTTATGTGATTAATAGGGTCCTAATAAGACTAATTTTAAAGAAAGTCCCCCTATGAAACTATATAAAGGGAAAATTCCTAATATCTCCTACCTTCATGTATCTTTGGATGTAAATATTTTGTGTTAAATAGTGGAAATGATAATATAGGAAAGTTTGGTGGTAAAGCTGATAAAAAAATAATTCTAGGTTACTCGTATTATACCTAAAAAGACGTTTAACATTGTTTAAGCTCTATCTATTTCTATGCTATTAAAGGGGTAAACAAAGATAATGTTTACAAAGTGCTATCATAGGGATAACTACAATAGAGCTTTTTTAAGGAAATGTTATCTTTTTCTTTTTTTCAAAAATAAAATAAAATCTCATACTTTCATGTATTTAGTGCCCAAGCCCGCATATTCAATCACTACAAAAAAAAGACCTAAATACCGACCGAAGAATTCGGTCGCTAAAAATTCCAGCTCGGTCGTTAATCAACTTTGCAACCGAAACTGCAACTGAATTTGGGGGTCCCAAAAATTGTAGTCGAAACTCATGTAGCGACCGATCTAGGTATTCGATCTCTATTCGTGATCGCCATTTCCGACCGCTAAAATAAATAATTCGATGGCTACTCAATTGGTCGCTTTGTTCCTGATAACCACTTTAGCGACCGAATAAAAGTATAAATAGTGATGAATTTTAGATTATAAATATTCTCACCCAAGTGTAGATATCTTTTGTGAATTTGAAGGAGGCCTATACTAGTCATTTACCAATTTTTCCAATTCTTTCCGTTTACAACATATAGGGATATAAGTCGGTTTTGCTTAACCAAATCAATCGGAAAAACCTAATGTTTGGTTTTGGTTCGGTTCATCGGATCTAATCGGGACACAACCTCCTTGATCCAACTCAAGCATGATACTTGCTTAATCTATACTTTAAATTTGTTTTCTCTTCAAAGGTTACTTTCATCAATAGTTTAATTATTTCTTTTTTTTATCTAGTTAGCTGAAACTTGCTTATGACAATTATAAAAGTTTTAAAATTGCATTTTGAAAATGATAAAAACATTATTGGGCAACTCGATCACTCATCTAAACTAACCCAGTAATGTTTGGGTTGGTTTGATTCAAGTTTGACATCTTAAAATTGGCTAACCCAAACCAACTCAAACCAATTAAATTTGATTAGTTCAGGCATTTTTCTCCCTAACAACCCACCCAATCCGATTATATCCCCATTTTCACATGTTTCATCATTTCACAACTTTCCTCCACTTAATTTTGAATATATCTCGATCAATCTATTTTAATTAGTTCGGACATTTTTTCTCCACTCAACTAACCCAACCCATTTATATCTCCATCTTCACGTTAGTTACATCGTTTCACAACTTTCGTGTTTACTTCATTTTTACTACTTCTTTTGCTTTATTTTCCCCCTAATCTTCAAGTTCGTTCATGTATTATTGTTAATTTTTTTTTTGTACAAGAAGGGGCATTAAAGCCCAGGATAATACAGGTTGTTGCCTACATAACTACTTGCCAGGGTATGTAAGCCCCTGAAACATATTATTATGTTTTTTAGTTGCTCATAAGATGTAAATGTAATGCTTCGTAAATATAAATTAGGGTTAAGTATATTTTGATCCCTATAAAATTGGTCAAATTTGATTTTGTTCCCTATAAATTTTTTATTCTTTTTTAGTCCCTACATTTAATAAAAGTAGTGTGTTTTTAGTCCATCACTAGGGATTAAAAACACACAATTTTATTTTATTTTTAGGGACTAAAAATGAATAAAAATTATATAGGATCCAAAAATCAAATTTTATCAATTTTATAGAGATAAAAAACATATTTAACCCTATAAATTATTTAGAGTTACACTTTGGAATTACTTATTGAGCTACATGAAGATAATAATATATAACTATTTGATTTTAGACTAGTTTATTTTATTTTTAAAACAATTTATAATTAAGAGCATATTGAAAATTTTTTAAACAATATTATTATTTTATGAAAAGCATTACTAACAGACTAACAGTGTAACTAAAACAGGCTTTCATGTCAGTTTACTCTTTCTTTTAATTTTATTATTATTTTATTTTGTCATATTCTCTTTCTTAGTCTACGTGGTTGTTTTCTTTAGGTTTAATTATTGAGTTGGTCTTTGAATTATTTGAGAATTTTCAAATAGGTCCCTAAAATAAAATAGTTTTTAAATAGGTCCATGAACTTATATAAAATTTTCAATTGGGCCCCTGAACTAAAAAATTTCTAGTTAGGTCCCAGAACTTATATAAAATTTTCAATTGGGTCCCTAAAGTAAAAATGTGACTATATAAAATAAAAATAAATAATAAATTAAGTAATTCAAAATATAAATAAATAATATGCGATATAATTTAAATAACTCAAAATAAAATAATATTATTTAATAAATATTGAAAAAGTTCAAGAAAAACATCAATTAAAATATAAAATAATATAATAAATAATAAAATAAATTAAGTAACTCCAAATAAAATTCACAATCAAAATAAGATGTGATATTTATGTAACTAGATTCTTTATTTTATTATTATTTCAAATAATAAATTTTTTTTAAATTATATATATTTTTAAATATTGATTTTTTTACTTAGTTTCATCTCTTATTATAATATTAGAATAAAAATTAACTCAAATAATGACATTCTCTGCTAAGTTTCATCCTTTACTATTTTATTTTTGTTTTAAACATTTTTTTTCAAAATCATCATTTAATAATATATTACTATTTTAAAAAAGTATTTTTTTTAATTGAGTTTTATCATTTTAATCTCTTAATATTTTTTATAAAACATGAATTTTCTAACACAATTTCATATTTCATTATTTTATTATTATCATTTCAAGAACTAAATTTTGTCGCTCAAATTTATCTATTTTTATTTAATTATTATGCTAAACAATAAAGGCATGCTTGCTTTGTTTATAGTTTCCTGTTTTCATTTCCTATTTTCACATAAATAAATACAAAACTACCACCTTGTTTTCATTCCATTTCTTGTTTTCAGAAATTTGAATAGGAAACACTGTAAACAACTTTTTTTCTGTTTTCACTGTTTCCTGTACAAATCTTTGGAAATAGGAAACAGAATGAAAACAAGGTGTCAGTTTTATAATTATTTCTGAAAACAAGAAATTAAAACATAAAATTTAAAACAAAGCAAACGGGTCCTAACTTTTCTCACTATGTTTTATTTTTTTACTTTATTATTATTATTATTATTATTATTATTATTATTATTATTATTATTATTTTAAATAGTGAGTTTTTCCTCTCTTATTCATCTTTTGTCATTTTTATTATGTCAAATAGTATTTTTTTTTAAATTTGATCATCTATTTTTTTTTTTTTTTTTTTTATATATTCACCTTTCTACTTTAGGGACCCAGTTGAAAATTTTATATAAGTTCAGGGACCCAATTAAAAATTTTATATAAGTTTAAGGATCTGATTAGAAATTATTTTAGTTCGAGGACCTAATTGAAAATTCCTAAATAGTAGCAGCCCAACATTGCAAGGATCTAAAATAAAATCCAGCATCCAAACGAAGAGGGGCCCTGCTATTGGCACTGATTTTTTTTCCTATTTACACCTTGCAGGTTTTTTTTTTCCTTCTGTTTTTCCAAATACACCCTTAAGTATCATATCCTTCCCACACCTCACCTACCACATCCGGAAAACCTAAAATGCCCCATCCCCTCCCCACACCGCGAGACCACATCCGGAAACTAGGCCCCCACCTTCTCCCACACACCGTGCGCCACCCACACAGCAAGTGGAGTCAGCCGAGCGCCTCCCACCTTGACCCTAGCACCGCGCGGCCTCCTATCACCACTCGGCGTGAACCCATCGCATTCCCCATCTCTTCAGGTAACTCCAACTCTTTCATCTATTCCTTTTCAAGATTAATGAGGTGTTAGATTAGGGCAGTTTTCCGGTCGTGGTCACGGCTGTGAAGTTTAAACTCCTTCGCATTAATTGGTCAGCCCTCCGCATTATATATATTTTCCGGACGCCCACGTCCTCATTATGTTTTCCGGACAAGCTCCGGATTTGCATTTTCGGACGCTTCCGGATTTGTTTTTCCTGATGCTTCCAGATTTGTTTTTCCGGACGTTTCCGGATTTGTATTTCCGGATGTTATCCGGAGTTCAAATTCCGGAAATTTTCCAGATTTCACTTTTCGGATTTGTTTTTTATTTTATTTTTGGATTTTTTTTTTTTAAATACTGAAATTGCAATTTTTACTGGAGTCTAGTGTCCATTATTGGGAAGTGTTTCTACTGCACTAATAGGAGCATTGTCTAATAACATTTGTGTGGGTTATGTTGGCCATAATTCATTTATGTAATTGTTGTATTGGGTAGGTGGGTATAGGTTCTTGTCAGGTTATTAAATGGGACCACGTTGGTGTGGGTTTGAACTTTAGCTATAGCTCAACCTTTTTGCAAGATGTAGTTTGTAGTTTGAAGCTTAATATATAGCCTGTTATTATTACTGAATTTCTGCATCTCCATTATTATGCAGCATGGTGCGTACTCATAGTGGACGGGGCCCTCCTATTGACCGTTAGCGACCGACAGCTTCTGCGCATGCACAACGTGCTGCTGCTAGCCGTGTACATCAGGCTCAGTAGGATGATGAGGTAGTTGTACAGGATCCTGCTCCAGAGGTTGAGGTCCCTGTACAGCTTCAACCGGAGGATGATGTTCCTTTACCTGATAAGTCCTTCCCTGGAGGGCCAGAGGATACGTCTGTCCTTAGGTCATACGTTGAGCATGTTGCACACGCGCTATGGAACGGAGACGTAAGTATCCTCTATAAATTATAATCTTAATAATTTACATTTTGATTTAGTTTAGTATTAAATAAATTGTTTTCAATGATATTTCACACGCGTTTATGGTTGCAGGACCGTCGTGAGCTTAAGGTTGTCACACATGGATGGAAGCTAGCAAGATTCCCATGCAACCATATAGAAGTTGAGACTATTGTTAGGGACTCTAGTTTGGGACCCCTGATGCACTGCTCGCACCTCAATGTTGAGAAGGGGTTGTTGTCAGCCTTTATCGAGAGGTGGCATAAAGAGACATGCACCTTTCACTTACCATTTGGCGAGATGGCAATTACTTTGGAGGACGTCTCGAGCCTATTGGATCTCCTAACCACTGGTACATTTTTCACACTGCCTCTCATGGACAAGGCCACCGCAAACTCGTATCTGGTTGAGTATTTAGGAGTGGAGGAGTCGGAGGTTAAATATGAGACTGATGGGACTAGAGGTGCACATGTTCGTTTTAATTGGCTAGAAGATGTCTACCGGGAGTAGTTGGAGGCAGGGGAAGTAGAAAATACGGCTAGAGCATATCTATTACACTTGGTTGGTTGCACAATTTTTGCGGATAAGAGTTCGACATACGTTGATGTTGCATTCTTGGAGCTGTTTCGCAACCTTGGCGACTGCAGAAGATTTGCATGGGGCACAGTTGCCTTAGCATACCTGTATGACCATCTATGTGAGGCTAGTCGGCATAACGTACGACAGTGTGGAGGTTACATGACCCTTTTGCAGGTATAACGTGTTTATTATTTATAGGTTTTTTTTTTTTTTTTTTGCTATTTCATATCATTGAGACATTACTGTCGTTTCAGGCTTGGATACTTGAACATTTTCCAACCATTGGCATGCGTAACTTGACAGATGGATACACAGAAGACTCCCCAAGAGAACAACGATTGACATCTGCGAGGGGTGGAGGTGTAGTTCTTCCATTTCGGGTTGCCATTGATCATTTGAGAGCAGAGGACATCATCTGGATGCCTTATGAGGATCACAGGATTCATTGACCATTTGCTGACATCTCCCTTTTTTCCGGTTTCATTAGATGTGGCCGGATGAGGCACCATCATCTACCAGAGAGGGTCTTACATCAGTTTGGTTATATTCAAAACATTCCTCTATCACCGTTTGTTGTAACTGGTGTTAGACTGTCATCTGAGGAGGTAGATGCAAAATGGTCTGTGTATGTTGAAGACTTGGTCGTTACGGGACCACGTGTTACTTATCCATCGCAGTGTGTAGATGGATACATGATGTGGTACCAAAGGATCTCACATCCCTACCTGATACCACCAGGTCAAGGACCTCCTCCTAGGGTGCCGGTGGTCCAGACTGACTCTACTACAGATGACAGTTCCAGTATTTTTGTTCAGCAAGTGGTAAGTAAGTTTATGTATTTCTAACAACGTCTTGTGTTTATTTCGATAGTTGTGCATTAATGTAGTTAATTTCGAATTTGCAAGAGAGGTTTCAGAAGATTAATGACTTGGTCCAAGAGATGATTGATGGAAACATAGTAACCCACGGCACCATTGCTTGGGAGCACGTGCAAAAAGCATTGTCACTAGCTCATGGAGGCATTCAGTTCGCCAAGACATATCAAAGGAGAAAGAAGTCTCGATCAGCTCCCTCTACCAGTTGATCAGTTGTAGTTGTTTGAACACCTTAGTGATTAATGTGGTTATTTTGTTATTTTGGTAAACTTGATAACAATGATAAGGTATTGTAATAAATCTTAGCAAACTTGATAATCCTTGTACACAAAAAATTAGTTGTCATATATATAAGTTGGAGTGAATCAATGTTCCCTAAAAAATGGCATCTATCATTTATACAACCATCTGTCCACATATACAGATTATAGTGAATCATGTACTCAAAAAATCATGCAAATCTAGTATATATCCAATCAATCATCAGTGATATCCATCCATCCAGGTTCCTTTTGCACTAACAATGAGCTGAAATGTTGCATGTGGCTAACATATGGAATTTCCCATGAACGAGCATCTGTATAACAATATTGGCGCCACCCCAATGCAACAGGGGGTAAAGGGCACTCGTCCTTCAAAAATACCTATAAAATAATGACAGATTAATCAAGTAAAATAAACGCTCCAATTATTATGGTAATTGCAAAACAAAAACCAATTGTTATACTATACCTGTACAAAGTGACAATTATGCACAAGAGCAATGCAGATAATCTTATGAAGCGAATGAGAAGATGGTGGTCTACTTCTTAATGGAAAAAAGGTGTTGCTTTGATGCATTGAAAGGGCAACAAGGACAACATTATATCTAGAAGCAATTACGTAACACATGTCCGGGATGGTCATCCACTTCTCATGGGATGCAATTGTTTGGTTACCAACATACAAAGATCTTATTAGTTGCTCCACTCATTGTTCACTATCAAATAACTTGGCGTACTCAACACGCCACTCTTTAAGCTCTTTAATCAAGTCGAGTTGGACTTGTTCCCAAGAATCCTCGCCCATACCAAGTAACGCAGCAATGGCTCGATATCCACAATTCCCATCAGCTTGCACATCAATGATGTGTTCAACAAAGTGACGAAGTTGAGGAGGAATTTGATCTAACATTGGATATGCTCTCTTTCATCTAATGGACTGGTCTGACTTTTGAGGAGAAGGTCGTCTTGAATTGCTCTCTTATACCGAATGGAGTGAATCAACATGTTCAAAATAAGAAGGATCACGTTTAGTTGACCTAGCAAACTTCGCTGCATGACCTTTTGGGGCTCCTTTAGTTCGGACCTGTAAAAAAAAGTCATAAATAAACAAAAACAACAAACCAATTTTAAATCGTGACAAATATAAAAGAACTATAGTGTTACCTTATCAGGTGGTGGACACATTGTAGTCGTATCTGGGTATGCAATTTCACGCAGTTTAGTTTTCATAGTAATTTTTCCAAACAAATCAAGCTCCTGAAAACGCTTATTCAATGCATCTAGTTCATGCTCCACTGATATCTCTGACCATGACTCATCCAGTCCTTCATATGCAAAGGTTAACCTCTTCCAATGAGAATGAACTGACGACAAAGGAACATAGTTATCCATCGTCCTGTACTTACCAAGTTCACATGCACACGGTAGCCCATGTGTCAATCTAATTGTGCAACCACAGACATCACTGTTAATCCCAACAATCTTTACTCGTTCCAACTCATCGGCAATATGATTTAGAGCACTCCTTGAAACAAATCCATGCAAACTGATGTAGAATCGAGTATTGAATCTGTGTTCCACAACTTTGATGCTCTTCTCGAATGATGCCTTGACCTCAGTATGTTGCAAAATGATCAGGTTATTCATGGCATCCCAACAACTACACAAGTCCCCCATACTATCCTGAATCAAATTCTTCAGCCTCCCATGTGCAGACTCAACCCTGTCAACAAACACAACAACAAAACATTACTTAAATATATAATCATATTTAAAAACTAAGGTTATGTCAGTGTATATTAATGCTTAAGTTTAGAGAGCAACCTATTAGTTGTTGTGTTCCCAAGGTGCATCACCCGATTTATCCATGCTGCGACAAATTTTTCCTTATGAGGATTCAACCAGGTATTTTTCACATAGTCACCAAAAATTGGAAAATTATAACATACATCTTCAAAGTTTTTCATACGCTCTACGAACTCACCCTCAGTAGGAGAGTCCATAACACAATCCTAAGCATCCATCACAATGTCCCTCTTTTGCTTCGGGTGCACTATCATCTTACATTTGGCTTTCACATTCTTGGCAATGTGGAATTGACATAATAACTGAGTAGAACTAGGAAAGACAGTGTGAACTGCGTTCATCAACGCAACGTCTCTGTCGGTGACTATCACCTGAGATATTGCCTTTTCAGTTAGGAACAATCCACGCAGCCTCTGTAATGCCCATATGAAGTTATTACTTCGCTCAGACTCCAAATAGGCAAAAGCAATGGAGAATGTCAACTCTGTTGAAGTAACACCAACAATCTCAAGTAACGGCAGTCGATACTTGTTGGTTTTATAAGTACTGTCAATACACATCACAATTGGGACTGCATTTAGAAGTTTCACAGCATCCGGATGTGTCCAAAATATATCTCTAACTACATCAGACATGTCTAGTCTTCTATGCCAACAAACATATTTATCACGCTCAATTAAATACAACAACTGTTGCATTTCCGTTCTAGGGCCTCTTTTGCAAATCCGAATATCTTGCCGCACATTATAGACCTGTTTGAGCGTGGTGCAATTATCTGGATTATGCTGCTTCAATGCGAATAGTATGTTGCTTGGCTTAACCAAGCTCTTTGTCAAATCTTCCACCAAAGACCTCTCTTGGGCACTTAGGCGGCCAACATAGGAATGACCAACCAATGTCTTTGCTAACTCATGGTTGTAAAAGCCACACACTACTTCAAGTTCCCATCCAGCACCATTTTTCAAAGGTTTTCCTCTCAATTTGAAAGGACATTCACATTTTTTAGTTCCGGTTACCTTGCGAACTAACTCTTTCTTGTATGGTCTATATTTCCCACCCCGTTCACAACCAAGCATGATTACCATTGTCCTTCGGTTACCTCCCGTATCTGACCTTTGAATGACTACAACAACGCCATGCTCTCTACCTACTTGTCGAGCCCAGTTCAACATATCTTCTCGAGATGGAAATACCTGACAGTGCAAATTTAGCAAAATGTTATTATGGTTAAAAGAAAGTCATAACATAATACAAACGATAATTAATTAATCAACCACCTTAGAAGTAGTGAATGCATCCCTACAATCAACATCATCTTTTACACTGGGAACATCCAACCTCTCTATGCTCACATGATTCTTGAAAAAAAAAAAAAGTTAACAATAAATTGTTTTATTCCAATACTACAATCAACGAAAATGAATCTTTATTCTTACATCTCCGTCTCTTCTCATATTAATTAACATGTCCATATCCTCAGGTAGATTGTCAAAATAGTCTTCCATATCCATTAAATGCAACCTTTAAACTATATGGGTCATATCAAATAACAAGAAGATTAGGTTATCTTAGAAAAGTTGTATCAGGAAAATTTACACATCCGGAAAGTATTTTCCGGGGGTGTTAAAAAATTAACACATCCGGAATCAAGTTTCCGGATGCACAGATTGTACCTCCGGAAAGTAAATTCCGGATGCATTAATTTTAACACATCCGGAAAATACTTTCTGGACACACAAAATGTAACATCAGCAATATGTGAGTCTGGAAAAAACTTTCCGGAACATTTCCGGAAAACACTTTCCGGGAGTGCAAAACCCGTGTCCGAAAAACACTGTCCGGAAGAAAAAAACACATGTCCGGAATGAATTTTCCGGATGTTATAGCTATAAAACTTTCGGATTATCTATTGCGGTAGTTCAAAACAACGGCCATATACGCATCCGGATTTCGAATTCCGGAGGTGCAACCAGTGTCCGGAAAACGAAATCTGGAAGTTTCCGGAAAGTAAATTGCAGATGTAATAGTACGTACAAAAGTTGCAGAAACTCACGTTGTATTGACGTGCATGAATGATGATGATGAGGTTGTATCCTTTTGCTAAAACACGATCGAAAACAACTTCGAACCCTCTTATCTTCTTCGCGTTTGCAACATCATGAAAACCAATAACAAAAACCAAAAAAAAAATCACCCTTCATTGTTGTGTAATAATGGCAGAGGTTCTGAGAATAGTGAATGTGAGATTGGTGAAGAAGGTGACAGGGGTGTGAAGAGTGTGAGAAAGGGGGTGGTTTCAGTGTGGGGTTGGGTGTGGGGTGAATGGAGTGAGCGGGTGAAAGGGTATTTTTGGTAATGAAAAATTTAATTTGAAGCTTCACGATGCAAATAGTATTTTGCACGGTGCAAATAGCAGTGGCCAACAAAGAGAGACCGAGGTTTGTCATGGGGGCCCAATTTGTTTGGTGCAAAAACGAAAATTGCATACCGATTTTACCGTTCTCCAATGCTACATGTGTGCAGTGGGCGAAGGACGCAAATAATTAGACATTGAGATCTACCTCCATGCGCTATGGCAGGAAGGGTGGCCACATAATTCAGAAACATAGACAACAGCACTTTCCTTTCTGGAGCACGAGACCCCAATTGTCGCTCCTAGACGTCTATTTATATTTGATACTCTTTCCGCTAAAGGTATATTTCAATTTCAAAAGTTTATTTAATTTAATTTTAATGCATTGGTGATGTAAAATATTTTTATACTATAATCAAATAATTTAATATCATCTTGTCAAAAATAAAAAATTAATATCACATTATTAAAAAAAATTAATTTTGACCCTTAAAAGTTGTATATATGATAATGTATGATTAATTGATGTTATAAACTTTACACTCGGGTGTATCAAGGTTGAATTCAATTTTTTTAATATAAAAAGGTTTATTTAAATTTAGATAAATTTTTGTATACTTTTGCATATAAATAATGTAGATCTAAATTACCCGCAAAAAAAATGTAACTCTAAATTTTATATATATATATATTATGTTATTCATATTTTCCTTTTTCTTATTCATTGCCAAGTCTCAACGATTCATATAATTTAATGTGACTGTAATTGCAGCTATAATATCGTGATTTTTATAATCTTGACAATCACGTTGCAATTGCGGCCGCATCAATTATATTTTCCTATAATTATCCACAAATATAATAAATGCAACATAAATATATCTTGCTACAGTTTAAAACCAAACATAAATACAACTAATGTTTGCTCGTAGGGTGTCTTTGCATTAGTCATGAACAAATTGAGATCGGCTTAGTGTAACAAGGAACACAAACATACAGGAGATATGTGTGACATATTGCTGTCCAAAGAAAAATGGGCAGGATGTCCACCAAGCTGCAATACAAATACAAATGGTCCCTTTGCCTTGTTAATCAACTTGTTTCTTGAATTAATTCAATTTCTTACCAAAATCATGTCAATTATTTGTATAAAAGTTAAAAGAACATCTAGCATGGTTTACACAAGAGTAGTGATAGTCCGGTGTTCTTTTTTTCTAGGTTTAAATAAGCTTTTAATCCCTGGAAAGTTCACCAATTTTGGTTTTAGTCTTTGTAAAAAAATTTCTTAGGATTTCGTCCCTGTATTTTCGAAAGTTTTGTAAATAGTCCCTATTGTTACGCCTGAGTACTAAAAATCATACTAGATGAAAAAATTTATCAATTATAACCCTATGGTCCTAATGTATGATTTTATTTCTACTTTCTAGCCAAATTTTGGAGCAAGTCGGACAAGAACGAGAAATTATCTCGATACTCCTGAGTACTAGATATCGTACAAAATGAAGGAATTTAGCAATTTTAACCTTATTCCCTAATGTATGATTTTGTTTCTATTTTATGGCCAAATTTTACAGCAAGTCGGACAGTAAAATAAAATTATCTCGATACCCATGAGTACTAGATAACGGAAAAAGATGACGGTAGGGACTATTTACAAAATTTTTGAGATTACAGGGACGAAAACCTAAGAAAAAATTTCACAGGGACCAAAACCAAATTTGATGAACTTTACAGGGACCAAAAACTTATTTAAACCTTTTTTCTATTAAAACAATCGCACACAACTTTATCAGGAGCCACTCATAAATTATGTGACCTGCGGAGAAGGGTGCAAATTTTGAACACAGAATTCCTGTATGTTTGAACCAGCATTTGATAAAAGTTATTTTAAATATAATTAATTTTATAAAATTGATTTGGTTAGAATTGAGTTTAAAGTAAAGTGATTTTATGTTTGGATGTTTTTATTTTGAAAGCAAGTTTGATGTAAAACTTAGTGTAAATTTTTCAACTCAATTCAATAACTACTTTTTGTAGCTTCTAGTCAGAATTATTTCTAGAGCCAAAATCAATTTTACCTAATAGTAATCAAGCATCTCATTTTTTTTTTACTGAAATCACATCTACTAAATGGCAGAATCAATTATAGAGGTCCAAAGTGAAACCAAACACACACAAAGAAAAGAAGAATAAGCACTTTCTTTTAAAATGTTCCAAGTGACAGCTACATTTTGTAACTTTGGAAGAAATTACAGCTAGTGAAACAGTTCCAAACCCAACAGCTGCCAACATTTTCCCAATGTACTCGGTCAAAGGACCAAAGAACTTATAGATACACCCCAGTGATGGAGATAGACAACAAGATCACAAGAATGGGCATTAGAAAGCAGCATTTAATAGTATGGACCCCAAACTCTTATCTGAAAATTAAATGATTCTGCAAATTGTAGCAAGCATGGAGTGAGTGACAGAGACGTGAGAATATTAACTAAGCAAGAGAAGCACGCTTTCTATGACCTTTCATGTCTACAAATGAAATACCATATCAAATATCAGCTTTTACCCCCTTATTACTTTAGCTAATTGCCATATCTGGTTTTTTATTATTTCTTTGCTCGTTAAATCCAATTTGGAATCTTCAAATCGTGTACAGAGTCACACAACCGTGTAGCACAAACAGTAGCAGTCACTATGCAAAATATGCTACAGTTACAACTTTACAACATCAAATCGTAGCAGCGCATCTTCTCTTTTTACTAGCTATCCAGCATTTTCATTTACTCGTGTTTGAGTGGATCATAGAATAACAGAGTGATATAAAGAGAAATAAGGAAATTTATTTGTTTTTAAAAAAATTATCCTCATCAAGCCATACCAGAATTATTAAAGTAACAAAAAAAAATTTGATGTGACAACCACAACATAATGTGAAAATGAAAAAACAAAATTAACGTTCGAAAATCAAAATTCCAATAAAAACACCATGATTAGAGTTAAGATGAATTAATAAGACCCACTTTAAAAGAGGTCCTGGAAGATCACAATCACTTAATTAGTAACAATCATAATTACTTAATTAGTAGGGAAAAGGAGGGTAACCCATTTTTAAAGTAGAAGTAATGTACATAGGATACTGCTACTCTAAGCAATTTCTAAGATTATATTCGAGCATTAAAATTCTTCTGATTATTGAAGAAGTCACTGCCTTCAACCAGCTTTTTGTACAGGGGTCTTAAACAAGAGTATGTATAACTTTTGATCCATGGAGAAATATAGAAATCCTCCAACAGCATGTGTCACAAAAGACCCAAAATTAGTCCCCACAATGCAGTGCCATGCCGGCCCATAAACCCCATCAAATTCCTGCAAAAAAAATTAAAACATCCAACCAAACCAACTCACCAATCAATCACAAGAAACAGAAACTTAATTTTGAAATAATGCAAGAATCAAATTGAAAATCTCAAATGTTGAATCAAAAGAATGTAATTTACCTTCTTGAGGGTGAATGCAAGGGTCTTAGATGTGAATTTTTCCATGCTATCAAAAGCCTTTCTAGCATAATCCACAGCATGGATCTGCATAAATGGAGGCATATCAGCTGAAACCACTTTCACTCCATTGACAGCAAAAACATCTCCTAAATCAACCTTTGAACCACAGAAGGATCTCCTTCTACCACCAATTGGAGCAAGTGAAACAGATTTCCCTTTAACAACATCATGCTCTAACATCCTAGACTTTTCAACCTTAACATCCTCAAACAGAACCCTGCTATGAACAACCCCTTTATCAGAATCCTCATTTTCATCCTTCATTACACCCTCAAGTTTGCACCTTTCCATTTCCATGTTGCATTTCTGAGGCTTCACCTTAGAGGGTCTCTTTGCTTGTTTTCTCTCTCTATCAAGCTTTGGTGCAACTATGGTGTTATGGGTTTTTGGTTTGGGGAGGGAGAAGTTGGAGGAATCAAATATGGCAGAGGATGTCATGGCTTTGGCCTGCAAATGGGTATCAACAAGAGGTGGTGGCAGTGGCTGAAGACGGTGATTGGTTTGTGATAGTTTGTGGGGTGAACGGGGTCTGTGAGTTATGTTTAGGCTTTGTAAGTGTTTTAGCATGAAAGAAGGCTTAGAGGGTTGTGTGAGATCTGGGTTTGGTGTTGGGTGGTGAGAAAGGGTGGAAGTTAAGGTGCTGGTTTTGGGGTGTTTTGAAGGATTGGAACTACCCATTGAAGAAGGATTGGGTTCTGTTGCTGCTAATGGATTAGTGGTAAATGGTAAATGGAATGTAAGAGGGAGAAAATGCAGAAGAAGGAAGTAAGAAGAGTGATTTTGTTTATTCTGTTCGGTATAGTTAGTGTGTGGGAGGGTAGATATGTTGTTCTAGATTTCTTTGTTTTTTGATAGGCCAAATGGTTAGAAGTCAGTGGGTTAGTTGTTAGAGGGGGTGGGGGGAGGGGATCGAACCCCAATCGTGCAACTCTTTGATGTCCCTTGGCTACCACACCTACGTGGGACTGTTGTTCTAGATTTTATGTATCAAACATCAAATTTTGTCATCCAGAATAATATTTTATCATATATTCTATTTTTATAAAATTACAAAAATATATATTTTTTATGTGACAAAATATTATTGCTAAGAATAAAATGTTACACTAAAATGATATTGCAGATCATCTGTTAATAAACATGCTATTATTATGAAATGAATAAAGATATTTTGACACACAGTTTAAATATCTCTTATAGATATGGTAAAGTTTATGAATGTCTACATTATTTTTGTATCTAACGTTATAATAACAAGTTGAGATGTGTGCTAGTAAGTTTGCTTCAAACTGTGGACTGGATAGGGACTTGTGTGGTGGTGAGATCCAATTACTGATCCAAGTGCCGTTTGATTCCATCACTTGCCCACCCGGGATGACGACAAGGAGAGTGTGGAGGTGTGGGACTGGGACGGATGACGAATTCTTGACCGTTGACTTCATTTGTATTCTTTCTTACCTATGAGTATGGGCAATTGCCAATTGGGCATTGAGCAATTTAAATTAAAGTATACCATTATTCATACTTCAGGATTAGTGAAATTTGTATACAGATATTTGTGGATTTCATATCTCGATATAGAAATGATTATATATTATTGTATGGAATATATGGACTTTGAATAAATATATTGTACGTATATAAACATAAGTATATTTAAATGTTATCTATAATATTCTATATATATATGAACGACAAAACAGTAGTGGTGTTTTTGGAACTTTATTAGAGTAAGAAATTATTATTTCTACTTATTTTTGTTAACATGATTATGTTAAACCCCTCAAGTAGTGGATGTAGTAGAAAGAGATTATTCGCGTTAATTCACAGTTTTGTTACACAATATAAAACAAAAAGAAAAAAAGAAAAAGAGAATGTTGGTATTTGTTTATTGAGTTTAATTTCTATACTCAATTGTGTTAATTAGGTGGCTGCACTGGTTGTGTATCAGCAATACTATGCTGTGTGAGGATTGTCGTAGTCGCGTGGTAGTTGATGGTGAGACGAAGCGAGAGGAGGAAGCAAGGGGGAGAGAGGATGGAGAAATGAAGAGACACTACAAAAAAAAAATTGAAATAGCGACCGAAATTTGGCGACCCAACAATGGTCGCTAAATCGGTCACTAAACCACTTAATTACAAAGTCAAATTTTTTTACTTTATTTGCGACCGAAATAATGACCGATTTAATTTTAACGATAATATTGGAGCTATTTAGCGACCGATTTTGAATTCGGTCGCTAAAACACGCTGATTGAAATTAGAAGGGAGCCACATAGCGATCGATTTTTTTTAAAGTGAATTGAGACAGGTTTAGTGACCGAAATATTCGATCGCTAAAAATAAAGCCCTAAATTGTGAGGACTCCCCCTTTTCTTCCTCATTTCTCTCTTTTCTTCTCTCCCACTTCCCTGCTCCTGCAACCACACCATGCCACGCTGCGCCACCGCCACCACCACCAGTGCAGTGCCGCCATCGTCTCCTCCTCCTTCAGAAAGTATTCCTATCATTTTATGTCTCTCATTCTCTGTCTTGCATTCTTTCTTCCTCCACACCATGTCGCGCCGCTACCACCACCGCCACCACCGCAGTGCCCCGAGACCACCACCACCACTACAGTCGAGACCACCACCATCACCACCTCGTGGGTTTGAATCCATGATTTAGGGCAAGGGTTCACCAAGAGTTCAACAATATTTGGTGTATGTTTAATAAATTGTTTCTTAATTCTTAATTACCTATAGTTGAAGGGGTTCTTTGAATTTAGGCATCTTTCTCCTTGATTGGTATGTGTTCTAATCCTTTTACTAACTTATTTTTGGGTCTTGGTGATTTATAGGAGATTTTGCTCAACCTTGAAGATTCAATTTCAGGAACACTGGTTTCATTCCTTTGGGATATCTCTTTGGTAATTCTAATTGTCTTTGTTATTTATTGTGGAGCTTTCTCAGCAATTTGGATCAATTTTTTGGGTATGAAATTCGTGTATATGCTGCTGGATTCCAACTTCTGATAGTATGTGTTCTTTGAATTATAACTTT
Organism: Echinosophora koreensis; assembly: GCA_035048595.1. NCBI lineage: Eukaryota > Viridiplantae > Streptophyta > Magnoliopsida > Fabales > Fabaceae > Echinosophora > Echinosophora koreensis. The sequence continues at coordinate 231,630 of JAPCYP010000095.1, forward strand.
AGCTGTACAACTCGAAATGAAGTACCATTTTTTTCTTTGAAAGCTAACATGTAAATCTTCAACCCATAAAAATTTCAGGCCAAAACTCCTTCTGTGTCAACGCCAGTATTGTTTTACAAAAACAGGGTCTGTTTCTTTGCGTTTCAGTTTTTTGACAGCATGCATATATTCATGTTTAAACAGTTTTTTGCTTCATTCTTGAGAATCATGGAAGTGTTTAAATTGTTTAACATTACTTGCTTGTTGTATATCAATGGATACTTGATATATAAAGCAATTTGAGTCAAGATATGATTATGCTATGTTCCATTGTGTTGGCATATTGGTGTTTGACATATAAACCATAAATTTGTCAAGAATGACATGAATACCTCTCCTGTTGTCTTAGATGTCCTTAAAATGTCATGTGTAAATTTGAATCTGCTACTGATGGTAAGTAAGTGATTTAGAAATGTCGACTCTAATAAAAAATTGTAGATATTACTACCAATGGCTTAAAAACAATTAGATTAGCTTAGTTTGTCCCTTCTTTCTCTCAAATAATGTATGAATGATTCTTAGATCTGAAATTATACATGTAATATCAATCTATTATGTATTATTTTCTTTGATAGATCGCAAGAGTAAGCATAAGCTGCAAGTGAGCTTCTTCACACACTGTTTCAGGTTACTCTTACACTTTTCTAATTTATTTATACTAATTAGCCTCATGCAGTGTTTGACCTCTCATGTGAAAACTTCAAACTATCCTGGAATATCGTAATGTTTAATATTTTGAATGACCATTTGTGTGTTTATACAAGAGAGTTAAAGAAACGTAGAATCTTTGTTGCTGATGGAAAAACCTTGATCAAGAGACAACAATAAAATAAGACAAGTGTATGCTTTCATATTGAATGTATTTGTATACTCATAATTATTTATGACATTTTCATCCTTGTTGATATTTAATTGATTTTTATAGAAGTTCTTGTTTATAAATAACAATATTGCGACAACTTAAAAGAAGTTATCTTTCATTTATTTCAAAACATTCACCGATGACCCATTTCATTAGCAATTGAACATTAAAAATAATTTTATGAATAAATAAGCACATTTATTTTTCTTTTATACGTCTCACATTTATTTAGATGGCAAAGTTAGAATATAAGTATGCAAAAATTAAAATAAGATCAACTATATTTAGACACACAAAATATGCAAATATAAGTAACAATAATCTAACATTTTTATGCATATGGCCTGCGCATATCAGCATATGTCTCTTATGATTCTATGAAGCGTCGGCTAGACTCGTCCAGCTATTATGAACTGAAGTGCAATATCGATGGAGAAGTTAAGTAAAACTTTTTCTTCCTTCACACACGTTACAATCATTGGGTTTTTTGTTTATTGTTTAAATTGGTATGTGAGTCTCATGCAATTAACTAAGGTGATTATGGTTTTTAGGATGAAAAGCCATGTTGTCTTCGCTCGCGACCTCTGCTAGAACTTCGTCTTACATTGGTAACGGTGGAACAAACTCAAGTCATGAGTGGCTTTTCTCCTGCTCAGGCATGATTTGGGGAAAGGATGATATGACATCATTACACCCTGTTCATATGGATATCCACTCATAGAACCGCCCATAAATAGTGCAACATCACTTGGATTGCCACTCTGAGAAACGAAACCAATCCATAAATGATGAAATTGGGGTCTCGAATTGAACAGAATATAATTTAGTTGATAAAAGCATAAACACCTTAAAACCCCAAAAAATGGATGACGACCATGTTGCAGCTCTCCTCTGATCTGGATAAATCCGCGTACTCTGAAAAACAAGGGTTGACTGGGGTGCACTGAGACACCCCGATGTCCCATTAAATAAAAACCTAATTTATCTAAAATTTAATCGTAATATTAGTGTTGGACATATATATAAAATCGTAATTATTAAAAAAAACTAAAAGGTAAGAACAAAATTTAAACATCACATCACACACATATAAATATAAATACAAATATACTATGCTGATAAACTAAAGAGGGTACTCCATCAGTAGGGTCCCAAAAGATACATACTGATACAAAATGGTATAAGCAGCGGAAACAAAAAAAAAAACGTCACAAAAGACGCACTGGCCATCGACCCTAAACTCAACGGCTGGAGGTCACTGCTTGTCCTCCAGCATCCCCATCAAGCTCCTCTGTGGCCGGCTCATCCGCAATGTCTTCTCAAAACGAGCACATAAAAGAAACATACATATAAAGGAAATAGGGGATAAGAAACTATCTATCATCATATAAGGAAAATGATACGTAACATATAAATAATAAAGGCACATAGACATGCATCACAGATAAATATATATCTAATAAATATATACAATCATCCTCGAGATATATTATCATCCTCTACCCTTCGCACTTATGCAACTTATGATGACGTGGCCACTACCAATCCTGTCACACATCCCTTACCCGCTCAAGGATGTTAGTCAGTCGTCCAAGCGACGCGTCCCCAAACACCGGTGCACATTCTCATCCGCGGTGAGAATGCTCATGCAAAGCAATGACACTATAGCTGCACAATACACGTCGGTGCACACCCTGGTTCTCTCTCGAGGGTGCTCATGCAAAGCAATGACACTATAGCTGCACAACCTAAATCTAAGTTGGGACGGTCCCGCGAGGACTTCTGACCTCGTGTGTTCCAAACACACGGCTGTGATCGACAACATGCATCTATATGGATCTCACCGGCATATATCGAATCATATCCTAGTGCCTTAACCTCTCATCACTATCTCATAGCATATATCACCTCATCAATCTCGTCATAATAAAATATTAATTAATTAGGTTAGGCACTTCTAAATCATATATCATACACTCCCCAACATGCATCACTCAAAAATATCAGATATCATCACCTAGATGTCACTAAACATATTATTCCAGATAAATCATATTATCAATCAGAACAACATGTTATCAACCATAATCAAAATAAATAATAATCACAATAATAATAATAAAATAATACTAACATATTCTAATAAATATAATAACTATATTTTAACATGTTAATCCAAACAGCACACAGCAAACAATTCAAACATAATAAAACCAGACAACCTCAGATATCATAAAATTAACCTAACGGCGATAAATCTACAATCTCCATATCATCATCAGTACCACTAAATAGTCCCCAATGTGATATTGATATTGTCTATTATTCGCTCACTAGTAGGGTTTAGGTCGCCCTACGCCAATATTGAATAAAATGTTACTTAGCCATTTCCGACGCTAGATGGTTACTTTCCCCCACCTGAGGTGTCATAGGCTAGCTTTAGAGCAACGAAACGAACCCACTCCAATCTCCCCAAATCTGCCTCGTGAGGTTCTCCTACCTCCGGGGCTCCAAAAATTCACCTGAACACATATTCATGAGGTACACGTTACGTGTAGCTCAAATCTGAAGACGGAATTGAAAACAGATAAACGGATTTAGAGATAACTTCAATACTATCACGGACAATATTTCGGCATAAAAACATAGACTTACCAAGAAAAGAAAGGTAGGATGATGAAGTAGAAGTCGCGAGGATCACAACGGTATAATCGGTTTTCCAATAGGACGAACGGATTGATCAGAATCTCCATTAGAAGTTTCTCTCTCTTTCTTTCTCTCCTCTCCCTCTCTCTCTACAAACTGAGTTTTCTGCCTCTTTCTAAAGTGTTCCACGAAATTCCATCCTTTAATCCTTTTTTTTTTTTGGCCTTTTCTGGCGCTCAGCGCCCAAGACCCAGCGCTCAGCGCTGGGTGCTACACCGCCTCATCTCCCCCAATCCCAGCATGCCACGTGTGCAATCTCCGGCGCTTAGCGCCCCGTGCTGACAGCAAGTCCCGATTCTTATGTTTTATCGCGTTCTGAGCTCGTTTGAAGTCCGATTGACTTGAAATTTAAAACATAGACTCTCCTATACCTAAGGAATAAGTCTAAGCCTTCAAAATTATCTAATCTCTTCCACAAAAATAAATTTCCTATTGTGCATTCTTATGCATTCTAAATTGTATAACAGAAATTCTAGAACACTTTCTTATTCAATTCAACGCCGGTTAATCTCATACTTTCCATGCAAGGTTCCCAACACCTAAACATGCATATCTGACCTTAAATCAAAGTCTTAAACATAGTTATCCAACATATAAATAATGCCTTAAAACACAGATGTTATATGCACCACCTATCAAAGTGATACAGTCGTACACCACTCAAGTGGCAAAATATGGCCCATTCGTTTTGGCACTTGATTTAGCCAAAATGTCAAAAGATGGGGATTGAGACATGAGTTGAAAAGTCAACTAACCCAAATGGCAAAATGGACTAGGTTGTGCCACTTGGATGGTGCACTACTACACCACTTTGGTGAGCAGTGCACCATAGCCTTCACCTGAAAAAAAAAAAAATAGATAAACATATGTCGGTAAATTAAGAAACTGCCCGAGAGTTGGAAAATAAAAAAAAAAGTAAACTGAATATATAATTTGGATTACACATTATTCCAAAAGTTGTAACTCTCAAATAATTTATTTTTTTTTCGTGAACCTCTTGAGCTTCCAGTGGCATTCTGGGATATCTTACAAGTTTCGGCCCTTTGGACTAACAATGAGACTAATCTGCGGTGTGTTCCTTAAAGCAAAAACTGAATCCTTAATTTTTGTAACCTCCCAATTAGAGCATCTGTTATTAAAATTCAAATTTGTATTCTCATTCTTATGGGGTCGAAATGTTTACTACTCAACCAATCCTAGTTAGTAGTTCTCAAACGTAATTTTATAAGAAGAAAACTAGCTCAATCATCCATGTTACAAGACTTAGGGTCCCTATAAAACAGTTTCTTTAACTGGACCACATTATTTCTTGTCTATTGTTGATGATTTCAGTAGAGGGATCTAGGTGTATCTAATAAAAGATAAATCTGAAGTTGAATTTCTTCTACCTATGTTCATTTCCAAGATAGAAACTCAATTTGAGGAAAATGATTAAAAGGGTAATATCTGACAATGTTTGGAGTTTACTTCTAGACATATGCATGAATTTTATGCAGATAAAGGGATTATGATGGAGCTGAGCTGCACCTACACATCATAACAGAATGATGTTGTAGAGAGAAGACATAGACATATTCTGGAAACTGCTAGAGCTTTGAGGTTTCATGCTGGTCTGCTCATCAAATTTTAGGGAGAATGTGTGCTTTCTGCAGTACATATAATCAATCAACTGCCTTCAAAGGTAATTGATGGTAAAACCCCTTATGAAGTTATATACAATAGAAAACCTTATTACACACATTTAAGAGTCTTTGGCTGTCTAGCATATGCCTTAAAGCATGGAAGAGAAGGGAAATTTGATGAAAGGGGGAGTGCTTGTATTTTTATAGGTTATGCATTAGGACAAAATGGATATAAAGTCTATGACACTATCACTAAAGAAACATATGTGTCAAGAGATGTTATATTTCTTGAGGAAGAGTTTCCATATAAGAAAGTTGAACCTGAGAAATCTCAGCAATTTCAACCTATACAATGGGAAGATTCTTCACAAGAAATGCAACAAAATTCCTTCCTTAAACAGATAGATACTTTAGAAACTCAAAATACAGAACATAAAGACATAAAGGGTGATACTGATATAGGAAGTACAGAAAATAGTAGTCACATGGAACAAAGGAATGTTGGAGGGAGAGTTAGGCAATTACCAAGTCTTTTAAAAGACTGTGAAGTCAGTTTGCCACCCTCTATAGCTATTCCTGCTTCTGAAAATCTTGTACCTTATCCTTTATCAAATTATGTTTCTTATAATAAGTTTTCAAATGCTCACAATGCTTACCTTGTTGCCATCTCTTCATAAGATGAGCCTAGAACTTATTCACGGGCTGTAAAGTACAAGCACTGGAGAGAAGCTATGAAGAGATAAATTGAAGCCTTAGAGAACAATGAAACTTGGACACTAATAGACCTTCTACAAGGCAAAAATGTTGTAGATTCTAAATGGATTTATAAAATCAAATATCAACCAAATGGCAAAATTGAGAGAAACAAGCCAGGCTGGTTGCTCGAGGTTTCACTCAAATAGAGGGAGAAGACCTCCATGAAACTTTTGATCCAGTGGCAAAATTGGTAACTATTAGATCTCTTCTCACCATAGCAGCTGCAAGAGGATGGATTGTGTATCAACTTGATGTGAAATGCCTTCCTTCATGAAGATCTAACAGAGGAAATCTATATGAAAGTGCCTTAAGGCTTTTCAAAGAAAGGTGAAAGGTGATCTAAGAGTTTTCAAACTCAAGAAATCACTCTATGGCTTGAAACAAGCATCAAGGAATTGGTACTCAAGAAATCACTCTATGGCTTGAAACAAGTATCAAGGAATCACTAAAGCTTTGGAAAAGATAGGATTCTCAGGCATATCATTCTCTCTTCACATATAATGAAAAGGGAGTTTTCTTACAGCTTTGATATATGTAGATGATGTTACTCTAGCTGGTACCAATTAAAACTTCATGCAGCAGGTAAAGAAACACTTGGATGAAGAATTCAGCATCAAGGACTTAGGAGCATTAAAGTACTTCCTAGGAATTGAAGTGGCACGATCATCAAAAGGAATCATGCTAAATCAAAGCAAGTATGCGATTGACATCCTAAAAGAAACCAGAATGCAGAATTGTAGGCCAAGCAGGTTTCCAATGGAACAAAACTGCAATTTAAGGCCAAACACTAATGAACCTGGTATGGATGCTACAATACATAAAAGAATATTGGGGAGCTTATTATACCTCACAGTAACCAGGCCAGATATTACTTATTCAGTGAACACTCTTTGTCAATTCATGACTTCTCCAAAGCAGATTCACATGGATGCGGTGGAAAGAGTGTTAAGATACATAAATGCAACTCCAGGTCAAGGCATTCTCCTTCCAAGCAACAACAATCTTCAACTACAAGCTTATTGTGATGCAGATTGGGGTGGATGTCCAGTTACTAGGAGATCATGCACATGGTACTTAATCACTCTTGGAGGAGCTCCCATTTCATGGAAGACAAAGAGACATACAATGGTGGCTAAGTCCTTGGCTGAAGCAGAGTACAAAATTTGGCTTAGGTGGTTGTTGAATGAGTTGATAGTATCTCAAGAAGGACCTACACGGATGTTTTGTGACCACCAAGCAGCAGTACACATAGTTGCAAATCCAGTTTTCCATGAAAGAACAAAGCATAGTTATTAAAACCGGACCGGACCAGCCGGTTCGACCGGTTCAACGGGGAATCGGACCCCTGTCCGGTCCGGAACAAGGCAAGAACCGTCCTGCCAAAGAACCGGTGCTGAACCGGCTGAACCGGACCTGAACCGGTCAAAACCGGTGAAAACCGGCCGGTTTTCGGTTTTCCCAGTTTTCCTTTTTTTTTTTTTTTGAAAAAATCGCATTTAAAGAAAATTACAGAGATTGGGTATCGAACCCACAACCTCATGCAATAAGGGACAGGTCTTTACCACTGCGCCAGAGCAGTGTTGTGGTATTATGTTGAAAAAAATAATATATATCGTTATTCGTACCATAAAATTTAATTATTTATAATTTTTTATTAATAATTATACTATATAAAATTAAAAATATATATTTAATTACAACCGGTCCAACCACGGTTCAACCTCGGTTGGACCATTGACCCTTGAATCGGTGCCTTCACCGGTTCAATGACCGGTCCGGTTCTGAAAACATTGGAACAAAGCATGTGGAAATGGATTGCTACTTTGTGAGAGAAATGGTTCAAACTAAAGAAATTGAGCCTCTTAAAGTCGGTACCAAAGACCAAATTGCATATATGTTAACTAAACCATTGGGCAGATACAAATTGAAACTTCTCCTTAGCAAGTTGGACATTGTGAACCTCCATGCACCAACTTGAGGGGGGAGTGAAGAAACTAATTTTGTTAGTTTATTAATTCTGAGTTAGTTTTAGTTTCTATACTGATAAGGTTGTTATAACAAACTGATAAGAGACTAGTAGCTTAATTCTTCAGTTAACTGAGATGTCTAAATAGTTGCTCATTGTGTAGTATCAATTCAATTGAAAGAAAACTAATGCTATGCACATTCAGATATTACATTGTTATGTTTTTCACAGGGACACTTGGCCAATACGAGGACTGACTAGTATAGAAGGTGTTGAACAGATTTAGGGTAGGCATTGCATAAAGAACAAGAGTCGGAGGAAATGGTTTTCCTATGAAGGACGGAAGGAGTGAAGCAATACCCTTACAAGGAAGAGATTTCAAAGCGGCAAGGGAAGCAACAAGAAATACTATAAAGTAAAAAGTCTAGGATGGCAGTACCGGTATGTCTCCCACATTTGCACGTTATTTTGTTGCAGATATTAAATGCTAGAGCGTGGAATTAAAATAATGAAATGTTTTAGTAATCTCAAATATATATATATATATATATATATATATATATATATATATATATATATACACATTATTAATGGTTTAAAATAACGACCATTTCAATTCACATTCAATGCTTGATGTAATTATATGTTTGTCAAACACAATAAATACACGTTTTAAGATGAATATTTGATATTGATTTCAAATTAGGACTTAATTAATATGTATTATCTTTATCAGTATACAAAATTTAATATTGTCAACTAATTATAAAATGATACATTATTAAAAATATTTGACTCTTATTATATTATAATAATTATCTTAATAATTTGTTTGTATAGAAAAAAAAAACTAGGTAAGGAAGAAGTATGATGGAAAGAAGTAAAAGAGCAGAGAGAATGAGTAGAAAATCGATAAACTTTAAGTTGTTTAGAATGAATGAAGTGAGATAGAAGTAGAAGAGAATGAAAAGTTTAATTTTCTCATAAAGATATATTTGCATAGAACAAAACAAAAGGATAGATTTTCACATGATCTTCCATCTCTCCCACTTTCTTTGGTTGCGAGAAGAGATTTTTTTTTGGGGGATCCATCACAATTTTTTGTCTTCCCTCCTACTTCTCCCTCATCTAAACAAGAGAAAACTCCTACTTCTCTTCATTCTCTCTCTTTACTACTTCTTTCGTCTTAAAATCCTTCCAATCAAACGAAGCATAAAAGTCAAGCATACAAGATTCACGATTGGCTGACAATGTAAAAAAATTTACATCGAAAGTGTATCAAAATTAAACTCTTTAAATTATGATTTAAATTTTATATAAGTTTATTTTAAGTTAATGATAAAAGAATTCTTAAAATACAAACCAGTCTATATATATTAAATAAGAGTACTCATTGTATCAATAAAATAAAATAATAGTACTCGCGCTTGAATACGAGTTATTTTCCACAACTTATCTTCTTCTTGGTAGGCACATGGCATTACCTATCTCAAGCAATTTTTTAGGGCATGTTTGTTTTGTTTACAAATTCTTGTTTTCATTTCATATTTTCAAAAATAATTACAAAACTGTCACCTTGTACAAGAAATACTGAAAACAAGAAAAATTTATTTTTAGCATTTCCTATATAAAAAAAAACAGAAAACAAAATGAAAATAAGGTGGCAATTTTTTAATTATTTCCGAAAACGGGAAATGACATGCGTCATTGTCAATTTCTTGTTTTATTTAATATTTAAATGTAGCTTTTAAAATTAATTATGTGTATATTTTTAAAGTTAAATATTTTCTCTTTTAATTTATAATTTTTAGATTTCACTCACATTACCTATGGATATATCATTTATAATTTACATGTTTCTTCTTAAATATCTTTCTTCTATTTTATTTTTCTATAGAGGGATCAAGTTAATCTAAAAGTAATTTTAAAAGAGTTACTTCAAATCTCAACACTTTATTTTAATGTAATCCAATGAAAGTTAAGTGACTAATGTAGTTTCATGATTGTTACCTCCGTCGTGCCGCCTTTCTTTCCTCCATTCCCATTCTTACCATCATTTCCACCACCCATGCCATTCATTTTGACAGGCACAGTGTTAAGACCTCATAAGTCTAAAACACATTCAAATGTGTAAATTCTCTAAGTTTTGATGATTCCAAATAGTTCAAGTATGATAATGTTGAACCAAATGAAATTACTGATATATTTGATAAGTGTGCAGGAAAATAGACTTAAGGTCACTCGTCTATTTTATGACCCGTCTAATTTTCAGTAGAAGCTCAATACTGACTCGTCTAAAATTCCACTCGTCTAAAAGTAAGTCAAAGATCAAGTCAACGGTCAGGAAAGACTAAGTTCACTTGATGACGTGGCAAGAAGCATGCGTCTAAGATTGACTCAATTGAGCACCCGTCTAATTTTGGAACATGCCAGCACCCGTCTAATTTTGGAACATGCCAACACCTGTCTAATTTTTTGAATGATCAGCACTCGTCTAATTTTTGAATGATCAGCACCCGTCTAATTTCTGGATGACTTTCACCCGTCTAAAAATTCTCATTACTGATACCAAGTCAGTATGTCAGAAATCAAGTCCAAGTCACCTTATTCAAATTATATGCCTTCCTTAAGGATCTCGAAGACCTCTGGACAATAGCTCAAAGGACAAAGAATAAAGAACGTTGTTTCAAGGTTTTAAGGAATAAACACGCAATCTCTGCACCACTGCAGTAAACTTCTGCCTGTTTTAGTACAAAGTAAAAGTGCTTTCTAGAAAGTGAACTGATGTTGCACTGAAAGAGGAAAGCTCTCTGCTATAAGTACAAGAAGCATGCTGCTATATACTCTGAAAGAACAGCTGCTCAGTTTAAAGTGTACTCTTGGACATCCTTGTCAAAGCTCAACGTTTCCAAGCATTTAATGAATATTCAGAACGATTCTTTGGCATTAAATGGTGTCTCAGAAAGCTCAAGTCAGAGGCAAGCACTTTCTGAAGCTGTGTCAAAACGGATCTCTCGATTGAAGTCTTTAAATAGATCAAACAATGAAGATGAAGCCAAGAAGTTGAATATCATAAAGACAACTGTGCAGAAGCATTTACTCTCTTCATTAACTTCTTCATTCCTTCATTGAATATACATTCAATCATTTGATATTAATTCGCAGTCTTTCATACTTCATATTTACTCCACTCTCTGAGTGTGATCTAAAAGATTTGCAAGTTGTATTAACTACACAAAAACCTTTTCATCCCTTACTGTTTTGAGCCTGAAGAGGCTAGGTGAGAAAAGAATACTTGTTTGAGTGTTGAGCCTGAAGAGGCTAGGTGTGCAAAGAATACTTGTACTGTAATTTACTCAGTTATAGTGGAAACTTGGTGCTGCCAAGAAACTGGATGTAGCCCTGTGGATTTTGGGGTGAACCATTATAAATCTCTTGAGTGATATCTCTCTTCCCTTTATCTTTTAATTTGCTTAAGTATTGTTTCTGTTTAAGCTTTTAACTTGGGGAGTTAATACTGTGATTATCAAACTCTAGTTTAACCTTCTCTAATTGTGTGTACTATTCTATTTCAATATTAGACGTTTCACTCGTCTAACTTTCTCTTATCTAAACGTTGCTTGTTGTGCTTGCGAAAATCTTTTTAAAGTAACCAAAAAAGTTGGTAAACACAATTCAACCCCCCTTCTTGTGTTCACTTTGGTTATTTCAGTTGGTATCAAAGCTCAGCCTCTGGGTTGAGCACTTAACAGTGTAGAGGAAAAGATCTTGGAAATGGCAGGAGAAACCAGTGGAAGCAAGAACCATGCTGGAGAAGGATCCTCAATGTCAAGACCTCCTTTCTTCAATGTAGAGGACTACATCTACTGGAAAGAAAAGATGAAGTGGTTTTTGCAATCCACTAATTCTGATCTTTGGGATATCATTGATGAAGGTCCTTTTGTTCCTAAAGATGACAAAGGAGATGAAATTCCTAAAGCAAAAATGACCACTGATCAAAGAACAAAATGGCAGCTGAATGCCAAAGCTAGATATGCAATCATGTGTGCTTTGAGCAGAGAAGAATTTGAAAATGTCTGTGCCTGTGAGTCAGCAAAGGAAATGTGGGACTCACTAGCTATTGCTCATGAAGGAACCAGCAAAGTCTAAGAAACCAAAGTCAGCATGCTTGTCAGAAAGTATGAGTTGTTTAAAATGGAGGAAGGTGAAACTATTGGCCAAATGTATGGAAGGTTTCAAACCATAACCAATGGATTGAAATCTCTGGGAAAAACTTACAAGACTGAGGAACACATTCAAAAGATTCTCAGAAGTCTTCCAAAACAATGGAGACCACTTGTAACTGCTGTGTCTCAGGCCAAAGACTTAACAACAATGAAGCTTGATGAGCTTCTTGGCACTCTCCAGATTCATAAACAAGAACTGATTGAAGAGAACAATGAAAAGAAAAACAAGTCCATTGCACTCAAAGCTGACAAGAAGTCATCTAAGGGAGCAAGTTCAAAAGCTCTCAAAGTAGATGAATCTTCAGAAGAATCTGGAGAATCAAATGAGGATGACTCTGATGATGAAGATGATGAACTTTCTCTTTTCACCAGAAAAATGAAAAAGCTGTGGAAGAAAAGAAACTTCAGAAAAGACAAACCCTTCAGGCGCTTCAACAAAGAAAAACACAACAAAGATGGTGGATCCAATGACAGAAATGTCATGTATGTTATGAATGCAAAAAGCCTGGTCACATCAAGGCAGAATGTCCTTAACTCAAAAAGTAATCTTCCAAGAAATTCTTCAACAAAAAGAAGAAAGGAATGATGGCCACTTGGGAAGATCTTGATGAAAGCTCCACTGAAAGTGAAGGAGAGGAGCTTGAAGCAAATCTCTGTCTTATGGCAGATACTGATTCAGAATAAAAAACTGAGGTACATTCCGAACTTGAAAAATTGAATGATGCCTATGATAAACTATTGGAGGAATCCAACTATATATCTAAAGCTTTCAGATCCCTCAAGAGACAGTATGCTAAACTCTCAAATGAGTATACACAAATCTCTAGAGTGTGAAAAGTTAGCTGAAGAGAATAGTAAACTTAAGACTGAAAAGTCTAAAGTTGAGATCTTAGTTGAAACTCTACCATCTGAAGAAGTAACTAAACTTCAACAGAAAGTAGAAGAGCTCACCTCAGATCTTGCCAAGTTTGTTAATAGTAGAGATAATCTGACTAAACTCTTAGGAAGTCAGAGGCACTCCCTTAACAAAGAAGGTATAGGATACTCCAATCAAGAACATCATAAAGGATCAACAAAGTTTTCAAATGTAGCTGTTAAATCTGTATTAGATAGCTCAAATAGATCTATATGTTCCTACTGTGGAAAAACTAGACATATCATGTCCAAGTGTATTCACAAAAAGAGAAGGAAGTCTTCACAGACTCCTCATACTAACAAAAAAGGACCCAAAAAAATATGGGTACCTAAGGTCATGATCATTCCTATTGCAGACATACTCAACAGAACAAAGCAAACACCTGTCATGGTACCTGGACAGTGGATGCTCGCGACATATGACAGGCGAAAGGTCTATGTTCCTAGACCTCCAACCTAAGAAAGGTGGACATGTAACTTTTGGTGGCAACCAGAAAGGAAAAGTTGTTGGTGTAGGTAAAATTGGTGGTAAACCTCCCTTACCTATTATCCATGATGTTTTATATGTGAAAGGATTAAAACATAATCTGCTTAGCATAAGTCAATTATGTGACAGTGGATTTTCTGTATCTTTTTCTAAGGATGCATGCATAGTCAATGACTGTAGTGGAAAGACCCTCTTTTCTGCCAAAAGGCAAAACAATCTGTATAAGATTGACATGACTGAACTTTCAGATCAAAGTGTAACATGCTTTATGTCTAAAGAGGATGAAAAGTGGCTGTGGCATAAGAAACTAGGACATGTTAGTATGAAACAAATTTCTAAATTGAAAAAGCATAACCTTGTGAGAGGATTGCCTGACATTTCTTTTAAGAAAGATATTTTGTGTGATGCATGTCAGAGAGGTAAACAAGCAAAATCAAGTTTCAAATCCAAGAAAGAAGTCACATCCTCTAGACCTTTGCAACTGTTACACATGGATCTGTTTGGACTAGTCAGTGTAGCTAGCCTAGGTGGAAAGAAATATGGTTTTGTCATAGTTGATGACTATTCTAGATTTACATGGGTACTCTTCTTAACCCACAAGGATGAATCTTATAAGGCATTTCCAGTATTCAGTAAAAGAGTAGAAAATGAGCAAGGCTTTTGTATTTCTGCTATAAGAAGTGACCATGGAGGAGAATTTGAAAATGAACAGTTCAAACTGTTCTGTGAGGAAAATGGTATTTCTCACAATTTCTCTGCACCTAGAACTCCACAGCAAAATGGAGTAGTTGAGAGAAAGAACAGATCTCTTCAAGAGATGGGAAGAACAATGCTTAATGAAAATAATCTTCCTAAGTATTTCTGGGCAGAAGCCATTAACACTGCTTGTTATATACAAAACAGAATACTGATTAGGCCTATTCTAAATAAAACTCCTTCTGAATTGTGGAAAGATAGAAAACCCAACATATCATATTTTCATGCATTTGGTTGTGAATGTTATATTCTCAACACAAAAGATCATCTTGGTAAATTTGATTCTGAAGTAGATAAAGGCATATTTATTGGTTATTCTGAAATGTCTAAAGCTTTTATAATTTTTAATTCTAAAACCTCTGTTGTAGAAGAATCAATTCATATAAAGTTTAATGATGGTTTGAAGACTGATAGGGAACTATCAGATCTAGAGGATAATGTTGCAAGTATTGAACTTAATCCTGTAGTAGAAGAATCTTCAGACAAGTCAAAAGTAGACGTGTCTGAAATACAGACTAATACTAATAAGTCTGAAACTCAGACTTTGAAGAAAGATTGGAAATTCAAGACCTATCATCCAAAAGATCTCATCATTGGAAGTCCATCTCAAGGAGTTAGAACCAGATATGCTTTCAATGAAAACAACAACATGGCCTTCATATCAGATTTGGAACCTAAAAAGATTGAAGAAGCCCTGCAAGATGAAAGCTGGATTCTAGCCATGCAAGAAGAACTAAATCAGTTCAAAAGGAATGATGTCTGGACTCTAGTTTCTAAACCCAAAGAAAAAACCATTATTGAAACCAGATGGGTGTTTAGAAATAAACTAGATGAAGATGGAAAAGTGGTAAGGAACAAGGCAAGACTAGTTGCTCAAGGCTATAATCAACAGGAAGGTATTGATTTCACTGAAACTTTTGTTCCTGTAGCTAGATTAGAAGCAATTAGGATTCTCATGTCATATGTTGCACAACATGATATAACTCTTTATCAAATGGATGTTAAAAGTACATTTCTAAATGGAATAATTGAGGAGGAAGTCTATGTCAAACAACCTCCTGGATTTGAGGACTCTGAGAATCCTCACCATGTCTATAAGCTTAAGAAAACTTTGTATGGACTCAAACAAGCTCCTAGAGCTTGGTATGATAGATTAAGCACATACCTCATGGAGAATAACTTCATTAGAGGAAAAGTAGACACTACACTTTTCAAGAAATGCTCAAGAAAAGATTTCATAGTAGTACAGATTTATGTTGATGATATTATATTTGGTGCTACTAATGAAAAGCTCTGCAAAGAGTTCTCTGAGTTGATGCAGAATGAATTTGAGATGAGCATGATGGGAGAATTAAAGTTCTTCCTTGGTCTTCAAATAAAACAGTCAAATGATGGAATCTATATCCATCAACAGAAGTATACCAAGAAACTTTTGAAAAAGTATAAAATGGAAAATTCAAAGCTTATGAGTACTCCTATGCATCCAACAGTTGTTCTAAACAAGGATGAGGAAGGTAAAAAGGTAGATCAAACTGTCTACCGAGGTATGATTGGATCTCTGCTATATCTAACTGCTAGCAGACCTGATATTCAATTCAGTGTCTGTCTTTGTGCTAGATTTCAATCAGATCCTAAGGATTCTCATTTTAAGGCTGTCAAAAGAATTTTCAGATATTTAATTGGAACCACTAACCTTGGTCTATTATATAAGAAATCTGAAGATTTCAGGTTAGCTGGATTTTGTGATGCTGATTTTGCTGGAGATAGAATTGATAGAAAAAGCACCAGTGGAGGATGCCACTTCATTGGAGCAAATATGATCTCCTGGTCAAGCAAAAGGCAAAGCACCATAGGTCTATCAACTGCTGAAGCTGAATATATATCTACAGCTAGTTGTTGTTCACAACTACTTTGGGTAAAATATCAACTTGAAGATTATTCAATGATTAAGCATAATATACCTGTTTGTTGTGATAATACTAGTGCTATTAATCTGTCTAAAAATCCAATACAGCATTCTAGAGCAAAGCATATAGAGATAAAGCATCATTTCATTAGAGACTATGTTCAAAAAGGTGTTTTTGAAATTAAGTTTGTAAACACTGATTATCAGTGGGCAGACATTTTTACTAAACCTTCAAGTGAAGATAGATTTGTTTTTATTAGAAGGAATCTTAACATGCATAATGTATCTGAATAAGTGTTTGCTGATATGTCTGAAAAATTACTTGTCTATATTCTAATCTTCTATGATTACTTGACTCGTCTACTTTAGCCAAGCGTCTAATGACGTGGCTAAAAGCACTCAGTGCTAAATTCTGACAGAGACACATGTACATTGCATTTTCCCTCCTTTTCTTAAATATTTTAATATCTATTTTTTTTCAAATTGATTGATTGCCATTTATGGCAACACTCTCTCTCCTTGTTCCCAACGTAAAAAGCACTCAAGTGTTTTTAACAAAAACCCGTGTCTTTTCAAAATCTACCCACTCATAATTTCTTGCTCACAAACTCTCTCTCTAAACTCTCTTCGTCTTCACCTTCTCGAGACCGTCTCTGTCAAACCCTAATCTTTTCTTCTCAAAATCAATGGCACCCAAGAGCCTTCTTGAGACTTTATCTGAGAAGACCAAGCTTTCTATCACTGAGCTGAAGAAGGTGATTCCTGGAAGAGATCCAAACTTTGATGAACTCAGAACCAAGGGTCTGGATGTGCTTCCTGAGCTTAACCATGCCGGATGGTTACCATTCTTTCAACTGCAAGAACATGTCTTCCCTGCTCTAGTTAGGGATTTCTGGACCACGGCAAAAATCACCAAGGATAATACTACCCACATGATTTCTGGGGATGTTGGTGAGGATCACATTTTCATCACTCACGAGTTACTCGCTGAAGTAACAAAATGCCCTAGGGAAGGAGCTGGGCATTATAAAGACTGGATGAACGATCAAGGGGAAGCCAATGTGAATCTGGTGCTATATGGGACTGCAAACCCTGGTAACATGGATTCCAAGTATCTGACTCCTAAGGCAAGATTTCTACATGTCTTACTTATAAACTGTGTAATGCCTAGGACTGGGTCTAAAAACCATGTCAACTTGTTAGAAAAGTTTGCTCTGTTTCATCTTGTCCAAAGAATTAAGATAGACATAACTGACCTGATTTTCATGCACATGGAGAAAGCTGCAAAGGGAAAAGATAAGGACTACCCTTTTGGAATGGTTATGACTAGAATCTTTAGGGCATGCAAACTGGACTTAAGAAGGGCTGTCTCTGCTGATCTCTGTGCTGAGATCACAACAAAAACCCTAGCTTTGATGAAGATGAACATGACCCCTACTCTTGGTCAAACTGCTGAAGTCTCTGCTCAGATGGAAGCAACTGTTTCCATTCCTGGTGTTAAAGCTGAAGTTATTGAGGAACCAGCTGAGGAAGTCAGAGATCAACTTCAGAGGAAGAAGAGGAAAGTCACCAAAACAACTGCTGAGACTTCTGTGATTGAAGAACCTACTCAGGTTGTTGAACCTGCTACTGCTTCTGTTACTGAGGAAGTTGCTGCCTCTGCTCCTAAAATCACTAAGGTCTTCAAAAGGAAGAGGACAGTGCAAATTGAGGGGGAGTCTCAATCAGAAGAGACTGTGATCCCTAAGAAGAAAAGGACAACTGTCACCAAGAGGAAGCTTGTCTTACCTCCCTCTTCATCACCATCACTATTGGTAATGGCTACAATCTCAAGAGGGGGGGTGAATTGAGATATTGAAAACTTTTTGAACAATTTAACACAAAACAGAGTTTTCTTAAAGAAAATTGATTTTCACTCAATTTCAATTCTCAAGATTTAGATTGTTAAACATGTAATGATATTAAGAACTAATACAATGAAGAAGCAGCAATCTTAACAAAAAGATTCAGATTAAAGATTCACTTTAAAATCAATTTCAACATACTTTCATTTACACATATGCATATATCAAGTATATGGAGTTAAGAGATGAGAGAAACAAGCAAACCGATTTATCCTGGTTCAGCTACCTCCTTTGGTACGCCTACATCCAGTCCCACACCTTTGTGGATTTCTTCACTATAACCAGAAATTACAATATCCAATTACAGCACTCACAAGGATAACCTCCTTGCTTCAAGAACATACCCAAAAGCACACTTGCTTTTGTTACCCAAGGATCCCTTCTATCCTTGATCAATCCTAAGAGATACCCTCTCTTGATCACACTAATTCGCAGTAAGAATTGAGTAGAAGAAAGACTCTAATAGTCTGATTATACAAATTGAAGCTCTTAGAATATCACACTTTTCTCTCAAAGATGAAGCACTATGAATATTTCGAATTTTTCCTTTTTAGAATGTATTAGATGTTGAAAAGTGTTGTTATGAAGTCCTTTTATAGGTATTTGAAGATTTAGATTCGTGGGTCTTATCACAAAAGTTGTTACAAGTGATTAAAAATCAGTTATGCAAAGTTGTAACAGATCAATCTGTGTACTACATCTGTGTACTCGTGTTTATCAAACAATTTTAAAGCTCGTACACAGATTGTATTCTTTTGTACATCTGTGTATTAAACCAAGTCTTCAGCTTTTATAAACGCATACACAGATTGTATTCTTTTGTACACATGTGTATCTCTTGCGCTGTGCATTAATACACATGTGTATTCTTCGCGTACACAGGTGTATGTTAGAACACCAACCCAGATCATTCCAAAACTTCAATACACAGGATGTGTACATCGATTGATGCTTAGAAACCAAGTTTTGAAATAATTGAATTGTTCTATACACAGGTGTATCATTTCTGTACATCTGTGTATCTTTCATATTTTTCAAAGCAATACACTGATACTCATGTGTACAACGCATGTGTACAAATTCTGGTTCCAGACCCGAAAGCTCTATTTCGAATACACATGTGTACAACACATGTGTACTTGTTTTCAGTATTAAACCCGAGAGCTCAGATTTGTGTACACAGGTGTACAACACATGTGTACAACCTTTCAACTCATAACCCGAGAGCACACTTCTGGATACACAGGTGTACAACACATGTGTATAGGCAAATTTCCTTTTGTTTTTCAAACTTAACGGTTCATACACATGTGTATGAAGTCTGTGTACAGAAAGGTTCTTTCTAAACTTGAAATATAGCTTTATATACACATGTGTACAACACATATGTACAATAACACTAAATTTCTTAATCCAATTAACTCTTTTTGAAAAACCTTTCTTTTGAAAAACTATTTTGTTTATCCTTTATAAAAATTAGTTTCTTCTTAAATTTTAAGTGCTTCACCTCAGGAATCAAGTGTGCTATTTTTACAATAGCATCTAAATAATGAAATCTCCATTGCTTGTTGCTTTATTCCTTGTCCATTGCTTTGTGTCCTTTGTCCTTGCATCCCTTGAGCTTTGACATTTCTTTTTCATGAGAGATCTTGCATAATACTTAACACAATATAAGTATATTATCAATATCAAAATAGATTAAGTAAAACACACTTTGTTTGTCATACATCAAAACATCAATGAGGGCTTAGTCTTACAAACTCCCCCTTTTTGATTATGACAAACCTTACCATACTTAACATTAGTGATTAAAATCAGAGTGCAGCTTTATACTAAGCATGGTTCTTGACACACTTTGATCCTCCCCCTGTCTCATAGACATCTTTTGAAAAATCAAGTGTTATTATATCATTGTCATGAAAAAGGCATCTTGCATTGCAGTTTCTATTTTATTGTCTGATCAAAGTAGTATATAAACACAAAATGCAAGGTAGAATTAATGGTTGTATGGTTCATCTTTTTAGTTCATTTTTCTCCCCCTTTGTCATTATCAAAAAGAAACTATGGAGAGTACTAAAACAGAACTGAAAAACAGT
The DNA here is from genome assembly GCA_035048595.1 of Echinosophora koreensis. Taxonomy (NCBI): domain Eukaryota; kingdom Viridiplantae; phylum Streptophyta; class Magnoliopsida; order Fabales; family Fabaceae; genus Echinosophora; species Echinosophora koreensis. The sequence continues at coordinate 251,871 of JAPCYP010000095.1, forward strand.
AATTGGCATTGATAATTTGTCATTTCATAACATATGCAATACATCAAAAACATCAAAGTATCAAGATAACAAAATCAGTACAGAGCCATAGCCAAAACAAAACAAATAACCCTAGTCCTATCAAACTAGACACCTAGTGACTCATGGTCTAAGCTAAGACTAAACATTAACTTGTGAAAGGGGAGTAACTTCTTCATGATTCTCAGCTTCTTGGGTTGCCTCCCTTGCCATATTGACCACATCATCAAAGATGGCAGAATTCACTGGAGGTCCTTGTATGGAAATTCCCAAACCTTGGTGTAAAGTGGCCATTTGACCTTCCACAGCATTGATTCTTTCCTTTAAGTAGTTCACAGCCTGCATAACAGCAAGGTGATCCTCAGCATGCTTCCTGGTAAGATCCTGAATCATCAGCAGAAGCCTATCTAATTTTTCATTCTGAACTTGATCATCCACAACCCTTTGCCTTCTTTTTGGTGGTTCCACTGTTGCAGGGATGGCAGACCTTTTCCAGACATTATCTGCATAGACCAAGCCCATTTGCTTGATGGTTGCTTCACCAAATCTCTTGGTCACATGTCTTGCTAGGTGCCTCTCTTCTCCATCCAATGTAACACCAAATCTCTTTAGGAGTTTAACAACTAATCCAGCATAAGGCAATGGTCCTCCAGAAAGCTTACTTTCATACATATTTTTGGCAACAATGTATCCCCAACTGAGTTGCTTTTTCTGAATCATGGCCCAGAGCAGAAGTATATCATTGTTTTGTAATACTGCATGGTTGCCACTCCTTGGAACTAAGATTCTGCTTAATGCATATTGGAGAAGCCTATCTTGAACATGCATTGCACTGATGTTTGTTAATCTCCCTTCTGGAGAGTGATCTTCCAGCAAACTCAGCCTTGCATCCTCCTTGTTGAAGACCTTAATCCATTCAGAGGCTTCACCAGTTCCAGCAGTAAAGGCACCCTTGTAATCCAAGCCAGCAAAATCAGAGAATTCCCTTAAACTCATTTGAATCATTTTGCCCTTAACCTCAGAAGTAATCCTCTCATTATCCATCTTTGAAGAAATTTCTTGAGGTGACAATCTTCAAGAATGGTTTGAAATTGGAAATTGTAGTTGCCAAAGTAATCGAAATCAACTACCCTAGATTTATGAAGAGGGCGAGACTTAAAATTTTGGAGAAAGGATTCGATTTGTTCTTCATCAGAGAGATACCTTTTTACCAATTCTGCCTCAGAGATTTCCTCTTGAACACCCTTTTTCCTCTTCGTCAGTTGTTTCTGTGGAGTAGCTTGAACAACCTCGATTGCCTCTATTTGTTTCTTCTTCGTTGCTTTCTTCTGTGGCTTAGCAGCCTTCTTAACCACTTTGGGTGATTTGTCAACCCTTTTGCATTTGGGTCGCGATGAGGAGGCTTGCGTGGGTGAAGGAGGAGGTGGAGAGGAAGAGCGGGTTGAGGAAGAAGGAGAAGAGGTGGGTGTAGGGCGAGATGGTCCAAGATTCTTGCATCTTGCCATTGTTGAATTCGGATTCGAGCTTGGTTTTAGGGTTCCTGAATTGGAATTTTGGGGAAGATGACGTTGTGAGAGTGGAGAGGCGCGGGTTTAAGTGTTTTAAAAAAAATTTCAGAAGCCTGTACATCGATTGTGTACACATGTGTATTAACCAATATTTAGATGTTTGTACATCTGTGTACAAAGTGCTAAATCGATGTGCACGGGGAGACAGAAGCTTGAATTTTCAGTTTTGACACAGAATCGATGTATTACATCGATGTATTAAATGCATTGTTGAGATGATACAAATTGTACATCTGTGTACAAAATTGTACATCTGTGTATAGCGTACAGTGTAAATAGCGTAGCAGATGTAAATCAGAAGGGTGTTCTGATATATACATCTGTGTACATATCCTGTGTACACAAAGCCCGGTAGCCCTTTTACTTAGTACACATGTGTGCTAAGCCTGTGTACAAAGACAGACAGTCCTAAATAGAAGAAGTACACCGATGTATTAAATCTGTGTACAGAAACACTGATATGAAACTAATTCAATACATCTGTGTATTGTCCCTATGTACAGAATGACCACCCTATCAAATTCAAATTATAATTCAGAATTAACAAAATATAACTCATACGAATTGATTTAATTAGATCAAATACATTATTTAGGAACAATCAAGCAACTTAAAACACTAAATATCAGTCATTTTGTAGATCAATGATGCCAAGTTCTCTTCTAATAAAGAAGAAGCTCTCCTTATTTAGTGGTTTGGTGAATATATCAGCTAGTTGCTTAGTTGTATCTACATGCTCAATCACAATATCACCATTTTGAATATGATCCCTGATGAAATGATGCCTAATCTCAATATGCTTGGTTCTAGAATGCATGATGGGGTTCTTTGTTAGATTAATTGCACTAGTGTTATCACATTTTATTGGTACATGATCTAAATGCACACCATAGTCAATTAATTGTTGTTTCATCCATAGAATTTGAGCACAACAACTTCCAGCTGCAACATATTCTGCTTCAGCTGTGGATAAAGCCACACTTGTTTGCTTTTTACTAAACCAAGACACTAGGGAATTTCCTAATAAATGGCATGTTCCACTTGTGCTCTTCCTATCTAACTTGCATCCAGCAAAGTCAGAGTCGGAGTATCCTATCAATGTGCAAGTGGATCCCTTGGGATACCACAGCCCCATTTCTTTTGTTCCTAAAAGATACTTCATTATTCTTTTAACAGCAGTAAGATGTGATTCTTTGGGATTGGCTTGATACCTTGCACACATACATACACTAAACATAATATCTGGCCTACTAGCAGTGAGATAAAGTAAGGATCCGATAATACCTCTATACTTGGATATATCTATAGATTTACCATGTTCATCTTTGTCCAAGTAGCAAGCTGGACTCATTGGTGTTGCCATCTCCTTTGCACTTTCCATGCCAAACTTCTTTAGCAACTCCTTGCAATACTTTGTTTGGCTTACAAAAGTTCCATCATGGCATTGTTTGATTTGGAGTCCAAGAAAGAAAGTGAGCTCTCCCATCATGGACATCTCAAATTCACTTTGCATTAGTGTACCAAAATCCTTGCATAGAGACTCATTAGTAGCACCAAAAATTATGTCATCCACATATATCTGAACAAGTAAGATGTTATGTGCTTTTCTTTTAGTAAAAAGTGTGGTATCAACTTTGCCTCTAATAAAGCTTTTCTCTAGGAGAAAATTACTTAATCTCTCATACCAAGCCCTTGGAGCTTGCTTGAGTCCATAGAGGGCTTTAGTGAGTTTATAGACATGATTTGGGAACTCACTATCAACAAAGCCAGGGGGTTGGCTTACATACACTTCCTCTTGTATTAATCCATTTAAAAAGGCACTCTTCACATCCATTTGGTACAATTTAAAGTTCATTATACATGCATAGGCTAATAGCATTCGTATTGCTTCTAATCTAGCTACGGGAGCATATGTTTCATCATAGTCTATTCCTTCTTCTTGATTATATCCCTTAGCCACTAGTCTAGCCTTGTTTCTTACTATTATGCCATTCTCATCCATTTTGTTTCTAAACACCCATTTAGTTCCAATTATTTGGTTGCTTTTAGGTTTTGGAACTAAATCCCAAACTTTATTTCTTTTAAATTGATTTAGTTCCTCATGCATTGCAATCATCCAATGTTCATCATTTATAGCATCATCAACATTTTTTGGTTCTATTTGAGATACAAATGCCATGTTATTGCAAATATTTCTTAAGGAGTTTCTAGTGGTTACCCCTTTTGTGATCTCACCAATGACATTGTCAAGAGGATGACTCTTTGAGATCTGCCACTCCTTAGGAAGATTGTCTTGCTGGATTTCAGCTTGAGGTTCCATGTTGTTCCCTTTATGTTCCTTGTCCTCATTACTGTCTTTTTCTTCATCAATTTTGGCTTCATCTTCAAGAATTTCTGCATCATCAAACATGTCCTTTCCCAACCTTTTGGGGTTAGACTCATCAAATGTAATGTGAACAGATTCTTCCATTGATAAAGTACGCTTATTGAACACTCTATATGCTTTGCTAGTTAATGAATAGCCTAAGAAAATAGCCTCATCAGCTTTTGAATCAAATTTCCCTAGATTATCCTTGCCATTATTTAGTACAAAACACTTGCATCCAAAAACATGAAAATGAGCTATGTTAGGTTTTCTTCCCTTATACAATTCATATGGAGTTTTCTTCAAAATTGGTCTTATTAGTACTCTGTTTAATACATAACATGCTGTACTTACAGCATCAGCCCAAAAATACTTTGGTATATTAAAGTCATTTAACATGGTTCTAGCAATTTCCTCAAGTGACCTATTTTTCCTCTCAACTACTCCATTTTGTTGTGGAGTTCTAGGTGCAGAAAAATTATGTTGTATACCATGTTCTTCACAAAAATTATCAAACTCCTCATTTTGGAATTCTCCTCCATGATCACTCCTAATTGACACAATTTTCATGTCTTTTTCATTTTGTACTATCTTAGCCATTTTCTTAAAAGCTCTAAATGCTTCATTCTTATATGCTAAAAAATAAGTCCAAGTAAATCTAGAGAAATCATCAACAATTACTAGAGCATAAAGATTTCCACCAAAGCTTTTTCTCCTAGAAGGTCCAAAAAGGTCCATGTGCAACAATTGTAAAGGTCTATTTGTTGAAACAATATTTTTAGCCTTAAAAGAGGTTTTCACTTGCTTACCTTTTTGGCATGCATCACATAAACCATCTTTTACAAACTTCTTATTTGGTAAACCAATTACAAGATCTTTGGAAATCAATTTGTTCAAGTGATCCATATGAATGTGAGCTATTCTCCTATGCCATAGCCAATTTTCATTTTCTTTGGAAATCAAGCAACATGCCTCATTAGAAGGTAAATTGTCTAAGTCAAGCATATAGATATTATTTATCCTATTTCCAATCAGTTTTATGCTATCATTATGAATGGATTCTATCATACACAAGTTTGAGTTAAAGTTTACCTTGAAGCCTTTGTCACATAGTTGGCTTATACTTAATAGATTGTGTTTGAGCCCTTCCACATAGAGAACATCTTCAATCTTAGTTGTTGGACTTTTTCCTATTGTGCCAACACCAAGAATTTTTCTTTTGTTGTTGTCACCATATGTGACATTTCCACCTTCTTTAGGAGTGAAAGAGGTGAATTTTGTGATGTCTCCGGTCATGTGTTTGGAGCAGCCACTATCTAAGTACCAACTTGAGTTTCTGGCCTTCAAACACACCTACAAAAACAGAATATCATGCTTCTTCCTTAGGTACCCAAATCTGGTTGGGTCCTTTGGTGTTAGTAGCAACATATGTTCCTTTTGGAACCCAAACTTGTTTAATGCCAACACGTGTGTTCTTTCTAAGTCTGCATGTAGTGGCTGTATGCCCTTTCTTTAAACAATAATAGCATTTAACAAAAGGACTAGTTGAGGAAATAGGTGCAACAAACAACTTTCTGAAAGATTTTTCATGTACCATTGGATTATATCCAATTCCAGCTTTGTCATAGACACCTTTTTGCTGTCCTAATATGGCATTCAAGTTATCTCTACCCATAGTGAATTTAGATAGAGTTACATTCAGTTTTTCAACTTTATTTTCAAGTATAGTGCATTTGGTGCAAGTTGAACTAGATGCAAGTGAATGTAAATTCTTAGCTTCTAGTTCTTTAAGCTTTATTTGTAAAGATGCATAGTCACTACATTGTCTTGCAATTATTTTTCTAGAAGATATAAGTTGTTTACCTATTTTAAGATATTCTTCATGCAATTCATCAAAAGCATCTTGTAACTCATCATAGGTAGGTGAAGAATCATTTACCTCGGTTTCACTATCACTTTGATGACTTGTCATGAGACATAGGTTGGCTTCTTCATTTTCAGATTCACTAGTGGAGTCCATATCGTTTTCTTCCCAAGCTATGTATGCTCTTCTAGGCTTTCTTCCTTTCTTTTCTTTGTTTTCATTCTTTTCAGACTTTTCTTTCCTTTGTAGCTTTGGACATTCATTCTTGTAGTGTCCAATCTTTCCACATTCAAAGCATTTGATTGAAGAGGAAGAGTTTTCACCTTTGTTTGTGTTCTTCTTGGTAGGAAAACTGAATTGCTTCTTGTTTCTATTCTTTTTTATGAATCTCCTAAATTTCCTTACAAGCAGTCCCATGTCTTCTTCTTCGGATTCTTCACTTTCATCAAGGTTTTCATCTTCATCACTTTCTATCTGTTCTTTGGAAACATGAGCCTTGAGTGAGAGACCTTTCTTCTTTTTCTCTTTGTCTTCATGGCTTTTCAATCTATTGAGTTCCAATTCATGCTCTTTCAATTTCCCAAACAGAGTTGCAATTTGCATTGTTTCTAGATCTTTTGCTTCAGCAATTGCAGTGATTTTTGGCTGCCACTCACGACTCAAACATCTCATGATTTTGTTGATTTGTTTCTCATCCGAGATAGTATGTCCAAGTCCTTCAAGCTGGTTCACAATGTGTGTAAACCTCTTTTGCAGCTCATCTATTTCCTCACCATTTTTCATGTGAAAGAGTTCATACTCATGAACTAGTGCATTCATCCTTGCTCTCTTTACATCATTGGTTCCTTCATGAGTGAGTTGGAGAGTGTCCCACATTTGCTTTGCTGATTTACAATTGGAGACCCTGAAAAACTCATCATAATTCAAAGCAGCTGTTATAATATTCTTTGCCTTAGCATTATAACCAACTCTTCTCTTATCATCATCATTCCACTCATCTTTTGGTTTATTTTGTCTAATTCCCTTAGCATCAAGAGTAAATGGAACATAAGGACCATTTTCAACAGCATCTAAAACATCTAAACCAGCAGCCTCAAGAAAGATAAGCATTCTCTCTTTCCAATACATGTATTGGCTGCCATTAAAGGCAGGAGGTCTAGAGAGGGAAGCGCCATCACCCAGGATTTCATTTGTAGCCATCTCTTGAAGCTATTAAGCTTTATTACAAGAGTTTTAGCTCTGATACCACTTGTTGGTAATGGCTACAATCTCAAGAGGGGGGTGAATTGAGATATTGAAAACTTTTTGAACAATTTAACACAAAACAGAGTTTTCTTAAAGAAAATTGATTTTCACTCAATTTCAATTCTCAAGATTTAGATTGTTAAACATGTAATGATATTAAGAACTAATACAATGAAGAAGCAGTAATCTTAACAAAAAGATTCAGATTAAAGATTCACTTTAAAATCAATTTCAACATACTTTCATTTACACATATGCATATATCAAGTATATGGAGTTAAGAGATGAGATAAACAAGCAAACCGATTTATCCTGGTTCAGCTACCTCCTTTGGTACGCCTACATCCAGTCCCACACCTTTGTGGATTTCTTCACTATAACCAGAAATTACAATATCCAATTACAGCACTCACAAGGATAACCTCCTTGCTTCAAGAACATACCCAAAAGCACACTTGCTTTTGTTACCCAAGGATCCCTTCTATCCTTGATCAATCCTAAAAGATACCCTCTCTTGATCACACTAATTCGCAGTAAGAATTGAGTAGAAGAAAGACTCTAATAGTCTGATTATACAAATTGAAGCTCTTAGAATATCACACTTTTCTCTCAAAGATGAAGCACTATGAATATTTCGAATTTTTCCTTTTTAGAATGTATTAGATGTTGAAAAGTGTTGTTATGAAGTCCTTTTATAGGTATTTGAAGATTTAGATTCGTGGGTCTTATCACAAAAGTTGTTACAAGTGATTAAAAATCAGTTATGCAAAGTTGTAACAGATCAATCTGTGTACTACATTTGTGTACTCGTGTTTATCAAACAATTTTAAAGCTCGTACACAGATTGTATTCTTTTGTACATCTGTGTATTAAACCAAGTCTTCAGCTTTTATAAACGCATACACAGATTGTATTCTTTTGTACACATGTGTATCTCTTGCGCTGTGCATTAATACACATGTGTATTCTTCGCGTACATAGGTGTATGTTAGAACACCAACCCAGATCATTCCAAAACTTCAATACACAGGATGTGTACATCGATTGATGCTTAGAAACCAAGTTTTGAAATAATTGAATTGTTCTATACACAGGTGTATCATTTCTGTACATCTGTGTATCTTTCATATTTTTCAAAGCAATACACTGATACACATGTGTACAACGCATGTGTACAAATTCTGGTTCCAGACCCGAAAGCTCTATTTCGAATACACATGTGTACAACACATGTGTACTTGTTTTCAGTATTAAACCCAAGAGCTCAGATTTGTGTACACAGGTGTACAACACATGTGTACAACCTTTCAACTCATAACCCGAGAGCACACTTCTGGATACACAGGTGTACAACACATGTGTATAGGCAAATTTCCTTTTGTTTTTCAAACTTAACGGTTCATACACATGTGTATGAAGTCTGTGTACAGAAAGGTTCTTTCTAAACTTGAAATATAGCTTTATATATACATGTGTACAACACATATGTACAATAACACTAAATTTCTTAATCCAATTAACTCTTTTTGAAAAACCTTTCTTTTGAAAAACTATTTTGTTTATCCTTTATAAAAATTAGTTTCTTCTTAAATTTTAAGTGCTTCACCTAAGGAATCAAGTGTGCTATTTTTACAATAGCATCTAAATAATGAAATCTCCATTGCTTGTTGCTTTATTCCTTGTCCATTGCTTTGTGTCCTTTGTCCTTGCATCCCTTGAGCTTTGACATTTCTTTTTCATGAGAGATCTTGCATAATACTTAACACAATATAAGTATATTATCAATATCAAAATAGATTAAGTAAAACACACTTTGTTTGTCATACATCAAAACATCAATGAGGGCTTAGTCTTACAATCACCATCACCTTCACCTCAGAAGGATTCATCCCCTCCACCTCAGCAAACAGAACCTATTACCACAATAGCTCCAACTCCACAACCTTCACCTCAAAGAACACCATCCCCTCAATCTTCAACAAAAATCCCAACACCACCTACATCACCAAAAATCCCAACACCACCTACATCACCAAAAATTCCCACTCCACCTACTTCACCAAAAATCCAAACTCCACCACATACATCACCCAACCATCACTCTTCTGAACCTAATCCTACTATATCAGAACCTCACATATCTGATACTCACTCACCAATACCAACCACTCCACAAACATCTCACCATTCTGACATTCCTCAAACTGAGGATGTCAATAACTTTGAGTATTTTGACAATCTTACTCTTCCTCCCTCACCAAAATCACCAATCCCTGACCATATCACTACCCAGTGCCAGGTGCCTCTGAGAATAGTCTTTCCAGACTTATTCTCTGAAACCAAACATAACCCTATCCCCTTAGCCACTATATCTCCCTACCACCCATCTTCCAGAACCACCCCCTTCTCTGTCACAGGTGAATCCTGTCCTTTTTATCTTGATGGCAAGACCTTGGATATGATTGCCTCTCTGGAAGCTGAAAGACAGATTGTGAGGCTGGAAAGGTCACTGAAGCCAGTAGGAAAATGGCTATTCAATCCTCACATTTTCATGAAGCCCTCTACAGCAATCAGAGTAATGCCTGACTCCATGGCTCTGAAAGGCAAACAGAAGTTAATAACTCTGCCATTGGATCAGAAGTTCTCTCTCATCCAGAAGAATGATCAGAAGCTTAAATTCAGAAAGAGGCTGTTCTCCAAAAGTGGCTCCAGTTCTGGGTTAACAGAAGAAGAGAAGGCAGACATTCCCACCAGAGGTAGCCAAGCCTATGCCCTCTACCCCTTTTCACCCTCCATTTACACACTCCTTCCTTTCTTCATGGTTTTCCCTTTCTTTGTTTTAAACTTCCCTGAAACTGCCCCTTTCACACACATAAATCTCATTAGGAGATCTTATGAGCTTCTTCTCTCTGTCATAGATTCTCCTCTGCATCATGACAGAATTCATGCCTTTTTAGAGGAATTCCATCCAAATAATGATTTTGTAACCACTCTGTCAACCAATGTCTTTTTAGATCCTCTCCCTGATGATGATATTTATGTTGAAGAGTTACCTCCTACCCCTCCTCATTGTCCACCTCCTCCTTCAACTTCTGGAACTTCTCTGGCCACTACAGATACTACCTCTCCAGTTGTTGCATATGACCCTACTGCACATTAGAGACTTGATGAAATGCCTTCAAGTTTGCAGACTGTCATTCAAAGATAGGATGAAGCAATTGCCCAACAAACTGCATTTCAAGCTCAGATGCTGGCTCAGCAGCAAGCAATGCAGCAGATGATGGAAGCTTTCTTCAAAAGCCAAGGAGGCCCTAGTTCCTAGATTTTTAGGAATCTGTTTTTCATTTCTTTACTAAGTCTTGCAATGTACTAAGTCAGTGATGTCTATCACTTGTAATCTTTCTTGACTCTGGTTAAATGAAATGAGATTTCCTTTTGTTTTCTTTTGGCAATTTCTATTTTTTTATTTTATATCTCTTTGATTGATGCCAAAAGGGGGAGAAAATATAGATAAGTTTTCATGATTTTATAGTTCAACTATCTGATATTCTCTCTGATATCATGTTTTACTCTGACATTTGTCTTTACTTAGTGCATAAACTAAGGGGGAGCATAACATACTATGATCAATTATATCTGTTTAAAAATTTCTACTGTTTCTTTTTTATGTTCAATAAAATCAGAAAAGATATTTGTCATCATCAAAAAGGGGGAGAATGTTGAGACCTCATAAGTCTAAAACACATTCAAATGTGTAAATTCTCTAAGTTTTGATGATTCCAAATAGTTCAAGTATGATAATGTTGAACCAAATGAAATTACTGATATATTTGATAAGTGTGCAGGAAAATAGACTTAAGGTCACTCGTCTATTTTATGACCCGTCTAATTTTCAGTAGAAGCTCAATACTGACTCGTCTAAAATTCCACTCGTCTAAAAGTAAGTCAAAGATCAAGTCAACGGTTAGGAAAGACTAAGTTCACTTGATGACGTGGCAAGAAGCATGCGTCTAAGATTGACTCAATTGAGCACCCGTCTAATTTTAGAACATGCCAGCACCCGTCTAATTTTGGAACATGCCAGCACCCGTCTAATTTTTTGAATGATCAGCACTCGTCTAATTTTTGAATGATCAGCACCCGTCTAATTTCTGGATGACTTTCACCCGTCTAAAAATTCTCATTACTGATACCAAGTCACTATGTCAGAAATCAAGTCCAAGTCACCTTATTCAAATTATATGTCTTCCTTAAGGATCTCGAAGACCTCTGGACAATAGCTCAAAGGACAAAGAATAAAGAACGTTGTTTCAAGGTTTTAAGGAATAAACACGCAATCTCTGCACCACTGCAGTAAACTTCTGCCTGTTTTAGTACAAAGTAAAAGTGCTTTCTAGAAAGTGAACTGATGTTGCACTGAAAGAGGAAAGCTCTCTGCTATAAGTACAAGAAGCCTGCTGCTATATACTCTGAAAGAACAGCTGCTCAGTTTAAAGTGTACTCTTGGACATCCTTGTCAAAGCTCAACGTTTCCAAGCATTTAATGAATATTCAGAACGATTCTTTGGCATTAAATGGTGTCTCAGAAAGCTCAAGTCAGAAGCAAACACTTTCTGAAGCTGTGTCAAAACGGATCTCTTGATTGAAGTCTTTAAATAGATCAAACAATGAAGATGAAGCCAAGAAGTTGAATATCATAAAGACAACTGCGCAGAAGCATTTACTCTCTTCATTAACTTCTTCATTCCTTCATTGAATATACATTCAATCATTTGATATTAATTTGCAGTCTTTCATATTTCATATTTACTCCACTCTCTGAGTGTGATATGAAAGATTTGCAAGTTATATTAACTACATAAAAACCTTTTCATCCCTTACTGCTTTGAGCCTGAAGAGGCTAGGTGAGAAAAGAATACTTGTTTGAGTGAGCCTGAAGAGGCTAGGTGTGCAAAGAATACTTGTACTGTAATTTACTCAGTTATAGTGGAAACTTGGTGCTGCCAAGAAACTGGACGTAGCCCTATGGATTTTGGGGTGAACCAGAATAAATCTCTTGAGTGATATCTCTCTTCCCTTTATCTTTTAATTTGCTTAAGTATTGTTTCTGTTTAAGCTTTTAACTTGGGGAGTTAATACTGTGACTATCAAACTCTATTTTAACCTTCTCTAATTGTGTGTGCTATTCTATTTCAATATTAGACGTTTCACTCGTCTAACTTTCTCTTATCTAAATCTTGCTTGCTGTGCTTGCGAAAATCTTTTTAAAGTAACCGAAAAAGTTGGTAAACACAATTCAATCCCCCTTCTTGTGTTCACTTTGGTTATTTCACACAGTCCATCACCACCGCCTTTCTTCCCAATACCTCCACCATTTCCACCACCCGTCGATGATGGTGTCGCCAGGTTCCATGAGGTGAGGGGATGATGGTGGGGGGAGTGGGAGGGGAGGCCAAGGCGGTGGCGCTGGGGGTGGGGATGGGGAGTGGATGGAGGGAGAATGAAAGAGAAGAGTATGGAGGCAAGACGCCGGAGCTGATGGTGCCTCTCAATTAATACTTTGTGCCATTTTTCCGACGCCGATGAAGCCCACGACATATGTATCGACAGGGATTGGGACATTGGGGGTGGGGAAGTGTGATGGGTGGCGAAGGAGAGGAGAGAGGAGAGTGAGAGAGTAGAGACTAAAAAAGCAATTTGCAAAAGAGGGCTCTCTCATGTGAGAGACTTGTCTCCTTCTCTCGACGTAGAATTCATCTATGTTTTAAAATCGATTAAATATAATCAATAACTAATAAATGTTTAACAATTTTAGGTATCAGTACCTATGAGAAAAAAAATTAATACCAAGACCAAATCAGGATTATCATCCCTTACTTATATGTATGTTTTAACATTTAAAAACTAATGAGAACAGAAATGCTTAAAATGCAATTTCTGTAAGATGAAATTTTTATTTCAGTAAAAGAAATTAACATGATTCAATAATAAACCTGTATCCATTAGATAAAAAACCTAAATTGGAGTAACTCATTTTACTGCATGAGTAAATCATATATGCTGCCAGAATAGGGGCCCAAAACAGAGAAGACGGAAAATGTACCTAAGGTACAGCTCTGGATATTTCGATTCTTTTAACATTGTTCCTAACCTAATTAACAGCTTAAACCTACTGATTAATCTCTGAAACATTCCTGTTGCAATGTTTCATGGATAAGTATATTATAAGTGGAAATCCTGTTGAAGAAAACAGCAAGATGAAAAGAATATGGCAACATGGTATAATGGCAGTCCTTTAAGTTTCTTTTTTTTCCCAAGTTGAAGAAACAAAAAATACATAGAATTCTCACAACTCAGATACAGAGGTCTTCGTAGCATTGCTCATCTGGAACATTATATACAACAGCCACAAAATACAGAAATTGAGAATGATAACACATCAATATCGTCAAGAAGAAATGAAGAAGAAGGCTTCTACTTCCATGGACTTGGCTGCCGGGAATCTCTGAAAACAGAAGTGCCACCAGATGCTGCTGGGGAAGGAGATGATGCAATGTAACTAGTTCCAGACACCGACACTGAAGGCAGGTTCAAGGGATTTCCCTGAGGTCCCGAAGGAGCAAAGCGTGACGGACTACCGGTGGCCCCCAAAGTTGCTCGAGGAGGGTGTGAAACCTTAATAGAATATGTAACAATAAAACATTAATATATAATACATATATAATCAGACAACAGGGTAATATTGTGTTTGAGTATAAATTGGACTCTCCATTGCCCTTCCAGCTTGACTTTTACTCGTATATTCAGCTGAACATGGCATAATCTACTTCAATATAATCTATGTTATTTACAGTGAGAATGAGATATGTGGACATGTCAAGACAGTTAGACTAAGTAACCAGCTTAAAAAGGAGAAAGAGAAGACTTAAGTCAAATGGTGCAGATGCAGCCTGGACAATTACACAACAGCATATGTATGTTCGTACTCTCTATACAAATACAAGCTAGTTTGTAGCATCATAAGAATCAAAAGTATAAAAAAAGACAATAGAGGAAATAATACATGACTGCAAATTTAATTTAGAACTCTGTATATTCCAATAATACAATTTAACAAATGGGGCTATTTTAGCAGGAACTAAGCCTACAACCAATGGGGCTAAATCAGGTGCATGGTGCACCAGATACCATTTAATGTTTAGTGAGTCTTTGGAATTAGTTAGTGACATGTATAAACAAAACTCGAGCTAGTCTTCCATAGTTGAACCTCCTACATGAAGCTTATAATCCACAAATTCATGACTCATGCAAAAAAAAATACAGATCATTAGACTAACTCCTAATAAAAAAGCATAATTATGAATCAATAATATGACATTTAGATTTTAGACAAGTTGAAACACATTTTAACATCACTAATTGTAACAAGCAAATAAATTACCACGTTCTGTTGAGCGCTTGGGGTCTTCCTAAGAGGGGACTCCGAAGAAGGTGACATACTACTCGTGCGAAGCATATGGCGAGAATGCATATTATGGTTAACGAGGTCATCGGCTTCACTGCCTTCCACATCACCAACAAGATTTCCCTCAGAGCCCAACCTTGGAACCAAATGCCTGGTCATTGAACCAGAATCATTTGTTCCATCAGCTTGAAGCGGAACAGAAGGGCCACGCATCGGAGTCACTTGCATACTATTTCGTCTTTTTAATTCTTCCTCTGCATTCAAGATCTGCCAATCAACACAACCAACCTATCATTCATAAAAATGGAAGCATACATACAGAACATCCAAACACGCAGTCACCACAGAACCATAGGTTAAGTGACCCAGATTTCCTACATTCAATTTTTGACACATGCACACATTAATGTACCATTGGATTAATCTTAAACTTTTTCAAACATTTTCAATGATTGATCCAATGGAATACTAAAACGTGAATGCGTCAAAAATTGAATGCAGGGAATCGGTTTTTAAATATCAAAGGGGAGGCCAATCACAATCATGCAGGCACGCACAAGCACACACAAATATAACTAATTATGTTTACCTGCTTCAACACCAATACCAGATTATGTTTCTTCGCATTCAAAACTTGTAACTTATCCTCAACCTCCTTTTTCCTTTTCTCCTTGTCATTAAGCATATCAACATTATTATCATTCATCTGTCAAGTAAAACACATAGTAATCGTCATCAACGAATAAAATCACGGAATAAAGTACACACCGCAAAAGTCACTTAAATTAGGCGATCCCAAGAACTCGATAGCTAAAAAAGGATCACGGATCACCGAAAACCGTAAGCTTACCAGATCAGTATGTTTCTCAATTAAAGCGGCACCGCCATCGACGGGTTCAGATGTTTTCTCCAAATCCTCATTGTCAGATCCGTCAACCGGTTTCTCAGAATCCGCTTCTTTGCGATTCTCTTCTTCTGCTTCTTCTTCGCCCTTACTGGAAGGCCCTTCGCCGTGATTGGTAACCGTTTTTTCTGGTTCGGAGTGAAACCCTGGAGAACCGTTAGCAGGGTCAGGGTTGGAGTTAGGGTTGGGGTTAGGGTTGGAGGAGGTGGTGATGGTGGTGTTGGGGGTAGCGTGAAGGCGTGAGAGTGCCTTGGAGCGACGAGCTAAAAGGGATTTGAAGTCTTTGAGAGAGATCTTTGGGTTTGGCATTAGCCATCGACGAGGCACGTCCGGGGCTCGGTGAAGGTTACCTCTGTAGAGCGAAATGGCTACCATTTTCACCTTTTTTCTTTGTTTTCTGTTTCTATACCTTCTGCCACCCAAATTGGATTGGATCGTTATATAGGTTTCCCACCACGGTTAAACAAAATTATTAACTTATTACATTAATTAAATCCAATTCTCATATAAACTCTTTTTATTTTTTGCCATGAGTATCCTTTAGCCGATAGTCACGGATTAATCTCTTTCAAAACGTGGATATCACCGGAGTAGGATTTATCTCTCCTAACAAAGCATTTTGGATACATCTGACATAATACTTAAAGAACTCAACTATCTACTAAGTATGTTGAGCCTTATTGGTATAATTAAGCTTTTTTTTTAAGAATCTTGCTAATTAGTGGCATAAGAAATCTAAAGATAGAAAGATTTTTGTTGGAAAGGGTAATTTTTAAATTTTTAAAGTGTTGAAAAATCACTTTCCAATATAAATTTTATATTTCTAGTTCCTTTAAAATATAGGTTAGCAATGTTTATAATTTGTAAACTGTAACACTTTTTTATTATTATTAGGAGAATTTAATGTATAATTCATAAAATAAACAACACATCCACCTAATTTAATGGATTAGGTATAGACTTCACCCAACAATATAATTTGAAAGAGCTTGAAAAAGGTATGTTTATGACCTTATACAAAAAATTTCACTGATCCCCAATAGTTTAACATAAAAAATAGAAGAATAGTAACTGAAATCATATTTACTTGCATTATTGTATAGTATTTTTTTTTAAATTATAATCTTTATTTAATGTTTTTATACTGTGACGTCATATTTATGAACTGTAAATTCTATTTAGTTATTAATTGTAGCATGTAGTTAGATTTCTTATGCCGGACAGATTAATTAGATTGGTAGCATTGAATAGTTCACATTATGTTGGACAGGCATTACATCTCCACTCCACTAGGGAACATTATAACATAGGCATGATAAACTTGGTTTACAAACTCTTGTTAAGTCAACAAATGAGACTTCATCGTCATTTCCCGTAGCTTCAAGAGGAAGAAAAACCCAAAACAAAAAAGAAAGGAACAAAATAACCACAGCACTAGTCCAGAATACACAGAATAACGTGATAAACCCAGTTCCATTACCTTATTGCCAACTTATTTTTGCTTAATTTAGAACTATCTAAAAACACAAGGAAGCAAGCTCAGTAGTTGAATGGTTCCTCCATAAGGTGAGGAAAACTTAGAAACATCTCACTTTCTTGACCAAGCATGGCTTCAACAAATGTAATGTCATTGGATGATGATGATGAAAGCTGGAAGTCATTGCTTGTGGCTTGTTGTGACCTGACCTCTTTCTTATTCCAACTTTGTCTTGTCACATTTTCTATTTGGCTCACCAAGTTTTCTTGTTCCTGGTTATCAGCATTTGGTGCAAAAGCATCTTCTAGAAGAAAGTCATTCCAACTAAAGGGTACAGGTAAGGCTTCTTGTGCTGCAGTGGAATAAGTAGAAGAAGTGGATGGTGATGATGATGAAGTTGTTGATAAGCACCCTTCCCCAAATATTGGGATGATCTCATTCTCTAAGTCTATGCAATTTGAAGCACTTGTCACTATTGGTATGGCTTGATGCTGTGTATGATCAATTGAGAGATTATCAGCATGACTTCTGTTAAATAAGAAGCTATTTTCAGTTGGTTCAATTTTGGGTGGTGGAGATGTTGGTGGTTGCTTTGGCTGGCTATTGAAGTTTCTAAATCCTTGTGGCTCTGGTTTTAACTGGATTGCATTCTTCAAGTCTTTGTTGATGGTGCTTGATTTCTCACCACTACCGCCAATATTTCCATAGTCAGCAATGAGTTTGGAGAAGGGCTTGTGGGTAACAGGGTCTATCCCCATTTGAGAGAGCTTCTTTTTCAGCTTTGTGTTCCAGTAGTTCTTTACATCATTGTCTGTTCTCCCAGGAAGTTGTTGGGCTATTATAGTCCACCTGTAACAGAGATATTAATTTAAGACTACCATCTTTCTAATGCCTTGACAATTGAATTTGTCATGAACTCGGGTAAAAACCAGAAGTAGTGTTCCCCCCCCCCCCCCCCAAATTAGATGTATGTAACATCATGTGAGAAATAAAAAAATAAATTATCTCCTAATTTAATAATTATCTGACAAAAAAATAAATTTATCTCCTAATTTAATAATTGAGAAATAAAAAATTTCTAATTTAGTTTTAACAATCCAAATGTAGGTTAAAATAGTTTGTGCCCCTAAAATTTGCTCTAAAAATCACTATTTTGAATGGCATTTGAGATTCGTAGAGATTAAGTTGGAATTTTTCAGTTGTTAGTGACTAAACTAACAGTGTGTTTGGATGAGGGAATTTAAGAGGGTAATATATTTTTAGAGGGTAATTAGAATTCATCAATATAAAAATACAATACATTTTACATCGATAGATTTTAATTATCTTCTAAAAATATATTACCCTCTTGAATTCCCTCTTTCAAACACACCATAAGGGATTAAATTTTTTTTTTTTTGGTAGCACCATAAGGGATTAATTTTTGTCGAATTTGGGTATTTACTGTTTTTTTAAATACCGCCTTCCTATTTTATTGCCAAGAATGAACTCCGTGGTAATAGTATACAATCTTCAGATTATAATATAGAACAATCAAATTGCAAGCAAGAGAGAATTAAGAGAGCAATACCTACAGGAGACTATGATATAGTACTTGAATGTTACTTATAATAGTAAGAAACTTAATGGTAATCATATCTATATTTTTCTTTTGAGCATATATGCAACAAGATAACAGAGAAAGCATATGCTGTAGTTGAGCACGACACGATAGGATCACAGAGGGTAGCATTGAGTCACAAAACAATCCATAAGTAGAGACATCGTTGAAGAATCATCCCACATTATTCACCTGCTACCTATGGCTGCGTGTAGCTTAATGATTAGATCTTCTTCTTGAGGGGTGAAATTATCTTGCTTAAGATCAGGCCTGAGGTGGTTATTCCACCTAACCCTGCAACTCTTTCCACAACTCTTAAGCCCTGTGTAAATGGACTCAAATGCAAAACGTTTAGTTAAGGAGACAAGTTGAAAACGGGGTTTTAAATCAGGGTCCGCAACCGCAATTGAGGCGGTGACGTTTCGGTTTTGGTAGTCTCGAAAATCACATCACATCGCAGTGGAGAACACAATACGACCGCAATCGCAACCATAACCTCAATTTAAAACCTTGTTAAAATCTAATTGATAGAAACTCCACATATATATCTAACCTGCTTTTTTGGAGACACAAGTCCAGTTACCAGATCCATTCTTTGAGACAAATGAGAGCAACTTTGTATCTTCTTCTACAGCCCACACACCCCTTTTGACACTGATTTTTTCGCAGCATGGAGACCTCACCATCTTATCTATCAATCCAAATCACAAGGGATTCAAGGGAATAAAAAATTAATGCATATAAAGAAAAAGAAAATGGCAAGTGTAAGACAAGGGTAGAGAAAGGGTGTCTTAGGCAGCTTCAAATTAATAACTTGTTCTGCAAAAGCACTCTTTGAGCTGAAAGAGAGGAGGGAGGAGATGGGTTTAAAGGTATCACAAGTATGGTACGTAAGCAAGAAAAGCATGTGGATTTGTTACCAATTAAACTTAATTTGCATGATAATTGGTATCATTCACATCAAACAGTTCCAGAAGAGAGATGAAATAAAGATAACACCACTCTCTAACACAGCAATACTCACATGCTTGGCTCCGTAGGCATTTGTGTATCAGGTTTGAATCCGGTGAATTATTTGGTTAAACTTAGATTAAACTTCAGTGGATTATACTATGATTAGAACATACTGATTGGTCCGGTGTAAATGTAAATAACTAAAAGTAGTAGTTGATATATCCTCACAAGTTTGATGAGTATATATTTGAACTAAACATTAAACTAATTACACTGATATTTGAAAAAGAAAAAGAAAAAAGAAAACACAAATTAAACTGATGGAATTGAAGACCTTTTCAAGTGTGTTCTTTTAAAATTCAAACCGTCAATTCTGCGTGATATGTGATATTACAAAACCTTCTAAAGATTACAGGCACGAGAGTTTCACAGTGCAAACATTTAAGAATAAATATTAGTTTAATTTCATATAACTGTTCGGAATAAAGTTAAATTAATTTGAAAGCTTATATGAAGGATATGAAATAGCACTGTGACTGAGCAGGGCCGTTTATAGGAATTTCGGGGTTTTAGCAATTTTCTTAAAGAGACTTAATATTATATAAATTATCAAATCTTATATTATTTTTTTAGTTTTTTGAACTGCGAAATCATTTATCAAATTTTTATAATCAAATAATTTTAACATTTTATAATATTGTTAATCTTAGATAGAATTTAAGTAATTTTAATTTTGAAAAACTTCTTTCATCAGTAACCGTGGCAAGTACCTATGCAAACTGATATGAATACTTGGATGCTAGAATGGCTCTTATGTAAGGACCTTTGTGCCACCCAAATTTTCTGCATAACCCTCTGGAAAATATGGTGCACCGGCAACAGTGTAGTCTTCAACAATCAAGTTTTTGATCCTATAGCAGTGGCAACAGCTGCTGTGGATTATGTCCAAGATTTTGCCCAAGCGAATCCAAAGCTAAACACTCAGGCCACTCAACCCCACAACCAAAATGGAGACCCCCTGCTAATGATTGGATAAAAATAAATGTGGATGCAGGGTGCTTTAAAGATGGTGCTACTGGTTGGGGGATGATTGCTAGAAACCATAAAGGGGAAGTACTTTTAGCAGCCAGCAAAAGGGAGATGTCAAGCATGGACCCTACACTTGCAGAAGCTTTTGGAATTAGATGGAGTCTTCAATTAGCCTTGGGGCAGCACTTTAACAAAAAGATTTTTGAATTTGTTGCAGCAGTGCCAGTGCCAGGCCTAGGCCTGCAAAAGGATCCACGGATCAATTATCCATCCAGTTCATCCATAATAAAATTCATCCAACCCATCCAATAATAAAATAAAAATACATGGATTGGATTATTTTTATTAATGGATGGATAATGATCCATCCAATAATTTTTCCTAATCCATTGGATCAAACAAAAAAAAGGAAGCGGATCATTTATCATCCATTCCAAAATTTATCTGGTTTTAGAATTGTTGCTGGGATTAGCTGGGATTAGAGTTACGTGATCACTGCTTTGCCTTTGAGCAAACACGAAGACAGAGAAAACTTGAAATTCTTCTTCAACTTTTTCTTTTCATTTTCCTCTTCAACTTTTCAACAGCTCTCACCTACAACATTCTGCTCAGCAACTTCAGTGTTGCACAAACCGCAACAGATACCAATTACGGCGTGATTGTGAAGGAATAATCAATCAACGTTGAAGTGGAAATACTTAATGTCACTTTTACCCATGCTCTAAATGCTTGCACCTTTGTCTGTTGACTCTGGGTTTTCTTATTTGGTGAGACCTCATCACTTAGATTAATCAAAGGGTTTTTTGATATTTTCCTCAATAATAGAACTGCTCAGGAAGGAGCTAATGTTATTGCCTGTGCTCAAGATTTGGACTAACACATTGCAGTGGGCATTCCCCTGCAGAGAACGCAAGTTTTCAAGGAAACCTCCTTGTATATATGAATGAATTTGTAATCACAATTGGTAAATTCATGTATTTAATTAAGGTTTTAAAAATTCAAGAGAGAAAGTAGTTAGAGATGAAATAGGTTGACATTATTAAAATAAAATTTTAATGTATAACATATTTTTAAATGGATGGGTCGGATATCCATCCATATAAAAATGACTAATTGATGGGTTGAATGGTTTTTTATTAAATGGGTCATGGATGGATTGGATTTTTTTAATACAATTTTAATGAATCGGAATGGATTGATGGATTGTTTTTATCCGATCCATTATAATCCGAATCAAAATCCATCCGTTCCATCTATTTGCCAGTGGTAGTAAACTGTATCAACGATAAGTCCGGACTCATCAGGAATTCCCATGAAAAATGGTTGATTGGTTTCTCTGGTAGTTGTGGTTTTACTTCTAACATAAATGCTGAGCTTCAGGCAATTGCTCATGGTTTGGATTTGGCATGGAGCAAAGGTTTCAGACAGGACACTTGTGAGTCAAACTCTCAAACTGCAATGCTTTTAATAGAAGAGGGAGTTCAAAAAACTCATCCTTATAAGTGAACGACATCATAGGCTTGAAGAATCAGGAGTGACATCTTTCTTTCCTCCCTTCTCCGCGAGAAGGGAACAAGTGTGCAGACTGGCTTGCTAAGCATAGTGCTAGCTAGATTATGGTCTTAGATTATGGAATTTCTGTCCCCCTGCTCTTTCTATTGTTGTTCTAGCAGATGCCATGGGGATAGAGAGTCAGAATATCTGTTTTTAGCTTTCCTTTTGTTTGTTTTTATTTTTCCCTCTGATAAAAAATATATGATATAAAAGTAAAAATAAAATGAGGCCCAAGCCAACTGACTTAATGGCCTTGCAATGTACATGGGCCTGCGACGGATCCAATATATTATAGCGTAAATTAAAGGTGGTTAAGACCAAACTATGTGATACGTCTTTCTTAACTTTGTCTTGATGCTCTTATGAAAAAAGATCTTATTTGATTGCATTGAAATCTATATGTACCATACTTATAAACATGATAATATATGATCACTCGCTAATTATTTGTTGGATTTATTTATTTATTTATTTTATTTTTTGAAGAGAGGATTTATTTGTCATGCATCAAAATTTAATACATATATATATATATATATATATATATATATATATATATATTGATCGATATTTAATTATTAGCTATTATTGCAATGCCAAAGATTTTTTTGTTGAAATGATTATTATATTATTTTTTTATCATAAATAATACGGTTTTTCTAACCTATCCAATGTTGCATAGGATAAGCCTCATTAATTATCTACTATCACCTCACTTTTAATTAATTTTGACAATCTAATTAATTATGATTTTATTGGAAAAAAATCAAATATCTCTCTTTTATATAATTGTTTGGATTCACCTCCCTATATCAATATCTCTTCCCACCAAAAATTAATTACCCAATATTTCCCACAAAAATTAATAACCATTTGATTTTTTATTTTTTTAAGTATAATTCCTCTCTCATCCAAAGAATCCCCTCAACGAAAATTAAAAGTTTTTTTTGCGCATATTTTTGGTTTTAATAAAGGGAAAAAAATTTATTTTATTTTCATTTCTGTCTCATTTTCCTTTTTTATTTATTTATCATTTTATAACTTTCTAAGTAGGAAAAAAGGCAACGCAACGGGATTTAAATTTGTAAATATATCCTAATATTAGTCTAATTATAATAGCTAGTCATCTATCAAAAAAAAAAGCTGATCAAAAAATGTAGGTTTATAAAATAAAAAAAAAAACTGTAGTTATAAAATAAATAAATAATATTTTAATCAAAATCCAAAACTTTCAATTTTCTAGCTATACTACTAACATAATTTTCTCTCATAATGACAATTGGTCTTAAACAAATAAATATGAGAGATATTGAAACAGGGAGGTGAATCCAAACAATTAAATAAGAGAGGTAATTTGATTGAAACAATAAAATCATAATTAATTAGATTGTCATAATTAATTGAAAGTGGATTGATAGTAGATAATTAATGAGGCTTATCCTATGCAACATTGCATAGGTTAGAAAAACCGTAAATAATATTGTATTCTAAAGGCATATTAATTTTTTTCTTGACAAAAAAAAGTTAAACGATTTCATTAATAATGAAGAACGCAATATATCATTTAACATCATCACAATTTTGGAGAATTATATAGCCACCCCTAATAAAGAGTGAGCAATTACATGAACTTTTCTTCTAACAAACTCTATCAAAAAGTTGGTAACATAAGATGATAAAAGATTTTTTAATTTAAAATAATAACCCTATATCTAATTTGATCCTCTTAATTATTTTTTATGCTATTCATGATATAAGTTGAATCCAACTCAAAGATCACTTTATTTGACAAAAATATTATGAACTGCCCTGGAGCCATCAAGCCAAATGTAGGTTAAAACAAGATTTAATTTAGGAGCAGTGTACTTTTAAAAAGTTGAATTGAATAAAAATAAAATTGTTGACTGCCACATGGCACGCACCTCGTATTTCTCTTCAGCATTAAGGAAAGTCATCCCTTGAATTGCTTATTGTTTGTCTTTGTGAAAGAAAGTCTTTTACCCAATTAAAAAACGTTAACGAAACAATAAGAAAATGACATCATAGGATATGGAAGAGGGGATGAGCCGTAATGGATTATGGAAATAAATAAATTAAAAGAAATGACAAGCAATGATAGGAGACAGGTCAAGAATACATTGTTGACACCATAAGCCAACTAATTGTTAACATCAATCCGCATAAATAATTTTATATCCCATATGAGCAGAATATGAATGATGTATGCTTCTTTTGTTCTGTTTACAATTAACATCTGGCACACAGCCAATTTAAGCTCTATCCAAGTATTATTAAAAATTAAACTTTCCAGCTTAAGGTGCAGGTACATATAATAACTAGACAAAACGCAACCTACTTAATTCGGATACTCCAATGATACTTAATTCGTAACCTTGTTGCTAGTTGGGGGTTTTGATGACCAAGATCATTGAAAGCCAACTCAATTCCCCTTTTGCTTTTATTCTGTAATGTATATATAAAATAAAAGTTTTCTTAATGCGGAAAAAAAATTCATCTTTCCATCCTATTCATAGTATTCTGAAAGAATATTATCGTATTGTTCTTGGTGAGATTGAACGAGTCAAGACACTGGTTGATCCATTAAGGCTATGGGCATGGTCAGATGTTACGTCTAAACATTCTAACTAAAATCAAGACTTATTTGAATGATGGAATATCTTTGCAAGTATACCCATACTCATTCCGGAGGCAAGAACGGAGAAGGTTACGACTTACTCCAATTGGTAAAAAATAAAAAATAAAAGTCAAACTAGAAACGATGAAACCAATGGGCGTATGTCTTCTCCTTCTTTAGGTGGTTGAGAAGCTTGAGATGACGATTTTGTTGGTGTGGAGGACATGGATGGCTGTGAGTTAGTACATCGATTCACATTCTTGTACATACAAAAAAAAAAAAAAAAAAAAGGTGATGGCGGCACGGTGTCTAGTTACGATAGCTCACAATGTTGCTAGGCTGACGAAGTGATGTTGGATTAGCGTTTTGAGATGGCGGTATGAGTCTCACAAGGAGGCAGAGCCAATAGCTACTTGCGAGCAGAGTTGAGGGGTGACTTCGGTTGACCTGGGCGAAACGGGAGCTAACGGTGACAACCTGGGTGCTGCTACCTACTACTTGGCGGATCTGCTATAGATGGATGGATGAACGAAAAAACGACCGAGATCTGCTACCTACTGAACAAAATTGTTAACAAACCCCCTTCTCTCTCTCTCTCTCTTATTTGGTGTGTTCAATCAATGTCATCTCTGTAATCAGATCTAAAGTAAAATCTTCTTTATTTCTATTTCCATCTTCCCTTCTAATCTCAATTCTTCAAAAATCTCATTCATTGTTTTGGATAATTCCTAGTTTTCATGATTAGGTTTTTTTAAAGTCCTCCAAATTTTGAAGGGAGGACTAAAGACGTCTCCCACAAGTACATCATCTTTAAGTGAAGAATCATATAACCCGAAGAATCATATAACCTAAATAAAACAGTTACCATCCTTTCTAACTCAAGTGTATTGCAATATTACTAATTCCTATTCAGAAAAATGTTCATTTCCTTAAAAGGTAAAATAAGATTTGGGGTTAGGATGGTGAAAAATGGGTCACACTTATTTTCCAATTACGAAAACAAAAGTAATTGTCACTTTTCAAATAAATGAAGGCAAGGCAAGGAATCAGGGGTGAGAATAAGCTAAGTAGGGATAGGCCTTGATATAAACAGGCTTGGTCTGTGTTTTAATCTCAATGTGTAAGCCTGACCTATCATTGTTAGCCTGATATAGGTTAATTTTTAAGGCCTGGCCTGACCTAATTCAAAGCTTGGTCTGACCATGAAGCCTGTTTGAAGACCTAGTTTTTCAATAAGACCTTTAAATATGCCTCCACATATAATTAAGTCATAGGCATTCACTTGTATATAAACTTGTAAGCCTCTTATGATAAAGAAGTCGATAGGCCAATACTAATAAATAGGTCACTAGGCCTTCACAAATAAATATGCAAGTAGGCTTTTACATTTAAATAGGCCAATAGGCCTTTACTTTCAAATTTTAGAAATAATATATTATATTATTATAATATATTAAATATATTAAATTATATGTGTGTGCGTGCGTGCTAAGTAATCCGGCTTGATAGGCTTCGTAGGCTTTTTTAAAAAGCCTTAGTCTGACCTCTTTAGCTATATGAGTTTTTTAAAAAAGTTTGACCTGACCTTAATTTGTTAAATAGACTAGGCCATAAGCCCCCTGACGAGTGGTTTGGCCTATTCGTACCTCTAACAAGGAATGTTGTAACTCAGATTATGAAAATTGTAAACTATTAGGAAAGCCAAATCGATGATTGATTTACCTTTGTTTCGTATCAAATAATTTATAAATAAACTTCATTTAAAAATAAGGTAAATGCTAATGAGTGCCCTTAGAACACTTGTTAAAGAAATAAGAAAAGAAACATTGTATCGGGAATTGATATATTTAATATTTGAAAGAGTAAATTATTTGGTTTTCCAATGAAAACTTACTTTTTATGATTCTTTAATGAGTGTCCTAAGAGTACTCGTTAGCATGATCCTAAAAATAATTTATTCAGCTAAAAAATATAAAATATAAATTGAAATGGTTTTGATTTTATTTTTTTGAATTTTATTATTATGTAAATAAATTTAATTTGATTTAATTAGAGTAAACTATCTCAACGCATCTTTAGTTTTAATTATTTAATTAATGACTTTATCTTTCCGGTCCAGAAAAAAAGACTTTATCTTTAATAATTTAGTTGTTACCCAATTTACTTAAAAAATTGATTTATTAATCAATATTATTTTCATTTCTCATAATGGGTTCTAAGCATAAAAAAAATATTCTTAGATTACATAAAATGAAATCAATTTTAATTTTAAATAACTCCAAACACAATGGCTGGAGTTCCAAAAAAAAAAAAATGAAAGACTTGTTTAAGTTGATAAAAATCCCTCTGATGAATGACTATGTTTTAATGATCAATAAACCTTCTAAAACTATCTTAATGTTCTGATTCTAAAGGACTAATGTGCTTGTTGAGTTGTTTTAATAGCAGATCAAAAGACGAGAAAATCTAAGTTCAAATTAATTAGAAGTAACATTAGAAAGAATATTGGTCAAAGTTAGGATGCTCCTAAACTGCAAGTCTCACAATGGCAAAATCCTTCTAAAGCCGACTATATGACAAAAACAACTCCTCATCAGAAGCATCAAATATTCAACCCAAAGCATCCATATCAAGCTTAGAGGGACCCATCATAACTCTATTAGAAGGATCCATCATAAGATCACATCAAAATTAAAGGACCAATTAGAATTGTTCAAAAGAAGACTCAATTAGAAAGATACGTTAGAAGAGTTCGTCTAAGGAGTATACAGAAGATAAATACTAGAAGGAGACAATCGAAAAGGCTTCTTCAGAAGAACACTCAGAAGGAACCCATCAGAAGGGCACTTCAGAAGGACCCCATTAGAACAGAAGACATCTCAGATAGAAGACTTGAGAAAGATCCACTATCAGAAGACAAAATGCTTGGAAAATCAACACGATTACATATTAATATTACTTCTCCATCACTTTATATCATTTTTGCAAGTTTAAATCTATATTAAAACAATTTATCAATTAAGCCAACTAACTCAAAGAATATATAAAGAGATCTTACATCAGAATCCTAAAAAGTCTTCAATGGTAGGAGTTGTAAATGTGAAAGTCCATCATTAAAACATCATTAAGAGTAAGCGTGGCCTTGGATGTGTATTGGAGGGTCATCATCTTCTACAAAAAGTTAACAAATAGATCAACTATCATTTGCATAACATAATAATCTTTTAAGAATTTAAATTTTGTTTTAAATTTTATTATAAACTAATGTAAAGTCAATATATAATTTGGAAACAAATTCGGCGATTTAGTTTTGATCAGTTGTACAATATCACACAAATGGTTTCTTGAACCATTCATGAAGGCTAAAATGTTGTTGGACGATTGATATATATATTACAATAAAGGGTTTTAAATAATCATGTTAAAGCTGAACCGAAGAACAAACTGAAGAAGGTTCCAATTCATGTTCAATCGGTCAATCGATTCGACCAGATGATGTTTTATACAAATATGTGTGGCTGTGGGTGTATCTATTGACAAGGAGTTTATTTATTTATTTTTTTCATTGTATAATATTATAATGATTAAAAGTTGAAAAAACAATAAAACTTGAACTGCTAAACTCACCATATATATTATAATTTTATAAACTAAAGATCGACGAGTCTCTGTTAAGGATGTAAATGGGGAGGGGTAGGTATGGATAGTAGCCTTCCGCTACCCTCTTTGTTGGATGAATTTCGTATTCGTCTCCGCGACATATTCGTATGGGTATCCATGATGCGGGTTTTAAACAAATTTATTAATATTTGCGGGTATGTATGGATATTCAAACACCTCACAAAAAAATTTATTCACACTAGAAATTAGACTAATTTTGTCAATCAGACTTGATTTGAGTTCGTTGCTGCTATGAGAAATTCTTATGTGCTTTAAAAGTATTATAGTAATATACTAAACAATATGATATGTAAATAATATAATCATACATGTCATTGAATTAAAATCTAAAATATTAAATAGTAAAACTAAATTAAATCCCAATTGTTAATCCATAAGCATTAGGGTATTTTTTTTATATACGTGAAGAGGTCTTTTGGTAATGTTACATTAGCAGGTATCCGCGGGCATGGATACTACAGTACTCGTCCCTGTCCTATTAATAAACGGGTAGATAAAATATCGGTTTAATTTACCTGCGGATACCCATTAAGGTATATATTTTCTATTCGTTGCGGATATTATCCGCATGTACAGGTAAAATTTACATCACAAGTCTCTGTTTAGTCTGTTTTGTTTGTATAACTAATGGGTCTCTAGCAAATATAATATTATATATACATTTTAAAAGTAACTATAACTAGAGTGCAAAGTATAATTGAAGAATCTATGTTCTGTCATCTATGCCTCATCTCATCTCATATGAAGAACTAATGAAAACTGTAAACTGCAGGACGGACGAACAACGATGATGAAGGATGGATGGACGACAGAGAAGAAGGAATGAACGAAATTAGGAATAGGATTGCCAATTGGTTTTTTCGTTTGCATTTTTTATTATCACCTTTCTAATATTTTATTCCTTATTTTATTTTTAAGTTTTATATCATTCTTCTAAAAAATAGTCAAATTCGATTTAACTCGATCAAACCCTTTTTTGATCGATTTTGGCCGATTTAAAGTGGGTTGATCGTAGAAATGGTTTTGTTGCCTGACCAAGATAGAACAAAAGGCCGGTTCCAAGTTAAACCAGTTTGATCAGCCGGTCCGGTCTGATTTTCATAACATTGGTTTAAACTTTTTGTTAGTTTGCAATATATTAAAAATTTTTCATTTAGAATCTATAATTTTGACATCCTAGAAAGGAAAATTAGTTTATTAGACAACAAGTCATTGTTTCTCATGCTTTTCATTTGCACATTTATCATTACATGGATCTGTTTTTGGGGAGTTCAATATTGTTATCCATGATTAGTAACTAGAATTTTTGTTATAATTGTGCATATTTGATGGATACTATCTTAATTTGTTATCTAAAAGTATCTCATAATATATTTATCATGTCTCATAATATTTTTGAATATTCTAGACAATATTTCTGGATTTACTCTTTATTTATATTCCTTGATTTGGTACAGAATTAGGAGTCTATTATCCTTATTAACAGGACTGTTTGGTTTGTCCATGTACACATTTGATCTGGTTATCAATACAAATATTATAGCTAGTTTCTGAAGAACTTGTTTGAATCTTAGTTCATGAGGAACCATCCTTTGACTTCATATTTCTATTATCTTGATCTTTCTATTTCTTTTATGTTTACAACATGTTATTTGCATGATCAAGTCTCTAAAGATGTAACGATTTTTTTTTGGTGTTTCTTTTCAATGTAAGAATTTATGCCTATATTTTTTTCTTGCTAATGTATAACTCTTTAACAAGGGAAAAATGAATTTTTTTTTACTAAACTTCAAATCCCTATACGTCTATCTCGGAAAACACATTCTTTGAACCAAAAGGCTTCCTACATGTATAGTTTCACGTCGTTCGTACACATTCTTTGAAAACACATTTTTTTTTGCTAAATTTCCAAAATCATTCTTCATCTTTTCTATGTTTTATGTGTGATATTATATTGTTAAATTTTTTAACTATCTATCCGACTTAAGTTTTTTTTTTTTCAAGTGTCTTTACAATATCAAATCTCACGAAGCTTGAATTCATCGCTCATGATATTTCTGGAAGAAATTATCTATCATGGGTATTTGATGTTGAGATTCATCTCAATGCTATGAATCTTGGAAATACTATTAAAGAAGGAAACCAAACATCCCTGCAAAATCACACAAAAGCAATGGTTTTCCTTCGACATCATTAGCATGAAGAATTTAAAATAGAGTAGCTTACTATTAAGGACCCATTAGCCCTTTGGAATAATTTAAAGGAGAGACATAAACACCAAAAAAAGTACTTCTTCCAAAAGTTTGATATGAATGGATACACTTGCGATTGCAACATTTCAAAACCGTAAGTGAATATAATTCAACATCATTTAAAATTAGCTATCAATTGAAATTATGTGGTGAAAAAGTTACTGATGAAGATATGTTAGAAAAAACATATTCAAACTTTCATGCCTTGAATTGGCTCCAACAACAGTAATATCGAGAGCATATGTTCACCAAATATTCCGAACTAATTTACCCTTCTCTCCATACCTGGATTAAAGGTAGCTCTATCGGCGTCCTAAACAACGAACCGGTTCCTTCCCTTTAAGCGGCTCACACCCAAAACGAACCTTGGACAAATAGAACACAGCCAACCATCAGTTTTTCCTAATCAGAAACAAAAGAAATAGAGAAGGGAAGAGGGACCGTTACCTCTAAACCAAAACGGATGCACAGGGCTTCCCAATCGGCCTCCAAAACTCCACTACAGCACTGGGAGAAGAGGAAATAGGGGAAGAGTGAGTTCTGCCCGCAACAAGGTAGCATTAGGGTTATGACGTTAACCCTCGGTTCTGTGCACGTTTATAAAACTCGGACCTGAGCACGGTCCTGCTCTTAATCAAGCAAGGTCGTGCTGGACTTAGCGTCAGCGAGACGCGGTCCGCACAGTGAGCACGGGTGTGCTCACTGTTGAGCACGGGCGTGCTCAACTTAAAATCAAAAACACACTTCTGACTTTAAGCACGGGCGTGCTGGCTAATGAGCATAGGCATGCTCATGTACCAGAAAGGGACTTTTAAGCCAAAAATCTCACTAAGCCCTCAACCGATAATTCCAACTTAACAAAACCAGCTTTAAGAAAATATTTTCAAAAAACGGGGTGTTACAAATCTAGCTTGTAACTCTTCCATACTCTTTGCTTCTCTTTTTGCCAATGAGGTGGTTATTGGTCTCGATTGGAGCCCGGCCACGAGCAGATATAGGGCGACTTTGGGATCGAGGTTGTGTACTTTAAGGTCGCTTGGCTGAAGTGGTGGATATAATCCTTGAGGGTTTCCCCTTTCTGTTGTCTGATCTTTGCCAGGCTGTGAGATGAATGATGTTGTTGCAAGCTTGTGGTGAAGCTTACTAAGAATTTGCTTTTCAGGGTGGCCCATCCGTCGATTGAGCTAGGAGGGAGTGAAGTGAACCATCTTAAGGCCGTCCTTTTAAGAGTGAGTGGGAAGGCTCGGCACATGATACGCTCATGTACGCCGTGGACACGGGTGCGCATGATCTTTTCAGTAAATAGATGTTCAACCGGCTCTTCAAGTGATGAATTCGATCCCCTTTGGGGTTTTCGGATATGACTCATCACCTCCCTGGTCGGGTCGTGGGTCCTTTCTCGGCGACTTTCCCAAAAGTTGGTTTGGGAGGTTTGGCTGGTTGCTGGGAATGACATTTGATAAGTAGGGTCATCTTCGGAGGACGTTTCAGTTTCCAATGTCTGGAGCAGTCGAACCTGTGTCGCGATTGCTCCTTCTGTCGACGAAGTTTCTTAAGCAGCTCCCGTTGTGCTTGAGGGAGGGGTTGAGTATCCCTCCTTTGTACAAGGATCCCTGAGTGTGTTCTGCTCCCCGGGCTTTCTGACAGGTCCAAACTTTCTAGCCCTGCCGCCCCTTCCGTGAAGGTGGTTTCAGCTCCATCTATATCTGATGGATGATCATCTTAATTTGTTATTTGAAAGTATGTATATCATAATGTATCTACCATATATATCATAATGTATTTACCACAAGGGTGGCAAAGCTCTCTCTCAAGAGTTTTAATGTTGCTGCATTCCCAGGGTCATGATTCGAACTCAAGACCTCTGGTTAAACTGGAAGAGATCCGTGCCATCTCATCCAAGCGCTCTTGCGTTTTACATTGTTAATCAATCATAAGTTGGCCCATCATTAAAAATAGTTAGCCCTTATCTTAATTATCTTAAAAGTCACTTGTACTATAACTTTTTATTGGTTAAACTTATAAAAAATTATACATAGATAATATATTAAAAACAAACTCTTATTATTATTAAGTTTAATATATATATATATATATATATATATATATATATTATAATTGTAAATTTTTTATATTATTAATTATTAATAAATTATATATTAACTTAAATATATCTTTTAAGTGCTTGTTTGTTTTAGATTTTGAGCATCCAAACTTGATTCTAGATAAAGTAAAAGTGATTTTTGGGACTTGATGGTGTTTGTTTACAAAATCTCGTTGAAAAAATATAGATTCTGGATTAGGTAGAATTGATTTTAGAAGAACCAATAATTTCTAGTTTTTCTATCG
The DNA here is from genome assembly GCA_035048595.1 of Echinosophora koreensis. Classification (NCBI taxonomy): domain Eukaryota; kingdom Viridiplantae; phylum Streptophyta; class Magnoliopsida; order Fabales; family Fabaceae; genus Echinosophora; species Echinosophora koreensis. Next base: position 284,831 of record JAPCYP010000095.1, read on the forward strand.
AAAATAATTGATCCTGGGTATGGGACCTATAAAATTCTTTATATTTACATTTCAAAAGTAATTTTACTTTATCATCCAAACAAAATCAATTATTCTAAACTCATATTAAAATATCATTATCAAATACAAATCAATTTTTTAATTTTAATTTTTTTAAATTTATTTTTTTAAAATCAATTCTAGCAAAATCTAAAACAAATGGATTATAAATAGTGATGATAAAAGTGAAATATTCTCATTAAATGAAAAATAAATCGTTATTATTTTGACTAGAAGTAATCGCATTGTTCATGGCGAGTCCATCAGGAGTCATCACAGTAATTATTAAGGAATCCGTTGGCAAAGTTAATGCTGGATGGGGATGGATGCACGTCATCTTTGTCCCAGCCCACTATCACCAAAATTCAATTCCCATTATTATTATTTCCCTTGTGATTTCAAATCCATTGCCGTTTCTTCCTTTCCATCATTATTATATTATTTTCTATCACCATCACCAAAACCAAAATTCTCTTCTCTTTATTTCCCAGAAATTGCTAACACCACCGACCTGTATCCAGCCCCAACATAAAACGCTCTTCTACTCTCTCTCTCTCTCTCTCATGCTTGTTTATGATTCTGTGCTGTGTTCTATTTCCATATAACTTAACGTTAGAGAGAGAGAGAGAAGAGAGTTACGTTGGAATCTTCGGCAACGGTTTTGTTTTGTGCTGCTTAACTAAAATCTCAAGATGAAGAGAAAGTTCGAAACTCTGATGTCGTTAACCAGAAAACGGTCGATTCAGTTTCTGATCGGAGTTGCCGTTTTGTACCTGGTCCTAGTCACGGTCGAAATCCCCTTCGTCCTGAAAACCGGGTTCGGTTCCGTAACCCAAGACTTCGTCACCACACGCCCTCCAAGGCTCCTCAGCGAAGAGAATCTCGAAGAAAGAGAAGCCCCAACTCGCCCTTTCAAACGTGTTTCCCAAAACGGCGACGCACAAGCACCGAGTCAACTCGGTCGCCGCAAACTCGTCTCTGGGTTAGTCTTCGACGACACCACGTTCGACCCGACCCGAAAATACGGGTCCTCGGAGCTCTATAAGCTAGCCAAGCACGCACTCGGAGTGGGTCTTACCCTCTGGGAAGAGCTCCAATCGGGAAACTTCAAAACCTTTAAAGAAAAAAAACCGGCGAACCGGTCCGAGTCCTGTCCCGGTTCGATTTCGGTGTCCGGTTCCGGGTTTTCGGGTTCGGTGGCGCTGCCGTGCGGGCTGACGTTGGGGTCACACGTGACGATCGTGGGGAAGCCGTTGGCGGCGCACGAGGAATTCGAGCCGAGGATATCGATGGTGAAGGAGGATGATGAGGCGGTGATGGTGTCGCAGTTCATGGTGGAGTTGCAAGGGTTGAAGGTTGTGGATGGGGAGGAACCACCTAGGATTTTTCACTTTAATCCGAGGTTGAAGGGTGATTGGAGTGGGAACCCTGTGATTGAGCTCAATACCTGTTACCGGATGCAGTGGGGTGCCGCGCTTAGGTGTGATGGTTGGAAATCAAATGCTGATGATGATACTGGTAAGTGCCAGTTTCAATTATGAGTTTTTATTTATTTATTTCGTTTTAATCTTTGATCGTGTATCCCACAGCAATATTTGTGAGACTAACCTCTTCCCAAAAGTGGTGACTTCAGTATCTGAATCCCTTGATTTTGATTGAAAGTGGGTTTGTTTGTTGGACACTTTATTCTTAAAAGTGATTCTGGTTGAATCATTTGTATTAATTAAAATGACTTTTAGATGTGTAGTTAGGAGATTGATCTTGAAAATGATAGGAAATTGAAGGTAAGGTTCAACTTTTAATGATATTAATGGTTTGAGATTGGAGGTTCCAAACTGGTACCCAAAGGTGATCTGTCATGAGTCATGATTGTGAATGAACTTGTTTGTAACACAGCGCTCTATACTTATATTGTATATATTATGTGGTGTAGTAGTTTTGTATTGCTGTTTTCAATGGTTATAGGAGGTGTTGGTGAGCGGTACCCGCAACTCAGCTGTAGTTTCTGTAATTGTCCATTTGTCCCCAATTTTTATAATTACATCAACTTCAGCTGCAATTTAAAACTGTTTGAAGTTTGAGTGCGGTATGTTTTCTTTATTATATTTGCATGATTGATGTAGGAAGAAAATTTTAATTGCGGTTGTATTTTTCCTATGTTGGGTTTATGACAATAAGAATATGTGTAATGTTGTGTGTCTTCTTCCACTTGCTTTTGAAAGTAAAGAATAAATAACATTAGAAGGTTTTCACTTGACTTTCAACAAATGATAAATAGTCTTTCCGTAGAGCGTAATCAAATTGTTTTGTTTTCTGGATAATGTATGGTAATGGTATAATGGTAAGTTGATTTCTGTAGGGGAAATGTTAGAAAAAGATAGGGTGGATAGTTTACTAGTAACCTTGAACTTGTCCATTTTATGTTTTTAGCTGGATATGTTCAAGTTTTTAATTTTGTAGAATTTTTTTATCTTCCTATTAATAACTGCCTCATAAAAAAATGTTCCATGTTCCAATTCTGCTGTTGAGTTTTCCTATTCCTATGTATTGGTCATTCGTTTCTGTTATGATTGCATTAAACTGAGTCATTCCTTATTTTGGATACAGTTGATGGGATGGTGAAGTGTGAGAAATGGATTCGGGATGATGAAAATCACGAAGAGGAGTCTAAGGCAACATGGTGGTTGAATAGACTGATAGGCCGCACAAAAAAAGTAACAGTTGACTGGCCATTCCCATTTTCTGAGAACAAGCTATTTGTTCTTACTCTTAGTGCTGGATTGGAGGGCTATCATGTTACTGTTGATGGGAGGCACGTGGTCTCTTTCCCTTATCGCACTGTAAGTAGCATTCTTGAATCTATCAACCTAAACCTGAAGATGAATTTGCTTAATTCTTAATTTTGCTTTCAAATTTCAACAGGGCTTTACTCTTGAGGATGCCACTGGGCTTTCTTTGGGTGGAGACATTGATGTCCACTCTATATTTGCCGCCTCTTTGCCTTCAACACACCCCAGTTTTGCCCCACAGCGGCATCTTGATTTGTCAACAAGATGGCTTGCCCCGCCACTTCCTGACTCTGGTGTAGAATTGTTCATTGGCGTCCTCTCGGCTGGAAACCATTTTGCTGAGCGGATGGCTGTAAGGAAGTCATGGATGCAGCATAGGCTTATCAAATCTTCAAAAGTGGTTGCTCGTTTCTTTGTAGCACTGGTAATGGTAACATGTTGACAAGCTTTTTACTTTTATGGTTATGATTTTATTTCTGATATTAGTATGGAGATCTTAACATTTGATTATAATTTTGACAGAACCCGAGAAATGAAGTTAATGCAGAGTTGAAGAAGGAAGCAGAATTTTTTGGTGATATTGTTATAGTGCCTTACATGGATAACTATGACCTTGTTGTGTTGAAAACAGTGGCCATATGTGAATATGGGGTGAGTTAATGATTGATTAAAAATTTCAAGTTTGAAATAAGAAGAAATTTTCAGTGAGATAAAATGTGCTTCATTCTTCATAGGTTCGCACAGTTTCTGCTAAGTATATCATGAAGGGTGACGATGACACTTTTGTAAGAGTGGATGCTGTTATAGATGAAGCAAGGAAAGTTCCGGATGATATGAGCTTTTATATTGGGAACATAAATTACTACCACAAACCCTTGCGCAATGGTAAATGGGCAGTGACATACGAGGTAATCAGAACCCATTGCAATGCTCTTGTTTAGAGTTTAGAAGTGGGAGTTGTATGGAAAAAAATGTGAATTTGATTGTATTGTTATGTCATTAAGAATATTTCTATATTCTGATCCAAAGAATGTCTGCACTTGCTTATCTTATTCGTCCCTTCTGCTTCCAATTGAGTCATGTAACAACCATCAGGTCCCCTTTTTTTATAGTTAGCACAGAGTTGCATCCTCATGACCACCTATTTGAAATTATGGACTTCATACCATGGTCCTTAACTGTGTTTACTTGCACGAAAAATCTTGGTTTATTTAATTAAATATTGATTGTGTCACCTTTTTTCAGGAATGGCCAGAGGAGGATTACCCACCCTATGCTAATGGACCGGGTTATATATTGTCGGCTGATATTGCACGCTACATTGTATCTGAATTTGAGATGCATAAATTAAGGGTTAGTAAACTCATCCATTGCTGCACAATTTTCTCTGTTGTTTTTCCATGGGGCTGGTATATCCATGCCGGTGCACAACCATTGGTTTGAATTGAAATTGTTTGTGGCTGAATGTTTCCATTATTTCTTCTTCATGCAGTTGTTCAAGATGGAAGATGTGAGCATGGGAATGTGGGTAGAACAATTTAACAGCTCGAAACCGGTTAAATACATACATAGCTTTAAGTTTTGCCAGTTTGGTTGCATTGAAGATTATTACACAGCTCACTACCAATCGCCTAGGCAGATGATGTGCCTGTGGGATAAATTGCAAAGACTGACAAGGCCTCAATGCTGCAATATGAGATGACAAATGGGACACATAAATAGGTTGCCATCTTTCAGTTCAGTGAGAGGGACCAAGAAAACAAGTTTTGAAGTGAAATCAGAGCATCGAATATTGTATATAACTGTGGAGCTTGGTTAGTTAAAACATTGCCCTGTATAAAATGGCCTTTAGAATCTCTTCATTTGTTATAATTTCATGGTTCTTTTTTTTTTTTTTTTTTTTTTTTTCTTGCCACTTTCTAGTGGGGCTTAATTCTTTTGGCACGGGATTGGAAGAGGAAGGGGAGAGTGGGAGGGGAATATATTGATGCCGTTACAAATTCTGTAAAATGATTTGAAGGATAGCATTCAATTTCCAAGATAGGGATGGGTAAATTATTACATCGAGACAGTTGCATTTTCACCCATTTTTTTAATCCCATGCTCTCATTTCTTTTCTTTTTTTTTTCTTTTTGTGTGGGAAAAGAGCATATTGACCTAGGGGTGTGCAAAACCTGGTTCGGTCCTAAAACTTATCCCAACCCGTAGTGTTCGGGCCGGGATCCTAACCCGTGAAAAAGAAGGGACGAACACGAGTCCTATTTAGTGATCAGGTATCGGGTCAGGGATGGGTTGACCATCGGGTTACCCAACCCGTCCTAAATAATAAAAATTTAATTTTACCTTTATCCCTCCCTTGCTTATGTTTTCCGAATGGTTACTAAGAAAGAAGTCTGAAGTAAATTATTAAACTTTACTCTTACATCTCATGTCTCACATTGCCCAATTGGTGGCTTTTAGTAAGCATTTTTTGGCTTTTGTAACATTGTAAGAATCATGTCATGTTTTTAACAATGTGGCTTTGGTAACACGAGTTTAAAGGAAGCATCCAACAAAAGGATTTATTTGTTGATATTTTGTAACATCCAATTTTGGATCTATTTGGTGACACGAGATTAATTGGTGACTTTTAAGTAGCATCTTTTACTGATATTTTGGCTTATAAAAAAAATAACATTTTTCCCACTCACCAAATTTTATTTTACGAATAATCTATTTAATTTCGGGTCAATCTGATCCAGTCTCATTTAGACCCGTTCTTAAACCAACCCGCATATGATCGGGTTCCTTCGAGTCTAGGGATGGGTTCGGGTTTAGGGAATTGACCCTATCAATGTTTAGGGCAGGGTAAGGGATTAGCATAATCCGTTCCAACCCGTTCCACGCTCACCCCTATATTGACCTCCTAAATTATAGCTCATTTGCAAAAAAAACATCTTAAACTACTAATTCTTCACAATTAATCCTCAAACTTCAAGCATTAGTGAAATTGGTCCTTCTTTGTTAAATCACTAACGATCCATTTTCTTAAATTTCGACCATTTGATTATTCCTTTTTTTTTAAAAAAAAATTCAAAAAGAAAAAGGAATAAAAAACAGAAGAAAAGATTATCCTCTTTCCTGTATTTCATTTTCCTGGGTTTCCTTTACACTTCTTTTCTTCAGTATCTATTTCAACAAATCCATCTTCTCTTAACCTTGTAGTTTAGAACAACTTTCTTAATTTATTCTTATATATGTTGCTTTTACTTTATATGTACCTCCCCGAAATTATACGATTTCTTCTACTTTTTAAAGTGATTACAACACTTGTATGAGACATTGACAATCAAACGTGGTGAAACTTGAGTTGGGTCTCTCAAGGGGAAGGATCGTTGCTGTTGGGGGTGTTTGTGACAAGAAGCAACGCAGAGAAGGTGGGGAGGAGCTAACCAGAAGAAGAGGACTAAATGCAAAAGAGAACATGAAGAATTTCTCTATTTTCTTTTTCTCGTTTTATCCGAAAATTAAATTAAAATATTAAAAAATAAACAAATAAAAATAAAAAAAATTAATCAATGGTTGAGATTTAAGAAAATGGATGGTTGGATTTGATTAGTGTTAATGATTTAATAGAAGATTTACAAAAGGATCAATTTCACTAATTCTTAAAGTTTGAGGATTAATTGGGAAGAATTGATTGTTGAAGGTGCCTATTTGCAAATGAGCTATAGTTTAGGGGGTCTTTATGCTCTTTTCCCTTTTCTTGATGAACAAAAAGGTGGATTACACCCCAAAGAACAAACAACTAGAAACCTTTAGAAAAGCAAGTAGAACTAACGTCTGCTCTAAGAGCATTGGAAACAAAAGGAGGTGGACAATAAAAAATCCTTATTATGCCATCAAACCATTAGGCCAAACTTGGCAAAGGCATCAGCTACTTGATTTGCTTCTTTGAGTGTATGCTTCCAAATGATATTTCCATTTCCTCCATGCACTTCATGGATAGCTGAAACAATGACATGACAAGCATTAGTCCTACTGCAGCCTTCAGATAATAAGGACATTGCTGTCTTTGAGTCTGTATACACCAATATTCGTCTAAAACCTCTCGTCCAAGCTATGGTTAATCCATGAAAGATACTCCACAACTCTGCCGCAAGCACTTGTTTTGTTTCTGCGTCCAAGCTATATATGTTCTTTTGTTTTTGGTTCTGAAGAGGAATACAGGAACAGAACTCAGCGCGCAGGTTGGACGCTAATTATGTCATAAAGGGCCTTTTGCAAAATACCCTCCCTGTTCCGTTCCCCTTCCCCATACACCCCCTCTCCCAAGAGGACCAAATGCCCAAACAAGAAAGCACGACATTAACGAGGCTCACAGTGGTGGCAATGTCTCGACTTACGAGTTGTGGTGCACGAGTAGATTGCGGCAACAATCTCGGGCAGCGGGGATGTGATGGTGGAGGAGAACCTGTCGGATATGGTTGGGTGGTTTCACGCGACGGATCTGGTTCGGAGCAAGGTGGGTCGCATGGCAACGATGGCTCATAATGATAGCACGGTTCCCGGAGCTCGACAGCGACATAGTGGTCTTTGTTGTGCGTCTCGAACGGTGAGAGCGAGATGGCTTTCATATGTGGTGAGTGCTATAGAGACCCGGATTATGAATAACCTCATTATTTCACTCATCTCCTGGCCTAAGGTAGATCTGATGGTACCCATAACTCAAATTTATCTTAAGAAACTTACGGGAGCTCGCAACTAAATCCAATATACCGTCAAGTCCAGGCATAAGGAAACTATACTTGATGGTAATAATGTTAATGGCCCTACGGTCTACACACATGGCTAACAAACCATCCTTCTTAAGGGTCAATAAGGTAGTACATGCACAAGGACTAAGGCTAAATCGAATCACCCCCTTACCAAAAAGCTTGCCAACTTCTCTACTAATGTCTCCAAGTTCTTTCGGATTCTTCCAATAGCATGTTGGATCTCTTCATGAATGGAAACTCATTCGAAAGCTCATCAGATATAATATCCTTAAATTCCTTGGTTAAGCTATCTAGTTCTTTGGAGGACTTAAGGTTTTAAGTATTAGGGAAACTTACTTTAACCTTAGGAGTGTCAACTAATACCACATTTGTTTCTAAACTCTCTTTCACAAATTCATCTTGGTTAATAATTGGAAGTCCTTCTTTGAGTCACTTTGTTGTAGTTGTGCCTGTTGAGTAGGTTGACTACTCGAAGCTTTAGGTTGGGTTAAACGTAAAATTATGTTATTACCTTGATGGCATAAAGAATAAATGTTCTCTTGACCATGATTAATTGGGTCATTATCATACAACCAAGGGTGTACACGCGAGAGGGGAACAAGCCACAGTAAATGTTCTCACCATAACTACCTATCTTAAGGGGAACTGACACTGCTCTGTAACATCCAAACACGTCTTACCGACCTATGCTACCCTAAAGGTAGCGGGTGAGGTTAAGGATTTATACCCAACTTAGACACACATATGATAAATATGGCATTCATGGTACTACCCCTATCAATAACCAACTTACAGCGGATGCCTGCAATACAGACATGTGCGAAAAATGTGAAATAGACAACTATAAACACGAGAATGGGGAGTTGAATTGTGTATATCAGAAATTAAAATAAAGTTGGAAACTTTTCGTACATAGAAGCTAGGTTCAGACAAGTGACCTGTCTGGTGTATTTTAACAGAAAAACACACAAGCATACAAGAAGAAAACAAGCTTGATATTCACACTTTAATCCCTTAGTTAGAAAGCAGATAATATAATTAAAGAAACAAAAGAGTTTAAGGGAAGAGAGATTAACACAGCTATTTATCTTGGTTCACTCTTTAACACAAAGAGCTACGTCCAGTCCTTGGCAGCACCAAGTTTTATCCACTATAACTGATCAGGTTACAGACTCCAAGTATTGTTTGCACACCTAGCCTCTTCAGGCTCCAAGACAAGTATTCTTTGCTTACTTAGCCTCTTCAGGCTCACACATGTTTGTTTTGAGAAGTTTGTTTGTAATAAATACAATCAGACAGACAGTTCTTTCACTAACACTCAGAGAGTGGATTAAATGTAAGCTTAGGAAAGACTGCGTAATAACTTCAAATGATTGAAGAATACAGATTGAAAGAATGAAGAAATAAATGCACAGAGTAATGGCTCTTTAATGCTGTGTATTCTCTGATATCTTCATCTTCAATGACTTCTGTATTTATAGCCTTCAAGCATTTAAGATCTGTTAGAGACATTCCTTCAAACGATGGCTTCAAGCAGAGCTTCACTAAATGCAATAGAGTCGTTCTGGGCAGCCATTAATGCAATAGGAACGTTGGTTGTACTCTAACATGGAGGATTATGGCTTTATGCATCGAGCGGTAGCCAAATCAGTTGTGCAGAATGCTTTTGTACTTTGCAGAGCATATTTCCCTTTTCATGTAATAACCAAGAGTACTAGGGAATAAGGCATGTTGGAAACATTCTTTAATTGGATGTTATCTCTGATTTCCTAGGTTGCTTGTGAGAATGACCTTCTGAATTTCTTGATAAGCGTGAGAGAGAGCTTCAGAGTCTTCTGTATGAGGGGACAGCTTCCAAAAGCTTTTTGTACTCGAGTTCCCCATCGAAGAACCTTAGACGAGTATGAGAACATAGCAGAGACAAGTTGAAACTTAATTGCAGAAAGTCAATATCCTAGTCAGCAAACAGGTTGACTTTTGCTTCTCCAGACAGGTGGTCATCTATGTGAGCAGACAAGTGAGAAAGTGACTTCTTATTGTTTTGATCTGCACACTTGATAGATAGGTTAGCAACCAATATGAAGGTTAATTAAATCATTAACAAATGTTTAGTTTTCATCAAAACTTAGGGAAATGCACATCAGACATTTAGAGACTTAACACTCTCCCCCTTTTTGATGATGACAAACATTCAGATGATTTAATGAACCTTAGAAAATATCAACAGAAGAGATAACAGGATTCAGACAAGTTGAAATTTTCTAAACCAGAAGGATTGTGCAGATAGGTGCATTTAGGTTCAATTCAAATTTCAAACAGCATAGTATTAGAGTCAATATCATTTTAGAGATAGAATTATGTAGCTCAAAGTTCAATTTTTATAATTTTACTCTACTCAATCATCTTAACTTTACTTTCTCCCCCTTTTGTCAACAACAAAAAGGAAACAATTAAGAAGCAGAAAAGTACAGGTCAATAAAAATAAGCGATAAAAGTATAAATTCATTCATCATAAGCTGTTCATTACAAGGCAGATTTTACAAACAAGAACTACCTAGGCTGACTAAAAAGCAAAACAGAGAGTCAATTCTCTTTTCCAAAAGCAGCCTTGCATGTCTTTCTTCATCCAACTATCTTCTGGTTTCTTCTAGCTCAGCTTTAAGCAGATTGAAGCTGTGTAAGGCCCCCATCTAAGTAGTGGGGGACTCCTATAGACAAGCTAGTTGATACAGCAGACTGGTCTGAATGCCAGGGCAAGGCCAAAACAGGGGGTGCCTTGGGCACAGAGAAGGGTGAAGAGATACGAGAGAAGACGTACTGATGAAGAGTTCTAAAATAAAAGAAATGAAGAAAGGCTAGTTTAAACAAAGGTCTGATTCTAACAAAATCAGTATCAGGAGATGAAAAGACACATGAAAGTCTCTCAGACAGAGACAGACGGATGACTTTAATCTGGATAGGAGGGGGAAGAGGTTGGTTGGCAAGAACAGAAGGGGGTAGGGATAATAAAGAGTCTATGTGACAAAAGAAAGAATTTGAACCTGTAACTAATAAAAAGTAATACCTAGACCTAGAAGGTAACATTACAACAGAGGCAAGATAGTTCCTTCCTTCCAGTGTTCTAATGAACAAAACAATAGGGGGATAAAAGAAAATGAGTTAAGAAAATGAGGTGGAGGTGAGGGAATGACAGACAAATTTGAGAAGCTTGCAGTCATTAGAGATTGCAAGTCAGACACAAAAAGACATGATGATATGCCAACTTGTTCTTTGGGAGTTGAATCCTTATGAACTACTGTGTACTGACATATATCAGACACAACATCATAAGTTGATGTTTGAGTTTGGTGAGAGGAGACAGGTGAGGAAAATGGAGACACAAAGGAGAGGGGTTGGATAGACAGGGCAGGTGGAGAAGAAACAGAAGAGTTAGGGATACCTTGAGGAGAGGGAGAAGATGGTGCAGAAGGGATGGATGGAAGAACCAACTGGTTTTCAGACATCCTTAGCTTCTTCCTTGCCAGAGGAGGATTCAGAGGGTCAATCTCAGGATAGACAACTGTCTGTGTCCCAACAGACAGGTCTTCAGCAGTTGCAGCAGCAACTTCACCCTCTGCAATTTGAGCTTCTGCAGGAACTTCTACCCTTTCAGCAGATGCCACAGTAAGCACTGGGTAGCCAGACCTTCTCTTTCTGGGAATGAGTCTCAAATCAAGAGTCTTCTTCTCCTTGGGTTTCTCCAAGGGACTTGTTGTCTGCTCCCCCTGAGCAGATGCTACCTCTTTGCTAGGTGCAGACTCCACTTGTCTGGACTTGGCAAAGGTTTTCACAAGTCTTCTCTTCTTGCTGGACTTTTTAGATACAGCTTCTGAAGCTTCAGCATCCCTTGTCTTCCTCTTGGGAGAGGACTTCTTCAGCTTGAACCTTAGAGGTTCAAATGTCTCAGCAGTCTTAGCAGAGACTAATGGTTTCTCCAAAGCAGGCCTCTGATCCTGTCTGGCTACTTTTCCAGCAGGCTTTCAGATCCTTTCAGAGATAGGCATTTCTGATTCATCAGTGGAGACCACTTGTTCCTCAACCATTTTCTGCTCAGCAGCAGGCTTCTTCTTCTTGTTGTCATCCTCCTCATTTCTAGTGGAATACCTTCTATGTTCGTCATAGACAGATTCTTCCTGTCAATAGGAAAGGACATGTCTATGAATTTTCCATCACCAGGAACAGAAAGCTTATTCCTGAAGAGTCTTGTCAGCAGCATTCCATAAGGAAAAGTTTGCATGTTTGTCCTTGTGACACCCTTCTACCCCGCATGTTATGGAGCATATAAATATAGATATAAATAGAATAAAAACATGCATTTACTGGATAAATTAAAACCTTTGTCCATGGGTAGAAAAGTCCCACATAAACGAGTTCACAAACGCGGAAAATATAAAACCAAGTTAAAACAACGATAAACATAAAACATAGCAACCCAACCCCGATGTCACAATTTAGAGCTGGTATAACCATTCAGTACAATTCAGATTACAACTGAACAACTAACTATCAAACTCCTCAGAATCACTCCTCTCCGGGCTGCTCGTCATCCTCTACAAATTGCAAATCAGGCCAAACAAACAAACAGAAAGAGGGGAGTAAGAATCATGTAAACAATAACAGCATGGAGATAGGAAGCAAGGTAAACAAACAGGCATGGCATCATCTAGCATACATTAACATATACACACTGTCATACATCAACATCATCACATTCAGGTATGCTATGCGGTGCAATGCAACACTACTCCGCTACTCCATTATGCATGTGGATCCAAACTAACTCAGGATGAACGACTTCGGAGTTATATATCCGTATTGGCCATAAAAGCACCAACACCGGCAGTTCACCAAACCTTGGGTGAACCCCATGGATAGCCAATGCATCAAACCGTGGATGCCTCATCACGGGGGACCGTGGTCACCAAACCATCGGGTGACCTACCGTGGATGGCCAGATCACCGTACTCTCGAGCGATCTCCCATGTCGAACCTCCCCCATCAACCAACAACTCCAATGCTCTATGCAAATGGCACAACAACAAACAATCTCAACCACCTCCTTGCTCGGGCCATGAAGCTCTTAAGACTTCAACATTAACAGCATGCCCGTGCTTGAGGCACGTGTCTTGTGGCTGCCTGAGCCACAAGCACGGCCGTGCTCAATAGGAAGCACGACCATGCTCAAAGGAAACCGCGTTTCATTAACGCTGATGTAAGCACGACCGTACTTAGTGGGGTGCACAGCCGTGCTCGGGTCAAAATCTATAAATATAAAGCAAACAGCGAGGGTTACGAGTTAAACCCTCTTTTTGGCAATTTTAGTCAACCCTAAGTGTGACGGCAGCCTCTCCCTTCCTTCCTCTTTGAACCCAATCGATTCTTGGCCGTTCATGTTTGGGAGAGTAGGATCACGCGTTAAGTGTCAATCTAAAGGTAATAGTTATTCCCTCCTCTATTTCCTTCTCTTTTCATGAATTGGGAACTAATTGGTTAACCTCTTTTGTGTTAGCCAAGGCTTGGAACGTAAGTCGAGCCGTTCGAGGGAACCGGTTTAGGGTCTTCGTCAGTTTAACGGGAAAACTTCATACCAAGTATTGGGAGAAGTGATAGTATGAACATGTAGGCATAGGGGGTAGCGTAAGATGAAGGGTTAACCCATGAACCTATTTGTTTGCTATTTGATCGTATGCCACATGTTGTTATATGACTGTTATTGATGATTCTTTACTTATTGGTATGCCTTAAATTGCAAACTGAGCTTGATGATGTTTATGTATGAATTAACGATGTTTCTGCTTATTAATGTTTATGAATGAATGTTGTTATTGGCTGTTTGTGTGATGTTGTGAAGCGAACAACGAAGATGTTAATATAAGACTTTGAAAACATTAATAATGATTAGGGATGTTTCCTGGTTTGCTCATAAGACTTGAATCATAGTAATAAGAGGTGAGGTTATTGTTGATGGTCCTTAGCTAGACCCTAGGGATTGATGCAGAATTAATGATTAAATCTCCTTAGTTATAAGACTTGAAGAATAATTAAGAACAATGAAACTAATGATCAAAGACTTAGTAAAAGCCAATAGGTTCAATCCATGAATTACCCAAGAGGTTTGGCAAAGGGTTTCTGACCCTGTCTGCCTAGACCAGTACGGCCATGCTTCAGTAAGCACGCCCGTGCTCAACAGGGAGCACGCCCGTGCTCCACTTTCAAATTCAAAAAGATCGTGCTACATAAGCACGCCCGTGCCAAACAGCAAGCATGCTCGTGCTTAACTCCAGAACCAGCACGCCCGTGCTGAGGGTGAGCACTCCTGTGCTCACCTGTTCAGAACAGAACGCAGAAAGCTGAAACAAGGGTGTTTCACCCCAAATAAGTAAAAGATGTAAGAAAACACTAAATGAAGTAAAAGTTAGATAACCAGCACAGATAAATGATTACCAAGTGATTAGATGTTGTACCTTGGTAGCCTAGTGGCCAAGGGGGCCTTGATGCATGATGGTCAAGATGGTAATCTCTAGTGCTTAATGGCTAGAGTGTTAATTAAAGATGATGATGTACCTTGGTAGCCTAGTGGCCAAGGGGGCCTCGATAGCCGAGTGGTCGAGGTGGTAATCTCTGGTGCTGAACGACCAGAGTGTTTAAAAGACTAAACGATGAAATGATAATGATAATCCTCGATAGCTAAGTGGTCGAGATGTTGATGGTGATAAAACTTGGGTAGCCTAGTGGCCCAAGCGGAGGTGGTGGTTGTGATTGTGTGTTGTATTGATCATGCATTCACGCATCGGAGATGTTAGTGAGGGATGTTCAACATAGGGGAGGTCGTCCGAGAGTAAGGCGATATGGTCATACACGGTGATTTGTCCGAAAGGGAATCATGTACACCCGTGGTGGCGCATACTAGAGTGAGGTGCGTCGGCTATCCAAGGGGTCCACCCAAGTTAAGGTGAACTGCCCCGGCGTTGGTGCTTATTGGCCAATGTCGATATGTAACTCCGAAGTCGACATTCTGAGATAGATTGGATCCAAGTGCATAGTGGAATAGTGGAGTAGCGCTGCATCGCATAGCATACATCGTTGATATGATGGATATGGTATGATTGTGATAGTTGGATGTTGTTATGTTTTTATATGCTATGTATATGTTATATGTGATGCATATATGTGATGCATGCTCATCTTGCTAACTGCTTCCATGCTGTTATGTTCATATATATGTTTCTTACTCCCCATCTTTTGTTGATGCCTTGCATGTGCCTTTTATGTTATGCAGAGGACGGTGAGCAGCTTACTGAGGAGTGGCTGTGAGGAGCCGCTACTCATAGCTAGGACTTGTGTTTAGTTTATGTTGTTTATCCGAATGTTTCAGACTATGGTTATACCAGCTCTATAATGTGACATTGGGGTTGGGTTTCGTTATATCTTCTGTTATGTTCTTTTAAACCATGTTATGTTTATTTTCGCGTTATGAGATCTTGTTATAATGTGGTATCCTTTACCTGTTGGTTCTCTCTTATAATAAATGATATGCATGTGTTATCTTATTTTCAAAATTAAATATTTTCCTTTTATGTCATCATTTTTTAAGTACATGCGGGGTAGAGCGTGTCACAAATGTCCCCGGCTAAGTTGGCAGAATTAAAAAAACAACTGGAAGAATTGTTATCCAAGCAGTTTATCAGACCCAGTGTTTCTCTATGGGGTGCACCTGTACTTTTAGTGAAGAAGAAAGATGGCAGCTCTAGATTGTGCATTGACCACCAGCAACTTAACAAAGTTACGATAAAGAACAAGTACCATTGCCAAGGATTGATGTTCTGATGGATCAACTCAGAGGAGCTTCAATCTTCTCAAAGATCGAATTGAGATCGAGCTATCACCAGATCCGTGTGAAGACAGAAGATATTCCCAAGACGGAGTTCCGAACACTGTATGGACATTACAAGTACAGGGTTATACCCTTTGGACTTACTATTGCGCCAGCAGTATTCATTGATTACATGAATCGGGTCTTCCAACCATTCTTGGAAAAGTTCGTGGTGGTATTCATCAACGACATCCTAATTTATTGCCATAGTCATGAAGAACATGCAGATCACTTGAGAATTGTATTGCAGATTTAAAGGAGAGACAATTGTATGCCAAGTTGTCAAAATGCGAGTATTGGCTTAAAGAAGTGAAGTTCTTGGGGCATTTGGTCTCCAAAGAAGGAATCTTTGTGGACCTAAGCAAGGTAGAAACTGTGCTTTAGTGGGAAAGATCGAAGATTGTGTCCGAAGTTTGAAGTTTATAGGGCTGGCCGGATATTACAGAAAGATCATCCAAGGATTCTCTTTGATTTCACTACCATTGACTCTCCTCACTCGAAAAGGACAAGCCTTTGAACGGACTCAGAAGTGCGAAACTAGTTTACAAGAATTGAAACACCGCTTGACAACCTTGCATGTGCTGATCGTACCAGATCCTATTGGTTCCTTTGAAGTGTATTGTGATGCTTCAAAGCAATGTTTGGGATGTGTACTGATGCAAAATAGAAAACTAGTAACCTATGCTTCACGTCATCTAAGACCACAGGAAGAGAACTATCCGACACACGATCTTGCTGTCAACTTTGTCATGTTCAGATCTGGTGATGGCGCACATCAAATAATGTTTTGCTTTGAGATTAAGTTGATGTTTGGCCTTTTGATCAGCAATCCAATCTGCTCTAGCAATGGTTGCTCCATTTTCACCTCTAGGCTCAGCGTAGCCATTTTCAATCAGTTCCCAGATGTCTAAATCATCCAAGAAGGCCATCATCATCTTCTTCCAGTAGTCATAATCAGTTCCATCGAAGAGAGGAGGTCTGTTGATAGCTTGTCCTTCTGCATCCATGGATGTTGGGTCGTACTCCCTCAGCACTTGTTAGATGCTCAACCTTTTCGAGGCTGAGCTCTGATACCAACTGAAGTTGACACAGACAAACACAAGAAGGGGGGTTGAATTGTGTTTGTTAATAATTTTCGAAAACAACCTTTTTGAAAACAGTTTTCGCACACAAGGATTAAAAGATAAAAGCACACACACAGAAAAAGAACCTTTTAAAGACTAAACAAAATCAAGTTCAAATCCCCACAATTAGTATAAACAAAAGAAACTGAAGAGATAATGGATAAGAATATTCACGCAAGTCGTTTTATCCTAGTTCACTCTCTTCCAACCAGGAGCTACTTCCAGTCCCTTCTACTTGAAGGTTTTTCTCCACTATTTTCCAAATAGATTACAACAAGTATTCAACACCTCTCCAGGCTACAAGTATTCCTTTCTTACCAAGCCTCTTCAGGCTCTAACTCTAACAAAGAGATTTGGTTTCTTTTGATCTTCTAACTCACCATGTGTGAGAATATGAAAGTTTAAGATCAGTTGAATATTATAGCAATATTCAAGCTAAGATATTACAGACTTTTGCTCTTGAAAGAATGAAAGATTTTGAGGTCGTAAAAGGCAAGCATTTTTCTAGCAAGGTTTCTGTATTTGCAAAAGTTCTTTCTTCAGATGTTGAGGTCTTCTATTTATAGTGACCTTTCTCTGCACTTGAAATTCTTCAACGGTTGTTTTTGAATTTTCCCGTTTAGAGATGGGATCAAATGCATAAATCCGTTGTGACTGATAGCTTGATCGTGGCCATTTTGAAGTGTACTAGTGGTTATCATTCTTGCACAAAATTGGCACACCTCTGAGCAATTGCAACTTGAAAACTATCTTGCCTTCCTTGTACAAATTCCAGCTATTCCAGTGATAAAGGTGATAGGGTACAAGGCGTTTTGCATTGTACTATTTTGCTTTTGCATTTCCTCATTTGTACTATGTCTCTCTCAAAGAAACAAGGCAATAAAACAGTTAAATCAAGTAGAAAGGACCAACATATACTTGAAATAAATATCAATCATTTGAAATAAATACTTCTACGTGGTCGGGGTAGTTTTTCAAGAGCATATGAAAGGTTCACAAAGAAAAAGAGCTCGACTACTTAACAGAGTGCGTCTACACGCTCATAGTTAGAAACTCTTTTAGATCATCTAGTGATGTGGCAAATTTTCTCGTCTACTATCAAGTCTTTGGACTTGCTATATATCGGTGAGTAACTTAGATCTCCGTCTATTGACGTGACACTCAAGCTCGTCTACTCATAGTAGTTAAAATTCCCGTCTACTGAGACTACTCTATATTCCGTCTACTCAAACATATTAACATAAATAAATATACCATTCATTTTGAGCACCTCGTCTACATGGGTGGACGCAGATATTAAGAAACTACTTCAAGGTTTCCATAACTTATTAAATTTCGAATATTCCTGCAAGACTAGATAGAGCATGTTAGATCTTAACTAACACTTTGCCATAAAAATTTAATCCTTTTTGTTAACATCAAAACTCAGAGATTATTTAATCCAAATTACTTTGGTTCCAACAGGAAGATGGTCTTTACTTTAGAGGCTTGGAAATGGATTACATGCATGACCATGATAAAAAAAAAGCTTGGGGTTTTGCAAGTCACTAACCCAAAACCTCAAGCAAATCTTAAAAAAAATAAAATAAAAAATTTACTACCCCTTTTTCTCAGATTTTTTTTTCTTTGATGATGTTTCCATTTGAAAGTGGGTTGTAATAATTTTTCCTATTCTCTTTTCTTTCTTTCTGGACTGTAACATAAATTCCCTCCCCCTATTAATTGTGTGTTGTGTTTTGAGGTTGAGATATCCTCATATGCTTAGTTAAGGGTTGCATGCATGATATATGGTGCTAGTTTTGACATGCATGCGAGTTTTAGATTTTAGAAAATATGAAGGCTTGTTGTTTGGTGACCATAAGGATTGATGCATGTTGATTTCATGATATGATTATCACTTGTATGTTGATTTTGTGATACACTCATGTTTTGAATGGTAGGTGTTGCTTACATGTGATATATATATATATATATATATATATATATATATATATATGAAATCTGGTTAGAGGAATAATAAGACTGTGACTACTAATGTTCATGAGTTTATAAATGCTTGACATATGCTGCTGAAAAAAATTTAACCTAGATTTGTTGCTTAAATATTACAAAGAAGACTTTAGTTTAGTAGTTAAGAAGTTGTAGTTAAGACTTAATAGAACCTTCCTTAAAAAAAATTTAAATTGTTATTGTCATCAGTTTCATTTTTTCTTTAACCAAGATTATGCCGTGTAACTATTTTAAGAAAGCAACATTTTTTATGTAATACATAATTGATACAAATGTTACTTATGCCTCATTTCATTACACCATTTTTCTGTAGATTCTATCCTATAAAAATTCTCCTTTTCTAGTTATTATAATTTATAGAAAATCTGATCATACTGATTTTTCATTATTTGTTCTTCTTGATATAATTTAGGAAAAGGTCATGATTTTGCATTGCAAATTTGGTAATTTACTGTTATTCTTCTATTAACTATTTTTTTGGTAAAGTCTGTAGCTTTAGAATCATAATTTGGTTCTTTTAGGGTATTAATTCCTTCAAAATAAATAAAGAAGTAAATAATAATAATAATATTAATAATAAAGTAAAATCAATAACAATATTTATATATGATGTTACAGTTTAAAAAGATAAGAATAATATGAATAGTATTAATGAAAGGAGGAAAACTTGTATTATATGTTACTATACATAAATCATTAATAAATATATAAATGAGAATAAATAGAAAGATAATAGGTCACACACATAAGCTTAGTTATAAAAGTTTCTATATAAGTTTCTAATTGTTTAGAATCAACTAACCTTAAGGAAATTATAATGTATGCTTGTACTTGTTGTAATATAAAAGTACTTATGGAGTATATTTGAGACCATGCATGGCATAATACATATACATCTTGGTGATGTAATGAGCATGCTACACCTTATGGGTGTGAATAAGTACTATCCATGGAGATGGTTTTTGGGTCCATGTATTCATGTATTATTATAATAATTTAATATGCCATAATTTAGTATGATCGACAATTTCTATTGTATGGTATTATTGTTTTCCCTATAATTGTGGTGTAAAATTTAAATCTATTTCTAAGATGTTATTTATCTTGAGTTATAGACATCTTACCCCGTCTTTGGTTTTTTTTTTTAATTAAATTCTTATATAAAGATGGATCCGAACGGAATTCGTATGGAGCTGCATTTTATACAAGGGAGGTATCAGTTGGATTATGCTGCCAGCCAATTCACTTTTATTCAGCTGTTTTATGAGATTGCCCCTGCTTTACCACCTTGGACTCTGTCTGGTCATTTCCGTGTTGTTTTTTACACTTCTGTTTAACTTCCTGCCATAGATAGTAGGTAGAAGGTGTTGTGTTTTTTAAGGGGATTAAAAAAAAAATATGTATATGTAGACTATTCCCCTTGGTATGTAGGGTAGGAGGAGTTCTTTATGATGCTGTATCTTTCTTTTTGGTGACTTCTGATGTGAACCCCTTTATTTTGTGATACCCACCCTAACTTTATATGCACTACTTTATTGTTGAAGTTATGAAATCCATGGTTATGTTATGACATCGTTGGTTTGTGGAATTTTAATTTAAACGACTTTAGACTTTTCGCGAGTATAATTAAGGGTGCCACATTTGTTGTGTTTTATGTTTAACCATTCTGTGAGTTTTTTAATTTGTCTCTAATCGCTAACACTGTTACGAAATACGAGCTAGCATCACTCTTAAGGCAAATTCTATGGTGAGAGAGGTAGTCATATCTCTCATCATGAGAGAGCCCTCTTTTGCAATAAGAAATTTATTTTTCACTCCTTGCTCTCACTTCTCCTCTCTTCTCCTTTCCCATCCCCATCCCCACCGCCGGTCTTCCTCCAATCTCTCCTCCCTCTGGTTACCTCTGTCGCAGCAACAACAAAAACAACCCCCCCCCCCCCAACTTTTTTCATCTCCCAAGCACAAGACGCTTGCCGTATCGACTAACTCTCTACCATCAATTGCTTTGGGCCTTTCACAAAGTGGAAGAAGTCATCACCGCGTGTCGGAGCACGGCCGAAACCGGGATTGTAGGGTCGGAGTCTGAGGAGTCGGTTACGATGTAGATCTGATCACTCTTTCTGCCCGTGGCGTCACGCCCGAACCGTAATTTTCTAATCTCTGCCAGTTTTCGCCCTGGTTAGGGTTACATAGGTGGGGAAGATTGTGGCCTGCTCTCGGTGATCTGTTGCATTAGCCGTCCGGTCGCCGAGCGTCGCCCTGGTTCAACCACCCTTCACCCGTGTCGTCCAACCCCCTTCACAGTCACTCACTCGCACCGCCCAAGCCTTGTCGTCCTGGCGGTCCACCCTTTTTTTCATACAATTAGACCCACCCCCCCTATTAGGGCACAAACAAGACGAAGAAGAAGGGGAACGAAACAACGTCATCTCGTTGCAGCTCCAAATTCTCGGCAAATCGAGCGGCGATGGCAATGGCTACAACGGAGGTTGTTGTTGATGATAACGACAAGGAGGAAGATGAACATTTGGGGAATTTGATGAGTGAAGAAGGGTTTGGGAGGAATAAGTGGAAAGGGTCGACGACATAGTTGCTTCTGGATGAACGAAACAGTGGTCATGGTGTGGAGGAGTGGGAGAGGATGCACAGAGAGGGCGAGTCAGCGGCCGGCTCGGTGGGGGTGGGGGAGTGGCGAGTGAGAGAGAGAGAAGGGTTGAAATATAAATTTACTTTTGCAAAAAAGTCTCTCTGATTGGTCTCTCACGGTGGGAGACATATGAAGATCTCCCACCCTAGCCTTCGCCCACTCTTAAACCAAAACTATAATTTTTTCACATGTGAACTCATTAAACTTACATTATGGGCATGACCTCGTAGCTCACCTAAATTGTGACTTGTCAATTTCTACATACATGATTCACATATCCATTATATGATTCACAATTGAACACAAATTTTATTTTATTTTAATAAATTTCTCAAAACAAGATTTACGAAAATCCCAACATTATTTATTACAATTAAAGAAATCCAAAAATTCAAAAAACTAAATTGGATACACATCAAAGGAATTGCACAAACCGTAGACTTTTGATTTAGGTAGACAATCATCCAACAAAGTTACAATAAAAATGATAGAGACAAAACTCACTTCCATAATCTTTATGCCTCTAAAGGGTAATAATGTCTTTGACTATCAACTCAAGAATACTATTGGATAATACTTAGTTAGTTAGTTAGTTCATTAACCTATTGTTAGTAAGTTAGTTAATGACAGCTCATGTACAGCTGGCACAGTCAGTTATTCAGTTAGTAGTGGTTTGAGTTAGCTTCTGTTCTAGTTATTCAGTTAGTCTTGTATATAAGCTGATTCCTCAGCTTTTGTTCAATGAGAAATTCATTCAACACAAATATGCAATTGTTATATGGTATCAGAGCTCTCTTCTAGAGGGCTCTGCTGCGCAAAATCCTAACCCTATCTTCTTCCTATCTTCTTCTCCCTCAAGCAATTGCAATGGCTGAAATTCCCAACGATGATGAAGTGGTTCAACAAGAACCACCACGTCCATTAGTTGATCCTATTCGCAATCCCTATTATTTGCATCCTGGAGAAAATCCAAGTATGATTCTTGTGTCACCACCTCTTGATGGCACCAACTACAATTCTTGGAGCAAATCCGCAAGAAGAGCTTTGATATCGAAGAACAAATTTAAGTTCGTGAATGGAGTGATTCCAATCCCTGATGAAGATGCTCAGACGTATGAAGCTTGGGAAATGTGCAACACAATGATGATTTCTTGGATCACAAAATCTCTGTGTCAAGAAATTGCTCAAAGTGTTGTTGAGTTTGAAAATGCTCAAGAAATTTGGGATGATTTGAAGAACAGATTCTCTAAGGGAGATTATTTTCGCACATCAGATTTAATGCAGCTTGTCCATTCAATGAAGCAAGGAGAAAGAACAGTTTCTGGTTACTACACTGATTTCAAAACAATTTGGGATGAACTCGAGTCAATGAGGCCAATTCCATCTTGCATCTGTGGCACGAAGTGCAATTGTAGCTGTGAATTGATCAAAGGTATCAAGAGACAAAGAGAAATTGAGTATGTGATTTGTTTTTTGAAAGGACTCAATGATCAATATGCTGTGATCAAAAGCCAAATACTTGCAATGGATCCATTGCCACCAATGACCAAAGCTTTCTCAATGGTAAAGCAGCAAGAAGGTCAAATAGTTTCATATTCCAAGGTTCTGTTCAATACTGCAGAACCAAATCAGAATTGGAGAGGGCAAGGAAGAGGAAATGCAAATGGATATGCTGGAAGAGGAAGGGGAAGAACTAATGGCAGAGGTTTTGGTGGAACCAATGGCAGAGGTTTTGGTGGAAATTCCAATAAAGTGTGTACCTTTTGTGGCAAGAATGGTCACACAGTGGATGCTTGTTATTACAAGCATGGTTTTCCACCAAACTACAAATTCAATTTCAAGAACACTGCAAATGTGAATAATGTGGCATCAGATGAAACTGAAACTCCACTGGATGATCAATTGGAAACTTTTCCTGATGACAATCACAAAGAACCAAGTATTAGCATTAGTCCAGAACAATATGCTCAGCTTGCTGCCTTATTTCAGAAGGCACCTCAAATCCAATCTCAACCACACATTGTAAATCAAGTAAGCCATGCCAAGATTGGTGAGTCTTCCACTCATCAGTCACAACAAAACACAGGTAATGCATCTTGGATCTTAGATACAGGTGCAACAGACCATGTGACATTTTCCCTTTCTAACTTTACTTCATATAAATGCATTAGACCTATTGTTGTTAAACTACCAAATGGTGCAAACACTGTTGCACAACACTCAGGAACAATCATTTTTTCTGATGCATTTCATTTACATGATGTCTTGTTCATACCAGATTTCAAGCATAACCTCATCTCAATCCACAAACTTACTTCATCCTTGTCATGTAATCTGACTTTTGACCAATCTTGTTGTAAAATTCAGGATATGACTACCTCGAAGATGATTGGGCATGCTGAAGTCCAGAACAATCTGTACATTCTTGCTCAACCCAATCAACCCATCAAGTTCTCTCCAACCATTGCTTCATATGCCCTTACAAATTTTACAAATATTGTTGATTCTTTTGATCTTTGGCATTTTAGGTTAGGCCATCCTTCACATAATGTCTTACACAATGTATGTAAATACTTTCCTTATGTACAATTCAATTCCAATAAAGTTTGTGATTTCTGTCACTTTGCCAAACAAATTAAGCTTCCCTTTTCTGTTAGCACAACTAAATCAGCTGCAGCTTTTGATCTCATTCACATGGACATTTGGGGGCCACTTGGCATCCCATCTATTCATGGCCAAAAATATTTTCTCACAATAGTAGATGATTATACAAGGCACACTTGGATCTACTTAATGAAATTGAAATCTGAAACCAGAAACCTTATCCAAAACTTTGTTGCTTTAGTGTCAACACAATTTAATAAGAAAATCAAAGTCATTTGAAGTGACAATGGCTCTGAATTCATGATAACTCAGTTTTATGCCACTAATGGCATTGTCCCCCAAACTTCTTGTGTGGAGACTCCACAACAAAACTCTATTGTAGAGAGAAAGCACAGGCATCTCCTCAATGTTGCTAGATCCCTTCTGTTCTAGTCAAATTTGCCAAAATCATTTTGGAACTATGCAGTCAGTCATGCTGCCTTTCTAATAAACAGACTTCCAACACCCACATTGCAACACAAGTCACCATTTGAAATGTTGTACTATCAACCTCCCACCTTATTAGATCTAAAAGTTTTTGGAAGTTTGTGTTTTGCTTCAACTCTCACTCAAAACAGAACCAAGTTAGATCCAAGAGCCAAGAAATGTGCCTTTCTAGGTTTCAAACCTGGCACCAAAGGATATATTCTCCTCAATATTGAGACAAGAGAGACTTTTATCTCTAGACATGTCATCTTTTATGAACACATCTTCCCATACTCCAAACTTCAACCAGAACAACACCAACCTACAACTACTCCCACTTCTAATCATAATTCCTTTGATTTCTTAGCCTTTGACATCATACACCATGCCTCACACAATCATCCACCACATGCCACCACTACAACACACAACCCTGAACCCACCAATGCCACTCCTGAACCATCACATCCTTCCATCCCTCAACACACTGATAATTCCCAACCTTCTAACACCAATCCACCTCTTAGAAGATCAACAAGAACTAGAACTGCACCTTCTTACTTGTAAGAATTTCACTGTAATGTTCTGCAGACTTCAAATGCTCCATCATCCACAGGTATAAAACATCCTCTTTCTTCTGTGATTTCATATAAATCTCTTCCCCCTTCTCACTTGCATTATACCTTGTCCATCACAAACAACACAGAACCTAAAACATACAAACAGGCCTCCCAATCTCCTAAATGGGTTGAGGCTATGCAGGCTGAGCTACTTGCACTGAACCAAAATAATACTTGGTCTCTCACTGATTTACCAAAAGGAAAGGTTGCAATTGGCTCCAAATGGGTTTACAGGATCAAGTATAAATCTGATGGGAGCTTGGAGAGATATAAGGCTCGGTTGGTAGCTAAAGGCTACACACAAACAGAGGGTTTGGATTATCTTGACACATTTGCCCCAGTTGCAAAACTCACTTCTGTTAGGCTTATCTTAGCCTTAGCTGCATCTCAAAATTGGCTATTACATCAACTTGATGTTAATAATGCCTTTCTTCATGGCGACTTACATGAAGAAGTTTATATGGAAGTGCCCCAAGGAGTCAAATGTGACAAGCCAAATCAGGTCTGCAGACTACATAAGTCCTTATATGGACTCAAGCAAGCCAGCAGACAGTGGTTTGCCAAACTGTCCAGTTCCCTTCACACACTAGGCTACACTCAATCAAGTCATGATCACTCTGTGTTTTACAAGCACAATGGACAGCAGTTCACAGTTTTGCTAGCATATGTAGATGACTTGATTTTAGCTGGAAATGATGTTGCAGAGATCTCATCAGTCAAAGAATACTTGGACAGCAAGTTTAAAATCAAGGATCTTGGCACACTAAAATACTTTCTTGGCCTAGAGGTTGCTCGATCTCATCTTGGCATTACTCTTTGCCAAAGAAAGTACACTTTGGACATCCTTGCAGATACTGGTTTCTTGGCTTCTAAGCCAGCCACCACACCAATGGCACGATCCACCAGGCTCTCCAACTCTGACACTGACACTGATCTTTATGAAAATCCTGCTGAGTACAGAACCCTTGTAGGCAGGCTGCTTTATTTGACTAACACCCGCCCTGACATAAGTTTTGCTGTTCAACAGCTCTCTCAATTTATGTCTTCTCCTACTTCCAATCATTATAAAGCAGCAACTCGAGTCCTAAGATACCTCAAAGGTTGTCCTGGTCAAGGCCTTCTCTATCCCTCCAACTCTGCTCTTCAACTAAAGGCCTTTAGTGACTCGGATTGGGCCACATGTTCTGACACAAGGCGATCTGTCACAGGTTACTGCATCTTCCTTGGTAATTCTCTCATATCATGGAAAACCAAGAAGCAAACTACAGTATCTAGATCTTCTTCAGAAGCTGAGTATCGAGCTCTTGCTGCCACGGTTTGTGAAGTTCAATGGATTACCTATTTGCTTCAAGAACTTTCAATTCCATTCATTTCTCCAGCTTCTCTTTATTGTGACTGATTCTGCCCGACACATAGCAGCAAATTCAGTGTTCCATGAGCGCACGAAGCACATTGATATAGACTGCCACTTGGTTCGAGAAAAACTACAATCCAAGCTCTTTCACTTGCTTCCAATCTCAACCAAAGAGCAATCTGCTGACATTCTAACTAAGGCATTGGATCCTCAACCATTTCAGCATCTTCTCTGCAAGCTAGGAGTGATCAATATACACTCTCCAGCTTGTGGGGGGGGTATTGGATAATACTTAGTTAGTTAGTTAGTTCATTAACCTATTGTTAGTAAGTTAGTTAATGACAGCTCATGTACAGCTGGCACAGTCAGTTATTCAGTTAGTAGTGGTTAGAGTTAGCTTCTGTTCTAGTTATTCAGTTAGTCTTGTATATAAGCTGATTCCTCAGCTTTTGTTCAATGAGAAATTCATTCAACACAAATATGCAATTGTTATAAATACTCATAAAGCACACACAAAAAATAAAAAATAAAAAATTAACGTTGAAAAGTTAAAAAAACCAATCTATATCAATAAACAATTAGAGTAGAAAAATTAATTTTGCCACAAATATGTGAAAAATGTGTATATAACATTATTCAATGCAAACAATTAGATGACAATTAAACACGATCTAAGAACTCAGGGCAACGAGCATTTTTGTGAAAAATAATAACCTTCCGCAGCCAATTTCATCATAATTAGAAGACCTTTCTCTGATTTGATCAGACTAACAATGAAAACCAGTGAACCCTAATGCTCAAAGTTGATCTGATCACTATCAAGTCCAAGAAGAAGAAAAAAAAAGTTACACGGCTTGATAATCTAAAAGCCACATCTTTTTAAAGTTACAATACTCATTAACAGTTATTATACATGGATTGGATGGGGCAAATAACACCCAACAAATTCTCTTTGATTTCCGTAGACCCTTTGAATGTAGAAATACTAATAAATACTAAAAAATGACTACCTAATCTACACAACTCATTATCATGCTGCTTATGGCGTCAAATCATGCACCAAGGGCTGCTTAGATTGCCATAGGAAGAGATCCTGTGTAACTTCCTTTGAGGCATATAACAAAATTTATAGTTCTATTATCATACACATTGGCTTCCCTTATAGAAAACTACTATCCTTGCTTTCAAGCAGAGGAATGGAAGCTTCAGTAATCATCATTGCCTCCATCTTTCGTTGTCATATTTGGACCATCATCAAAACCTGAGCTAGGGGCAAGCTCATTCAAATCAAGGAAACGTCTCTTTTTTATGCCCTCAACTTCCTCCTGACCTGGACTACTTGATTTTTCAGGAGGCGGGTTTTGGTTTTGTTCAATCTCTCCTACTGCAGGATATTCGTTTTCTCCGGCCGCAGGGTGAGTAACAGGCTCAACTACTTTCGTTTCCGGATCTTCATCATCATTGCCATCTGAATCTTCACTTTCCATCATATATTCCCCATTCTCACTGGGATCGGAGTGTTCATCGTATGCATTAGACTTCTCAGGTTTAACAAACTCTGTTTCCGAGTCAGACATCTCATACTGCTGGTAATTTATGCGGTTTCTTGTGGCCCTCTTACTGCGTCTTAGGCCTGATTGGATTTCACCCACAGACCTGACTTTAGTTTCCCTCCTAGTACGGCCTGGCAATTGCTTGAACTTACGGGGTTTATCGCTATCCTCACTGATACTAAAGGAATCTTCATCTTCCTCTTCTTCCTCTTCAACATTATCTTCATCCCAATGATATTCTTCATCTCCTTCAGAGGCAGAGCTACTAGAAACCTTCCTTTGCTTACGTTTTCGGAGATATTCTTCATCATATACAGCTTCGCCAACAATATCATCATCACTGTCAAAGTCCGCCTCATTATCTGATATTGCTTCAACAAACTCTTTCTCCGAATACCGCCTAGGCCTCTGTCTTCTCCGATTGCTGATGTGAAAACAAGATGATTAGAGAAAATCAGATAAAAGGCATCTGAAATAATTTGAAGGGGAAAAGTACTGCACACCTCAGATGTGAAAACAAGATTATTCGAGAAAATCAGATAAAAGGCATCTGAAATAACTTGAAGGGGAAAAGTACTACACACCTCCGATCCATTGTGTCAGTTTGATGCTCTTCTTCCGCATCATCATAGTCAGATGATTTTGGAGATGGCATACCAAAACTCAGATGTTGAGGGGAATGTGAAGAACCACTCCATTTACCATTAGCCAAAGCTTCAGGTTTTGCTCCAACTTCTCTCCTTGGTATAGGTTCAGGGGATGATTGTTTTCGTCTGACAAATAACAGACACATGCCGTTAGTACAGTATAATCGTGTATCTATGACTGGTCCCCTTCGCTCTCCAGACCATAAAATATAAGTATATAGCCAAAAAAATATATACAAACACATCAAGAACAGCCAGATAGAGGGACAGGATGTAAGATGAAAAGATGAATTCCATACTTCGTTATCTTAATTGCTTCATTGATGGACCGATCATAATCATCTGCAATAACATTGACACCAAAAGTTACGTTAATAAAAAATCAGCACATAATACTCGGAAACAAGTTGACTACTGTCCAACCAAACATAAAAGCAGGTACTTCAGCTAAATTTTTTTTTTATCAAAGTTAAACAGAATGCCAACGTATAAACTGTGAACTTATTCATTTACAGATTGTGTTACCACAATTAACCACTAATCCACTACTAATAAAATAAAGCTTAGTTATTAAAGTATTTATGTATGTAGACTAGTTTGTAACGAGATTCACATATGTACAGTCCGTGTAAAGAGCTACTTATTCTGTTACACTTTCAGTTACTCAGAAACTAATTGCCTGATGTATAATGATAGAACTGGTTCAGATTATGGACGAAAAGAAAGAATCTTACACTTTCAGGTTGTTCGAGAGAACCTGATCTCTCCCTAGTCCCAAGACTAACTCACAAAATGCCTACCCTTGCCCTCAGCTCTCTCCCTATTTATAGGCAACATGCCTTACTTTCCCTAACTCCCTCACTAACAAACTAACCAACTAACTACTTTAAGGCCTAACATCTATCAATAGTCCCCCCTAACATTCACCTTGTCCTCAAGGTGATGAATAAATTTCCCTGGGTCCCACTGTTTGAAGAATGTCAGCCCTGCTACCGTAGACGTAGTTGTGTACAGTTGTCCACCGGGATCCCATTGTTGCCCTTCTTCCACTCCCACAAAATAAACCAACATATCCAGCTTCAGTTCCTTTTGAACTAACTTGATGTCCCAATTAATTCTCCCAGCAATCCCCACAGATTTGGGTTGTGGCCCAATATTGAAAGTATTTTGGTTAATGGACCCAAAATAGACTGAAATCTGATTAATGGACAGTGCACATCCACCCATTTTCCTGATCACCCACTGCTTCTTATCATAGAATTGGGCCTAGCCCATTAGGTAAAAAAAAGTGACCTATTGTGAGAGATTCCAGTTCTGCCACTATTCCCTTATCCACCATCGTGTTGCTGATTTGGGTGTGCAAGGTCGCCGTCTCCTCTATCCCCGTCCCTACCGAAAGTGCACCATTAGCCGCCGCATGAGGATCCCGGTCCGGCGGTTGCCTGACCGAAAGTGGGTCCTCAGTCGTCGTTCCACCCATGTCAGTGGTGCCGCTGGCTTGGAGTCACCAGCCTAGCACCATCGCTACTCTTGTCGCCTCGTCGTACGAGTGTTCCAGTCTGGAGGTTTTGGTGGCGGTTTCTTGATGGAACCATTTTCAATCGCGTCGAGCTTTATGGTCACGAAGAACCCGTTATTCTCCGGCATCTGCTCCGATGACTCGTCCCCCTCTTCTGTGGCGGAACTGTGACGCACCGCTGACGACGTACATCGATTGGCGCTAAACTACTCTTCTCCTTCGGCAATCTTGACATCTCCCTTTCCAATCTTTGCAATTTCCTCCCCCAACTTCTGTTCCCTTTGGTCTCAAGCATCATTCTCGGGACCTTCTCTATATTTGCTTCTAGTTCCGTTTCCCTGTCTTCATCTTCATCCCAAGCACAAAATGGACGAGGGTTCTTGATCCTCAAACTTTCAGTTTCTTGGCTCCTCTTTTTATGTTCTTGGTTCTTCATATTCTTCGATTGGTGGAAGAACGGCCCTGTCCTCTGGTTTAAAACCCCATAATAGAGAATTTGAAATTTCAGTCAAGACGCACCTGGATACCGCAAAGTCCACCACTGATACCAGATAAGAGCTTTTCCTGTCACCCCCTTTACTACTTCTACTACCCGATGCTCCTCAAGTATCCTCCTTGCATCAAAGTATTTCTCGATGCAAATCACCCACCAGTAAGCATCTCCTCTCTCACCATCGTACATCGGAATCTCCATTTCGTTAATGCACCACAGCTCCCAGATCGGAGCTCTGATACCAGTTGATAGAACTGGTTCAAATTAGGGATGGCAACGGGGCGGGGCGGGTGCGGGTAGTGCTTCCCCCGCTTCCATACCCATCAATATCCATGTATATTTATGTGGGTAGCGGGTATCCATGGATATCCGTGGGTATTTTTAGAGTCTAAAATAAAAGGAAAGGAAATAAATTATACAACATAATATAGCAATAAATTATATTAAAATTATATAATATACTATATGTTTTCAAAAAAAAAATTATTATTAAGGATTTATGCACTAAAAAGTATCAATTAAGAAAGAAAATAAAGTTTATTTCATCTCAAAACAATAGAAATTGTCATAATATATATTATATATTTAATAAAAAATATTTATTATGAATATGCGGGTATCCACGGGGCGGATATTATGATCTTCATCCCCATTTAGTATATATCCATTTACTACCCATTGCGGATAATCCATGCGGATATCCTGGGGTGCGGGTAATTTTGCCATCCCTAGTTCAGATTATGGACGAAAAGAAAGAACATTACACTTTTAGGTTATTCAAGAGAACCTGATCTCTCCCTAATCCCAAGACAAACTCACACAATGCCTACCCTTGCCCTCAGCTCTCTCCCTATTTATAGGCAACATGCCTTATTTTCCCTAACTCCCTCACTAATAAACTAACCAACTAACTAACTACTTTAACGCCTAACATCTATCATATAAGTACTTTTTACTCTAACATTCAGAAATAAGATAAGCATATAAACAAACACAGAAAACCTCTCTACTCGCATGGGTTTCTTTGTTAGTGATGAAATTACATTTTTGTTTTGAAGAAAAAAGTTGTTTTAAGGGAAAAATATGTGCAAATTTTTTTGATACATTTATTTGAACAAATGGCTTATTGAATAACCCAAAAATCAGCACCCACCATGAAAAAGTCCCTTTAAATTGTCCCTGTAGTGTACATATGTACTAGCTGCCCCCTGGCCCATAGGGAAAGTGATAGGAACTGATATTAACAGTAAGAAAACAGCAAGAACACCCATGAGTCAACCTTTACAGAGATATGAGTTGGAAACTGGAACTAAATAAGAAAGAAAATCAGAAAAGCTAAGGGCCTGATTGGTTTGTTCCTTGTTTCCTGTTTTCATTTCCTATTTTTAGAAGTAATTACAACAAAAATATTATAAAACTATCACATTGTTTTCATTATGTTTCCAGTTTTCAAAGACTTGTTTCACAATTTCCTGTACAAGTCTTTGGACACAGGAAACATAATGAAAACAATGATAGTTTTATAATGATTTTTGTAGCAATTACTTCTAAAACTAGGAAATGAAAATAGGAAACAAGGAACAAACCAATCAAGCCCTAAGTGTTGTCTCTGCCCAATGGCCTAAGCCATCCCAAAGCCTTTCCAAGTTCCAGAATATCCCTGAATCATCCCTTCCACTTCCCTATTTATTCTCTCCACTAACTACTTATTCATTTGCCATAACCTACTAAGGTGAATGCCAATTGTTGCCCTCTTTATTCTCTCCACTCCCACTAATTGTTGCCCACTACCTCGAAGTAAATGAACTCCAACTAGGGTCCCACGGACCTGCACCGATCCCCACTACAAGAAATAGCATTATTTCCACTGCAACGTGCTGCTTGTCAGCAATCCTGCATTCAATTGGTATATTCTTGGCTAAGCACTCAAATTCCACCATGGTGGTTCTAGTAGGTAGATTGGCCTTGGGATTTGGCCCAATTTCCTCTTGAACCTTTTTCTTTTCTTCAATCAAACAAGTTGGGTCCATCAGGCTAGAATGAGAACCAAGTTTACGGGCCCAAGAAAATTTCTGATTGATGCCCATTAAACAGCTCTAAAGTGTTCCAACTTCCAACCCTTTTAGAAGCACCTTTCTGTTCCTTATTGAGTTGGGCAAGGCTAAAAGCTCGTGTTTTTTGGTAAACTTGCCCTGCCTGATTTGGGCTTGCCCCTTTAGGTCAAAAAGAGGTCTGATACGAACCTTGGGAGAACCACACACAAAAGCTAGCCATTGTGGTTGGAGAGCCCAAGTCCATATAAACCCCACACCGAAATCCCATACTTCCGATGCGGGACACAAATCCTATACTTTGCAATTAGATCTTAACATCCCACCACGCTCCGCAACCCCTGGCAAACACTGCAATGCAGCCATCATCACCCAGGCCACTTGTTTGCAGCCGAGAGATATGGTGGAAAGCTCTGTACCAATTGATGAGTTATGAACCATGGAAGGAGGACATCACAAAAGCTAGTTGTTGACGTGGAGAACCCAAGGCCATATAAACCTCACACCGAAATCCCATACTTCCAATTGGATCCTAACAAGGTCTCAACCAGTGTAACTCCTGTTTGCCCTCAATTCTTCTTTCACCCCTTCCAGAGTTATTCGGCACGGTTCTTCCACAGTGCAGCAGAAACCAACTCTGGCATGTACCCATCTATAACCATTGCCACAGTCATCGTTGAAGTAGCCAGCCTTCATTGCAGCTGCTGCTCCTGCTACGACCCAATCCGCCTTCATTGCAGCCATCGTGGAACCCAGTCTCTTTAATACGACGTCCTTCCAGCGGTCCCGCCTTCATTGCAGCAGCATTCGATCAGCCTTCATTGCTGGTTTGTCTTCGCCACTGCAGTAGCCACCTTCATCATGGCCTATGTCTCTTTCTTTGCACCTTCATTGCGCCCTTAATTGACTATGCTTCCAGGCTGAAAGAATGTCTCCATGGTTCTGGCCCAGATGCCGTATGATTCCATATGCAGTCTAGTCTTTCTTCCATTGTCCACTCTTACAACCACACCTCTTCTGTTGTGCTTTTCCAAGATCTTGAAGTTTATTTTGGATTTTTTCCTCAGATTTTTTTTGGGTGTTCTTAATTGTAACAAGCTAAAGCTTGAAAAGAGTATTAAAAAAATATCAGAGAAGTATTTTATAATATCTTTATTGTATCCTAGAATATCTTAGTGTATCAGAGAAGATTTCTTAGGATTTATTTCTACTTAAGTCATGATTTGTTTCCTCATGATTTAAAGGACCTGTTTGAAAGGACCTTTGTCTTAAAGGACCTTTTTTCTTAAAGGACCTGTTTGAAGTCAGTCCCTCCTTGCTACACGGACAATTTCAAGGTCTTATGCTCCAATTCCGACTCCTCACTGTCCTTTAGTGGACCCTCTTCATCCCATTCCTCCGATTCCTCTACCAATACAAATTGGTAGTGCTTCATCCGACAAGAGTGCTAGGGACCCCTTTTTTTTTTTTAAGCTCAGCTTGCGAGAGCTTCCTTCCCCCTCCCGAGCTATTCTCTCCCGAGGACACATTAGCTAGTTTGGGCTAAGTGGGTGTGCCCTGATTGGGCCGGGTCACAAACGGTTTGGACCCTCCCCCTTCCCCCATAGGTGGGGTCTTCTGGTTGTTCTTGTTTCCCAGTCCCCTTTCTTCCTAAACGCTACTCTCCCTTTCTAGAAGGCCCAATTTTTTTCTTCCAACAACAGAGCTCGATCCATAATTTCTGACAAGGACCTGGACTCATGAAGTTTCAGCTCGACCTGGATCTCTTCCTTTAGCCCTGTTGAATTATGGATTTTAGATAGAGAAGAAAGACAAGAAAAAGAATGAAGACTCAACTTGAAAACTGAAACTGAATATGTCTCTTGTGTCGTTGCATTCCAATAGGACTACAATATATAATATATAATATATAATATATAATATATAATATATAAGGGAACATGATTCCTAGAGCATTAATTTTATATGCTAAGTCCTAGGAGAATAGATGCAATGAAAATGAGAATACAATGGATGAGAATCCACCGTCCACACCATCCACACCGTCCAAGCTTAATATAACATTAATCTTAATCTAATTTCAATAAGAGTATTAATTATAAGCTATTTTCAACACTCCCCCTCAAGCTAAAGCTTACGAAGCTTTAAGCTTGTTACAAATATACCCTTTTGAAAGAGAAAATTTAACAACCAAACCCCAAAAATATATCTTGGATTAACCAACGGGAAACACCATAACAACCAACCAATAAGGTTCATGCCCGAGAACAAACCACTGAGAAACCAACTGAAGAAACCACTGCTGCCTTCACGAACAGCAGACAAATCAAAAAATGATAATAAGCCAGCGCTTACAGCAGCTGAAGCTTGAACTAGAAGTTGTCACAACTTCAAACCAAACCAGAATGATATCGGGCCAGCGCTTCAAACAGTTGAAGCCCCAACTTGAAGGTGCCACAACTTCAAACCAAACTGAATGAATAATGGACTAGCGCTTACAGCAACTGAAGTCCTAACTGAGACTGACAGTGGTGTCGGTGGCGTCATGACTTTGAACCAAATCGGAATGATAAATTGTAGTTGAGGTCTGGAAATGATTGTGGTGCAGCCAAACAGTGCTATATAACACCAACGAGACAACTAAAATATACTGCAACAGAGGGCATCTCAAAACGAGAACAACAAAAAACAGAGACTCCTGAAAACAATGTCATGAACGCAAAACTCCAAGGAGGGTAGCAAAAATTTTAGACTTAGAAGCCAAACATGGTCAAAACGGAAGGAGGAAGGTTTAACAAATAGAATTCTGAATACAATTAATGGAATACTCCAAAACTTTTGGGGACTCAGTGGAATAGTGATGTGACAGGTCACGGAGAATGGTACCGCTCTGATACCATGTTGAATTATGGATTTTAGATAGATAGAGAAAGAGAAGAAAAAGAATGAAGACTCAACTTGGAAACTGAAACTGAATATGTCTCGTGTCTTTGCATTCCAATAGGACTCCAATATATAATATATAAGGGAACATGATTCCTAGAGCATTAATTATATATGCTAAGTCCTAGGAGAATAGATGGAATGAAAATGAGAATACAATGGATGAGAATCCACTATCCACACTGTCCAACCGTCCACGCCGTCCAAGCTTAATATAACATTAATCCTAATCTAATTTCAATGAGTATTAATTGTAAGCTATTTTCAACAAGCCCATTAAGGAAAAATGCTCTCCAACATCACCCTCTCCTCTCTTCTAAGCGGAGCAATCAACATCTCAAACTGCTCCCTGTACTCCATGATCGACCCAGTTTGCTTGATGCACAACAAAAGGGACCAACTAACCCGGGTTGGAAACGCTGAATCACAACCCGTTTGAATTCGTCCTAGCTGAGGTTCGTGGCCTACTCCTCCCACCATTGGTACCAAATCAAGGCCTGATCCTCCAAGGTGACCACCTTCGCATCTTACTTCTCCTCCTCCCTTATGCCATTCAACCGGATGTATCTCTCCACCCAAATGATCCACCCATACGCGTCCTCTCTAGTGAACACTAGAAGCTCTAGCCTCTCTCTGCCTAAGTCATATGGCGGGGGTCGCCCACTCCCTCTGGTACTGGATCGCGAGTGCGATCCATTGATGTGGCTACTCTCGATGCCATGGCCTCTTCTTGGAGGGGTTCGTCTACGAGGTCAATCTCGATGGTTCCTCCAGAGTTCTTGCAAGACAGTGCTGGGAAGAAGGAAGTACAGAATAACAAAGAGAAAACCAGATAGCCTAGGCAAATTGGAGAGTGCCTAGTCTCTCCCAAGTCCCAATCCCAGCCTAAAGTTCATGTAACAACCACCCACCCCCCCCCCCCCCCCCCCCCCCCCCCCCAAAAACAAAAAAAATACAATATACTCCCCTCCCCTCAGCTGACTTGCACACACCCTCTACCCTCTCTCCACATCAGCAGTTAGTTAGGTTGGTTTTAATCAGGTGCACCACACCTGTTAGTGTCATCATGTGTCCTTTTCATTTTAAATCTCCTCCTCACATAAACCTTATTAATTATGGGCTTATTGGGCTCGAGGTCCGCATCACCTTTTTAGTTGGGAGTAGGATTCTAGTATTAGTATAACCAGGTGTATTTGGTTAGGGTTTTGTATCATATTTTCATCTTATCAATAATATTATTAGAGTACGTTTGTTAGCCCATTTCCCCTCTTCTCTTTATTTCCTGACACTAAACCTAAATTTTTCCACACTTTATTATCTCCACTAATTGCCTGTTCATTTGCTATAACCCCCTTAAGTAAATGCTAATTGTTGCCCTCTTTATTCTCTCCACTTTCACTATCTCCACTAGCTTTAACTGTTTCAACTAGCTCCCTCTAGCTCTAAATGCTCTCAAACTTACTACCCTCTTTACTCACTCCACTTTTACTAGTTGTTTAATTGTGTGACTATCAGAAAGCTTGCAAAACCAGGCATTCTCTATGCCCCGAAGCTCTGCAGTGGCCGTCCCCCTCCCCCAAGAAGAGGTTACCTAGGTTATACTCACTCAAAACAAGGTACCTAGGGCCCAAACACACGCACACCAACAACCCCCCAATTGTTAAAAGAGTGATGTCTAATACACAGGTTACGATGGCAGTACATGCAAAAAAGAGAGAGTGATCAGTCCAAATTCAGCTGAGAAACCAAATGCAAATCATTCTGCAATGTGGCACCAAACTACCAACACCATATAATGTTGGCACCAGTTATCATAGGTTAAACCTTCTTGCTCTTACCAAAGGTGTAGGTAACAGGTTTCCTATCACGAAGTGAACGCCCTGGGGCAAGCCCATCAACACCCAAGAAATTATCAAGAAGAAGAGCTTCTCTGTGTTGCTTTTTCAGCAACCTCTCCTTTCTCTGCACAAATATACAGACCAATTTTGTCTCAGCTAAAAACTCAATATGATTCTTCACGGACCAAAAATCAATATAAAAAGGATGATTTTGAGTTTATTTCTTTTCTCACTGTTCTCAAAATCTGCCACCCATGACACACACACACACAAGGACAGTAAACAAAACAAAAAATTTACCTTGTGGACTTTCTCAATTTCAGGAAGCATGTCTATCTTCAGCTTTTTCCCTACAGAAGCCTCCATTCTGTTTTTACTTGAGAAAAGCTTCTCCTGTGCAACCGAATGAATAAATTCAAATAAGATGTCGATCAATTAAAGAATCAAAGAAGTTCCAATCCATTTGAAAAGCAGGGGAAGGGTAGGTGATTCTTTCTTCTATTGTTTCCTTTACTTTAAAAATGGAGAAAAAGAAAAAAAAAAATAAGGGTGAAAACCTATTATCTGAAAATAAACAAATATCAGGATTGTGAGAGTTCTGTTTTTATTTTTTGGTGAAAATTGTGAAAGTTCTGTGCTAAAACTAAAAAAATAACGTTGATCAGAGAGTAGATCATTTAATAGGAATGAACATGACAATTGAACCATATTAAACATATGATTCCATTAAACAATTACCGCAGCTAAATTCAACCTCTGGTTCACATGTCACTAATGGAGCCTGAAGTCTGACTCAACAATGTTAAACTATCCCCCCACCCTCCCACAAAAATAAAATAAAATAAAATAAAGGAGTTTACGATACATTAATAAATAGTTTTTTGGATTATACTAATCTGTATTAAATGTTCTCATAACACAAACGCAGGCCAGATCTTTTGCAGTAATGTGAATCACTTTTATTTGGTCTACAAGGTAGATCAGAAATGCCAGGAATTTCATAAATCAAGCTTTATCATCCCATTCGTTTTGAGAGCAAATTGTGCATCCATTTCTAGTATTATTCTCATGTTCTTTTCTCTCAAACATATCAGACAGGATATCTTTTTCATTTTATTTTTGATTCCATTGGTTTTTAAACTTGATAAAAGAATAAATTGATTGAGATGAAGAGCAAATGATCACAAAGAGTTACAAGGATAAGAATTTATGCATGTCTGTCCTACCCGGTTTGTTATCCTTCTTCTTTCTTGTACTTTTCTAAGTGTATTACTTCCATTGACTTTAATAAATTTCTCTTTTGAAAAAAATAAATTTTTCTTTTGCATATAGTATGTTAAGTTTTAGATGGATAATTTAAACTGAAACAGTTCTTGCAGTAATTTTCTGTCCCTAGCTACTTCGATTTCTACTCAACCAGAAAACTTCTTGATTTGGTTGGCAACACTCGTCAGAATATATTATTCATTTTCAGCAGCCATGTGAAATGGTGATAAAAAAGGAAATAGAAGAAATTTAAATAATATTGTATTTTTGTAAGCACATCAGGCAATTTTAACTACCAAGCTTTTCATATTTGCTATATTTAAGGTCTGATCAATAATTTGTGAATCTAATCAATACTTAATTTGAATTT
This sequence comes from Echinosophora koreensis, assembly GCA_035048595.1. Classification (NCBI taxonomy): domain Eukaryota; kingdom Viridiplantae; phylum Streptophyta; class Magnoliopsida; order Fabales; family Fabaceae; genus Echinosophora; species Echinosophora koreensis. Next base: position 323,832 of record JAPCYP010000095.1, read on the forward strand.
TCTACTAAACTAGAGTTTCCTAATCAATAAGTTCACTTATAATTTAGGTTAGGGTTTCCTAAATAAAAATAAAATGAGGATCAATTTATGATTCCAGATAAAAAAGCACTATTAATAACGTACTTACCAATCTATCAAGTGATTCATTATCTAGGTCACAAACCTATAACATGAAGTCCCAATTCCAAGAAAAACCCCCAACAATTGCAAAAATATGTCCACTGAACATAGATAGACTAGCTTCAGTAACTTACAGAGACATCTTGAAATTCATCAAAATTGGTAGCAACTGCTTCCCACTGGTATGATGTATTAGAAAGAACTTGTGAACCTCTTGGTTTCCCTTTCTTCACTTGAACCACTTCAGTTTTCCTTATTTCTCGATACAACCTATGACCAATAATTGGGTCATCTTCATACCTGCACTAATCAAATGCCAAATGAATAAAGGCAAAAACAGACATAAGTGCACAATAATTTCCAATATGATATTTCAAACTTTTAATAGGTTTAATGAAGCAAGAGTATATTACCAATAAGAAACTCCATGTGAATCACCACCAATACGCTCCTTGCGGAATGTTGAAAGTTGAACACCATGTTTGAGTGAGTTGTCAATGTAACTTCGGATATCTTCTTGCTGTAAATTATTAGCAAAATTTAATTTAATCATTATGTACACTACCAAAAGGGATAATCAGAGTAAGATATGCCAGGCTATTAATGATTTGTCTCCCACTCTGACTACATGGAAGCACCTGGTAGGTTTTAATCTTCAGATCTCTGCTGCCCAGCCCCACATTCTTCAAACTCCACAAAGAAAGTTATTGGAGAATAAGGATGCCTAATTAGACACAAAAGCCATTGGCCCACTAAATATATTGCATGGACATGCCTCTATGTGAATCGTATCACAAGACAAACTATTGAGGCTAAATATCACGCCCTTAAATGAATAAGCACAAAGAATCACTTGATGTGAAGGATGGAGGGAGCAGGACAAAACAAACCAAAAAAGGGAGGTTGATAAACGAGAAAATGCCATGCATAGAACATAATGGCATAATGAAGCGCTCAGCATGAATGGACTCTGCATAATTTTCCAATAAGATCCAAGCTAACATCAATCAGAGTGACCTCATCCTACCATGTTTCCGCAATCAAGCAAAAGAGATATTAGGAGTAATGATATTCTAACACCAAAAGTTGACACCAACTTTTGACACCTTGGTTAATCGTTGCAAATATTTGGTTAATTCAGTTCATTATATGGTTAATCACTTGCAAATATTTAGTTAATTCATGATGACCCATTAATCATATAAAGAACTGAATTAACCAGATATTTGCATGTGATTAACCAAATATTTACATGGTTATGGAAAATAAGCTTCAGATGACCTATTAACCATATAATGAACTGAATTAACCAAAAAATTGCACGTGATTAACCAAGGTGTCATTGGAAGTGTCCAAATCAGGTGTTAGAATATCATTCCTCTATAAGAAATATAGATACATAAACACTAAATAGTAAAATTACCTCAACACGAATGTCACATAATGCTTTTAAGATGACCACACGGACCCCTGGATCAAGTGATTTATAAACTCCAATCTCCGCCCTGTCAAGTTAGAATAGCCTGAGACTTAGGATATGGATGTAGATTAGCAATATAGGGTTTTAGATATTGCAACTAGTTGACTACTTACCCATGTGAAGCAACAATTGGAATATCCCCATCAGCAACCTGCATTTGCATTCCAACCCAGATTAGCTCTCGAAACTACAAAATATGCATTATTCTGAAATATCAGGTTGCAGAATAAAAGTGTTCCATTACCCAGTGCCACCAATCTCTCAATTTTCTGCATAATACAGTTATCCAAGTATCATGTGAGAGTGCCATTCGCGTAATGGGAGGGATTGCCTATCAAAAGATTTAATAAATATTATTATCAGGCCAGCAGCAGTTTTGCAAACATGTGACAGTTTATATATTATATAGAACAAAGTATTGATTCTCCAGAGGAATACAAACTTAGATAGATCGTTGCCCTATAACTCTGGCTAAAAAGACAATGTCAAACACCTCTTATAAGATCTTAAACTGTAAGACAACTTACATTAAACAGCCTTGACTGTCTCTCACTCATTTAACAATATATCTCCCTACTCACTCACAAACTAATGCAAATTGATGTTATTATAATACTTAACCCAATAAAGAAACTTAAATGAGTTCAAGTATCACCGAAGTTTTGGTTGGCCCCTTCTGCACATAGCTTAAAAGATCAAGGACCCATGGAAAGTAGAGATTTGATAGTGGCATAGACATTGAGAGAGACAGAGGTTCATTGCACCAACACAGCTGAAAATACAAAACTCCAAACACCTCTACAATATCTGTAAGTGTATGACCACAAACATGAAACAACCTCTACTACTTACTCTCGCTCCCCACTACCTATTTATCGTTTACCTACACAAAATGTACAAGTCTCAAGGACTTTTGTAAGATTGATGTAATTATAATACTGAACCCAAAATCTAAATTTAGAATTTTAGATAAGTTCAATTACCATTTACCACCACTGTTATGATCAATTCATCTGTCCATAACTAATTAGATCATGGACTTTTGAGTATCCTGCTAGTAATATAACTCTAACTGAAGCAAAGGAATTTTAATAAAGGGTTAAATTCTCAAACTTTTCACTTAATAATTTTCCCAGTTATTCAATCTTGTAGGAAAATATAATCCAAGTTAGAAACCTTGCAGTAAGATTTAGGTACAAAGAAGCCTCTTTCCTTTTAGTAATTTATTTCAAAAATGCCTGATCTCTTTTATAAACTTGCCAGCAAAGTATATATCAGTGTCTTGCACTAAGGATCTGGACTATCTTTGAGATTGATTTGCACTCAGAGAATTAGGAATAGGGGTCAACCTATGGCTGAAACCCAGAAAATACTTAAAATATCATACAGCTACTATTGGAACTTGTAACCATTTGATACAGCATATAATTTTTGTACTTAAAACCACCGGGAATAAATGGTTGCACACTTGAACAGTATCCTTCACCTTCAACAGTGAAATGGGCCTTTTAACTAGAGCACACACAATCACTACGAGTCCCCAATTTAAACTCACGTGATAAAAGGTACAACAAGTACTAATCTCTTTCCAAAAGTAAAGAAATGGTCTAAAAACCTCTAATCAAGTATTTTCTCTGTACTTACCAATTTCTGTCGAAGAAGCAACTCAGTCACAAAAATTATTTTCATTCCATCTCACAATATTATAATTGTCAACTTTATTGATTGGCCATGAGTCCATCAATTAGTAATGTACTCACAAACACCAGGATTGCGAGCATTCAGCTTTTGGTTCGCTCCATCAATTCCCAGATTCCAAGAGCCAACTACCCCATTGAATAAAGATCCATCCCAACAGTTGGGCAGGGAATCATAGCCCTCAGATTATCATCTAGATTTTCTATTCATTCATTCAGAAAATTTAAACAAATTCTCACCTTTGTCATTTAGACATTTCCAAAACATATGACTAAATTCATGGTCGCACTAACCACAGATGTCCGGTTGAGTGCTACACTAACAAGAATCCCACTTCATAGATTAGAAACTTCTCTTTCAGCTTAGCAATTGCATTTAACTAAACTAGCAGAGAACATCATTCTCAATCCGCGGTGCATATTTCTAACCATAAACATAGCAAAATTAGTTAAATTAACCCAAAAAAGAGCAATGATGAAATGTTATGTTCATATAACTTCTGGTGAGAAAATACAAAAAATCAACAACACTAAGTACAAACTAACACAATCCACAAAGATTAGGATTTAGGACCTACAATCATAGAAGAAAGAGGAAATGCACTAAACAAAAACAACCAAGAAAATCAGCAACTCAAAGAAACAAAAAAGCACCAACCTTTAGCAAAGGCATATGTACATCACCCAAAGTGTCATTAGGGGTAAGAAGTGCTGTCTCCAACTCTTCAGCCGAGAATTCTACTGATATATTCAAAAGAGGCCTAAATAGCTGCAACAACAAAACATAGAAGAAAAACACATAAAAACATAAAACCACAAACCTTAAAAACACCGAATGATTAGTAACAACCCCACAAACCCAACCCAGCAATAAAGATCAAATCTTTGAAGCTCACATGCAAGAAATTTAGTACGGAAGCTAACTCCCACATGGACCGGAGGTTCCACCGCGGCAACTGCGACGGCGGGGGTGGTTCCACCAGCGGCGTCACGATCTTGCTGCATTGCTGCTGCTGCGGCGGCGGAGATTCCTCGCGATGCCGCTCCTTCTTCGCGGCCTTGGGCCTGCGCTCAGTCGCCGCCTGCTGCGAGGCCGAATAGAGGCGGGCGGCGGCACGAATGGTGCACGCCCGGGAGGGGCGGTTGCTCCTGGTGGTGGCAGGAGGAGCGGGAGCGGCGGCGGCGGCGGAGGTGGTGGCGGCTTCCTCTTTGTGAGAATCGGGTTCCGGCGGGGGTGGGTCGCAGGGTTCGGTGGTGGGAATCGGAGGAGGAGAAGGGGGAGATCCTTGGGACATGGTGTGTGTGAGATAGAGATCAAAAGGGTTTTAGGGCAAGTAAGGTGGGATTACATGTAGAGGATCATGGGTTAGCATTGAAGAGAGAAAATCAAAGTGAAGGGATTGTAGAGAGAGAGAGAAACAATGAAGGCTAAAAAAAAGAACAGTGCATTTTTTATCTTTTTGGATGAGAAGGACCAAACACAAAGGGTACAAACCCTCAAATACAAAGGTGAATGTAACCTATGTGGTTCTTATGTGTGACTGCAAATAGGAAACTCTAGGAAACAAAGAAGAGAGAGAGGTGATGGATTGGAGAGGCAAAGGGGCAATTCCAGGAATTTGGGTGTGACCGTGAGGGTTGGATTTGTTTTCACCTTGGGTTATTTGGTAAAACTGTTCTATCTTTTTTTCGTACGGTTGATATTTGTTGTTTCTGCCTACTGGGTTACACTGATATTTGATTTTAATTTAATTATATTAGGTCTAATTTCTAAATCAAAGGAAAATAAATATTTTTGTTTATGTTTGTTTGATTTATCTGAAGGTTAGAGGGAAAAAAAAAAAGACTGGAATGTAGGATAAACTTATAATCAACTTCTGTCTAACGAGTTTCTTATTACATTTAGATGCAGTAAGGTTGGTTGTCATTTGATTCGATATACCCTTCCCACTCAGGTTGGCCAGCGCGGCTGCCAAATTAGTGATGGTTTGTTTTAGATTTTTGGGTTCAAAATCTTCTTCTTCTTTTTTCTTTCAGTGAAAGTGGTTTTAGAATTACATATTTGGTTTAAATTTTGCGTCTAATCAAATAATTTATGGATTTACTAGAACTGATTTTAAGATACTCAAGAATTTCTAGCTTTTCCGTTGAATAGAATTGGTTTTAGGTATGACGACCACAAAATTTTTTATATTTATATCTCAACAGTGATTATTACTTTATCATCTAAACAAGACGTGTGCTATTATGAACCCGGCAAAACTTTGGTGTAGGCTGCACAATCTAAAATGATCGGGAATAGGGAGTTTCACAAATTTCATTTTATTTATTTTTTTAATTATATAATTATTCATGTCATTTTCCGATATTCCTTTCTCCACCATCGATCCCTTCACTGGTGACCCACTCTCGCCTCTGTCGGCGGAACCTCCAGCAAGTCCAGGACCGAAGCCCACCCCCACCACAACCCCACTATAGGTCACCGCCATCCTTGTCTCTCATCGAAACTGCGACCTTCAATTCGTGCAACTGCTAGTCACCACGACTCCCCTCCCTAGATCGTGAACCAACGTGCAGCACCACCATCCTCATGCATGCTCTCTTCTCACCCATCTTAGATCGTGCCACCTTGCGGCCCCCAAATTTGATTCACCAATATCACGATCTTTGCCGCACACAACACCAAGACCCACCATAACCCAACAAACATCCATCGTCCCAACCACCGTGACCATCCTACCCCCTGTAACTTGAATGCCGTCCACTATCCATCGCAAATCCAAAGATATTTTGGACAAAACTCTGCAAACCCATAGTCATCGAACCCATAACCATCTTCAATCTTAATTCAAGTCGAAGTTTCAGACGAAAACCTACTTTGTAATATCAAAATTTTCAGATTGGGTATTTTTTATTTTAACAATTTCTCCGAATTCTGGTTAATTTAAAAAAAAAAAATAATAAAAGGTTAAGCAGTTTTAGGGTTTGAATAGGTGGGAGTTTGCAAACGAGTGGCTTCTTCAAGTGAATATAACTAAGGAAGGAGCAGAATGCATTAAAGGAAGCTTTAAGAGATGACCAAGAGCTTCGGTTTTGGTTCACAGGAAGAGCTTTGGCCCACCCAAGACAGTGGTGGGACTGGTGTCGTGGAAACTTTCTGAAGCTCATAGTCATTGGTTATTTTATGATGGGTTGTGTTGGAAAAGTTGGATGTTTTGTGGTCCCAGCAGTGGTAGCTGGTAGGTATGTGGAGGAGCGGTGCGGCGGTGGAGATAAGGAAGTGGTGGCAATGGTTCTATGCGAAATAACAAAATTGTGTGAAGAAATTGGGTCAACTGGTTACCAGTTTCCGTGTTGACCAGATTAATCCAAGTCAATGGTTATTTTAAAAGGTGCAAGCATGCACCCTTTTTATAAGCAGGGGCATGTTAGACGTCGCCTCTAAACAAAAACAATTATTCTATACCCACTTTTAAAATATCATTACTAAATACAAATTAATTTTTTCAATCTTTTTTTTTTTAAAATAATTCTTTCAACATCAATTCCATCATAATCAATTCCATCAAAATTTAAAACAACCAGACCCTTAGTATCCATAAGTACATGAATTTCAAATGGGGATTATTATACCCTTTGGCTAAAAGAAAAATAGGCCACGCATTTCTTTTATATAATAATAGTGAAATGGTCTTTTAAGTCTCTTTCGTAATCTTTAACTAGATTTATTATGTTAACAATTATTTTCTTTAAGGTTTGAATTTTGGTTGAGTGTAACTTGTTTATTACTGCATTCAAGTTTTATGAATGGTGTTGGAGTTAGTTTGCACTTAACTGCTTATACAGATAAATTAATTTATTTCAGTTCAATCAAAAACATGTCGGTTACGTTATGATTAAGAGATTTATAAAATGGATTTAAATTCTCTTCTTTTGTTTTCGTGGGTTCTTTTTATGTTGTGGGAGAAAAAGGGACAAAATTAAATGGCTTAAATTAGTTTTTGGATCCTGAAAAGTTTTCATTTTTTGATTTTAGTCCTTATACTATTTTTTCATAGGTTTGCATTCCCACATTGTTCAAAGTTAAGGAAATGGTCCCCCACCGTCATCCTGCCTCCGTTTTCTGCTGACATGGCTAACGGAATGCCACTTCAGCAATGTCACGTCATCCACGTGACGTTAAGTTTGTCACGTCAGCAGGGACTATTTCCAAAAAAATTGAAAATACAGGGACGAAATCCTAAGACAAAATTTATAGGGACTAAAACCAAAATTTGTGAACTTTGGAAGGACTAAAAACTTATTTTAACAAAGAAAAATTATTTTCCAGCCATTTTTCACACCAAGTCGTACAGGGACATGAAACTACCTCGATATCCCCGAATATTCTCTTAAAGCTATTTTAAGAAACTTATACTTAGTTTTCTCGTCTAGCTATACTTAGGACAATTCTGCAAAATAGAATAGACGAGTTAGTACTTTAACACAATTTTGCCATACAAATTTAACCTTTTTGTTAACATCAAAACTTAAGAGATTATTTAACCAAAACCACTTTGGTTCCAACAAATTTGAAACCTATGGCTCTAATATATGATTTGTTTCTATTTCCTAGCCAAGTTTTGTCATGGTTTAAATTGTCAAATTCCTTCATTTGGTATGATTTTTAGTACATGGATACCGAGCTAATTTCCTTTTCCTGCATGACTTGATATGAAATTTGGCAAGAAAATAGAAACAAATTCATACAATGGACCATATGGTTAAAATTGCTAAATTCCTTCATTTGTATGATATATCTAGTACTGAAGGGTACCGAGGTAATTTCTTATTTTTATCTGACTTGCTCCAAAATTTGGCTAGAAAATATAATGATATCATACATTAGGGCCACAAGTTTCAAATTGACAAATCCCTTCATCTGGTATGATTTATAGTACTCAAGGATATCAAGGTAATTTCTTATTCCAGTTTGATTGCTCTGAGATTTGACTAGAAAATAGAAGAAACAAAAAATCATACATTAGAGACACGAGGACAAATTTGTCAAGTTCATTTTTCTGGTATAATTTCTAGTATTTGGAGATATCGAGGTGGTTTTCTGTCTCTGTATGACTTTGTCTGAAAAAAGGCCACAAAATAGTTTTCAGTCCCTGCAATAAAAAATTTTGGTTTAGTCCCTATAAATTTTGTCTTAGGATTTCATCCATGTACTTTCAATTTTTTTTGGAAATAGTCCCTACTAACGTGGCAAACTTAACGCCACGTGGATGACGGGTCACACATGTGGCGATGCTGACGTGGCCTCCGTTAGCCACGTCAGCAGAAAACGGAGGCAGGTTGACGGTAGGGACCATTTCCTTAACTTTGAACAATGTGGGGATGCAAACCTATGAAAAAAACAGTACAAGGACTGAACCCAAAAAATGGGAACTTTTTAGAGACCAAAAACTTATTTAAGCCAAATGAAATTTACTTTTATTTGTGAGATTCATACAAATTTAATTTTATCTTTCTTTCTCGTAACATAAAACAAAATATGAAAAATCGAAAGTAAAGGATCTAAATCCAAAATTATTTCTTAGCTTAATGTCAAATAATTCACATTGTTAATTTTCTAACCGTGATATACTCAATTTCTCATCCACCGAATATTACAATTTACAAATCATCATTGCTATAAATAAAACCTAAAATTTAGATCAGAAAATAAAAACAAATTCACCCTTTCTTTCCCCAAAAAAAAAATAGTGAAGAACATAATAATACTCCACTGCTTGTAAACTTGTAAATCAATATATATATATATATATATATATTGTGTTAAAGTAAGTTTGTCTCTAAAGCGAACAATTGTATACACACGCGGTTTTTTCATCCTATGCAACCTTGCATATGTTAAGAAATCAAAAGTAGAAATGTTGTGTTAAAAGTTGTTTTTTTAAAGCTAAAAAGATATACAGAGACATCACTATAAAGCAATGTTTCAACCGTGAACCGTGCAGTTCGACGGTCCGGTCCAGCCCTATTGAACGATGGTCTGGTTGAACCGCCCGAAAACCGGTTTAACCGGATTGAACGGGGTTGGACCGCTTTGAACCACCAATTGAACCAGGTTGAACCATTCAAAATGATTTTTATATTTATTTTTTTAACATTTCCCCCTAATTTAGTACTTTTTTATTTATTCATTAAGTTATTAATCATCCAGTTCAACCATGGGTTAAATCGGTTGAACCAATTGAACCATGACCCAGATGGCTCGCCGGTTCGATCTCCGGTCCGGTTTTTAAAACATTTTTATAAAGAGAGATATCCCAACTAGGTTGGAACATCAAACCTTAACAATCATTTGCAAATTTATTAAAAAATAGAAAATAATAAAGAATACATCAAAACATGGGGGGCCATTCCAAAACCCATGAAGGTTATTTAAATCTATAATTAGGAAGCCAAAACCTATTATGATTCTTTTCAATTAAACATTTATATTTTTTTATTCCTTAACATGTGCAAGGTTGCATAGGTTAATATATATATGTATATATGATTTTATTTTTAAAAATCGTAGTTTTAATTATTATTTACACAACTACCATGATTTCTACATTAAATATGCAAGTACCATGGTTTTTTTTTAGTTGGGAAGTCAGGTCCCCAGTTCCCGACTTCCCAATTGAACCATGACCCAGATGGCTCGCCGGTTCGATCTCCGGTCCGGTTTTTAAAACATTTTTATAAAGAGAGATATCCCAACTAGGTTGGAACATCAAACCTTAACAATCATTTGCAAATTTATTAAAAAATAGAAAATAATAAAGAATACATCAAAACATGGGGGGCCATTTCAAAACCCATGAAGGTTATTTAAATCTATAATTAGGAAGCCAAAACCTATTATGATTCTTTTCAATTAAACATTTATATTTTTTTATTCCTTAACATGTGCAAGGTTGCATAGGTTAATATATATATATATATATATATATATATATATATATATATATATATATATATATATATATGATTTTATTTTTAAAAATCGTAGTTTTAATTATTATTTACACAACTACCATGATTTCTACATTAAATATGCAAGTACCATGGTTTTTTTTTAGTTGGGAAGTCAGGTCCCCAGTTCCCGACTTCTCAATGTAATTTTTTTATTTTTTTTGTAGCTTAGGTGAGAAGTAGGTTTTCCCCAACCCGACTACTCAAGGTGGTTTTTATTTTTTCTTTTTCATTTGATTTTAATGGTTTAGGGTTTAGTTGAATTTTTAATTAATTTACTTAAGTAATTAATATTAAAGATGATTAATTAAAATTAAAATACAACAACTACAAATACATAAAAATTTATCTCCTAATGGTGTCCAGACCCACATCGTGGAGGTCGCCAGTTATGGCGTGAACGATGTCGATCTGGCTGTTTATCATTGGGTGCAGCGGGTTGATTGTTTTCTTCATTAGCCAGCGACGGATTATCTCTTAATTCCCCGAGATACGGCGTTGAAGAACTAGCGCTCGCCTGGTGGGGAATGATGGAACGCCAAATGTGTACATACTTTGCATGTAAGTCTGAGACGAAGCTGGGGTTCCAACATCTACTCCAAACATATTGCTAAAAAAATCTCCTTCACTGATTGTGAAAGAGTGTCGACAATGGTCAAAGTGCTCATAATGTTGTTGTTGTGTAGGGGTGAATCCAAATGAGTGTCGAGGCGGTGCGAGGTCTTGTTGTGATTGAGTAAAAGCAAATGTATGGCTAGGCGGTTCGAGGTGTTAATCATTCCATGGAAACCGGGGGGCTGGGTTGTCGACATGTATTACGTCGTGCACGTTGTTGGGTGGGCATGCTAGTTCCAACTTCCGGAAGGTCTTGAGCATGACCCTATTTGTCTTGTTGTTGTTGCGAAATTGACAGGTAAGGTCTTGAGTTCTGCCTAAACCATGTCAAATACTCGTTAATGTGCGAGAAAAAACCCTGAATAGGCTACCCATCCATGATCGTTGCTTAGCGATCCCTCTAGAGCTGGACCCAATAAGCTTGTCTTTTTGCCTTGTTTTCATCATGGTTGCCTCGCATGTCTAAGTCGTGCAGTTTATCCATATTTTCACGGGCATCCAGTATCTCCTACTAAAGACCAAAACTGGAGTTTCACTCTATCTGTATGATGCCATTATATAGTTTGGAAACAGATTAAAGCGGTTCTGGCTGTCCACATTCTATTATCTTTAATGCTTCTTGTGGTAGGTTAAGTTCTCTATATGGCACCCACAGAAACTATTCAATTTGCATGAGATCAATCCTTGTTTTGAACCTTGTAATGTCACCTCGAGGAGTTCATGTATGCTGCAGTCCCCTGCCACTCCACCTAGTAAAATAGATTTTCAGGTCAGCATAAACAACAAATAGGTAGCAATTTGAAAGTTAAGTTTTTATTTACCATTGTGCTAGTGGAAATAATGGTTCGGGACTGCACCGTGGTTTGAGGAACAATATGCGGTACCATGCCCAATATTGTACTAGGAGTACTCATCCACCCTTACAGAAACTAGCCGGTGCAGATGCATGACACAATTCTCTGTACAGATTTGCTAAACATGTTGAACCCCAACTGTAGCGTCTAGCCCGCTGAAGATCTCCCAATAGTGGAAGATACATCAGGTGAAATTCATTACTCGATTTGTCTGGCATCAAAACCCCTTTGATCAAGCGTAGAATGTACGCTCTACAATGGGCGTGTAGTTGTGCTTCACTTGCGTCATGAGGGATAGTTGCAAACGTCTGTTGCAACCATTTGAGTTTTACGCTCTCCTTTCATCTGAGTTGCTGGAGGAACCTGACCCAAAAGTTGTTGGCATTCATCTTCCCAGACAAGCATATTGGGTCCAATAACGGGTAGTCCATTCACACGTAGGCCTGGCTGTAGAGCAACATCTTCCATCGTTATCGTACATTATCCTATTGTAAGATGAAATTTGTGTTTCTGGCCTCCACCTTTCTACCGTTGTGTTCACCAATGCTATGTCAATCTTACAAGTTCCCAGTGTTGTAGCAGTAGAAAACTCAGCTTGCTCCAAGTATAGTTCAACTAACGGACTTGGAGGTTCTATGTTATGGAGGTGACAATCAATCAAATTTTGTAAACTAAAATTGAAGTCGTTAGTATATACTGATTAAGGACGAGTATAAAAAGTTAACGTAACTATCATTTACAGTCACTTACCATATCACCTATCTGTGAAGACCTGTGAACGTGTTAGAGTCTTAGCAAAACCATTAAAAGGTTGAAACATGTGTGTTGTCTAAGAAGAGCGGGTTTCAGAGGGGAAATTTTGAAGTGTGTGTGTGTGTGTGTGTGTGTGTTGATGAGGAAAATCGATTGTCTATTTATAGAGTTACTTTTTAGTTGTGATTACACCAACGAAATCAAAGATCGAGATTGAACCGGACAGAGTGTAATAGTTATTTTCGTCTATTTTGATAATGGTGCATCTGCGTCACCGTGCATGGGTTAGACTGTTTTAATTATTTTCGTCCATTGTGATAATGGGTTGTTAGTGTCACTGTGTGCGGATTAGAGTGTTTTAACTATTTTCATCTGTTGTGATAATGGGCTGGCGGTGTCACTGTGCGCGGGTCAGAGTGTTTTAATTATTTTCGTCCGTTGTGATAATAGGTTGTCAGTGCCACTGTGTGTGGGTCAGAGTTTTTTTAATTCTTTTCATCCATTGTGATAATGGGTTGCCGGTGCAACTGTGCGCGGGTCTGAGTGAAATAATTACTTTTGTCCTTTATGAGCTTATTTCTAAATTTCGGTTAACCCCCTAAACTATGATAATTTGCTATAATTAAATCCAACATAGTCAACCATAAAATTTAGATGCACCATTATTATTCAAATTGAAAAATGATCACAATGATAAAATTTAAACAAAATATTAAACAAACTATTCAAATGATAAATGTGCATAGTGATAAAATTAAGAAAGTCATGACGGTTTGACAGGTGGATGGTTCACTCAGTCCTGACCATCATATGCGGATGGTTGCCTCAGCCCAGCCATGATCTCATCAACGGACCTTGGTGCCCTCATCATTTCGATGATATCATCAGTCGATCATGCCAAGACAGCATACAACTCTATGGGTCATACTGTCTAGTGTTGATTAAACACAGCAAACATCTAACGTATGTCATCGTTGCTCGTAAGTGTCATTGTCCTGTAACTGGCACCCCCGTCTGCTGTGTTGATAGGGCACCGGTAATAAATCTCAGCAACCCAACAAGTTCTAGCTCTAATCTTATCATGAATCTTTTGTTATTCGAGAGTTATGCCTTCACTGATCCGTTAGACTTCTTGGGTAAGAGCATTCGAACTTGATGCCATGGTCACTTCTTGTAATCTCTCCATTGTGATAGACAAAAGTAAGAGTGGAATCTGGTCTTGTGACATATTCTGAGGGTTGATTCAATTCCATTTTTCAGATAATTGATTGAGAGATGAAATGTGAGTATTTTTTAGGATGAGAAGGTATGAGGATTAAGTGTGTGTATTTCTGAGGATGGGAAGGTATACATTTATAGAGTTGTCCGTGAAATATCGACCGTTTGAAAGTGTCGATGAGATCTCGACCATTCAAAAGTTTCGGTGAGATCTTGATCATTCAAAATTGTCGGTGGAATCCCAGTCGTTCCTTTTACCTGAATCACCATTATCACAACGGACGAAAATAATTATAACACTCTGACCCGCACACAGTGTCATCGACAACACATTATCACAACGGTCGAAATTAATTATAACACTTTGACCCCCGCACAGTGACACTAACACATCATTATCACAACTGACAAAACTCATTATTACACTCTAACCTGCGCATAGTATCACCGAAACCCATTATAACAACGGACGAAAGATAATATTACACTCTAACCCGTGCACAGTGTTACCGACAACCCATTATCTCAACGAACAAAACTCATTATTACACTCTGACTCACGCACAGTGACACCAACAACCCATTATCACAACGAACGAAATTAATTATAAAACTCTGACACGAAAATAGTGACGCTGACACACCATTATCATAACAGATGAAGGTCATTATTACACTCTGACTGGTTCAATCTCGATCGTTGATTTTGTCAATGCAATCAGAGCCGTTCCTTTTACCTAACCAGTAACTATAAACAGGCAATCTTGCTTCCCCATCAACACACACACACACACACTGTTAAGTCTCTAAATGTCTAATGTGTATTTCCCTAAGTTTTGATGAAAACTAAACATTTGTTAATGATTTAATTAACCCTCATATTGGTTGCTAACCTATCTATCAAGTGTGCAGATCAAAACAATAAGAAATCACTTTCTCACCAGTCTGCCCACAGATATGACTACCTGTCTGGAGAAGCAAAAATCAACCTGTCCGCTGACTAGGATATTGACTTTCTGCAATTAAGTTTCAACTTGTCTTTGCTATGTTCTCATACTCGTCTAAGGTTCTTCAATAGGGAACTCGAGTACAAAAGCTTTTGGCAGCTGTCCCCTCATACAGAAGACTCTGAAGCTTTCTCTCACGCTTATCAAGAAATTCAGAAGGTCATTCTCACAAGCAACCTAGGAAATCAGAGATAACATCCAGTTAAATAATGTTTCCAACATGCTTTATTCCCTAGTACTCTTGGTTATTACACGAAAAGGGAAATATGCTCTGCAAAGTACAAAATCATTCTGCACAACTCTGATTTGGCTACTGATCGATGCATAAAGCCATGATCCTGTGTTAGAGTACAACCAACGTTCCTATTGCATTAATGGCTGCCCAAAACGACTCTATTGCATTTAATGGAGCTATGCTTAAAGCCAAAGTTTGAAGGAGTGTCTCTAACGGATCTTAAATGCTTGAAGGCTATAAATACATAAGTCATTGAAGATGAATATATCAGAGAATACACAGCATTAAAGAGCCATTACTCTGCGCTTTCTTCATTCTTTCAATCGGTATTCTTCAATCATTTGAAGTTATTTCGCAGTCTTTCCTAAACTCTCTGAGTGTTAGTGAAAGAAACTGTCTGTCTGATTGTATTTATTACAAACAAACTTCTCGAAAAAACTGTGTGAGCTTGAAGAGGCTAAGTGAGCAAAGAATACTTGTCTTGGAGCCTGAAGAGGCTAGGTGTGCAAACAATACTTGGAGTCTGTAACCTGATCAGTTATAGTGGATAAAACTTGGTGCTGCGAAGGACTGGACATAGCTCTTTGTGTTAAAGATTGAACCAGGATAAATAGCTGTGTTAATCTCTATTCTCTTAAACTCTTTAGTTGCTTTGATTATATTATCTCCTTTCTAACTAAGGGGTTAAAGTGTGAATATCAAGCTTGTTTTCTCTTTATATGCTTGTGTGTTTTTCTGTTAAAATACACCAGACAGGTCACTTGTCTGTGCAGTGCTTTCACACTTGTCTAAACCTAGCTCCTGTGTGCAAAAAGTTTCCAACTTTATTTTAATTTCTGATAAACACAATTCAACCCCCCTTCTCGTGTTTATAGTTGTCTATTTCAGTTGGTATCAGAGCTCAGCCTCTGGGTTGAGTATCTAACAGTGTAGAGGTAAAGGTCCTAAAGAATAGACATGACTGCTGGAGCTAGTGGGAGTCACCAGACTGAAGGAGCTTCTCTAACCAGACCTCCATTCTTCAATGGAGAAAACTATAACTATTGGAAAGATAGATTTCAATGGTTCATTCTATCTACAAACTCTGATCTCTGGGATGTCATCACAGATGGTCCATTCATTCCCAAGCTGAGTAGAAATTTCATAAGAGAAGAAAGTAGCATAGAAAGGATTTGGATTCGAGGCTTGCTAGGTGAAGTCAACAAAGCTCAGTGGACCCCTGCAAAAAAGACAAAATGGGAGCTGAATCATAAAGCCAGATACAACTTCATTTGTGCTCTCAATCCTGAAGAATTTGAAAAAGTTTGTGCCTATGATTCTGCTAAAGAAATATGGGATACTTTAGCTGTCACACATGAAGGAACAGCCAAAGTTAAAGAATCAAAGATTGCCATACTTGTCAGAAAGTATGAACTATTTCTCATGGAGGAAGGAGAATCTGTTGCTCAGATGATAGGAAGATTCCAAACTATCATCAATGGCCTAAAGTCTCTTGGCAAAATCTATACTAATGCTGAGAAAGTTGGAAAGATACTAAGAAGTCTACCTAAGCAGTGGAGACCTTTGGTCACTGCTATCTCTCAAGCCAAGGATCTTATTTCCTTGACTATGGATGAACTTCTTGGTACACTCACAATTCATGAGCAAGAACTTGGAGATGAAATTGCAACAAAGAAGAGCAAGTCAATTGCTCTGAAAGCTTATCAAAAGTCATCAAAGGCTTCAAAAGCTCTGAACTTGAGGATTACTCTATTTATGAGCATAATATAGCTGTGTGGTGTGATAAGTCAAGTGCCATTTGCTTAACTAAAAATCCAATTCAGCATTCTAAGACTAAGCATATAGAAATCAAACATCATTTTATAAGAGATTATGTTTAGAAAGGTATCTTTAATATTAAGTTTGTTAAAACTGAAAATCAATGGGCTGATATTTTCACAAAACCATTAGCAGAAGAAAGATTTTTATTTATTAGAGATAATCTAAACATGCACTGCATTGTTGATTGACATGTCTGGTAATTAACCTGTCTATGCTACCTGTCTTATGTTTTTTTATCACCTGTCTGGCCCTGCTGAGTCATAATGCTTGAACTCAACAGTTTTTGATAAAATAGTTATTAATTATTTAATACAATTTACTAATCTGAAGCTAATCATGTGCACGACAGTTTTATTCTCGAAACCATGTTTTCATTATGTCTAAAGTGGGCGGTGTAGTTCCCCATGTAAATCGTGCTTCTTTAAATTAAAAAAATGTTTTCTTTCTCTCTCCTGACTTCATGACTTTAAGAGGCAAAGAGTCAGAAAGGTTCAACCTTTACGCTTCCATATCCCTAAAATCGTTTAGTCTTCGTCTTTTTCTCTGTCAAGCTCTTCTTAGTTTCCAAAACCCTAGAAATCTCTTCTCTCTGAAATGGCACCCTCAAAGCACATTTCTTTGGAAGAAATTGCTGAGAAGTACAATATGAGAATCTCAGATGTTGAGAAGATCTTGGCTGGCAAGAATGTGGACCTCCAACAATTGAAGAAGTGGGGAATGGATGTCACAGAAGAGTTGGAATACTCCAAGTGGACCTCCTTCTTCGACTTAAAGGAGTTGGTTCATCCCAAACTTGTAAGAGATTTCTGGACAAGTGTCGTGGTTCTCACCAGTCCTATTGATGGATCCAAGAGCTTTCGTGCTCGAGTGATGGATACAACTCTCCTCTTTCCCATCAATTCTCTGGAACTTGTCACTAAATGTCCAAGGATTGGAGCTGGTTTCAAGCCTGAGTGGGAAGATCAAGTGGGAACAGAGAATGTAAACATTACTCTATATGGTGTTCCCAATCCTAAAAACCTAAAGCCTGTGAACATGGTAGTGAAGTGTAGATTCATGCACAAGCTACTACTGGAATGTGTGATGCCTAGGAAAGGCTCTAGGGATAGTGTGACCAAGTTGGACAGGTTTGCCCTGTACCACTTGATTCACCAAATCAAGGTGGATATCAATGAACTGATCTACATCTACATGGAATCCCTGATCAAGAGGACAAACATGCAGACTTTGCCTTATGGAATGATGCTGACAAGACTCTTCAGGAACAAGCTTTTTGTTCCTGGTGATGGAAAATTCATAGACATGTCCTTTCCTATTGACAGGAAGAATCTGTCTATGATGAACATAAAAGGTATTTCTCTAGAAGATGAGGAGGATGACAAGAAGAAGCCTGCTGCTGAGCAGAAGATGGTAGAGGAATAAGTGGTCTCCACTGATGAGTCAGAGATGCCTATCTTTGAAAGGATCTGGAAGCCTGTTGGAAAAGTAGCCAGACAGGACCAGAGGCCTGCTTTATAAAAACCATCAGTCTCTGCTGAGACAGTTGAACCTCTAAGGTTCAAGCTGAGGAAGTCCTCTCTATAAGACTAAGCCCTCATTGATGTTTTGATGTATGACAAACAAAGTGTATTTTGCATTAGCTTTTTGATATTGATTAAGCACTTATAGTGTGTTAAGTATTATGCAAGATCACTCATGAAAAAGAAAAGTCCAGGATCAAAGGATGCAAGGACAAGGACACAAAGCAATGGACAAGGAATAAAGCATCAAGCAATGAAAATTTCATCCTTTAGATGCTATTGTAAAATAGCACACTTGATTCCTTAGGTGAAACACTTGGAATTTAAGAATAAACTAAGTTTTCCAAAGGTATAAAATAAATGAATTTTTCAAAGGAAAGGTTTTTCAAAAGATGTTAGTTGGATTAAGAAATTAAGTGTATTATACATATGTGTTGTACACATGTGTATATAAAGCTAAATTTCAAGTTTTAGAAAGAACCTTTCTGTACACAGGTATCATACACATGTGTTTTGAGTTTTAAAAACAAAAGAAAATCTGTCTGTAGACATGTGTTGTACACCTGTGTATTCGAAACTGAGTTCTCGGGTCTGGAACCAAAATCTGTACACATGCGTCGTACACATGTGTATTGAAGTTTTGGAATAGTCTGGGTTGGTGTTCTAATATACACCTGTGTACTAGGTATACACATGTGTATTCAAGAACAAGGCAAAGAAATACACATGCGTACAAATCTATACATCTGTGTACGCGTTTATTAATGCTGAAGATTTGGTTTAATACACAGATGTATAAAGAATGCAATATGTACGAGCTTTGAAAATGTTTGAAAAACACGAGTACACAGATGTAGTACACAGACTGTTCTGTTACAACTTTGCAAAACTGATTTTTAATCACTTGTAACAACTTTTGTGATAAGACCCACGAATCTAAATCTTCAAATACCTATAAAAGGACTTCATAACAACACTTTTAAACACCTTACTCATTCAAATAACAAAAATTCGAAATACTCAAAATTTCCAAAAGTGCTTCTTCTTTGAGAGAAAAGTGTGATATTTCTTAGAGCTTCAATTTGTATAATCAGACTATTAGAGTCTTTCTTCTACTCATTTCTTATTGGGAATTTTGAGAGATTAAGAGAGGGTATCTCTTAGGATTGAACAAGGATAGAAGGGATCCTTGGGTAACAAATGCAAGTGTGCTTTTGGTGTGTTCTTGAGCAAGGAGGTTATCCTTGTGATTGCTGTGATTGGATATTGTAATTTCTGGTTATAGTGGAGGAAACCACAGAGGTGTGGGACTGGATGTCGGCTTACCAGAGGAGGTAGCTGAACCAGAATAAATCGGTTTGCATGTTCTTCTCATCTCTAAACTCCATATACTTGTTATATGCATGTGTGTGAATGAAAATGTGTTTTAAGTGATTTTAACTTGAATCTTTAATCTGAATCTTCTTGTTAAGATTGTTGTCTCCTTCTTGTAATCTTTCTTAACATCATTACTTGATTAATAATCTGAATCTTGGGAATTAAAATTAAGTGAAAACTAATTTTTTTTAAGAAAACTCTGTTTTGCTTTAAATTGGTGAAAAAGTTTTGGTTAAAATACCTTTTTGGTCCTTTATCTTTTGGGTAAAATTCATTTTGGTCCTTTATCTTTAAAAAGATTCATTTTAATCCTTTATGTTTCAAAAGTGATCCAAAATGGTCCTTTCAAAGACCATTTTGGGTCACTTTAGAAACATAAAGGACTAAAATGAATCTTTTTCGTCACCAGTTTCTAACAGAGTTTAGATGGGAGATGACTGAAAGGACCATTTTGGGTCACTTTTGAAACATAAAGGACTAAAATGAATCTTTTTAAAGATAAAGGACCAAAATTAATTTTACCTAAAAGATAAAGGACCCAAAAGGTATTTTAGCCAAAAGTTTTCAATCTCTCAATCCCTCCCCCACGCTTCCCCGAGATTGTAGCCATTACCAACACTCTCCCAAGAGGAAGACAAGGGATGCTGAAGTTTCAGAAGCTGTGTCTGAAAAGTCCAACAAGAAGAGAAGACTTGTGAAAACCTTTGCCAAGTCCAGACAAGTGGAGTCTGCACCTAGCAAAGAGGAAGCATCTGCTCAGGGGAAGCAGACAACAAGTCCCTTGGAGAAACCCAAAGAGAAGAAGACTCTTAATTTGGGAACCATTCCCAAAAAGAGAAGGTCTGGCTACCCAGTGCCTATTGTGGTATCTGCTGAAAGGGTAGAAGTGCCTGTAGAAGCTCAAACTGCAGAAGTTGAAGTTGCTGCTGGAATTGCTAAAGACCTGTCTGTTGGGACACAGACAATTGTCTATCCTGAGATTGACCCTCTGAATCCTCCTCTGCCAAGGAAGAAGCTGAGGATGTTTGAAAACCAAGTGGTTCTTCCATCCAACTCTCCTGCACCATCTTCTCCCTCTCCTCAAGGTATCCCTAACCCTTCTGTTTCTTCTCCACCTGCCTGTCTGTCCAACCCCTCTCCATTGTGTCTCCATTTTCTTCACCTGTCTCCTCTCACCAAACTCAAACATCATCTTATGATGTTGTGTCTAATATATGTCAGTATACAGTAGTTCATAGGGATTCAACTCCCAAAGAACAAGCTGGCATATCATCATGTCTTTTTGTGTCTGGCTTGCAATCTCTAATGACTGCAAGCTTCTCAAATTTGTCTGTCACTCCCTCACCTCCACCTCATTTTCTTAACTCATGTAGGGAGATTTTCTTTTATCCCCCTATTGTTTTGTTCATTAGAACATTAGCAAGGACTCATTATCCTGCCTATGTTGTAATGTTACCTTCTAGGTCTAGGTATTAATTTTTATTAGTTACAGGTTCAAATTCTTTCTTTTAGCACATAGACTCTTTGTTACCCCTACCCCCTTCTGTTCTTGCCAACCAACCTCTTCCCCCTCCTATCCAGATTAAAGTCACCCGTCTGTCTCTGTCTGAGAGACTTTCATGTGTCTTTTCATCTCCTGATACTGATTTTGTCAGAATCAGACCTCTGTTTAAACTAGCCTTTCTTCCATTCTTCTACTATAGATCCCTTCATCAGTTCGTCTTCCCTTGTATCTCTTCACCCTTCTCTGTGCCCAAGGCACCCCCTGTTTTGGCCTTGCCCTGGCATTCAGACCAGTCTGCTGTATCAAATAGCTTGTCTACAGGAGCCCCCACTACTCAGATTATAGACTTACACAACTTCAATCTGCTTAAAGCTGAGCTAGAAGAAACCAGAAGATAGCTGGATGAAGAAAGGCATGCTAGGCTGCTTTTGGAAAAGAGAGTTGACTATCGGTTTTTGCATTTTAGTCAGCCTAGGTAGTTCTTGTTTGTAAAATCTGCCTTGTATTGAACAACTGATGATGAATGAATTAATACTTTTATCTCTTATCTTTATTAACCTGTACTTTTCTGCTTCTTAATTGTTTCCTTTTTGCTGTTGACAAAATGGGGAGAAAGTAAAGTTAAGATGATTGAGTAAAGTAAAATTATAAAAATTGAACTTGTCTTTGTCTCTGAGTTGCATCTCTAAAATGGTATTGACTCTGATACTATGTTGTTCGAAATTTGAATTGAACCTAAGTGTACCTGTCTGCACAATCCTACTGGTTAAGAAAATTTCAACTTGTCTGAATCATGTTATCTCTTCTGTTGATATTTTCTAAGGTTCATTAAATCATCTGAATGTTTGTCATCATAAAAAAAGGGGAGATTGTTAAGTCTCTAAATGTCTGATGTGCATTTCCCTAAGTTTTGATGAAAACTAAACATTTGTTAATGATTTAATTAACCTTCATATTGGTTGCTAACCTATCTATTAGGTGTGCAAATCAAAACAGTAAGAAGTCACTTTCTCACCTGTCTGCCCAAATAGATGACCACCTGTCTGGAGAAGCAAAAATCAACTTGTCTGCTGACTAGGATATTGACTTTCTGCAATTAAGTTTCAACTTGTCTCTGCTATGTTCTCATACTCGTCTAAGGTTCTTCGATGGGAAACTCGAGTACAAAAAGCTTTTGGAAGCTGTCCCCTCATATAGAAGACTCTGAAGCTTTCTCTCACGCTTATCAAGAAATTCAGAAGGTCATTCTCAAAGGCAACCTAGGAAATCAGAGATAGCATCCAGTTAAAGAATGTTTCCAACATGCTTTATTCCTAGTACTCTTGGTTATTACACGAAAAGGGAAATATGCTCTGCAAAGTACAAAATCATTATGCACAACTCTGATTTGGCTACTGCTCGATGCATAAAGCCATGATCCTCCGTGTTAGAGTACAACCAACGTTCCTATTGCATTAATGGCTACCCAAAACGACTCTATTGCATTTAATGGAGCTCTGCTTAAAGCCAACGTTTGAAGGAATGTCTCTAACGGATCTTAAAAGCTTGAAGGCTGTAAATACAGAAGTCATTGAAGATGAAGATATCAAAGAATACACAGCATTAAAGAGCCATTATTCTGTGCATTTATTTCTTCATTCTTTCAATCTGTATTCTTCAATCATTTGAAGTTATTACGCAGTATTTCCTAAGCTTATATTTAATCCACTCTCTGAGTGTTAGTGAAAGAACTGTCTGTCTGATTGTATTTATTACAAACAAACTTCTCAAAACAAACCTGTGTGAGCCTGAAGAGGCTAAGTGAGCAAAGAATACTTGTCTTGGAGCCTGAAGAGGCTAGGTGTGCAAACAATACTTGGAGTCTGTAACCTGATCAGTTATAGTGGATAAAACTTGATGCTGCCAAGGACTGGACGTAGCTCTTTGTGTTAAAGAGTGAGCCAGGATAAATAGCTGTGTTAATCTCTCTTCCCTTAAACTCTTTAGTAGCTTTGATTATATTATCTACTTTCTAACTAAGGGGTTAAAGTGTGAATATCAAGCTTGTTTTCTCTTTGTATGCTTGTGTGTTTTTCTGTTAAAATACACCAGTCAGATCACCTATTTGTGCAGTGCTTTCACACTTGTCTGAACCTAACTTCTGTATGCGAAAAGTTTCAAACTTTATTTTAATTTCTAATAAACACAATTCAACCCCCCTTCTCGTGTTTATAGTTGTCTATTTCACACACTTCAGCCCTTCAACTACTAAGCACAAATTCACTCTGCAACTACAAAGTTACAGCCTATGTCATGAGTTCCTTATTTGTCTTTCTTTCTGTCTATTACAATGGACAAATTGTAATGGACACCACGAAGGTGTGAGGTTTCAATGCGACCATCCAAAGTTGATGAAGGTGAAGACCAACATCAAACTTAATCAGTTGAAACAGATTATCCAAAGGAAGATACAACCCGACAACAACAAGAGGGGTCGATATTGTCTATCGATACCCTATATCCATTGTACGAGGATGTGTCCGATACCAACCACTAAATCTTGTAGGGGATGGTGAAGTACAGTTGATGTTCGACATGTTCGACAATTGTAGAAGCCTCGACGTTTCTACAATTGAGCTATACACAAATCTGGAGGATGTATACAGTGTTTACCCCCAAGTTCAGTCGTCTAATCCTCTAGTTTTTAATCTCAATGCCCCAACATAAGACTTTCACACATCCTTTTCTGAACCAGAAGCCTACAATGCAACCTTTCCTGCTTCCTCACACTACCACCCATCTTTTCCTTCATCCTTTGACTACTACACATTCTTTCCTACTTCCTCAGCCTACCACTCGTCATTTCCTCAAATAGAAGACTACCACCCATCATTTCCTCAGACTGAAGCTACAACCAATCATTTCCTCAGACTGAAGACTACAACCAGCAATTTCCACAAGCTAACGACAACCACACAACCAATGTTGATGTCCAAACCCATTCTAACTCCGTTAGTGTTGTTGCTGGTTTACACCAAGAAGAAGTCAGTGACTTCAGCGATGATGAAGACTACATTCTTGCGTGATCTGGCCTCGACGACGACAACAAAGAAAAATAAGAACCTAGTGTGGATCCCTCCAATACCGCTCCTCTCTATACGGTCCCCCATCACACTTCCGTAATGTGAACTTGGACGAGGTTGATCCATCAGATGATTTCAGCCACTTCTTGTCCCGTGTCCGTGGGGAACAACTAGATGTCCCAGAAAGCCTACAAGTAGGGATGAGGTTCCCTACAAAAGAAATTGCCCAAGTTGTGATCAAGCACTTCTATATAAAGAACTCTCTGGATTTCGAGGTAGAGCACTCTGATAATGAGAGATGGATAGCCAGGTGTCTAAGTGGTATATGCCCGTGGAGATGTAGAGTAGCGCTTCGCAAAACGTTACAAGTTTGGGAGATCCATAAGCTGGAAGGACACATCCTATGTTCACATGTCATCGTCGCTTGTTCCAGTGTTCATCACGACTATCATTTGTATGTGCCTGCCATGTACGAATTGCAAACTATCTTCAATGTTTACCACGAAGAGTGTAGCGTGGTGCCCAACAACGCATATTGGCCAACGTATACTGGAGTTGAGGTGTGCCACAATCCAAACACGCGGAGAAATCCACGGGACCGTCCACAGTCTACCCGCATTCGTACAGAGATGGATCTCAAGGAAACGGGTCGTCGTAAGAGATGTGAACCATAGCAGGAATAAATGTCCTAACCGTCATGGGTCTTCTACGCAAATGTAGCAAATTAGTATTATTAATCAATGTTAAATATTTTCTATAAGTGTATTATTCATTATTATTATTATCGTGTTAACTAATTTAATTATAATAATCTATTAAATATGTAAATTATTTAAATTAATATACAAATTAATTAACCATTTTTAATTAACTAAATTAATTATTAAGTTAATTAATTAATTCATATTAAAAATAAATGAAAAATAAAAAAAAATAAAAACCACCTTGAGAAGTCGAGTCCCCAACCCGACTTCTCACCTAAGCTAAAAAAAATTACATTGAGAAGTCGGGAATTGGGGACCCAACTTCCCAACTAAAAAAAACCATGGTACTTGTGTATTTAATCTAGAAACCATGGCAGTTGTGTAAATAAAAATAAAAACTGTGATATTTAAAAAAATTATATATATATATATATATATATATATATATATATATATATATATATATATATATATATATATATATATATATGTTGGTTCATGTATATAGAAAGTTGCATTCATAAACTTAAAAGGTAGCACTCTTATTAATTTTCCCTTGTAATCATAAGATGTAGTTATTTCATAGTATCATGCACGTACTTAGGAAGTAATACTCTTATTTATTGTCTTGTAAATATAATATTAATTAATTTCAGACTAAAGATCCATTTTAGTTTCTGACAATTTTTGAGGTACAATTTTTCGTTCCTCAGGGAAAAAAAACTCACTAAATAGTAATACCCCGTTTTTCGTTAAGTGCTTTTGTGTGTGCTTTGTTTGTTAGGAAGGTTTTAGAGTGAGCTAAGTGGGTTTTTAAGTTGGGAAATCCCTTCCATACACCTAGACATCAATAATAACATCAGCACTCTAACAACATGTTCAAGACGGAAACAAACAAAAGGACTAAATTGTTCGTCTTTTGTCATTCTCAAGGACTACTCAATGAATTTTTTTTTCTCAAGGATAAAAAATGGTACCTCAAAAATTCTTAGGGACTTAAATTGGCTTTTAGTCTTAATTTCAAGTTTGTATAAATATTATGCCTGCCTGCCAAGTGTTATTCACTCAAGCAATTCATGACAAAATATTCATGTAATACCTTTTGTTATGTGTAGAAACAAATAATGGGACTATCCTTAACAATACACACGGTTAATTTCAAGTCATTCATGCACTAAAATGTGTGTCAAATCAAAAGCAGATTTATAATCTGAACTCACTTATCTTTGATTGATTAAACATAAAGAAATCAAACATCATCTTATGATCTGTACATAATGTACAAAGATCATAGCGTACTACATAAAACCCAACAACAACAGCAAGAAAGATGAAAACTGCAGGAACAGATATCCAGAAAAATTACTCCAACGACTAGCAAGAGATGGGGGAGAATTAGGAGCTTGGCCTGGAGTAGTCGTTGTTTCCTTTTCAAGTGAGCAAGCATAATTGCAGCGACTTGGACGAACAACTCGGTAAACACCAGTGCTTGCAAGGATATAAATATCTTTCTTGTTGTCTTCACCAAATGAATAGATGTAGCCTAAAGCTGGAAGGGAGCTTCCAGGAGCAGAGTCACATTGGACAGGAGAATCATGTGCACAGCTGAAAGGGATTTTGTTAGTGCTGAAATTTCCACTATTTTCTGGGTTTTCAGTGGCTGCCCATATTGCACCCGCATATAGATCTCCATACAAGTACCTGAAATTCAGTGATTAATAGTAAGCAACACAACAGTTTATAATATTACATAAACAAGTATTATTTGTTCCAATACAAAACTTTATGTATCACACCATAGGGAAAAAAGTTGTAGCTAGATTTAGGTTAAATTAATACACAGGCCTTTGAAGTATTTGAAAATTTTTAAATAGGTCCTTATACTTTAAAAGTTTGTAATTGGATCTCTGAACACGTAGAGAATTTATAATTGGATCATTCATACCTTTCATATTAGGGTTTCATTAAGTATCTGTTAAGATTTCGTTGAGTGGTCCATCCATTAGTCATTTATGGGTACTTGAACTTTTTTTAAAAATAAATAAATAAATAGGTTCATGTACTTGTTATAAAAATCGAAATAGGTGACTGTACTTTTTAGAAGCCTAACGAAATCCTAACAAAAACATGTATGAAGACCCAATTACAATTTTTTTATGTCCTGAGAAACCCAATTATAAACTTTTAAATTATAGGGGACTTATTAAAAAATGTCCAAATATTTCAGGACATACGGATTAGTTTTTTTTTTTTTTTTTTTTTAGTGAAGGGAACATACGGATTAGTTAAACCATAAAATTATAATAGTTGCATTCCTCAGCCAATTGTATGTATTTTCTTAGAGGAAAAGAATGTTATGATATTTTAACACCAAAATTTGACACTATGAGGGGATACCCTAGTTTTGAGTAGGTTGTGAACCAATGAAATAAAAAGAGAGAAAGAGTAAAGTGATAAACAACCTATTCAAAGCTAGGGTGTCCCACATGATGTCAAATTTTGATATCAAAATATCATAACTCGGAAAAAAAGTGTTTACCTTCCGTACGTGCAAGGATCAGTGGTAGACCGATAAATATATCCCCCTGTGATCGATGCTGATCCTTCTTTCTTGTTAACATCAGAATGGTTGTATCCCAATATTGGGAAAATTGGATTTATGGAATTTAGGGAGGTATTGCCTCCGGGTGATTCTGTAGGGTTGAATAGATAAGGACCCTCATATACACGCCAACCATAGTTTCCACCCTTTGTGATGACATCCACCTCCTCGTAAATATCCTGCAAATAATTGTTTGAGCATATATCATTAAGATTAGAGTAGTAGTTTTTCTCATTTGGGGAGAGGGTGTTAATGTTCATCTTGAAGCACAAACGAACGTCCAATTTATCTTAGGATGTTATTAAACTACAGAAATGCGTCAATAGCTCCAATTTATATGTTAGGATGTTGACAGTAATGTAATTACACAAACAGAAAAGAATATGATGACCCTGTTGCTTGTATAGTGATGTGATAGTTACGGTTAAACTTAAAAGGTGATTTTAGAGTACTCTGGAAAAATTATTTTTATGTAAATTAGAAGCAAGTTTGCTTTTGACTATAATTGCTAAAAGCCTAAAAGTACTTTTTAGTAAAAGCATTTTTTTATGTAAATGGCAAGTTAAGTAACTTCTCGTAAAAGCACTTTTCAAAACACTCTCTCTCTTTTTGTCGTTTTGCTTTTTAATAAAAGTCAAATAAGCATGTAACTGTTTGAAATGATTTTATGAGTCAAGCTGGTGTTTTAGTTGTCTTTTTACAGTTTCATGCATCAAGACGATCAAGAAATCAAAATTAGAAAAAACAAACAAACAAACTCAAGTTTCTCTAAATAAGGAAATTGGCAGTTATGTGTCACTAAGCCGCAATGCTGATTGTATAACATTTCGCATAAATTGAAAGCCATCAATTTATTTTAGTATAAGTATTATTCACTAACCTGTCCGACATCTGCACACACAAAGTAGGAAGGTCTTTCTGCATCAAAACTGCAGCGCCAAGGATTTCTCAGTCCCAAGGCCCAAATTTCAGGCTGCAGATCATCATCTTCGCTAAATGGATTATCTTTTGGAGTGGAATAGTTACCCCAAAGCCCAAGTTTGCTAATTTCTGCTGCACCTGAACATTCAAGATAGATGTCACTGCCAAGAGTAACAAATAAATATACATTTTTTATGGCAAAAATGGGATTTAGATCCTCTCCCAAGATAGAGTCCTTTTGAAGAGAGAAAGACACAATATTTTTGAAGTGTAATTAATAGATCCCTAAAACGAATCATGGTGGGGTCTTATGTGACACAATTTGTGTCTTTCTCTTTCTAACAGGGCGGTAAGAATGGAATAAACATAGTTAGCATATGGTTGAAGAACAATATATCCTTCAGGCACATAGATGATTAATTAGTAGTACTTACTTGGGATGTTGTCTATATCAAGCCTCATGATCTTCCCAAGCAAGGATTTCTTGTTTTGAGCAAAATTGTATGGATCACCTGAACCCCCTCCATCCCCCATCATGAAGTATAAATACCCATCATCAGGTCCAAAAAGTATCTGACCTCCATGATGAGATGTAAATGGGAGGCCCATGGTAAATATCCTTCTCACCTCTGTTGGTTTAGCATTTTCAGCCTGAAAAAAAATAAATTAATAATTTAATAGTCTCTAATTGAATTAAAGTTCAATCACTTCACAACTCCTTGAATAGAATTTCTAAATAGATCCCTATAATTTAAAAACTTGTAATTAAGTCCCTAAACTTGTAAATAATTTCAATTTGTAATTAAGTCCTACGTTTGTAATCTAAATTTGTAAATAATTTGTAATCAGGTCTTTAGGAGAGGATTTGTAAACCATGAAGTATGCTGATGGAACCACTAGGTACCTAATTACAACTTATTTGTAAGTTCGAGAAGCTTATTACAAATGTGGGACCCGTAGAGTAATTAAACCTTGAATTAAATTCCTTACAGGAACTACTTTTTATGTGTTTAGAGGTGTGTACCGTGGAAGGCTGAGATGAGGTACCATTAGCACTGTATTCTGCAATAACAGTTTGATATTGGCATGGTTGTGCACCACGGTCAGTGCCTATCTTTGATGGATCACAATCAACATCTGAATTACATGAACATCTTCCAGTACATCCTGACCACTTAGATTTGTCACAGTTAAATGAAGCAAAGAATCTACCATTTTGGGCAAAATTTGGATGAAATGCCATGCCCATCATTCCAAATAGAGTATCAAAATAAACTTGATCAGTTAGATCAACAAAGGGACTTGATTCATCAAGCTCCAGAGTTCCTCCTGATCCCTCATCTGGAAGTGTTGCTAGCCAAACCTTACCCATTTGATTCGAGAAAAACGCGCGGTTAGAGCCATCAGGATGAGCCACCATGTTGAGATATGATCCATTACCAATTTTCTCAAGGCACAAGCCATGTGGAGGGATAATAGGAGTTTTATTTTTATTTAGTGCAATAGGTTCCCCTTCAAAGCATACTGATGAATTATCAGATGTTCCACCAAATGCATTACAAAAATCAGTTTTGGATTCCCATAATTCATTCAGTTTGGTTGTATTTTTATGAGCTTGTGCACCTCCTGCTTGGCCTTGTAATGAAGGGGCAAAAGGAGAATTTACTATAGGTACATTTTGGCATGTGTCCCACACTTGAGAGCAGAAATCCTCCACTGCTGCCTTTGATTGGGAAGAATTTGATGGTATGGTGGAATTACAAAGCACTGGAACTGATCTGGGGGAGGATTGAACTGTAAATAGCTCCGCTGAAAATGGGTCGCACCTCTACAAACAAAGGTAGCACAGAAATGAATGCAGGGTAAAAGCAATCATGAGTTAACATGGATTTAAATTCCCTACGGTCACTTATACTATGGTTTAAATAGAAACCGTGCACGGTCTCAGGAAACAATGCAGTGACTACGGGATAAAATGACTGCATGGAATCCGGGTCCATGTTAACAGTAGAGATGTCAACATATTGAAAGCTTGCTAGTCAGTAGCTACTACATGTTGCCATGTTGGTCACTTAACAGGACAAGTAAATTCCTTTATCTATTCAATGTTCCACTAGTGATAGCTTTTAGAAAATTATAGCCATTACTTTCCACCTAACATGAAAAATTTACTATAAAGAAGTTTAGACTAAAGGGAAAACCCATCTATGAGAAATTGAGATGGCTCTTGAGCCTCAAATATCAATATATGACCGGATATTTAAAGCAATTAGGGACTATTTAATGCCACATCCTAAACATGAAGAACTTATTAATTAGTATTCCCCAATTGGAAGGGGCAAAAGAAAAACAAAACATATTTTCTGTGTTCCCTATTTTTAGTATTTGCTTTTGGAGAAAACAATATCTTACTGCACAAAGTATTGATTTCAAAACCGAGGCACAGCCAGTATCAGATATGTTCATCACTTGGAATTGCTTCTTTATTTGTGCATCTTCTGTGGAGTTGCAACATGTGCTTCCATTGTAAGGACAAAATCCGAGTGTTGTATTAAGGGAAAATGGTGCTCCTATTCCACAATAATAAACAAGGAACAAGAAAACAAGAAATGAAACGGGTTGAGAATTGAGCTAATAACTCCATAAAATGTAAAGCTCTGAAATCTAAAAGTATGAGCAAAAACAAAGTGGATAAAATAAAACACACAAAATAATGGCAAAAACAAAAACAAAAAAAGAAGAAAGAAGAAGAGAAACTCACTGGAGTCAACGCATAAAGGAAGTGAAAGTGAAGCATCCAAAAGCAGCATCAAACAACAAAACAAGAAACTGATGGAAAGAACACCCTTCATCTCAACAAACAAGTTGAAAGCCAACAACTATCACAATATCATCTCAACTTCAATCTGTATATACACATCCCAGAACACCATCCAAAAACACAAGCTTTTCTAGAAGCTTGACTTGATGCAAAAAAAGGTGAATAGAATTTATTTGAAAATAGCTAGCTATCTGGGGTGTTGAAATTTCTGCCTGTTGCCAACTGCTATCACAGTGCCGGAGTTCCTCTTCTACATTCTCTCCTCTCTTTCAATTTTCAATTTTATTGTACCAAACTTCCAGCTCTAGAAAGCCAATCTCTTTCAATATTTTGGCATCTTTTTTCTTTTATATTCAATCATTGTCTTCCACTCCTATTTTAGTCAGCTCTCAATATTTTTCATTCAAACCTCTAATTAAATAAACTCCTTTCAACTACTCGACTTGAAGTCACTTTCAGCTTCTATTTCTGACCTTGTTCACACAAGCTTTAGTTTCACAGTCTCACGGATTAAAGAGGACAGAGGCATCAATTGGTGGATGGTGTCTCCGTGCTTCAGTTGACTTTTTCATCAATTCTTTTTGGCTATGTTTGTGAGCTGTTTTAGAGGGGATGAAAAGGAAAAAAAAAGAAGTTAATTTTCTACTCTCTTGTTTGTGAGTTCTATTGATTGGAGGGAAAGACTTTGGGGTATTTTAATTAATCCTTCATTCTCTTTTTCAACCTATTTTTTTCATTTTATTCCCAAACAAGCAGATGGATATACTCTCATTCTCCTCCCCTTTCCTTCCCCTTTGATCCTTCCATTTCCTTCCGGTCAAAACTCACAAACAGGCTTTAATTAGTTAATGATGGTGGTTTAGACGACTATAGAGAAAGGACCTAAAAGCTATTGATGATAGTAGAAGTGAACTATACACCAAACTTTACCTGGAAGTTTAAATATTCAAATCTTGAAATCGCCGTTTTGAGAAATAGAGAGTTTTATATAACCACCATCCCAAGGACTCGAGGGATAGTCTTACAACTTTATGTATGAATATCCGATCAAAGACCAAAAATGAGTATAGAGAAAGTGAGAGACCCACCACGTTGTAAGCCAAGTTGGGTAGATGTTGATTGATTCACTTTTACTGTATTCAAAATTCATAGCCAGCATTGGTTTCACTGTAAGGGACAGATTTACTAAGTTTCAACCCATGTCAATAAAAAAAGCAGATAAGCATCTCCTCAGAATTCATATCCGAGTTAATATTGTTATGATAATAATTAAGAATTGAATCCACTTGGTTGGGTTGGGATCACCACTAACCAAATAATCTATTAAAATAATAAAATAGTAGAGAGAGTAAGGCATTCAGCGGTGACCATCCCAATTAATGCTATCGTAATGGAAGAAATAAACATAGATATGAAGAGTGACAGCTAAGTTGAATTCAAATATAGATGAAGTTCATAGGTGACCACATGCTCACACAACACAATGTCCTCTTCGGGGAAGAATAATAATAGAATAGTGCTTGGTCAAGTGTAGCCACGATTAGGAAATAGGAATAGCACATGTTGATGTACTAGAGCTAAAAGTTCCGTTAGTGGTGGTCAAGATTAGGAAAGAACAGGAGCTAAAAGTCTCAAATTTTAGTCATATTCTATAATCAACGTGAAACTTCAGCTTTCCAAGGTGCATGTCATTCATGATTTTTTTTTTTTGTTTGTTAAATCATGTCACTGTTATGATCATAGAAGCCCAATTACTTACCTAACTTTAGAAGGATCTATTATACATTTTGTTAGTTTGTTATAGTTGTTGCTTGAGATAATTAGTGGGTATGTTTTGGTATAGTTATCTTATTGTTAGAGAGTTTATTGAATATGTTTTTTTTATTTTATTTTATGTATTTTGAGTTTTGGATGTATAGTTTATTGACCTAAAACCAATAGTTCATTAAATAAATTTAGATAAAATATAAAATATAATTAAAAATTTTCCTTTGATGAAAAAAAAAACCTTAACCACACGCCTCATTAAAATGAAAGTCTAAAAATAAAATGGGACATGTGGGTTTATTACAATCCACCACAAAGCCACATGTCCAAACCCCTCTCAGTCTATGTTTCCCCTTTTTCTATTTTCTAGATTGGTATTATGTTATTAAAAAAAGTATATTCAGATACCATTTTAAGTCAATAGGTAGATTGAAGAGAATATATAAGTAGTGAAGATATATATAGATTATGATAGAGATTGAAGCGAAACAATTAAATTTAATTTTTAAAATTAGATTATTGTAGATAAGATTTACGTAACTAAATAAAATGATTGCTAAACATTAAAAAAATGAGATAAGATGATGATACACGTTTTCCATCGGTTAAATTAAAATTGAAATAAATTAGATAATTAGATAAGATTGGTTAAATTTAAAATTTAAATTAGATTAGATTAGTTAAAATTAAATTTAAGACTAATATTTGGATTTTAATTTTAAATTTAACTTATCTTATCAGATGTTGCTGAATAAACAAAACTTACGTAATGTTGATAACAATATTTATGTAAATTTGAAATTTTTTGATTTAAATTTAGTTAAATGTGGCCATTTTTTTTATAAAAAAAATAGATTATTGTAGATAAGATTTACCAAACTAAATAAAATGATTGCTACACATTTAAAAAAGTGAGATAAGATTATTATACATGTTTTCCATTGGTTAAATTAAAATTGAAATAAATTAGATAATTAGATAAGATTAGTTAGATTTAAAATTTAAATTAGATAAGACTAGTTAAATTTAAATTTAAAGCTAATATTTGGATTTTAAATTTAACTAATCTCCTCATTTAACTAAATTTAAACAAAATTTACGCAATGTTGATAGCAATTTACGTAATGTTGATAACAATATTTTAATATTTTAATTAAAATATAGCAATGTGGCTTTTTTTTTTGTTGTGTTATTTTTTGTTATTTGTTAAGTTTATAAATATAATAATAAATTCGAAAATTGTAGTGTTGACATTTGACACTTGACACATGACACATGACAACATTTCGTGTATAGGGAAGATGACACATGGCAAAACTACATTGCATAGGGGATAGAATTGTATTGTTTATAGATAGATGCACGGGACATATATTATATTTTTGAATGTTTATATAAAAATATTTGAAATTTAAAATTTTTAACATATAAGAATAAGAATTTTGTAAACTTATATTATGTCATTGTTTTTTTACTTCTACGATAATGAATGTATTGAACAAAATATACATCAAGGGTATGAATATAGTTTTAAAGCCATATCAATAGATTTTTTTTTTTTACGAATTTTAATGTTGCGATAATAATTATTTGATTATATGAAATTATTAAATTGTTAAATAAATTTGATTTATAATAATAATTACTTTTAATTTTTTTTATGTACTGTTATACATCATTCTTTAAATAAATGTAAAAAAAACTTTAATAGTATAAAAAGTAGACAATTTGTTTGTATTTGGAGAAGAAAAATATAGGAAGAATATTATAATTTTAAATATATATATATATATATATATATATTTTAAAAAAATCTATCACATTTGATGTATAAAAGATTCTCATCACATTCTGATTACAAACAAATGATGCATATTTGTCAACAACACTAAAAATGTGAAACATCATATAGTAGTATAATAATGCAACCGTAAAACTATTGTTATATATTGGTATAAACACTGCATTATTTTAACAAAAAATCATTTGGTACATATTTTCAGTATATAGATTAAAAAAAAGAATGTTAACGTTCTCATAAATAATTAGTTAAAACTTCAAAAAAGAAACCCAAAATGATTTTTTTTTCAAGGGAAAAAGAAACCCAAAATGTTGAAGCACTTATTCTAGAAATCTACATAAAAGCAATAAAATAAAGAAAAAAAATATCAGACACACATAGTGAATTCTTTTTTTTTAAAAGGTGTTATTGAACTTTTAGTGCCTTAATATAAAGAGCTCTTATTAAACTTTTCAAAGCTTCTTTAGTACTGCAAGCTTAAGTTCTGATCGATATTTATACAATTGCAATGTCACAATATTTATGCAGTATAAAAAGTACATAAATATAAATAAATTGTTTGCATTTGGATTTGGAGAAGAAAAAAAAAAAGGAAGCATATTGTTTTGTTAAATATATCATTTATTTTAAAAGGAAATTTCAAATTGATGATGTATAGTGGAAAAAAATTCATTACAAATAGAAAAATGCATTTTGGACAGCAATATTGTATTTCAAAGCAATAATTGTATTTCAACCTGATTAATCATTTCTGAATGTAATTTATTTAAATATTAATGTTAAATACTTCTCAATGATCTTGATAATCATATGGAATTTTTTACTTCTTTTGCAAAAATCTATTTGTTGTATTTCTCCTTTTTTTCTCATTCAATAACCATTCTTATTAAATATACTTATGTATCATAGTTAACCATTTTGTCAAAGTAAGAACTACAACGGAAGTCAAGTAAAATATAAGAGATCAATAATAGAGATCATTTTGAGTACATGACAATCACATGAATTACAATAATAGAGATCATTCTGAATCTGAGCTAAATGTGAGCACCTACACGCCATGAAAAAATAACCTTCCTGCACAACACCAATAACTGTTGCAAGCACAATTTCAAATCCATCCTATAAGTAAGATTGAATAGCATGAAATTAACTTGTTAGTCATATGGCACCACTAATTTGTTACTCATATTATATCACTATATGATCATATCTAAAGACCCTGTAATTTAAATTGAACACTAGTAAAATAATTAGTCATGGTCAATTGGTCACAACTAACAATTAAATGCTAATGAAGAGGACAAATGCCAATATCCACAGTACTACAAAATAAAAAATAAAAATAAAAAAAGGAAGTTTATTAGTATAAGAAACAAAGTATATGACTAAATCAAAATAGTTAAAGTGTGTCATAGTAACAACGTGATCCGTAAGTGAAATGTTTCAGCAATATTGGGATTAAATGTTTCAGCCCAGGTAATAGTTTAAAATAAAAACATTCATCATTTCAATCCTTCACCAAGTCCCGGCAGCATTACTAAACCCTTCGAGATCATTCATCCTTTCTTTCTTGGCCTATTCAATTCAATTTCCACAAATGAAAATAAACTCATTTACTTAGTCATGAAAAGTGAAAATATGGATTTTTACCTGGACACTCTCTGATGTGAATCCTTGCATTCCCGTGTGATTAAAAGCGACAGTTTCTGCAACCCACAGATATTTGATAATAAAAAGTACTTAATCTTTGGCACTCAAGACCATGCTTGCTAATATAAAAGTAATTAGCTATTAGCTATCTGCCACAACTCACCATACATGAAACCATATATGTTGTTCATAGTCATTCCCATAAATATTTAAATTAATTAGACAAAGGATATGACAATTGTTCTTGAAATCTTCCACTGTAACGTTAAATGTTCAAAGAACATAAAGCATGAGAATTGTTGTCTTTTATCTATCACATTAATAGCTACATCCTATGTTAGATGCCTTCCAAACTCCACATTGCAAATTTTGGAATACATGCTGATATCACATTTGCTATTCAAATTTTGGGATTTATGCTGATATTACATTTGCCCTTCATCTTAAACCAGTAGCACTGCTGCTCATCATATTTATCTATTTACATGTGAAAAAACTAACAAAAAGAAGAAAGATAGCCAACCTGAGCTATTTAAAAGAGAACATCTGGATCCTATAAATCATTTATGACAATTTAAATACATTAAATAAGAGTAAGCTACATTAAAAAAGAACCGATAGAAAAAATTGTTTGAGAAAAATTTATGCTAACACATACTTGATCAAGTGCTGATGGAAAAAGATCTAAAAAGTGACCTTTGTAATTCAAAATGTACCTTTGTAAGTCTTCATTGTTACACTTTGATCACAACAATGTCTGAGTTGATAGTATTTTTCAAATCCACGAAAGCGTTGAAAACAAATCCATGTGACGGTTGGAATTAAACTTAAAAGTAAACATTAGACTTGAAATTATCTTTTTTTAAAGAATGCTAGCAGTATATCCTTTATCACACTATTTTGGACATACCCTCTTTTATTGGTCCAACTCAGTACATCATAACCTTTTTCCATCTATTCAGGTTATTAAAAATTAATATATTTTTTCGGAAAAAATCGTCTTCCAATGGTTCAAATCCTTCTTTTAAGAACTCTGCCTCACACTTTTACCCCAACACCGGAGCATCATCGGTGCGGTTGCCGCTGCTCCATCAGCAATGCGGCCTTGTCGTCCTTCGTCTCGTAGTGGATCTTTCCATCGACAATTAGATCTGTCGAGTTGCCGCCACCATCAACTTCAAGAACAACCTCTACTGCTTCTAAAATTCGTTTCAAGTCTCAAGAAAACAATGGTCTTTTGCTTCATATGAAGTATTGCCGCTCCCGCTCCTTTACTTGAGTTTTTCTTCTTCTCAAAACCACGTCTTTAACAGATGTGGCTATGAATTCTCGAGGGCCAGTTGCAAACATATGCCCACTGGCATTTGACGGTGGCTGTATAGCTTTGCTAGTGGGTGATGGTTTAGAGTTGGGGATATGGGATTTGCAGAAGATAGAGAAGAGGGGGAAGAAAGAGATGAAAGAAATATATTTTTTAGGAAAAAAAAAGTATTTTTTAATAACTTGATGAAGTGGTAAACAGGTTAATAGGTGAATAAATGGACCAATAAAAGGGAGTGTATCCAAAAGAGTATGATAGAGGGTGTGTTTCTAACATATTTTTTTTTTGTAACCATGTTATAGGTACTAAGTATCAATCATCGTTAGCAGTGACTAGTCTCCATCGGGGAAACTGTTAGGTACACAAGCTGGATTCTCCCCTCCCAACTAGGTTCCTAGCATTTCTCTCTCTCTCTTTTTTTATATCAAACTTTGTATTTATTATGCCTTTTAAATCAAATATCAAATTTGAAATCAAATTTAAAATTTGAAATCAAATTTATAAACAAATAATTATTCTAAATAAGCTGTTACAGTGTTACTTGTTTTATATATAATAAAAAAGAGATAAGGAGATAAAGAGAGATAAGATAATCTGTTACATTTCTTGATCCAAAAAAAAAAAAGCCGTTACATTTCTGAATTTATGGTTTTTTTTTGTTATATAATTTATGAGTTATTTAAAAGGTGAGATTTGATACATTTATTTGAATTTAAATTTAAATTTATGTAATTTAAATTTAATTTCAACTTTGATAAGATTTACGTAAATACATATTGTACGACCTTAAATTTGAAATTAAAATTGAAATAAATTTAATAATCAGATAAGGTTAGTTACATTTAAACTTTAAATTTCAATTTCAATTTCAAAGTCGGTAATTTTAATTCAATTTTTATTTTTAGTATGTTACTTTTTGTTAAATTTATAAATACATTAGTAACTCGGAAAATTGTAGTGTCGCTTGGCACATGACACATGACAATATTTTATGTATAGGGAAGATGACACATGGCAAAACTACGTTGTATAGGAGATAAAATTGTATTGTTTATAATCAGATAAGATTAGTTACATTTAAACTTTAAATTTCAATTTCAAATTAGGTAATTTTAATTCAATTTTTATTTTTAGTGTGTTATTTTTGTTAAATTTATAAATACAATAATAAATCGGAAAATTGTAGTATTGACACTTAGCACATGACACATGATAATATTTTATGTATAAAGAAGATGACACATGATAAAACTGCATTGCATAAGAGATAAAATTGTATTGTTTATAGATAGATAGATAACAATACCAAAAAGATCCGTAAGTGGCCAAAATTAGGAACGAACAGGAGCTAAAAGTCTCAAACATGATTTTGGTCATATTCTATACTCAACGTGATACTTCAGGCTTTCCAAGGTTCATGTTATCCATGATTTTTTTTTGACATTGCTATTTGCACCTTATAATTTGCTATTTGTACCTTGTATTGGTTTTTTGTTAATTTATTTTTCTAAAATGCCCTTATAATTTATACATCCGTAAATTAGATTCCGGAAAATGTCTGAAAATTAGATTCCGGATGTGTAAAAGTTTAGGAAAGACCATTTTACTCATCCGAAAATTAAATTCTGGATGTGTAAATTTTATAAAAGGTCATTTTACACATTCAGAAATTAAACTCCAGATATGTAAATTTTATGAAAGGTATTTTATACGTCACTTGGTTAGATATTTTACGAAAGATCATTTTATACATCCGGAATTTAATTTCCGGACGTGCAAAATGGCCTTTCATAAAATTTTATACATCCGGAATTTAATTTCTGGATGTGTAAAATGACCTTTTATAAAATTTACACATCTGGGATCTAATTTCCGGACACTTTCTGGAATCTAATTTCCGGACATTTTCCTGAATCTAATTTCCGGATGTATAAATTATAAGGGCATTTTAGGAAAAGAAATTAACAACAAACCAATTCAAGGTGTAAATAGCAAATTGCAAGGTGTAAATAGCAAATTACTCATGTTACTGTTATGATCCTAGAAGCCCAATTACTCACCTAATTCTAGAAGGATCTATTATGCATTTCGTTAGTTTGTTATAGTTGTTGTTTGAGATAATTAGTGGGTGTGCTTTGGTGTAGTTATCTTATTGTGTGTATGCACCAGCCTATGTAAATATTGTACGAGCTCATGATTGGTAATGAATGAAGAAATTAGTCCATTTCCCTCTTTTATTATTTTCTTAGGAGGTCATCTGCTCTCGAAGTAGAGTTATCGTTCCCAATCACTCATTCCCCACTCCCCTCATATCCCTTCCATAATCCCCATTTCTAACAGTCACACAGAATTTCGATTTGTACGAATGTGATAATAATTTGCAAAACAATCAATCTCCTCGCTCTGTGTCGCTTTCTCTTCCTTCCATGTTTTTGCCCATTCTTTTGAATATATGTAAAGCTTAACTTTATATTATTTTAGAATTGCTTGTTGATATGGTAGATTAAGTACTTGTTTGGAAACACGGTAGAATTAGATAAAACCATGTCCAAAACTCAAAAGTTCCATATTGGAGCTTCTAGACTGATGCGTAGCTCAGGCTGCTCATCGGCGTTCCAAACTCACAATGAGAATTTTTAGGGTTGATGACATTGTTTTTAATACGTTGTCAGTGTAAAGTTTTTTATACGGTCAACTAATAACAAATCATCGTATGTGCCTTTTAATGTAATTATTATAAGAGTCAAATATTTTTAATGAAGTAATAATTTATGATTGGTTGATATTGCAAAAAGTCTTTACATTGACGATACATACAAATTAAATCTAAATTATAATATTCCGTTAAATGTATGTTATGTATCAGTATTTTATATTAAAAGATATGTTATAATCGGCCAAGAATAAAACTAAAGATTAAAGATTAGGTTTACATCCTTTCAAAAAAAAAAAAGATTAGTTTTACATAAAGATAGTATCTTTTTTGTCTAAATATCTGTTATTTTTCATGCAATTATAATTTGCCGTAGGTTTTTTTATGTTATTATAAAAATGTGATAAGAGTGACTATGAATACCGCATTGATTAAAATAATTTTGGTAAAACTACCAAAAAAATATTTTCGGTAAAAATTGTCACAAATTTTTTTTTGTATTACAAATTGTCATTCTCAGGCATTTGATAACAATCGTATCAGTCAATTCCAAGCATCTCTCCTCTACGTGTCACCAAGGCTACTGTTGTCTTCCGCGGTCCAATGACTGCCATTCGAGGTTGAGATCGCTTATTTGCATGAAGAAACCATAAGAAAAAGACAAAAAAGCTAAATCTAAATGTTGGCAATGGATGTGACTGTCAGGAATTTAGATTATGTTAATTTGGATTTCCATAAAGTTCTTGTATGTAGACAAATTTTAAGGGTGTTTTTATCTTTAGTATACTCAACAAATTAGGTTTAAAACCATCTCTTCATAGAATTTTGCCTAACTGTAGGAAAATTT
The DNA here is from genome assembly GCA_035048595.1 of Echinosophora koreensis. Lineage (NCBI taxonomy): Eukaryota > Viridiplantae > Streptophyta > Magnoliopsida > Fabales > Fabaceae > Echinosophora > Echinosophora koreensis. Next base: position 365,196 of record JAPCYP010000095.1, read on the forward strand.
AGGGAATCCCAAATGTAGTGAATCGAGATCCGACTGTCAGTGAGTCACCCTTTGAAGCGCAAGTGATCTGGTTGGTTGGTGCTCACCTCATAATATGCACCTTACACCACTCCTCTATCAAATACCTTCGGTGTCAAGGAGTCCCTAAATTGTAACGTCCTTCGTTATATTAATAAGCATATAAAAAATGAAATGAAAATCATTTAAAACATTTATTAAAATAAGAATTTTCAAATAAAAATATCATGATAATATAAGTCTGGAAATACATCGTTAAATGGATAATGAAATTCATAAATTAAATAATAAAATGCCTCATAATCGGACATTAACTCGAAAATATCCCAACGGTGAAAGATAACATAGTTAGCATCAACTAGCTCCTTGTTCTAAACAATACTAACCAATCACAAGTAATTAAATAAAATAGAAAAAATTCTTCAAGTCTCTTTGGTCTCGACGGTATGGTCCTCGTGCTCTAAAAACAATACTATTAATGAGATTGGAATCCTAGTGAATAAAAACAAGTTATAAAAGATTTCACAAAAACATTATTCTCAGACGACTCGGTAACCAGAAAAACATCAACGGTATCCGCTTATTTTCAAAATAATATAACTCAAAATATTTCTATAAATTAAAAATAAGTAATCCAATCTCATGAAATTCATGCTCAAGTCATAACATCATCAAATAGAAACAATTCATTTTTTCTCTCGTCAGTGAGAGTCTTTGCTTCTTTCCCAATCATGTCTGTGAGCTTGGAAGGGTTATCTCTGCTGGATGAGGATGTGGAGGGGGGTGCTTTTGCTAGAGAGGGAACAGAGTTTATGAGGGAGGAGCGTGGTGCGGGGGAGGGGCCAAACCTGGATCTGTGTCTCATTGGGAGATTCCTAACTGATAGAATGATCATATTCAAGACTATGAAAGGAGTCCTGGCTAACGTTTGGAGACTTGGCAAGGGTGTAACCATCTCTGAGACGGGGAAGGGATTATATCTTTTTCAGTTCTACCATAAACTAGATCTGGAAAGGGTGGCTGAGGGTGGTCCATGGAGCTTTGACAATCATCTCTTGTGCTAGGGAGGGTTTGGATAGGCATTGAACTGTCCAATGTGTCATTGTTCCATGTTGCTTTCTGGGTGCAGGTTCATAAATTGACTAGGATTTATGACCCAAACTATTGGAAAACACCTAGGAAACTACATTGGGACGTTCATGGAATATGATAAGTCTAACAATACTGAGTTGTGGATTAAATATATGAGGCTGAGGTGTTGCCGAGTGTCAGGGTGCCTTTGAAAAAATCATGGAAGGTAAAACTGCTAGGAGGTGAGTGGTTGACTGTGTTCTTCAAGTACGAAAGGTTGGGCATGTTTTGCTTCCTTTGTGGCTTGCTAGGGCATGTTGAAAAATTCTGTGATCTGAGGTTCACGATGGACAGTGATGATGGAAGCAGAGAATGGGAAGCGGAGTTAAGGGTGGAGAACAATAGGCCGGGTGGCAGCGGCGGCTGCGGTGGGAGTCGTTATTTGAGGGAGCATGGGGCCGAGCTTCGTGACGAGCCCAACCAGGAGGCTGCTAACCCTAACCGTACTTCGCGCGATTCCCAGGCTGGGAGGAGTGATTTTCGGGATACCAGATCAGATATGGATATGGCCTATTCAAATTTCAAAAGCACGAGTAATCTGGATATGAATGAGTTACAGGGGGTGTGATAAATGCGCACGTAAATAGGTGCGTGGTTGATAAAGGAAAGTCCGTTATTTTCATTACTGAAGAGGTGCCTATTATGCATGAAAATTTGGTGGTCCCATCTCGTGAGCTTGTTCCAGTTAATGATGATGAGCTGTACGGGGATAGGAAAAGGATGGGAGGAGGTGACGTGAAAATTCAGGATTTTGATGGCACACTTACTGTTACATTTGATGCTTCTCTTAATTTTTTATCGATAGGTCCTGGTCACCAGGCCTACCGGGAGTAATGACAGCCCTAAGCTTGAACTGTCGAGGTCTGGGTCACCTGAGGGCAGTTCCTACATTGAAGAACCTAATCTGGACTTATAAACTAGACCATTTTTTTTTTGAGACTTTAGTTAATGCTAATAAGGTTGAGGAGGTTAGGAGGAAGATCGGGTTTGATGGTTGCTTTGCTGTGGATAAGGTGGGTCAGAGTGGTGGTGTTGTGTTTTTCTGGAAGAATTCCTTTAAGTGTGAATGTGGATGTTCTTGTTGATGATCCTAAGTTTGGCAAGGGGCGGTTGACTGGCTTTTATGGTTTCCCGGATAGGTCTCGAAGGAGAGAGTCTTGGGCTCTTCTGAGAAGGCGAGCAAATATGTCTCGGTTGCCTTGTTGTGTCATAGGAGATTTCAATGATTTGTTATCCCCTGAGGATAAGCTGGGCTCCGTTGATCATCCAAATTATCTGTTTAATAGGTTTAGAAGTGCGGTGCATCATGCGGGGTTAGTGGATATTCTGTTGGAAGGTTATCCGTTTACTTGGAAAGCTAGGAAGGGCACCTTCACTGCTGTTGAGGAAAGATCGGATAGGGCCATGGCGAACCACGGGTGGCTTGATTTGTTTCCTCAGATCTGTTTGATTAACTTGATTGCTCCTATTTCAGATCATACCCCAATTTGTCTTCAATGGGTGTCCCCTACTTTGCCTTCTCATCGTAAAGGTTTTCGTTTTGAAAATTCATGGGTCTTGGAGCGCGGCTTCATGGATGTAGTTCGAAGGGGTTGAGCGCATGGGAGAGAGGGGGATATTGAGTCCAGGTTAGTGTGCTGTGCAAATAGTCTTCATGCATGGGGGAAACATTTGCGTTCCAATTTTAAAAATGACATAGCTGAATGCACACGGTTGTTGGAGGTGCTTCAGGAGAGGCGAGATGAGGAGGGGGTCTTGCGGTTTAAGGAAGTTAAGGAGAAGCTTATTAATCCTCTAGTCCAGGAGGAATGTTTTTGAAGGCAACGTGCTAAAGCTGTTTGGCTTAAGGAAGGTGATCTCAACACTCGTTTTTTCCATGCTATGGCTTCATCCAGGGCAAAAGTCAATAAAATTCAGAAGATTCGGGATGATAGTGGTATGATGACTGAGGACTTTGAGCAAGTGAAGTCCATTGCTAGAAGCTATTTTGAGCAAATTTTCACTCGCCGATTTAGGGTGTATGATCCAGTTTTGGAAGCCTTAGAGCCAAGGATTAGCACGAATGATAATGATGTATTGACTCGCCCTTTTACCTTTTTGGAATTTTATACTGCCCTTAGTCAAATGCATGTTGATAAAGCCTCGGGTCCTGATGGTTTTAATCCGGGCTTTTTCAAAAATACATGGACCTTTGTGGGGATGAGATTTTTGATGCTTGTTGTTTTTTGTTAGATAGAGGTTTCTTTCCTCCTTCTATCAATGACATGAATATTGCTCTTATTCTGAAGGTTGATTTCCCTGAGTCTATGAAGGATTGGCGTCGTATTTCCCTCTATAATGTTATTTACCAAATTTTGACTAAGGTTCTGGCTAACAGATTGAAACTGGTTCTTCATAAATGCGTGCTACTACTCAATCTGCGTTTGTGCCGGGTTATTCTATTCTGGATAATGCATTGTCGGCTATTGAGATTATTCATTTTATGAAGAGTAAAACAAGAGGTAAAGTGGGTGAGATGGCTCTTAAAGTTGACATGAGCAAGGCTTATGACCGTGTTGATTGGGGATACTTGAGGGCAGTCATGCAGAGGTTGGGCTTTTCTGAGAAATGGGTGGAGTGGATCATGATGTGTGTGGAGTCTGTGCATTATTCTGTTTTGGTGAATCATGAGCCTGTTGGTCCTATCTGTCCTGGTAGAGGACTTCGGCAGGGTGATCCTCTTTCACCTTACTTGTTTATTTGTGTTCTGAAGGTCTCACTGCTCTTATTGACAAAGCTAAGAGGAGTGGGGATTTGCAAGGGGCTAAAATTTGCAGGGGTGCACCTATTATCTCTCATCTCCTATTTGCAGACGACTGGTTTCTGTTTTTCAAGGCCAAGAATAATAAAGTCGTCGTTATGAAGAATATTTTATCTGTTTATGAGACAGCTTCAGGTCAAGAAATAAATTTTCAGAAATCGGAGATTTTTTATAGCAGAAATATGGTGGAGGAAACTCGAGAGATTATTGCTTCTCACTTGGGTGTCCAGGTTTGTTTAGGCACGAGTAAATATTTGGCTGGGGTCTTCCTTCTATGATTGGTAGGAGCAAGAAAGCTTTATTCAAATTTATTAAGGACTAGGTTTGGAAAAAAATAAATTCTTGGGGTGGTTGGTCTTTGTCCAAAGCAGGGAAGGGGGTGATGATCAAATCGGTGCTTCAATCTATCCTTATCTATTTCATGAGCATTTTTCTTATTCCTCCGTCCTTAGGGGATGAGATTTCAAAAACTCATGAATTCATTCTGGTGGGGGAATAGTAGTGGTGGAAGTGGCAAGGGGATCAATTGGCTTTCTTGGGATAAACTTGCGATGCACAAACATGATGGTGGCATGGGCTTTAGGAATCTCTATGTATTCAATGTGGCCCTCCCTGGCAAGCAAGGTTGGAGGATTATGACAAATCCGAACTCTCTTGTGGCAAGGATGTTCAAAGCTAAATATTTTCCACATTATAACTTTCTTGAAGCAAATATAGGATCAATCCTCGTTATGTTTGGAGGAGTTTGTGCAAAGCTAGGGTGGTTCTAAAGGAAGGTCTTCGGTGGAGGATAGGTGGGGGTGATAATATCAATGTGTGAAGGAATGTGTGGACTAGGGACTCTTCTTTTGTGGTTCCTAGAGCTGGCGCTTTAGCTAATCCCTCTCTTCGGGTTTGTGATTTATGGCACGAGGGGTGCAAGTCCTGGAATGCCAATTTTGTTGAGGAGATTATGGACTCGGTTTCTGCAGCTACGATGCTTAGAACACCGCTATTCTCTGCGGTGTAAGAGGATAAGCTCTACTGGTGGCCAGACACTAGAGGAAACTATACAGTTAGGTCGGCTTATAGGCTTTGTCTCGATAGAGTGCTGGACGTTGAACATCTTAAGGTGCCCAGAAATTGGAGGTTTATTTGGGGTCTCAAGCTTGTGATGCTCTTCCTACCAGGTATAATTTGCAGAGGTGTGGGGTGCCATGCTCATTGTCTTGTTCGCGGTGTGAAAGAGGTGTTGAGAATAATTGGCACATATTCTTCTCTTGTGCTAATAGTGTGGCAGTTTGGAGGAAGGTGGGCCTGTGGGGGAAACTCTCCACGCTGCTGGACGGTGCTGACAGCTTCTGTGAGATGTTTTTCTTGACTCCTAAGCATTTGGATGTTGATGAGTTGAACTGCTGGGCTATGGTGTTATGGAGCATATGGGTTAGCAAGAACACCAAGGTTTGGGATGGAAAGGATGATGGAGTTGAGGGTACAGTCATGTGGGGATCTTCTTTACTGCTAGAGTGGCAACATGCACCTGACCTGGGCAGCCCCCATCGTCCAATGCATGGCGGCCCAGCTGAGACTTTTGTGCGCTGGATCAAACCCCCACCTGGGTTTGTGAAATGCAACATTGATGCCTCCTTTTATCCAGCTACCAACCAAGTGGGCATAGGAATGTGTCTCAGGGATAAGTTGGGCCAGTTCTTGGGAGCTAGATCTCAGTGGTTCAACCCGGTTGTTGATGTTCACATGGGTGAAGCTGCTGGTTTATATTTTGCTATCAACTGGGTGAGGGAGCTTAATATCCAGTTTATTATTTTCGAGCTAGATAGCAAACTGGTTGTTGACAATATGAACTCCCAGCTTGATGATTTAACTGAGTTTGGAGCTATTATTTTGTCTTGCAAGGCTTTATTTTCTTCTTTTTTCATAACTCTCGTGTTGAGTTTGCTAGGAGGCAAGCTAATATGGTTGCCCACACCTTAGTTAGGGTGGCCATTGACAATGCTAGTCCTCATTTCTTTCATGATATCCCAACGTGCATTGACTCTATTATTTTAAATGAAATGCAGTGATTTTCTCTTATCAAAAAAAAAAAAGAAGAAACAATTCATCAATGTTAGTCAACATAACATAAATAAATCCATACAAAGGACATCTCTTGTTTCCAAACAATCTCAATCTGTCATGCAAGTCTCTTTTATTAATTACCCAATTTTAAGTCTATGAGCTCATGACAATGCAATGACATCCCACCTCCTTCCCCTTCCCCTTCCCATGAGGAGATATCTTCTTCCCGTCTAATGAGGTATATGTCATCCCCTTCCCAGAAGGAGGTATATCAACAATCACCCCTTTTCCGAAAGGAGATGTCTGTACAGTCATAAATAATAATCCAAATCACATTTTGGGGATATATCATGACCCCAGGACATGACATATGACCTCATTGAGGTATAATGTAACACCCTGTTTTTCCGTTAAGTGCTTTTGTATGCTTGTTTGGTTGGTTAAGCCTTAAGACTTAACTTGAGGGCTAAGTAGGACTTCTAGGCTAGAAATCCGTTCTCTTAGGCTTGTGTCTTGTGACTTTCTGAGTCATAAGCACGGTCGTGCTTGTTAAGGAGCACGACCGTGCTCATTGTTAGTAAGTATCTCGCTGACGCTGAGTTGAGCACGCCTGTGCTCAACAGTGAGCACGCCCATGCTCAAGTGCGAAGCGCGCCTCATAGACGCTAAGTTGAGCACGCCCGTGCTAAAGGAGGAGCACACCCGTGCTCAAACCTGTGTCTTTATAAACAGAACAGTGATCGAGGGTTTACGTCATAAACCCTATTCTGTCTGTAGCGGCTTCCCCAGTGCGGCTGCAACCCTTTGGTTCCCTATTTTCTCTAAACTCCTTACGTTATTGGAGCAGTAGAGACCCTTGGGAGCGTCTAGTTCGTCAGTGTTGATCACTTTAGGTAACGGTTCCTTCACTTAGAGTTTCCTTTTTCTATTTTAAGATTTGGGAAACTAATTGGTTAATATTTTGTTTGACCAAGGCTTGGAAAGTTAACTGAGCCACTCGAGGAACGCTTGGGTTACCGTTTGAGTGATCGCTACCAGATTCTTCAGACCAGGTATGGGAGAAGAATAATGTATGCTCTAGGCTAGGGAATAGCGTATGATGAGGGGTTCCCATAGCCCCATTAAATGTTAATTGTTACGTTAACTGTTATGGCTAGACTGTTATGTTTATTATTATTGATGCCATGATCTACCTGATTGTATGAATTTTTATTATGATGTTAATTGGTTGTTATAATGTTGAATATGATCGTTATGTTGATGTTGTTATTGGCTGAATGCTGTTGGTTGAGTTGGACTGCTAATAAGACCCTAAGTGATTTAATAGGACTCTTAATTAACATCAGAATTAATGGGTTAATTCCCATTAAGTTTCATAAGACATGAATGGTCAGTGAGAGGTGAGGATTGAGGCCAATTGGATTAGTCAGGACCCTAGGATTTGATTTGAGAGTATTATGGAGTTTTAACTCCAAGAACATAGTTGAATCTGCCCAGAACAGTACGACCCGCTCCAAGAGCACGGTCGTGCTGAACAGGAAGCACGACCATGCTCCCAGTTGCATTCTGGAAGGCAGGCTGTGCATAGAGCACGGTCGTGCAGGACATTGAGCACGACCGTGCTCCACTTAAATGGCAGCACGACCGTGCTGGGGGAAAAGCACGCCCGTGCTCCCCATACTGGTCAGAATAGGAAATTAATGACTTAAAGGGTGTGTTTCACCCCAATTATCCCCGGATGATGTAATAATACACTAATCGAATGATAACGAGTTAGATAACTTCATTAAAGGATAATTAAGATGACAGAGAGTAATAAGCTGGTTAAGCCGGTATCTGATGGGTTACCACATGTTGTTATGCTTTGGTGCTTTTGGGCCAGAGTAACCTCGATGCTTTTTGGTCGAGGTGTTGTCAAGTTGGACCTTGGTGCTTTTTGGCCAAGGGGACCTTGACCCCACGGTTTGGGTTGTGTTGATGTTGATGTTGGTGATAAGTCTTGGGTGCTTTTAGGCCCAAGCAAAGGAGGTGGTTGACTTGTGTGTTGTTGTGCTCATGCATTCATATGTTGAAGTTGATTAGTGGGGGATGTTCAACATAGGAGAGGTCGTCCTGTTATGATGATCTAGCCTAAGTCTTGGGTGGTTCACCCATGGTTTGGTGAATCGTGCGCCCCTGAGGTGGCGTACCCCGTTATGGTACGTCGGCTATCTAAGGGGTTCACCCATGGTTTGGTGAACTGCCAGCATTGGTGCTTTTATGGCCAATGTGGATATGTAACTCCGAAGTTGACTTCCTGAGTTAGTTGGATCCACATGCATTGATGGAGTAGTGGAGTAGGGTTGCATTGTACCGCATAGCATATGTGGATGATCAACATGCTGTTATATTATTAAATGATGATGTATGATGTTTGTTGCTATGCCTGATATGATGTATGTTCATCTTATCCCCTATTCCTATGCCGTTGTGTTTACATGATTTCTTACTCCCTGTTTTTCTGTTTCTGTTGTTGCATGTATCTCCTTATGCAGAGGACGGTGAGCAGCCAGTGGAGGAGTGACTTTGAGGAGCCGCGACTCTAGTTAGGATGCTTAGTTATAGTTGTTAGTTTTTTTTAGTTATTTCAGTTTGCTTCCGTGATGTATCCGGATTTTGGTTATACCAGCTTTGTATGTGACATCGGGGTTGGGTTTTTCCTTATCTGTCTTGTTTATGTTTTATTGTTTAAAAACAATGTTATTTCCACGTTGTTTTTATTGAGATGTGAAACCTTTTTATCCAAGTTTTATTTTAATCAAGTAAATGCATGTTTTTATATTATCTCTTTTAAGTAAATGTTTTTTTTATTAACATGCGGGTAGAAGGGTGTCACATTTAGTGGTATCAAAGCAGTTCGGCCCTGTCCGGACGTGGTATGAGTCTGTTGCGAGTCTTCCATGTGTTTTTGTTTGAATTATCTATATTCATTATAGATAATGATGCTTTAGTATTAAGAAGCGTTAGACCTTCCTGCTTGGTTTCCTGTATTTAACAGTTGTCTTGGGTAAATGCAGGAACCAATGGCGGGAAGAGGTAGGAACGACCAAGTGATCGCCGATGCTTTGGCACTGCTTGCCACTGCTATTGGCCAGAACCAGAACAACAACCACCATGAAGGACCGACTGAGTTTCAGGGTCTGGATAAGTTCCAGCGGAGCGACCCGCCCAAGTTCAAGGGAGATTACTACCCCGACGGCGCTCTTTTGTGGATGAGGGAGATTGGGAAAATCTTCCGAGTTATGGGATGCAACGACGTTCAGAAAGTCATCTTTGGGACTTTCATGCTGTCAGAGGAAGCTGAGCACTAGTGGGAGAATTGTCGCCAGCGTATGGAAGCTAAGGGTACGGTGGTGACTTGGAATGTCTTCAAGGACAGGTTCGTGGAGAAGTACTTTCCAGTGGACGTCCGCGATAAGAAAGAGATGGAGTTCTTGACTCTGAAGCAAGGTAGTATGTCCGTAGGAGAGTATGCGGTAGGGGTGGCAAAGCGGGCCAACCCGCCCCGCCCCGCCGCCAACCCGCCTAAAACGGGGCGGGGCGGGTTGAATTTCGGAAATGGGTTGAAAATGACCCCCCGCCCCGTCCCGTGGCGAGTTGGCGGGTTGGCCCGCCAAAAAAAAATAAAAAAATAAAATTAAATAGTTAATTTATTAATTACTTCAACTATCTTAAAAATAACTATGTTTCCACTTGAAAATGATTTAAATTAATGAAAAATTATCAATACAAATCACAAAGACTCGTTAAATTATGATTTATGAGAACCTAAAAATTAAAATCCTAAATTATACATGGCACCATTTCCCTAACAATCACCATGTACTCATGTAGTACTAACATTAAAACTTAAAAGGCAAAAAATAAAGCATGCATTAGTCCAATAAGTCCAATAATCAAAAGTCCATAACCATCACAAACACAAATTAGTTTCAATAATCCAAAAGTACTACTACTAACTACTAACCAAAAGTCCAATAATCCACAAGTCCACAACCACACAAACACAAATTAGTTTGAATATTTTAAACCACATCCACAAAAAAAGTATTACACAAAACATGAAATCAATCTTCATCATCTTCCAAGTTTACAAACCCTAGTAGTAAGTAAGTTTGTAAAAATTTTAAAAAATAAAAATTAAAACTTTTAAAAAATAATTTTAAACAGCATTTTTTTTTTAAAAAAAGAAGACCCAACCCGACGGGCCAACCCGCCCCGCCCCGTTTTCATGGTGGGTTGTGGCGGGGCGGGTTGTGGCGGGTTGGTGGGTCAAAATCCCTACCCCGCCCCGCCAAAAAATGGCGGGTTGGCGGGTTGGCCCGTCGGGCTCAACCCATTTTGCCACCCCTAGTATGTGGCAAGGTTCGAGGAGCTGGCTAGGTATTACACACCTTACCAGGTCATGGTGAATAACCAGTCAAAGTGTGTAAAGTTCGAGGATGGCCTTCGTCCGGAGATCAAGCAGGCGATCAGCTATCAGGAGATCTGAGTCTTTCCAGTCCTGGTGAACAAGTGTAGGATCTTCGAGGATGCCGACAAGTACATGGTGGCGAGTCGCAAGGGTTCAGATGTTCAGGGCAGTAAGAAGGATGATCGGAAAGATGAGGTGAGGCAGCATCTAACTCCAATCGGCCGAGATTTCAAACAGAGTGGTAAGGGGCCACAGTTTTCTCAGGATAGGTCCAGAGGTGGTAATTCCAACGCCTCCAGGCCCAGGAAGTGCGGCAAGTGCGGCGCACCGGATCACTTCACAATCCAGTGTAAGGAACCAGACGTCATCTGCTTTAGGTGTGGCAAGTCTGGCCACATCAACCGAGAGTGTAGCGAAGCGAAGCCAGAGCCACGGAGTGCTAGTAGGGACCAGAGACCCCAAGTCAATCGTCTGAAGACCATTGGGAGAGTTTTTACTCTCAGTGAGAGTGGAGCCTCCGAGTCTGAAGACTTAACCCAAGGTACGTACTTAATTGGTAAAAGTTTACCCAATCAAGGCGATAGAAATTTCGAGGACGAAATTTTTATAAGGGGGGTGGAATTGTAACACCCTGTTTTTCCGTTAAGTGCTTTTGTATGCTTGTTTGGTTGGTTAAGCCTTAAGACTTAACTTAAGGGCTAAGTAGGACTTCTAGGCTAGAAATCCCTTCTCTTAGGCTTGGGTCTTGTGACTTTCTGAGTCATAAGCACGGTCGTGCTTGTTAAGGAGCACGACCGTGCTCGTTGTTAGTAAGCGTCTCGCTGACACTGAGTTGAGCACGCCCGTGCTCAAGTGCGAAGCGCGCCTCGTAGACGCTAAGTTGAGCACGCCCGTGCTCAAGGAAGAGCACGTCCGTGCTCAAGCCTGCGTCTTTATAAACAGAACAGTGATCGAGGGTTTACGTCATAAACCCTATTCTGTCAGTAGCGGCTTCCCCAGTACGGCTTCGTTCCCTATTTTCTCTAAACTCCTTACGTTATTGGAGTAGTGGAGACCTTTGGGAGCGTCTAGTTCGTCAGTGTTGATCACTTTAGGTAACGGTTCCTTCCCTTAGAGTTTCCTTTTTCTATTTTTAGATTTGGGAAACTAATTGGTTAATGTTTTGTTTGACCAAGGCTTGGAGAATTAACTGAGCCGCTCGAGGATTGCGTGGGTTACCGTTTGAGTGATCGCTACCGGATTCTTCATACCAGGTATGAGAGAAGAATAATGTATGCTCTAGGCTAGGGAATAGCGTAAGATGAGGGGTTCCCATAGCCCTGTTAAATGTTAATTGTTATGTTAACTGTTATGCCTAGACTGTTATGTTTATTATTATTGATGCCATGATCTGCCTGGTTGTATGAATTTTTATTATAATGTTAATTAGTTGTTATAATGTTAAATATGATCGTTATGTTGATGTTGTTATTGGTTGAATGTTGTTGGTTGAGTTGGACTGTTAATAAGACCCTAAGTGATTTAATAGGACTCTTAATTAACATCAGAATTAATGGGTTAATTCCCATTAAGTTTCATAAGACATGAACGGTTAGTGAGAGGTGAGGATTGAGGTCAATTGGATTAGTCAGGACCCTAGGATTTGATTTGAGAGTATTATGGAGTTTTAACTCCAAGAACATAGTTGAATCTACCCAGAACAGTACGACCCGCTCCAAGAGCAAGGTCGTGCTGAACAGGGAGCACGACCGTGCTCCCAGTTGCATTCTGGAAGGCAGGCCGTGCATTGAGCACGGCCGTGTTGGACAATGAGCACGACTGTGCTCCACTTAAATGGCAGCACGACTGTGTTGGGGGACAAGCACGCCCATGCTCCCCATGCTGGTCAGAATCCGAAATTAATGACTTAAACGGGGTGTTTCACCCCAATTTTCCCCAGATGATGTAATAATACACTAATCGAATGATAACGAGTTATATAACTTAATTAAAGGATAATTAAGATGACAAAGAGTAATAAGCTGGTTAAGCCGGTATCTGATGGGTTACCACATGTTGTTATGCTTTGGTGCTTTTGGGCCAAAGTAACCTCGATGCTTTTTGGTCGAGGTGTTGTTAAGTTGGACCTTGGTGCTTTTTGGCCAAGGGGACCTTGACCCTACGGTTTGGGTCTAAGGTGTTGATGTTGATGTTGGTGATAAGTCTTGGGTGCTTTTAGGCCCAAGCAAAGGAGGTGGTTGACTTATGTGTTGTTGTGCTCACGCATTCATACATTGAAGTTGATTAGTGGGGGATGTTCAACACAGGGGAGGTCGTCCTATTATGATGATCTGGCCCAAGTCTGGGGTGGTTCACCCATGGTTTGGTGAACCGTGCCCCCCCGAGGTGGCGTACCCTGTTATGGTACGTCGGCTATCCAAGGGGTATACCCATGGTTTGGTGAACTGCTGGCATTGGTGCTTTTATGGCCAATGTAGATATGTAACTCCGAAGTTGACTTCCTGAGTTAGTTGGATCCACATGCATTGATGGAGTAGTGGAGTATGGTTGCATTGTACCGCATAGCATATGTGGATGATCAACATGCTGTTATATTATTAAATGATGATGTATGATGTTTGTTGCTATGCCTCATATGATGTATGTTCATCTTATCCCCTATTCCCATACCGTTGTGTTTACATGATTTCTTACTCCCTGTTTTCCTATTTCTGTTGTTGCATGTATCTCCTTATATAGAGGACGGTGAGCAGCCAGTGGAGGAGTGACTCTGAGGAACCGCGACTCTAGTTAGGATGCTTAGTTATAGTTGTTAGTTTTGTTTAGTTATTTCAGTTTGTTTCCGTGATGTATCCGGATTTTGGTTATACCAGCTCTGTATGTGACGTCGGGGTTGGTTTTTCCTTATCTGTCTTATTTATGTTTTATTGTTTAAAAACTATGTTATTTCCGCGTTGTTTTCATTGAGATGTGAAACCTTTTTATCCAAGTTTTATTTTAATCAAGTAAATGCATGTTTTTATATTACCTCTTTTAAGTAAATGTTTTTTTTATTAACATGCGGGGTAGAAGGGTGTCACATATAACTCATGTGAAAACAACTCATAGGCATTCCAAATCATGTCTAGCATATACATCATGAATGAAAATCATCAAACAAGTATTAGAACATATAACCAAAACCATGCAGACAACTAATATGACATCAGCTTATCAATTTTTGAAAATTCCCTAATCAATTTGACGTTCTTGGACCCTAGTATTGCTTAAAACCCAATTTTCCCCAATCAAACCACCCCAAATCTCTATATCAGTTTAAAGAACCCAAAACCCCTTTTGAAATACCTTGGAAGGGTGAGAAAATGTGTTTTTACTCACCTCTTGAAGACCTCTAATTTCATGTTTCAAAATCTATAAGACAACCCCCCTTGAATTCCCCTTCTTCATACATATGGTCTCCTTCTTTCTCTTCGCTTTCCCTTCTTCGACTTCTTCATTCAAACCTTGAATTTCTCTTAATTGGTTTTTGAGTTTCTTAGGTTAATAGGGTTCTAAAACGCCCCTAATATGTCTTAGGTTCCTATTTGTAGACATCCCAAAGCCCAAAACGCATCAAATCACATCAGTGCCCACTTACCCAACATACAACACTATATTTCGTACATATCTTGAGTTGTGGATATCCAAAAATTTGAACTTTATATCGTTGGAAAGATAAAAGAAAGCTCTAAAACGGGCGTTTAGAAGGTCCAAATTGGGATGAAAGTTAGAAAAACAGTGCTCACGCTGAAACCTGAACAACATTTATGGATTTTGCCATAACTCGAGCTACAAGAACCAACATGGACGAATTTGGTGTCTTGGAAAGCTGAGAGATAGAGCTACATTTTATATGAAGACATCCAGTGCAAACAAGTTCGTTTTGGTTATGAAATATCCATCTGAAGTTTGGTGTCGGGTCATAGGAGGTCTCTTGTACAAATTGACACTAAATTACTCAAAAGTTACTTATTTACTCCTTTTAAGTCACTTAGGGACATCTAAATGCTCATAACTTCTAATATAAGCATTATAAATATTTATTGCCTATCAAAACTACCTATGAGCCAATTTTGGGATGTTACATAACTTGCCAAATTTACTCTAATTTATTGTTTTCACCATACTCCCTCCGCATACTTGAGCATAAAAGAGTTTTTGCAGATACCTTGCTCATGTCCGCCACCTTAGGAGCCGACCAAAGGAGGAGAACCACCATAACCAAAAGATGAAAAGAGGTTGAGCAAGACCAAAAGCTTGGACAAAAAGTTTGAAAAGAATCAAATAAAATTTTTCAAATAAACTTCTCACTTACAAATTATTTGAAAACCACTTTTCTCCTATAAAATTTATTTTTTATGATTTAATCAACTTTGTCAAACATGTTAGAATAAACACATTTTTTTCTTCTTCAAAATAATGAAACTATTTTCATACAAAAGAACAATCTCTAACATACTTTCAGTGTGTGTTTGGAAACTCCTGTTACGCGGATAGAATCACGTCTAGATGGAAACTATAGCTTCTACTTTTCAAAAGCACTTTTTAGTTGACAACACGGGTTTCCTAACACTATTAAATTTGATTGGGTTAGTTGGGTTGTACATGTTTTCCCGGGTTTAAATGGTTGTGTAAGGTATAAACCCAATGATCGAAAAGTCATGGCAATGTTTCATGTGACGAGTGTCGTGCCTCCTAGAGGGCGGGTAGTTTTAGCCCTTTTCTATAGGGCAATAGGCCTCTAAGGGTCCAACTCACTAACATTAGAATCACTCTCAATTAAGTTGTAATCCGATGATATCATTAAACCCTTGTGTAGTTACATTTTTCTAATTAATAACATTAAAACATTTTAAATTTAAGCTGCCATTTATAGTGGTCATCAAAATAGATTATGCTAATAATCAATTAGAATCATAATCTAATTTTTTTTTTGATATGTTTGCTGAAAAACGATTTTTAAGATAATCTGTTTTGTTTGAATGGGTAAAAAAAAAAATCACTTTTGTGGATTGAATTACAAAAAAGGGTATGTAATTATTTATTTAGATTAAAAAAAATTTGTTGTTCTTTTAACATTTTTTATATGTAATTTTTTATATGTTTTTCATCAATTATTTTTATATTATAAAAAATTGAATAAAATAGTGGAAAATGAAACAGCTAATCAATCATGAATAATCGATCGTAAATAGTCATGAAGGGGCATTTATGGTAGAATGAAACTGGAATGAATCCAAACATAATGAAAAGGAAGAGAGAAGAAAATTGATGGGACCCACCTCAAATTTTTTTCTCCCCCCAAGTGAGAAGAAAACAGAAGAGGTAGGAAGTGTTGCATGTAAAATGACTTTTGTACTTTTTTTTTTGGGTTCTCATTCAATTATTTAATAAATTTAAATAAATTGAATTAAATTAATCATTTACTTAATTAAATTAAATTGAAATAAATAAAATAATTATATTAAACTAATAAATTTTATTTAAAATAACTTAAATCAGTTAAATTAATTTAAATTATTTGATTAGTTAAAATAACTTAAATCAATTAAATTTAAATATTTTTATATTGATTTTTTAGTTAAGGATATTTTTGTCTTTTTAAATAAAAATTATTTTTCTCTTCTTATTTTCTATTCAACCAAATAAAAGGGAGAAAGAGAAAACACATCTTTCTCCACTATT
The DNA here is from genome assembly GCA_035048595.1 of Echinosophora koreensis. Taxonomy (NCBI): domain Eukaryota; kingdom Viridiplantae; phylum Streptophyta; class Magnoliopsida; order Fabales; family Fabaceae; genus Echinosophora; species Echinosophora koreensis. Next base: position 381,377 of record JAPCYP010000095.1, read on the forward strand.
TCTCTTACACCAAACAACACATAAAATCTACTATATTTCTCACAATTTTCTCTCTTTTCATACTCTTTCTCACCTCTTTCTTTCTTCTCTTTTTCTTCTCACAACCAAACAAAACCTTATGATAAAACCGATTCATACGTGAATAGTCAAGACCATGAAATAATCAAACAATCCAGGAAAAGAGATGTATAAAAACAAGTAAAAACTGGTGGGTTTTTTTTTTTTTTAAAAGCCGTTTCCAAATTCAAAATTCAAAATAAATACCCAAACATCATTTTGTATTAAACAACTTTTTCAAATAAAAAACAGCTGAAATAAAAAAAAATAATAATCTATGATTCCCAAACAAGATTGAGATTCTTCAAAGACACTTTTCTCAATACACCGAGATATCAACAACAAATTACTGCGCTCTCATCAAAGATTCCAAACACCGATCTTGGCAACGACAAGGGAAAGAAAAGTTCAAAGGGTAAAAGAAGGCATAAATATAAGTGCATATTTCAATTCATTTATAACAAAAATCAAAACCAACTTTGAAAAAGAGATACTTGCAGCCATTGTCAGCAAGGGGTGTCCATAAAGACATAAACATCAAAATTTAATAATACATAAGACACAAGTTAATTCATTTTATTTATTAGTTCGTTAATGAGATCCTCACGGTTCCCTGTGTCTCCACCATCCTTGTATAGAGTTTTTGAACCTTTCAATCCTTCTGCTGGTTTATTGAGTTCAAAGGGCCACAAAAATTTGACAACTTCCTTGAAGTGCTGACCAACATTATAAATTTGATGCACCATGTCTTCTATGCATACGATACCAAACTTACCTAATTCCTGCATGGCAAAAAGTGGAAGAATCACAAATGCAGTTAAGGAGGAAAGTCACAGACAAACCAAGAATCCAGTAAAACCATATATTACCTGCTCAATAATGTTATTATCAGTCAAAGGTACGTTTCGCTTGTCTGTTCTTGTATGTCCCTTCTTGTAAATTAGCTCCTTTATGCTTTTAAGATTTGGATATCTTCAAAAGAAGCAGATATTCACAAAGTTAAGAACAATTCTTAGCAAGTGATATAGGAGGAACTTTTTTCCCTTGAATGCAATATATTACTAAAGATGCAGGAAAATAGCAAAACAAAGGTTTTCTAAAGGGTGGTGCTATTCCATTCAATGTGGAATACTGCTGCAAGCATTCAACATTTGGAGGAAAAGACTTGATTGAGTTTGAGAAGCACAGTCATCTGTTATCTAATGGGACGGTACACAATAATCAGGAGTTTTAGCATTTTCCTTTCCTAAAAAAGTTGCAGACATCAGCTATAAAATCTGTTGACTCGAAACACTAAAACCCATTCAGCCCATTAACATTCCCCACGAATACATACAAACAACAAACCTCCCACAAGGAATTTTTGAAGCTGACATTGCAGACTAAGGGCCTGTTTGCTTTGTTTCCAGTTTTTAGAAATAATTACAAAATTATCACCTTATTTTCATTATGTTTCTTGTTTCTGAAGATTTATACAGAAAACAATGGAAAAAAAAAAATTTGTTTTCAGTGTTTCCTGTACACATTTCTGAAAACAGAAAACAAAATTAAAACAAAGTAGCAATTTTGTAATTATTTCTGAAAACAGGAAACTAAAAACAAAACAAACAGCCCCTAGTTTCAATAGGAATTTTGAGGATTGGAGAGATGCTTATAAAGATACCCTGCAACTAACGTCAAAATTACCTCATAAAGAGTATGTGTTTGGAAAAGCTTATGAGAATAACTTATGAAAATAAACTTATGCAAATAGTTTATGATTTTCATATAAGCTTATTGCAATAAGCTTGTCAAAGTAGCTTATGAAAATAAGTTGTTTTTAGCTTATTTAAAAAAAAAAAAAAAACTTATCGAATAATCGCTTAATTAAGCTATTTATCTAAATGCACCCAGAATACAAAATCAAGAGAATTAATCACTTACCCATAGGTAACAAATGGTTCCACTCTCTGCAGCTTGGCCATCATTCCCTCAGTAGGCTTCACAAAAACAGCACTGAATATTCTTCTCAAACCCAAGCTATATAAGACCTTTCTGGTGGTTGGATGCATATCTTTTTTCCTAAAAGAATTACAAAACAGATGTTAGAACTTCACAACCCAAAAAATAAAAATAAAAATATTGAGAGAAAACAAAAAAAAACCTACCCTTGTATCCGAATGATTATTAAGGGCTTGGAATCTGTGGTGGTCAGTAGTTCATGTCGTGTCCTCTTGACCCTCCGTTTCATTCTAATAAAGTCTATCTCCTACACAAGGAACCACACACATATATAATATATATAATAACAATAAGGCTAAACTAATCTGAAAGTCCCTAAACTATTCAGAAATTTTCAAATAGTTCATATAATTTAAAAGTTTGTAATTGGGTCTCTGCATACTTAGAAATTTGGCATTAGATCCCCCATATACTTTCCCGTTAGGTTTTCGTTAAGTATCCGTTAAGTGATTCATCTAATCGTCTTTGTGGGTCCTTGAAAATTTTGAAAAAATTTAAATAGATCCCTATACTTTCTAGGAAAATACAAATAGGTCCCTCTACTTTTTGAATCCTAACTAAACCCTGTAGAAAAATGTACGAGGGGCTCAATTACAAATTTTTTATGTCTTCAGAGACCTAACGACAAACTTAAGTACAGGAACCTACTTGAAAATTCTTAAAATAGTTCAGGACCTACAGGTTAACTAAACCTAACAATATCAATGGAAGTCACTAATCAAACACATTTAGCTTAGTGATGGCATGCACAAGCGACAATTTGCAAAATTCATAAATTGAACATTAGATCATGAAAAGAGTTACCTTGTTGCGATATTCTAAAATGAAATCCTCGGGCTTTTTGATGAAGTCCCTGGTCTTCTTGGATTGGAAATTTCTCTGCTGGAGCTGGTCTTTTTTCCTCAAGGCCCATGCTTCGCTGTTTTTCCTTTTCTTCAGTACAACCTCTGAAATATAGTTGAGAGCCTTAGCATCCTCTTCTGCCATCTTCTATTCTCTTCGCTGCATTAATACACAGCATAAATAGCACATCGAGGCTTACGAAACCAGTAAGACATAACTAAAACCTTAATACAATAATATCTAATTCAGATATACATGTATCAAACAATGAAGAGGGGTTAGGGTTTAACTTGGGGCAGTACAGAACCCAAACCCAAATAGTTCTATAAATATCATCATATCGGTTAATTTATTTTATATTTGTTTTTTGCAGAACCAAAATTTATTCACATAGGAAAACAAGAGAAGGGAAGCGACGTACCCAGGCGTAGGCGTGCAGGTGCGTGAAGGCAGTTTATGTCGCTCGAGAGACGATGCGAAGGAGAGAGAGGGGGGAATGGGGGAAGAGCCGCAGAAGAGGGAAGAAGTAGGGTTTTTGGTTTTGGATTGAGAACCCAACGGCATCGTTTCAACGAAGCTTTTTACTAAAGATTTAATAGCATATCAATATCAATATCAATCGAGGGAATAAGAAATATTAAAGAATATAATATTATATTATATTATATTATATTATATACACTTAAGTAATTTTGTCAAAAAAAGTTTACCCACAAAAAAAATAAAAAACAAAAAATTTACTTAATTATACTTTTTTTAAAAAAAATTGGTGGATAAAAAAATATATTTTATATATTAGCTTGTACTCTACATTCTTGGGGGATTAGTCCTACGGCTATCGGTTGTGAGGATACCCTGGGTTCTATCCCGGACAAAAAAAAAAAAAAGAAAGTAAAATAGCTAAGTAAAAAATATATCCCCACAAACTGTGGGCTTTTTTGTGTCTTCCTTTTTATTGTTGTTACTGGTGTGGTTGTCCGTGCGAAACGCACAGGTACTTCAAAACTCTCAAACATAGCCTAAAATGAATTCTTTTCCTACTTGATTATACTTCTAAAAGAAGAATATGATCGACTTGGCCAGCGGCCACTACACAAATATCCATTAATATAATGATAGCTCTCTGGCAATGCTATTCAGTAATCGAGTTGGGTTTTATATACAATGTGCATTACGTATAATTCATAGATAGAGTGTTGCAATGACCATTCATTTGAATTTTCATAAAAGGAAAATGAGTTTTCCCCACCAAAATTTTTATATCATTTTTACATGTCTTAATTATTGGTTAACATCTAATAACCTGCTCTGAGAAGCATGAAATATGTTAACCAATTTATTGAGTAGTGTAAATATAATGTAAAGTTCTGGTATGAAAAAAACAAAAGTGAGTTTGCATTGGAGTATATTCTGACTACTAATGTATGCACCTCAGAGGCAAAACATATGAACATTGTGCAATCAACATTTGATGATCCAGACTCAATAGCCAAAGTAGTAGGTAATGGCAGCAAAGTGGTTGTCAGTTGTTACCATTGGTCCCACAGAGAATGATCCATCCACAACAAACACCTTGCAAGTAGAAATAGTTATTTTAGAAGAATTGTAGCAAGATGACAACACTAAAGAAATGGTTGGTACTCAGATCAGAGGTATCCCATATTATCCCTTTTGAGATGACTTAATAATAATGCCTTCAAAAGTATAATCTAATTCTTAATTTTACTCACCACAGAGTAATAAGAAAAATATATATTGTGCTAGACATGACCCACAAGGATCCTTCTTTTAGTCAACTCTGCCACTTTCTTCTAAGCTATCCAAAATCCTTCCCTGCAAATTGTATCATAATGTTGACAAATGTGTTTACTTGTTAGCATAGTAATCATAATGCTAATCTTAAAAAAAAAAATGAAAAATCCTGATCCTCAAAGTAATAAGCATGGAATTGGGATTTTTTAAAAATTCAAACATGATAACAGTTGAACCTTGACCTCCAAATTACTATAGACAATGACCCCTTTTCAACAGCTAGTTAAATTAACTATCCATCACATATTTACGTTATGTTTAGATAGAACATTATTTCTATAGGCACCCTGCAAAATTGCCAAAAAAGAAAGTGAAGAAAAACGAAATTGACAATAAGAAAGAATACAAACAACAAAATACATATATAAAGATCAGAGAAAAATCTACAGTCACACATATATATATTTTTTGGATAGATCTATAGTCACATATATGAGTATAACTAAGTACTTGTGAAAGTAATTCTCAAGAAATTTACAGTACTTCAAAATTGAACGCTCATCCATATATCCAAGAATTTCATGGTACTGTTGTATCTTACTTTTACTCATATACTCGTGTATTGTTCATTTAATCCTTGTCCCTGAAGTTGTCCTTTCTTAAAAATTAAGATTAAGATACAAAGAAAGTATGCTATGAATAATGAATGTCTGATTACCAACAAAGACCACCATTAAAAGTTTCACCCTTTTTTATCTAGCAATACTATGTTGTTCGCTTCTAACTTCTCTGGTAAGTCACATGAATTTCTTTTCCTAGAAGACACTCTTAGCCTTTGATATACAGATGTTCAAATCCCAGTTAAAGCCTTAGTCCAAGAAGAAGAGGGCAAATATTATGATAAATTATAAACAGATCATACAGGCTTGCAATCCTTTTTAGCCACTTTTGTCGTATCAATTTTTTTTATTATAAATTCACTTTTTAATAAACAATCAATTAGGAAATACATTCTATTTCGAATGGTGATCTATGGTCAAATCTCAATCCAGTCCTATAGTAATTAACACATGAATTATGACTCTATGACTGCTGCAAAATGAAGAATCATTCACTAAAATATTCAAGAAATAATATCATTCACTCCAAGGAGGAGCTGCTTCCTTCTTGGAACAGATAGATGGGTTACCACTAAGTAAAAAATTATGCAAAGTCTTGACTTTCCATAGCATTTATCAAGGATAATTTGGTCCATTGTTATAAATAAATAAATAATAAGAAAAGAAACAATCTATGAACTAATAATAACTTAAAACAACACTGTTAAGTCCCACCACTTCCCATGATATAGGAATGGGAACACAGGTTCAAATAGGCTTGGCATTTGTGCCAGCCCCATTTTGCACTTGGCATAATTTCTACTTTACTCACAGGCTAGAGCCCACAGTCCCACACTATATATGAAAAATTTGTCAAAGTTAAATATAGATGGCTTAATTATGAGGTAGAGTAGCAGGCAACAACAGAAAGCATTAAAACAAAAGTTGAATATATCCTATATTCTTTTCTCTTCACTTTTCTTGCCTGAAACTAAAGATTATTGTTCCATGGTCTTACATGGTCTCCCTCCCTCCAGCTATAACACTTAAACGTATAAATCCACCAACACCTAACTTAATTATAGCTCATCGTAGTGGTACTACCTCACTAACTCTGACTCCCTCTCCTCTCAGGTCAAATACTAAACTTATGTTTCTTAATACTATATATGAGCTTGCACAAGCAAAAGCATAACTGCTTACACCAGAGATAAACACAAAGCAATAGGTTGAAGTCTAGTCGAATGTCATTTAATAGATATATTAAAATAGTCGGTACAACTGGTCAGCTTGTAGAGATGATATACATATAGTAAATGAGGTCCGATTTACTATATGTAAAAGACGCATTACTGACATGCTCACTATGACCGTGGGGAAAGTATACCAACATGACTTCCAACAGGAGGTAGAGAAACTAGAGGATGGTGAAGTCCATGTAACTAACATATGCTAATGAAATGTGCACTTTTGAAGGGCTGCCATAGGAGAGCAGGAACGCCTTAAAAGCAAGAAGGTGCTTTCAGATAAGAAGGCGTTTAGAAGAATTAAAAATAGTTGGGACTAATACAATGTTCTCCAGAATCCTGTAACTTATCATTTTAGTAAGTTCACCATTATTGACTACTTGAGATTCCTGTGTCAAACATGTTATGGTTGATTTCATTCTGACTATATTCTTAATTGATGTGTTTTCGCTAGGCTGCAGGGCACAAAAGCACAATCCTGTAATATCCGCATGTATTAATAAAGCGGTAACATGGAAGAGATAATTTTAAAAGATAAACACATGCATATTATATCATAATAATAAAAACCGGGTAGAGGCTGTCGCATTATAACATAGCTTCTCAAATGCGGAAATATAAAACAAGTTTATAAAAGAACACATAACATAACTGAAACATAAACCCAACCCGATGTCACATTACAGAGCTGGTATAACCATATTCCGAAACATTCGGATAAACAACATAAACTAAACAAAACTAAATTACGAGTAACGGCTCCTCAGAGTCACTCCTCAACAAGCTGCTCTCCGTCCTCTGCATATCGAAAAAGATACATGCAAGCAAACAACAAAAAACGGGGAGTAAAAACCATATATATATAAACATAGCGGCAACATGATAGTTGGCAAGACGATCATACAGCATGGCAAATATAACATACGTCATCATACCAACACAACAGTATATCACAAACATCTAACATACATAGTTATATAATGCAATGTGGCTCATTACTCCGAATGCATGTGGATCCAACTATACCGAGCATACGACTTTGGTGTTACATGTCCACATTGGCCAATAAGCACCAACGCCGGCAGTCCCCAACACAGGTGGACCCCTTGGATAGCCGACGCACCATACTCTCGGACGACCTCCCCTAACTGTCGTGCCTCCCCTAACAACTTCATGCATGATGCATGCATACAAACAAACAATCATTTGACCACCACCTCCATCAACACCATTTATTATGGCTTATCGTCTTTGGCCAATAAGCACAAAGTTAACATCATCTTTAGTCTTTTAAGCTTTAACATTAAACAACACTTTGACTATTAAGCACCAGAGCTCAACACCTCGATTACTCGGCTATCGAGGCCCCCTTGGCCACTCGGCTACCAAGGTACAACATCAACAACACCTTGACCACTCGGCTATCAAGGCCCCCTTGGCCACTCGGCTACCAAGGTACAACGTTAACATCAACACCAAGGTAGCATGAGTGCTCCCTGTTAAGAACAGTCGTGCTCAATGGAGCGTGGCCATACGGTTTCTGGGCAGAAGGGTTGAAGAACCCTTACTGAGTTTCTAGAGCATTCCAGGATCATTCCTATTGGCATTTAACTATCCATTAGTCAGTTTCTTTATTCTTAGCTAATTCTGTGTCTTACACTTATGGGAAATTAATCCTTTAGTCACAGCTTCGTTATTAATGTCCCTAAAACACTCACTAATCAATCCTAGGGTCTTTAACTAAGCCCTATGATCATAACCTTGCCTCACATACTATATTCATGTCTTTCATCATTAACAAGCCCTATTAATTAACTAGAGATGTATTAACATCATTGTTGGCATTAACATTCTAAACAATCAACACTCATTCAGAGCACATCATCATCATCATCATCATCATAATAGCATTCTCATCAAAACATTATCATAATCATAACATTCATTACATCATGAAACATCATACATAAATAGGCATACCGATTATCAAGGCAACAACATACAATAGCATACAACATCAATTAGACAATTAGCATGCAAACGGGTCATGGGTTAGCCCTCATCTAACGCTACCCCATTGCCTACATGTTCATACTAGCCATTCTCCCTATACCTGGTATGAAGATCAAACCCCGAAAGCAAACCGGTCGCGTTCCCTCAAGCGGCTCGACGGGTTCCTCAAGCCTTAGCCAAACAAGAAGAGGACAACCAATTAGTCTCTAGATCTAATAATAGAGAAGAGACTAAGAGAGAGGGATGAATGTAACACCCCGTTTTCTCGCGTCTTGACCGGTAATTATATTTTATATTATTACCCGGGATCTAGAAAATGATTTTGAGGAAAACAAAATCATAGTTGAAACCTTCTATATTGAAGGAAGCAACGGTTAAATTTTGGGCTTAAAACTCAGACGGAAACCGGTCTGCGTTTTTACTGACAATATAATTTTATACCGGCAGAAAACCTTAATTTCGGTCCGAAAACGAAAAATTTCAAAACGTTGCCACTTATTGGGGACAATATATATTTCAAGAATTTCTACCCCAAAATAAAATATTCTATTTTATCGGGTGAAATTTTAGCTAAAAACGATCGAAAACCCTATTCGGGTAAATCGACAGAGCTGGAAACGGATCTGCAGAGGTGTGTCAGAGGATAGGAGTGATGACTCAACTTGGACAACTCACCCTAGTGAGTCATCTGGTGGCTCACCACTTGTCATTATGACTTTAGATATTTTACAAAATATCTATACGTGGAAAAGTCCATAATACCCTTAAGTTCCATAACTAATTCCCAATGTGTCCCAAGATATTTTTGGACCCCAAATTCATCTCCAATTTTGTGCAGCCCCTCCACTAAACCAAACTCATTTCATTTTGCTTTTATTTCATCATTTTTCTCTCAAAAACCCTAATCGGGTAAACAACAGAATCGGTTACGGATGCGCAGAGATACACCGGGAGACAGAACGGCGAGTCATCCATGATGACTCACAGGAGATGAGTCATCATGGTGAGTCATGGTAGTGACTCACCTCCCTCATCAATGCTCATAATTGCTAATACTATAATATCTAGATACTTATGCGTTAACCTAACCTATGTCTAGTTAACATCAACCATGGTTCACAAGGCAATTGCAAAATGACTTCTCTTCCTCCATGTGGTGCATAATTCGGCCACATCACCCTAAGAGCACCTTCACCACATAAACTTACATAGCTGGATGATTAATGAAACTAGCCATATTAAAGTATAGTATTTTCATAAACTAACTTAACCAAGCTTTGGTCAATTTTCACCATGGTTCTCATTTAATATTAACAAAACAATTTCCTCCTCACTCAACCACATCATACATGGCCTCATTCTCTCTCACACACTCATCTTCACTTCATTTCATTTCTTACACTTTCCTACACAAAAACTCTTACATTCTTCATCAAAATTTTTAAAGGAACTCTAAGTTCTTGTTGGTTTCTTGAAATTTCAAAGGTATAGCCTTATGATCTATGATCATGCCTCCACTTCTCATCACAAGTTTTCTTCTTAAATCCATGTTTTCTTCAAGTTCAAATTCCTAGATCTAGTTTTTCAAATAATTCTAGAAAATCATAGAAAAATCATTTTAATGTGAGATCAATTTCTATGATCTCCATATTTTCGATCTACTTCGAGGAGTATCCCACCGCCAATCTGAGACGGGGACTAATCTATGATCTCCATATGACTTCTATATTCATCATCCAAGAGCTTAAAAAATTTAGAGATCCCTAGCTATTTCTTTTTGAGTTGGCCGAACCTATGCTCAAATGGGTTTAAATGATTTTCTTCAATCTTTAACTTGATTTCTTGTTGGTTGTTCATGGCTAGGTTTGGTTGGTTCAAACCTTGAGGTTTTAGGTGAACAACATCCTTATACTACTTGACTTTCAAGTGATCAACATAGGTATGTGGGAGATTACCACTATCCGACCTTAATGTAGATATGTTGATGGTTTAGTTAGTGTCTATATAATCTTGTAATTCATAAGTGTGAAATTTGTATATTTATTTGTCTATGTGTGTGATCCTTTTGGAGGATTTGGTTGATGCTTCGTTGTGATATATGTTGGTTTCGATCCTAATAATTTCTAATTGGAACCTTGGTTGTTGTTTGATTGATTTGTTAAAAAAAATGCCTAACATGATCATTTAAAGCCATTCGGCCATGACTGCTTTAATGGGTTCCATGATGATTTAATTTGTTTGGATAATTTTTATAAAGATTGAATGAATATATAAGATTATAGAAATTGGTTTGGATTGATTTGGATGTGTATATTGAAAGATATGAATTTATGAGTCCTTAGGGACTAATATGTAATTTCTGAGAATTTCAGTGGCTGTACTGAAATTCATATTCTTGTATGTTAAGATTGTAGTCCTTGATGAGATAAAACCATAGAAATTGGTTTGGTGTTAATTGGATTAATACATAAAAAGATATGAGCTTTTTAATTAATAAGGATCTATTTGCAAATATCGTAAAATATGGGACAGAAATGTAATTTCGGGAATTTTTATGAGGACTGCAAAAATATTTCTATAGAAGTTAGTTTGGTGTGATTTGAAGTTATAAATAAAAAGTTACAAGGTTTTAAGTAAATAAGGACCTTTTTGCAATTAATGAAAGTTTAGGGATTAAACTATAATTTTTGAAAATAATTATAATTGGACAGTTAGAAACTGTTTTTCATACCTATCTAACTTTCCTAAAACTCCAAAATGAGTTTTGGACTACTAGAGTTTAAAATCGTTGAAAAAGGATTTACGCGATTTACAAACTTAATGACGTTCGATCAAATTTCTTGGAATTTCGTATAAATAGGGAGTAAGATGTAAAATCAGTGTTTCAAAATTTTCACATGAGTATTATAACCTAGGTGAGTAATATATTTGAGGTGAAGAACCATATTTTCAAAAGTATGACTTTTGGGCCTAAATTGAGTAAAAAGCGGCGAAACCGTCGTCAAGCGTTTTTAAAGATTTTTGAGAAAATATTTCAAGAAATTTAATAACTATGTACCATTGATTGACTTATGGTCAAAATGATTTGATTTTTATCTAAAGGTTTGGTTTTAAGCAAAAAGAGGATTTTAGTCTTGAAGACTAGTATTTCAAGTAAATGGAAAACCTAAGTCGAGGATGACTTAGTGAAAATATGAACTTAATGATTTATGACTTATGGTGAAGCAAGACCATTTGTCGTAAAGTGTGGATAATTCAATATCCATACCTCCATAAGATTTAATGGACTAAAAGTTATTTGATTTCTTGGAAGCCAGGAGAAAGGCTCCATTAGAAAAGTGTAAAGAAATAAATGATTGGACTGTCGATCCAATTTCATAATGTGTTAGGACTTGTAAGCAAGTGCCTTAAAACATCTTTACACAAACATGGAAAGTTTTCTTGGGAACCGTAGTTCAACAAAGGACCGGTGATATGGACCCGAGAATATCGTCCGTTAGAGATTGACATCAAATGGATTGTAGTGGAATCACGAGGTTATCCTATGGATAGACCAATTGGACGTATTCCGGCAATTTTGCCCAAATACATAGTTGATACTATGTTCAGAAAGGCCATTGTGCCAAGGAAGCCAAGCTTCCCAGTAGTAGAGGTTTCATAAAGAGCCCGATGTTTCACAGAGAGAGATCACATGTGATTATGATAGTACGTACATTATGATTATGATTTGAGCCTTCTGTGCCATGATAGCCACACATGGTGCCTGAAGGTGGCCGTAGATGAAACCTGAACTAACCATTCCTTTCCAAAATATCAAATTACCATTGAGTTTGGTATAGTATATTCTTGGAGTTTTGAGTTCAGAATTAAAATGGGAGATAAAAGGAATATATGACTGTTGTATTATATATTTGTGATTCGTACTACTGCATGTCTGCCTTATGTATAAGATAAATGGAAATCTCACATCTTTATTTTTATATTGCCACGTCAAGATGACACTTGACTGATTCATCATAGAGATTGAGGTTCGAGCATGCGGACGTTATGGTGGAATTTCTAGTGGACGTCTTCAGACTTCAGAGGGCTCAAGGCGATGGTATTAGGGTTTCAGTTATGCCTAATTTCTTTTCTTGAGATAGGCATGATAGTCGATAGTTCGTAAGTTATGATTTTTCCTTTGAAAGGGAAATGACTTAGTCTGAGAATTAATTTTGTAGTGACTCTAGTAGTGTCTTTTGCAATGAAGTCGGTAGTGAACTCAAATAGAGTTTCCACTAGATCTCGTTAGTTCGGTTTATCCTTCTCACGATGTACGAGAAAGGATTGTCTTTTCTGTTTTAGTTTGGCCAGTTGGGTATGTTTGGGAATTAATGTAACTGTCTATGGAGCTGCGACTCCAAGTATCTTATATTTTAGGACCTGTGTCTCCATATCTTTATGTTGAGTCTGTATATCTTTATGACTTCTGTCTATAAGTCGGGTTGAATTTTTATGTAAGTGATTTTTTTTTGAACTAATAATCTTATTATGATTATGAAACATGTTGTTGAACTTTTACCTTATTCCAACTAATTATATTTATGATTTATGAAAAATAAAAATTACCCCATTCGAATATAGCCAATTTTAAGTAAACTGCTTTTCGGCCTTAAAATGTCACGTACGATATAGCACTCGAGAAGGGTGTTATATTTTTTGTATCAGAGCTGGCCGAGTCTTTTGGGCTTGGGGTTTAGGTCTATCGTCGTTTGTATTGTGTTTCTCTGGTGGTGTGTTGTGTTGTTTTGTGTTCTTGGTTCTATGAAGAACCAATGTTTGAAAGGATAATGACTTTAGTCTATCCTTGGCTGTGTTTATGTTCTTCATGACGTTGTTCCGAAAGGATACCACATTATTTGTTGATCTTTTCATTATTATTCCTAAGGAGGAATAATATTGGATAGATTTTGATGTATTGCTTTCTTCCTAGTTCTGACTACCATGCTTTGATTAGAAAATCATGGTTCGTCTTGGAACAAGTGGATCTGGTTCAGCAAGCAAGAATTTTGCGGATATGGTTGCAGCTGTACAAGTTCAGAGGGAGCTAGCAACAACTGTGTCATGTCAGAACGAGGAAATTGCTGAGAGGCGAGGATTAGCTGAGTTCTGCCGTAGTAACCTACCTCAATTTGATGGTGAGCTCAAACCGGAGAAAGCTGGGCTCTGGATTAAGGAAATAGAAAGGATCTTTAGAACTAAGGAATACCCTGATAGTCGGAAGGTGGCTTGTGCAACATTTCTGTTGGTAGGAGATGCTGGATTTTGGTGGAGAGAAACTAGCCAGCTGTTAGTGGCAAGACTGGAAGCGATCACCTGGATGGTGTTTCAGAGTAGATTTCTGGAGAGGTATGCTTCCACTGAAGTGAGTCGTGCAGAGGAGATTGAATTCCTGCAGCGCGGACAAGCTAATATGACAATCGCTGCATATGCGGCTGAGTTGGAAGAGTTGATTAAGTTTAAAGAGCTGTATTTGAAGGATGCCGATGAAGGACGAACTTGTAGGAAGTTAGAGGAAAATCTGAAAGTTGAAATGATGAAGACTATCATGTCATTGAAACTACTGCAGTTTCCAACCTTAATGGATAAGTGTCGAGTTTCTCGAGATCCGGAGAAGGGTAAAAATAGAAAGGGGAGTTATGGACCTTTGAGGTTCAGAGATAACAAGAAGTTACAGGAGAACCCGTATGCAAGAATAATACGGATAACGCCACAAAAGAGATCTGTTGGTAACAGCATCGGGGGTTCTGGATCGTCTAGGAATCTTCCCCAGAGGTGTAAGAGATGTGGCATGGGTCACGCTATGAGAGACTGTCGGAGTAAAGATTTTATCTGTTTCAAGTGTGGCAAGCCAGGGGATACCTCTAGAGATTGTGGGAAGCTTAAGGCAAGAACTTGATTTTGGGATAGTATGTTAAAGGGGAGGATCCGCAAAGGTGTAAAGTGTAAACCAGTGGTTATTCATAATGGGTGACACTTTCGTAATAAGTTAGGCTGAAGTATCACAATCGGATAAATACTTTTAAAGTGAAATGTGTTATAGAAAGTAGACTTTTGACTATACTGTTAATTCACATAGAAAATCATTTTGATTTCCTATGACCGTGTAAAATACTCGGTGTATTTATCTATGTACTATCTAAGTTTATTGTCAACCTGTTTTGAGTTAGTTTTGTTGCATCGTTGCATCTTTTATTGTCTTTGTTGTATGTGAAACGATCAGAATTTGTATTCTTTGTTATCCGTTAATAGGGTTACTTTTATAGTTTCTTAATAACTCATTCTAGTCGGAAAACTTTATTTGGATACTTCTGCATTGTGGAGAATTGAGTTTCGTAAACTCAATCGTCTGTTTTTCACAAATGAGCACAATTGAGAAATGGAGTGAGCTCTTGCAGATCATATCTGGTTAGTCTATGTGGGTAAAGAGTTATAAATTTTCTAGCAGATGAAAATTTTGCCAATTCATTCTGTTGTTGTGACAAACGAGTTGGAGTTACTTTAAGTGAGGAAACTCGTAAATTCTTTTACTGTGGTTTTCTAAAAAACCAAGAGTAATTTTGACTTGAGTCTTAGACTCTTGGAAAGAAAGAGAATCACTGCCTTCAAAGATTTTTCCTTCGAAGCGAGTTCTTGTGGGAAGAGTAGCTTTATTAGAGTCATTTTTTGTAAATCTGTACCGGCCGGGCACTTTACATTCATGAATCTATTAAAGAACTTTTTCACATATGAGAATATTCTTTGTTTTTCTATTCATTCTACTTTATTCTTTCTTGTGAGAGTGAAGTTTTGAGAATTATTTTCTCTCTCAGAAAAAAATTCTTGTTCGAATTCTAAGTTCTTATTTACCGCTGGTGTGTTAGAATCGCCACCGGAAATAGAAGTCAAAGTTTGGTATCAATTAAATTTGCAAATATATCGGAAGTTCATGTATTTCATTCTATTGACATTCGAATCATTCGAGTGTGCTTCGAGTCTTGAGAGTTTAAAAAGGTGTTTGCCTGATTTGTTTTACCAGGAGGTTTAACGAATACAGTGTAAGTCAGAGCGATGGTCTAATATCAGAAATAATTCACATCATGTTTCGAGAAACGAGTATGTTGTATATCTAGAGCATGGAATAGAAGAAATGATATCGTGTTCGTTTTCCTTAGATAAGTAAATTTCGGGGACGAAATTCATTTTAGAGGGGTAGTATTGTAACACCCCGTTTTCTCGCATCTTGACCGGTAATTATATTTTATATTATTACAGGGGATCTAGAAAATGATTTTGAGGAAAACAAAATCATAGTTGAAACCTTCTATATTGAAGGAAGTTACGGTTAAATTTTGGATTTAAAACTCAGACGGAAACCGATCTGTGTTTTTACTGACAATATAATTTTATACCGGCAGAAAACCCTAATTTCAGCCTGAAAACGAAAATTTTCAAAATGTTGCCACTTGTTGGGGACAATATATATTTCAAGAATTTCTACCCAAAAATAAAATATTCTATTTTATCGGGTGAAATTTTAGCGAAAAAACGGTCGAAAACCCTAATCAGGTAAATCGACGGAGCTAGAAACGGATCTGCAGAGGTGTGTCCGAGGATAGGAGTGGTGACTCAACTTGGACAACTCACCCTAGTGAGTCATCTAGTGAGTCACCACTTGTCATTATGACTTTAGATATTTTACAAAATATCTATACGTGGAAAAGTTCATAATACCCTTAAGTTCCTAACTAATTCCCAATGTGTCCCGGGATATTTTTGGACCCCAAATTCATCTCCAATTTTGTACAGCCCCTCCACTAAACCAAACTCATTTCATTTTACTTTTATTTCATCATTTTTCTCTCAAAAACCCTAATCGGGTAAACAACGGAATCGGTTACGGATGCGCAGAGATACACCGGGAGACAAAACGCGAGTCATCCATGATGACTCATAGGAGATGAGTCATCATGGTGAGTCATGGTAGTGACTCACCTCCCTCATCAATGCTCATAATTGCCAATACTATAATATCTAGATACTTATGCGTTAACCTAACCTATGTCTAGTTATCATCAACCATGGTTCACAAGGCAATTGCAAAATGACTTCTCTTCCTCCATGTGGTGCATAATTCGGCCACATCACCCTAAGAGCACCTTCACCACAAAAAATTACATAGCTTGATGATTCATGAAACTAGCCATATTAAAGTATAGTATTTTCATAAACTAACTTAACCAAGCTTTGGTCAATTTTCACCATGGTTCTCATTTAATATTAACAAAACAATTTCCTCCTCAATCAACCACATCATACACGGCCTCATTCTCTCTCACAAACTTATCTTCACTGCATTTCATTTCTTACACTTTCCTATACAAAAACTCTTAAGTTCTTCATCAAAATTTTCAAAGGAACTCTAAGTTCTTGTTGGTTTCTTGAAATTCCAAAGGTATAGCCTTCTGATCCATGGTCATGCCTCCACTTCTCATCACAAGTTTTCTTCTTAAATCCATGTTTTCTTCAAGTTCAAATTCCTAGATCTAGTTTTTTAAGTAATTCTAGAAAATCATAGAAAAATCATTTTAATGTGAGATCAATTTCTATGATCTCCATATGACTTCTATATTCATCAATCAAGATCTTGAAAAATTTAGAGATCCCTAGCTATTTCTTTTTGAATTGGCCGAACCTATGCTCAAATGGGTTTAAATAGTTTTCTTCAATCGTTAACTTGATTTCTTGTTGGTTGTTCATGGCTAGGTTTGGTTGGTTCAAACCTTGAGGCTTTAGGTGAACAACATCCTTATACTACTTGACTTTCAAGTGATCAACAAAGGTATGGGGGGAGATTACCACTATCCTACCTTAATGTAAATATGTTGATGGTTTATTGAGTGTCTATATAATCTTGTAATTCCTAAGTGTAAAATTTGTATATTTATTTGTCTATGTGTGTGATCCTTTTGGAGGATTTGGTTGATGCTTGTTTGTGATATAAGTTGGTTTTGATCCTAATGATTTCCAACTGGAACCTTGGTTGTTGTTTGATTGATTTGTTAAAAAAAAAATGGCTAACATGATCATTTAAAGCCATTCAGCCATGACGGTTTTAATGGGTTCCATGATGATTTAATTTGTTTGGATAATATTTATAAATATTGAATGAATATATAATATTATAGAAATTGGTTTGGGTTGATTTGGATATGTATATTGAAATATATGAATTTATGAGTCTTTAGGGACTAATATGTAATTTCTGAGAATTTCAGTGGCTGTACTGAAATTCATATTCATGTGTGTTAGGATTATAGTCCTTGATGAGATAAAACCATATAAATTGGTTTGGTGTTAATTGGATTAATACATAAAAAGATATGAGATTTTTAATAAATAAGGACCTGTTTACAAATATTGTAAAATATGGGACAAAAATGTAATTTCTGAAATTTTTATGACGACTGGAAAAATATTTCTATAGAAGTTAGTTTGGTGTTATTTGAAGTTATAAATAAAAAATTACAAGGTTTTAAGTAAATAAGGACCTTTTTGCAATTAATGAAAGTTTAGGGACTAAACTGTAATTTTCAAAAATAATTATAATTGGACAGTTAGAATCATACCTATCTAACAGTTCTAAAACTCCAAAATTATTTTTTGGACTATTAGAGTTTAAAATCGTTGAAAAAGGATTTATGTGATTTACAAACTTAATGACGTTCGGTCAAATTTCTAAGAATTTCGTATAAATGGAGAGTAAGTTGTAAAATCAGTGTTTCAAAATTTCACATGAGTATTATAACCTAGGTGAGTAATATATTTGAGGTGAAGAACCATATTTTCAAAAGTATGACTTTTAGGCCTAAATTCAGGTAAAAGCGGCGAAACTGTTGTCAAGCGTTTTTAAATTTTTTTGAGAAAATGTTTCGAGAAATTTAATACTTATGTACCATTGATTGACTTATGGTCAAAATGATTTGATTTTTATCTAAAGGTTTGGTTTTAAGCAAAAGGAGGATTTTTGTCTTCAAGAGTAGTATTTCAAGTAAATGGAAAACATAAGTCGAGGATGACTTAGTGAAAATATGAACTTAATGATTTATGACTTATGGTGAAGCAAGACCATTTGTCGTAAAGTGTGGATAATTCAATATCCATACCTCCATAAGATTTAATGGACTAAAAGTTATTTGATTTCTTGGAAGCCAAGAGAAAGGCTCCATTAGAAAAGTGTAAAGAAATAAATGATTGGACTGTCGATCCAATTTCATAATGTATTAGGACTTGTAGGCAAGTGCCTTAAAATATCTTTACACAAACATAGAAAGTTTGCTTGGGAACCGTAGTTCAACAAAGGACCGGTGATTTGGACCCGAGAATATCGTCCGTCAAAGATTGACATCAAATGGATTATGGCGGAATCACGAGATTATCCGATGGATAGACCAATTGGACGTATTCCGGAAATTTTGCCGAAATACATAGTTGATACTATGTTCAGAAAGGCCGTTGTGCCAAGGAAGCCAAGCTTCCTAGTAGTAGAGGTTTCATAAAGAGCCCGATGTTTCACAGAGAGAGATCACATGTGATTATGATAGTACGTACATTATGATTATGATTTGAGTCTTATGTGCCATGATAGCCACACAAGGTGCCTGAAGGTGGGCATAGATGAAACCTGTACTAACCATTCCTTTCCAAAATATCAAATTAGCTCCGATGTTAGAATCGGATATTCATTGAGGCTGTGTAGGAATGGGACTATACGGTTTCAATCAGTTTCTCTCTATTCCCATCCTCGATGGACAAACTGTGTCCGGCATGCTTGATAAGCTTACCGTTGAGTTTGGTATACTATATTCTTGGAGTTTTGAGCTGCAAAATTAAAATGGGAGATAAAAGGAATATATGATTGTTGTATTATATATCTGTGAGTTGTACCACTACATGTCTGCCTTATGTGTAAGATAAATGGAAATCTCATCTCTTTATTTTATATTGCCTATGTCGGCTGGCTATGTGCTTTCTGTATTCTATTGAGAAGATTGAGACGTCAAGATGACACTTGACTGATTCATCATAGAGATTGAGGTTCGAGCATGTGGACATTATGGTGGAATTTGTAGTGGACATCTTCAGACTTTAGAGGATGGGACTATACGGTTTCAATCGGTTTCTCTCTATTCCTATCCTTCGATGGACAAACTGTGTCCGACAGCTTGATAAGCTTACCGTTGAGTTTGGTATAGTTTATTCTTGGAGTTTTGAGTTGCAGAATTAAAATGGGAGATAAAAGGAATATATGATTGTTGTATTATATATCTGTGAGTCGTACCACTGCATGTCTGCCTTATGTGTAAGATAAATGAAAATCTCACCTCGTTATTTTTATATTGCCTATGTCGGCTAGCCATGTGCTTTCTGTATTCTATTGAGAAGATTGAGACGTCAAGATGACACTTGACTGATTCATCATAGAGATTGAGGTTCGAGCATGTGGACGTTATGGTGGAATTTCTAGTGGACATCTTCAGACTTCAAAGGACTCAAGGCAATGGTATTAGGGTTTCAGTTATGCCTAACCTTTCTTTTCTTGAGATAGGCATGATAACCGATAGTTCGTAAGTTATGATTTTTCCTTTGAAAGGGGAATGACTTATTCTGAGAGTTACTTTTGTAGTGACTTTAGTAGTGTCTTTTGCGATGAAGTTGGCAGTGAATTCAAATAGAGTTTTCACTAGATCTCGTCAGTTGGGTTTATCCTTCTCACGATGTACGAGAAATGATTGTCTTTTCTGTTTTAGTTTGGTCTAGTTGGGTATGTTTGGGAGTTAATGTAACTGTCTATGGAGCTGCGACTCCAAGTATTTTATATTTTAGGAGCTGCGTCTCCATATCTTTATGTTGAGTCTGTATATCTTTATGACTTCTGTCTATGAGTCGGGTTGAATTTTTATGTAAGTGATTTTTTTTTTGAACTAATAATCTTATTATGATTATGAAACATGTTGTTGAACTTTTACCTTATTCCAACTAACTATATTTATGATTTATGAAAAATAAAAATTACCTCATTCGAATATAGCCAATTTTAAGTAAACTGCTTTTCGGCCTTAAAATGTCACGTACGATGTAGCACTCGAGAAGGGTGTTACAAATATGTTACCTTAAACGATACTAGCTCACGTGACTACTCTCCCAAACGGACTCACAAATTCCAAGAACTTCAAGGGGCTCAAAGGAAGGAAAGGGGAAGAGGTTTTTGTCGCACTAGGATTGCCCAATGTGTCAAAATAGGGTTTCATATGAAAACCCTCGTGCACTGCTCTCTATTTATAAGCATTCAGACCTGAGCACGACCGTGCTCGCCACTAAGCACGGCCATGCTTAACGTGAGCAATGGGTGGCCATGCTTAACCTGAGCAATGGGTGGTCCTCACTTAAGCACTGTTAGACAAAAACAACGTTAACGAGTGCCTTGAGCACGGCTGTGCTCCCCACTAAGCACGGTCGTGCTTGTGGCTCAGACAGCCACCAAGCACGCGCCTTGAGCATGGGCGTGCTGATACATGAGCACGGCCGTGCTCATGCATCAGAAAGGGATTTCTCACTTGAAAAGTACCATTTAGCCCTTCATAACACTTCTAAGGTCAAACATAACACACATACAATCACTTAAAGGCTTAACACGAAAAACGGAGTGTCACAATTGGAAACATACACATTAGATGAGTGATTAATATAACCAAGATAGTTATGATCTGTGTGTTAGCTTCCCTTTAAGAGCATGTTTGGGAACGCTTATTTTTTTAGATTGTAGTTGTTTTACCCCCAAAAAGCTGTTTTCAAAATAATCTAGCATGTTTGGCACTTTGCTTAAATTTATAGAAAAGCTTTTTTTAAGAAAAAAAAGTTGATTTATGCCATCTAGTTTATTCTAGCTTAAGATTGTTGTGATTTGATTATTTTTAATTCTCAAAACTCTCTTCCCTGTTTACCCCTGCAAAACTAACTTCTAAACAAATATTATTAAATTGTACAAATAGGTTCATAGCCTTTTTTGTAATTTACTACATAAAAGTGATTTTTTTTTTCACCACTCAAACGAAATAGATTATCTTAAAATCGCTTTTCAGCAAATAGACCCAAGCAAAAACAGATTCTGATTATAATCGATTAATCGATTATCACAATAATCGATTATACAAAAATCGATTATCAGCATAATCTTTTTTTTTTCCAACTTTCTCAAACACACTCTAAGTATTTGTTTTTGATATGATCTGTGTGTTAGCTTATCTTTAAGAGCATGTTTGGGATAGCTTATTTTTAAGCATTTCATTTGTTTTAGGGCCATTCAACTGTTTTGTGAATTAGGCATTGTGTTTGGGGAAAAAAACTGAAATGTTAAAAAAACTGTTTTGTAGGGTTTTCAGCTGTTTTATGATAAGCTGCCTTGGTGAGCTGTTTGCTTAAATTATTTTAGATGATTCACAACCATTTTTGTTCTTTCCGTTTTTGCCCCCACCCAGTTCTTTCCATTCTTTCTTCACAACTAGTGTCAGCTACCTTAGAACAAGTAGAAGCATATCATGAAAATCAAAACTCATACAAAGGATAACATTCTTAAATCTGAAAATAAAAAACCTAGATCTGAGAGGAGCATCGCCGGAACCACCGCTTGCGTTAGCCACCAATCGCCGGAACCACCGCTTGCGTTAGCCACCAATCCATGCAAGGGAGGAGATGAGAGGTTTGCTTACGGGTCTGGGGTGAGGGGTGAGGTTCAAAGTGAAATTGTGAGGGAGAATGATTGCCATGGTCGCTACCTCCAAGCATGGCCGCAACTCCGGTGCACGGCGGAAACTTCATAGGCACTCCTGTGTTAGAGCTCATGGCCGCACCTTAGGGGACCTCCCACTGATGGATGGGAGAAAGGGTTGAACAAAGAACAGAGAAGGGAGCCAAGTGAAGGGAGAAATAGAGAGAAAGGGGAAGTATGAAGGGAGAAACAGGGAAGAGTGAGTGTGGGGAGAGATCTGGTGAAAGAAATTTTGAGAGAGTGAGGTGAAAGTGGTTGAGAGAAAATGATAAATGGAGTTGCTATTTTTTTTAGGGTGAGACGAGAGAATAGTAGAAGGTTCTGGAGAATTTAATTTGATTGAAAGACAATTTTTTTTGAATAAGAATTGGGTCTTCTATCAGGCCAAACGGTAAAAATTATAAACAAATAAATCTAATCATAAGAAAAATCCAATATTATAAACAAATAAAAATTGATTATTTTTGTACCATCCCAACGAAATAGATTATCTTAAAATCACTTTTCAGCAAACATACCCAAACAAAAACAGATTTTGATTATAATCGATTATCACAATAATCGATTATTTGAAAACAGATTATCAGCATAATCTTTTTTTTTTCCAGCTTTCCCAAACACACTCTAAGTATTTGTTTTTAACATCAGCTGCAGGACCCGTAATATCATAGCTTCCAAGACCAATCAATAACTTTGGTTAGTTATCATTAAACTCTGGGATTTTTTGTGTCTTCCTTTTTATTATTGTTATTTATGTATAATTATTATATTATTATTTTTAAATACACAATTGGCCTAATTTATTAAACGTCTAATCTTTTCCGATATGTTATATCGGGTTATTGCTTTCTGAATTTAATTTGATAGAGGCCCAATTGTTAGGTGTTTCATATACTCATGTTCGTAGGGAGGGTAATAAAGTAGTCCATGATTTAGCTAAATATGCTTTAAACCATTAGGCATGGTAACGGGGCGGGGCGGGGGAGGTTTTTGCCTTCCCCATCCCCGCCCCCACCTCCCCACCCGAACCCCGGCCCACCCAAATCCCCATCGGGGGTGGGAAAATCGCCTTCATCCCCGCCCCCGTTGGGGGTCGGGTTTCCCCGCCCCGCCCAGCCCAGTAAAATGCATAAGAACAGTCCCAGCAGAAAAAAATGCAAATCAGATCTGAGAAAATAATTATCATTCATCATCTAACAAGTTTATTCTATCTCAATTACAAAATCATATATACACAAGTTGAACTAAAATACACTGAGCAAGAGGAAACAATATACAAGATTCTTGAGCAAGAGGACACCAGAGCAAACACAACAAAGTATCATAGCATACAAATTCAAATCTGATAAAAGGAACTATACAATAAAACACACAAAATGCAGAGACAAGGAAACACAGAAAATGCTTCCTCTCTAATTTCAAAAAAACCCAAAAAAACGCAAGCTTTTGTTGATGAAGGCGCTCGCAACAATGGAAACCCGAGACGAAATGGGGAGTCGATGGTTGCAGTGGACTTTGGTGATGGATAGGATAAAGAACAAATTGGCGGTGCGCAAAAAAGAGACGATATGTGAGTGGCTGGCGGTGGTCCTTCTTCTCTTCGTTTCGAGGCAAATGATTAGGTGGACGCCGCCACAAATGAAGGAGTGAGACGAGGCAGTCGAATAGATACGGTGGGAGGAGGCTAAGGCATGGAGAACAATAGGTGGGAGGAAAAGATAGGTGATGGAGGGTCTGAGAAGTGGAGAACGGCGATTGAGGGGAACAAGGGAATTGAAAGATGATAAAACCTAACTTATAATTAGGGGTAGTTAAGTAAATTCCTGGTAGCGGGGCGGGGGTGGGGGCGGGTTTGGGGTGGGTATTAGCATTCCCATCCCCGCTCCCGCCCCCGAATCCCGATTATGGAAACCGGGTTTTCCTTGAACCCGAACCCTGTCAAAACGGGGTTTCCCCGTTAAAATCGGGGCGGGGTTGGGCTGGTGCCCACGAATTTGGATTCTTTTGCCATGCCTATAAACCATCTTTATCAATATTGGATTGAGGAAATCCCTTCTACGGTGACCAATTGTATTTCTGCAGAGTTGGGTCTGGATATATAATAAAGTTTCTTTTTCAGCAAATTTTGTTTCCCCAATATCATATAATATATCCTTTAAAAATTAATATTTTATTTATCAATTTCTTTGACGAGTGCTTTAAGTTTTTATTTCCAAGAATAATAATGTGATTTTATTTCCAAAAACAATAGATATTATCAATCAATTAATTTGAACGACCTTTATGAAATTAACCTTTTCATTCTCTATTCATTTTTGTTTCATGATTAGGTTTAAAGTTAGGTTTACAATTGTTTTATTATCATAAGGGACAAACATTAAACA
This sequence comes from Echinosophora koreensis, assembly GCA_035048595.1. Lineage (NCBI taxonomy): Eukaryota > Viridiplantae > Streptophyta > Magnoliopsida > Fabales > Fabaceae > Echinosophora > Echinosophora koreensis. The sequence goes on from JAPCYP010000095.1 coordinate 406,119, forward strand.
GTTTGGAAAATAAAGGGTGTATTGGATTGAGATTTCAAAAGATTATTCTATAATTCTCATAAAAAAAAAGATTATTCTATAATTAAAAAAAAATTGTGGTATTCAATCAAGATTTTTAGGCAATTAATAATTTAAATAAATCTTGTGGTATTTAATTAGGACTATTAGGATTTTTTAAAGAGAATGTCCAAATCTAATGATATTTGTTAGAATATATGATCTTATCTTATCTTAGAGTGCATCTTATCTTATGTTAAAAGTATCTTGAATTATCTCACAGGATTAGGTTATTATCACTTTGTTACTATCATAATTAGTTTCTTAGTCAATTAGGATTAGGAGTCTTGTATCCATATAAATAGGGGTTAGTGCTTAAGGTTTTTGAACAACTTGATCATAATCAATCATAATCACATTTTAGAGTTTTCATTCTTTTTCTTCTCTTTCTCTATCTAAAACCCATAACTTCAACATGGTATCAGAGTCGTATCATCCTCCGTGACCTATTCCATTACTATTCCACTGCCGAGTTCTGCTAACTATGAAGGAACGCTAATAATCTTCTCGACCATAAAAAAATACCTGTCATTTTTCTCTCCTTCGTTGTGTTCTACTTTTCTAGCGCGTCCTTCACCTTTTCCGGCCACTGTCGCCACCACTGGAGAATTTTCCGGTGACCCTTTCTGGCAAAACCACCACCAACAAGTTCGCCCCCTTGTGATCTACCTGCTGCCAAAGTTTACGCTTCAAAGACCATGCCACGTGCTCCCACGCTCTGTTTCTGTCGAGTGCCTTTTTCGAGTTTCAAAGAAATCTCGGTCGCACGTGACGGCGCATCCGGCCACGTCTCCGGCCACCTAAACCGGCGCTCAGATTGCCAGACCAAGCTGGTCCTATTTCTGGCCTTGCTTTGTTGATTCGAGCGATGACCACCCACCTTTTCGCTTCATCAGCCCTCTTTGGTGCAGTTTTCTCTCTCTGCTTGGTTGGCTCATGGCTGGTCCGCTCATGGTTGAAACTATTCATAGCTGTTCTCCATAATAATTTTGGTTTTTATTTTTATTTTTTGGTTTCATGGTTGTCGTCACTCGTCAGGCTTCAGGCTTCCGGCTTGCCCATTGTTTTTATTTATCTTGTTGGCTTCAACATGGTATTCACAATTAATATAATTTCTGGTGGTTTAGCAGCTAACTTCTGGATGCAAGTTGTTGTTAGAACACAATTATGTTGTTTTGTTGGTTCCAAATTATAAACTTCATAATCATTCATTTATAGGATTATAAATATTAATATTTATTTTTTCTATGTTATACACTCTTGGTTTTTAATTAATTCAATTATTTAATATCAACACCATTATTAGTAAAATTACATTTTAAGGGTTATAAACACAACCAATGTTTATTTAAATTTACATTTGTTAGGTCTACGATTGTCTGACTTTGTGCTAAGTGTCTATCCCTTGTGTTTTGATAAATCCAAACATTAGACAAATGATTTTAAATGATCTATTTGAGCATAGCTAATTGCTGCTTGAGATGTGCAAGATATACAATCGTAGTACATATTAAACACCTCAAGCAAATTGAAGAACGGAAAGTTAGAAACCACATCATGCGTCTAAAAAAAGGATCAAGACTAGTTGAAGCAAGTGTCTGAACCATGATCAACCAGATAAAAGCACTCGGTTCAATCGTCTGATGGAAAGTTCAATGAAGATACTAAAGCATGTCATTAAGAAAGAAGGATTTCAAATCCACGACAAGTCTTTAGACTAGGATGATCATATTACTGAACAAAGAAGTACTTTGTGATGAATCAGGTCAAGAAATTTAGGGTTGAATTTTTTTTAAATATTTTATTAAATTAATAAAATATATATATATATATTTAGAATTACTAAAATATATTTATAATATATACACATATATATTTATAAGTATACTTTTGTAATCTTATCAGGGACGAGGACCCCGCGAGTTAGGGGTATTTTCCCCATCTCCATCCCTGAAATGCTTCGGGGGGATTTTCTTCCCCGTCCCCATCCTCGCGGGGAAAAAGTCCCCACCCGCAGGACTCCATTTAGGGCAATCCCCGCGAGGATTCCAATGATCAGATGGAAATTGTCATCACTAGGAAATTACCTCCCACCAAATAATATTATTTAAATACCTAAATCTGACAACAAAGTTGACACATTTCTCATATATGCCTAAGGTACATCAAATTCATGTCAAAATATAGTATAAGTCGATCTCCGTCCACACTCACGTTATTCTAGCTGTCCATACTAGATTACTAGGTATTCAAAAAATATTTAGTGTGTGTTTGGATAAGTGTTTGATAAAAGTGATTTTGAATGTAATTGATTTTACAAAATTGATTTGGTTAGAATTGAGTTTGAAGTGAAGTGGTTTATGTTCGAATGTTTTTATTCGGAAAGCAGGTTTGATATAAAACTTAGTGCATGTTTGGTTTCCCTTTTGCCTCCCACCAAACTCGCGTCCAGCAAGCAAACGTGCTTCTCAGGCAGCTACTCAGGTGTTTGGCAAGAATGTAGAAATGTGATTTTAGGGCTCCAAAATCGCGTTAAGTTGAAGCAGCAAATCCTAGCTTCTGATTAACATCAAATGCGATTTCACTCTTGATTTTGAGGTGAGTTCTCTTGTTCTCCTATTTACCGTTCATTTTGTTTGTCACCAAATCTCCAAATTTCATTCCAGGTAGGGGAGAGTAACTGTAGCTTCCAACCCTCATCTTGCTCACAACATTTCTATCCTAGATGCGTGAAAGGATTGAATAAGAAGAAAAATAAACATGGAAGATTGGAGATCAAAACTTTACCTGTTACGCACCACCGTCAACATTACTCGAGAAACTTCTCCCTTGGTAGGTAGGGTTTTCTTTGTACAATGTGGCCAAGGCTTAGTTTAGTTCATTGGATGGGCTTTTAATTGGGCTTATAGTTGTTTCCTTCAAACTAATTTTTCTCTAGACCATGTATAAGAATAAATAAGCCATCAACATATATCACCTATATTTCTAGCAGGACCATGTATATGTTGTTGTGTTATTCAGGATTTTCATTCAACTCTTTTTTTTTTTTGAGAGATAATTTTCATTCAATTCTAGTGTGTGTGTGTGTGTGTGTGTATATATATATATATATATATATATAAACCCGTTTTGGTAATTACACATCCAAAAGCAATTTTGATCCAAACTATCCAAACAACAATATTTGATAAAACTCACTTTTTCATGAAGATATCTAAACATAAATCACTTTACTCTCACTCACTTTTAACCAAAATAAATTATATAAAATCAATTTCATCCACTGCTTTCAGGACTTTCTATACCCACCAGTACGGATCCTGCATACAAATCTGTGTACAAGTACCTGAAATATTATAACCTGATATGTTATGAAAAATTTCAATATTGGAAGACAACTTCTACATAGAGCCACATTGATACATAAAATGGAATATTGCAAGTTAACCTTCCATATATGCAAGGATCTGTCATGGACCGATAAAAATAGCCACCAATTATGGTTGTTGACCCTGTTTTATTATCAATTTCAGAATGACTGTAACCGAGTTTAGCGAATATTGGGTCAATGGAATTGACAGAGGTGTTTCCTCCAGGAGGCTGGGCTGGATGAAAAAGAAGAGGACCCTCGTAGACTCGCCACCCATAGTTCTGACCCTTCTTAACCATATCAATCTCTTCATATTGATCCTATAAAGAAGAATACAATAGAAGGTAGAGAAAGATGATAAGGAAGCAAGAACTTCATATTAAAAAACATTAAGTCTCACATATTAAATTGGATCATTGAATATGTCATCCCCATATTTGGATTTCCTGCGGTCGCTTATACTATGATTTAAGCAGAAATCGTGCATGGTTTCTAGAAAACAATGCATAAATTTTAGGAAATAATGCAGCGACTGCAGGGAATCCGGGACCCCCAAAAGAAGGATAACTGAACCTCTCCATAACCTCCACAGAGAAAATAGGATGGTCTTTTGGAATCAAAACTACAGCGCCAAGGATTCTTGAAACCAATAGCCCATATCTCAGGCTTAAGCTCCTTATCATTAACATATGGATTATCCGTAGGTATAGAATAATTTCCCCACAAGCCTTTGTCATCAATTTCCTTGGTACCTGCTAATAATGTCAATATAAAGTGATCATTGTAACTGATTGTGGTATCTATGAGTGAAAAGTCACATCGATCCTTCAAAGTTGCGACTCACGAGAAAGAAAAATCTCATTTTAGTCCCTTAGAATGTAAAAATCCAATCAAATTGGGGAATGGATTCTACGTGGTCACACAAAAAAGTGACTACATAAAATCCTGACCATAGATTACTTTTTGTGTAGGAGAAATATATTAATGCAAAAATAATTGTATGAGATCCTGAGCATAGATTAAGGTGACTGCACGAATGTAGGGAATCCCTGACCGTAGAGAATCTGGGTCCTCAAATTGATCCTTTCCTGGGAGATAAGATGAAAAACAAAAAGACCGATTTGACTGGTCTTTTACATTTCATGAACTAAAATGGGGTTTTTCTTCTCTCATGTGAAGTCACATCTTTTAGGTAACCAATTGACTATTCACTCTATATTTATTCAGGAAAGCATCACTATGGTCTTCATTTTCAGAATTATTTTCTTGGAGATTGCCTTCTCCAAGCTGCTCTTTACTTGAGGCTTCTACTTTGCATTTCTCCCAATTCCATTTGGAAAGCTTATCAAACTTCACATTTCTACTGATAAGAATCTTTTGTCTTTAAATTGTATATTTTATAGCCTTTAGAGTTGCTGCTATATCCCACAAAAATGCCAACTTTTTCCTTCTCATCCAGTTTCTCTCTTTTCACTTCCGGAACAAGAGCATAACATACATAACCAAATATTTTGAGATGCTCTACTGAAGATTTCCATCCGTACCATGCTTCAAAGGGTGTTTTGCCCTTCAAGGCTTTGGTAGGCAACAAATTCAGCAAGTATACTAAGGTGTTTACAACCTTAACCCAAAAAGTTTTAGGAAGACCTTTCTCAAAGAGCAAACACCGAGCCATCCCCATAACTGTCCTGTTTTTCCTTTCACTCACTCCATTTTGTTGAGGAGTGTAAGGAACCGTCAATTGATGATGGATTCCAGCCTGTTCACGAAATTTTTAAAATTCACCTGCTGTGTACTCAGTTCCATTATCAGACCTAAGCATTTTAATTTGACATTCAGCTTCATTTTCAACCATAAGCTTGAACCTCTGAAATGTAGCAAAAACTTTTGACTTTTTCCTTATAAAAAACACCCAGCTCATTCTTGTAAAATCATCTATAAACAACAGAAAATACTTGCTGCCATTTAAAGATGTTGTGCTCATTGGACCACACACATCAGTGTGTATAAGCTGTAATTTTTCAACAGCTCTCCATGGTGCTACAGCAGGAAATGGCAATCTACTTTGTTTTCCAAATTGACATACATCACACACATCAACATCATCTTGAATGGCTAGTAATTTTTCAACTAAATCATTTGAGCTCATTTGCTTCAAAGTGGAATAACTAAAATGACCAAGTCTTTTATGCCACAAAGAAGAATCGTCTACAACACTTGGAAAAGCATCCATAGCAGTTTGCTTCCACTCTATTGGAAAGCTTTTGCCTCTCATTTTAATAGACATTAGCTCACATCCAGAAGGGTCAAATATGGTGCATCTCATATCTTCAAAATGCAAAGCATAATTTCTTTCTAGCATTTGTCCCACACTCAAAAGACTTTGATTTATCTCAGGTACAAATAAAACATCATAAATATATTTGATTCCTGAGGGAGTTTCCACAGCAACAACTCCTTTGCCTTTGACATCAACACACTCTCCATTGCCAATGGTGACTTTAGAGTAGTAGGACTGGTCAAGCTCCTTGAAAATGCTAGCATTATGTATCATATGATTAGTGCATCCACTGTCTATTAGTCATGCTTCTTTGCTACTGCTTGCTGAATAACAAATAGCAACAAACAGCTGCTCCTCATCTTGTTGATGCTCAACAACTTGAGCTTGTTGTCCCTGTTGGTTTGCTTTATTTTCGAAAACCTTCTCCACATGACCAAGTTGATTGCAGGCCCTACATTTAACTCCTGGCCTGTACCAACAATACTTTTCTGTATGATTGTCCTTTTTACAATGGGGACAAGGTGAAAACTTTGTTTTCCAACCTCCTCCTTTGCTACCTTCCACTTCTTTTTTTCCTTTTCCTTTCTTCCCTCCAAATGGCTTTTTCCCATTACTACTAGAGCCTTGGGCTTTGCCTTTGGTGCTGGCCACAAAAGCACCTTCTACATTTTCTTCCATTCTCAAAGATCTTCTTTATTCAGTAGCTTGCAAAGCATTGACAAGCTCAGCAAGTGATATTTGAGAAAAATCCTTATTTTCTTCTAGAAAGGATATTTTTGACTCAAACCTCTCTGGAAGACACACTAGAATTTTTTCCACTGCCCGTTGATCACTAAGCTCCACACCTAGCAATCTAATTTGTGTGACCACCTTTGAAAGTCTGTCTGAAAACTCTTTAATAGTTTCAGCTTCTTTCATCTTCAATGCTTCAAATTCTCTCCTCAAGTTCAGCACCTGCATCCTCTTTGTTCTTTCAGTCCCTTGAAACTCCTCCTTCAGCTTGTCCCAAGCTTCTTTTGCAGTTTCAAGATTCAAGATCTTGATAAATACATCATCATGCAGTGCAGCATGTATGATGGCAAGTGAGGCCTTCCTTTGCCACTTCATCATTATGACTCCTTATCTGAGCTACTGTTGGGTTGTTTGGTAAAGGAGGTGGATTGCTGCCATATTCCACCACATCCCATAAACTCTGAGCTCTAAGATAGGTTCTCATTTTTGCTGCCCACAGATGATAGTTTTCTCCTGCAAATATAGGAGGTGGAGGTAAAGAGCTACTGCTGGAAGCCATTCTAGTGTTTGAAGGTTTTTTGTGGAGGTTTTCTTGCTGGTTTTCTCTCAACACAGACTTGCTCACCGATTTTTTTCACTCACAGACCCTTTAAGATTAATCAGACTCTTGATACCATGTTAGAAAAACAGAACATAGAAGGAACTTTTTTAGTTTCAGAATTCTGCAGGTTTTTGGGCAAAAATGGAAGAAGGAAGAAAAGGTCTCAATTCATTCACACACAATGTTCTGAACGTATACAAGCAGCAAAAAGAAAAGTGAAAGCAAAAGGCTAAGATAGCTGGCCTATAGAAAGTATAAAAAGGCTAAACTAAATCTCCCTAAAACAAGAGTTACCACTCCATTTTACCTAACCAAAAAGATTAAACAAAATATCTGATTTATCTTAAAGTATATAGAAAAATCTCAATTTCTAACAGAAACAAACCCACACCCACTTGAGAGTTAGTGCAAAAGACATAATAAGATGATGACTTGAGAAGATGTGATATGAAGAAGAGGAAGAGAATATTGTAAAGACCACTGCAATACATGGTATCACTGTTGAGGATGTGCATAAGGTAAAATGAAGTATTCAAGTATCTTCTATGACACAAACACTGATGGATTCATGGGCTTCAATATATTTAGCCAAATTAGTTGTATTATATATATATATATAACCTAAGATGGTTCATGGAAGACAGTCACAGGAAGCAAGCATATATTTAACTTGCCATTCAGTTACTTGTTACTCTACGTGGTCTTTATTGGAACTCTCATTAACAGAGTTGTTTATTCCATAAAATTTCTCAAAATTGCATGTGGAAGAAAGCATGTTAAGAAATAGCGATCACAGTGAATACTTGTTTTTTTTCCCTGGTACAACACCATGAATAATTCTATATTTGTGGATTCTGGGATGCAGCACTACCAAGTATGAACTAAGTTTTAATAGTTAAACCTCGATCAAGTAAATAGGGATTAATAGGAAGAGGTAAGTATAGAAAAAGGCAAACGGATCTGTTAAGGATCAAAGTGTAAACGCCTTGTTTGTCTAGTTTGCCGCAACGACCACCTAAATGGATGGATGGAAGAGTAATTATAAAAAGGAATTAATGAGGATGTTTATGAGTGTAACGATTTACAATATCAACCAATCTTAAATTATCACAACATTAAAAATGTTTGACTCTTACCATAATTATCTTAAAAGTTACGCATAATTTGTGATTAGTTCATAATATAAAAAAAAATTACATGGACAATGTAGCAAGATTAAACTCTTATAAAAACTAGATAGAGACCCTTGCGTTGCACTTGCACGAGCGAATAAATAAATTTGATTAGCAAGAGAACGTGCTTGAATAACATAACTTTGCAGACTCCTTGATGATTAAGTAACAAATACACCTATTGCTAATTTACAAATTTTTTAAAATAATTTTCTAGATGATTTGAACAATTTTCGCCTTTAATTTCATGATAATAACAATGCATATAGCTTTGTCATTCTCTGTATATTTCATTTATAGTAATCATTTTCATATAGTTGTGTGAAAATTATACCTTGAAAATTATCATAATTTAAAATATTCTATTTACTTGACCTTCAACTGAATAATTATTGTTATATCATGTTCCATCTTTTGGAGGTCAAGGTATTGGACAATACTTAAGCTATTACACTTTGTAATTATTCTGTAATCATTATGTCAATTTTGACAGTTAGCTTAGCTAGTTAGTTAGCCTAGTCAGTTGGTTAGTTAGCCTAGTTAGTTAGTTAGTTAGTTAGAAGCTTTTACTCTTTCCTTGTTGTATATAACCAACTCATGTTGAGAAATGCAATTGATGAGTTCATTGAAATCTTATATGGTATCAGAGCTCTCATCCTGAGAGCTCTGCTGCGCAACACACTCCTTTGCATTTCCTCAATTGAAAGCCCAGTTTCTTACCTTTTCCTGCATTTTCTTGCTCTTTCTTCCATTTTCTTGTTTCTGCCATGGCATCTGAAGCAGAAATCGATAACCAAACTACAACACAAACACCAGTTCCCGTCGATCCTATTGAGAATCCTTACTACCTTCATCCCGGAGAAAACCCAGGGGCAATAATCATCAATCCATCATTGAATGGATCCAATTATCACAATTGGAGCAGAGCTGCAAAGAGGGCTTTGCTTGCAAAGAACAAGTTCGTGTTTGTTAATGGCTCAATTCCAATTTTTGACACCAACCATGCGAAACATGGTGCTTGGGTAAGATGTAATACCATGATTGTTTCTTGGCTTACTCGTTCTCTCAGTCCTGAAATTGCTTAGACTATTTCATGCTTTGATAATGCAATCAATTTATGGCAAGATTTGAGGGATAAATTTTCGAAGGGAGATCATTTTAGAATTTCAAACCTGCTTCAAGAAGTGCATTCTATGAAGCATGGAGAAAGAAGTGTCACGAGCTATTATGCTCATCTGAAAGTTTTTTGGGAATAATTAGAAACCCTAAGGCCCACACCTGTATGTTCTTGTGCAATGAAATGTAGATGTGATGTAGCAAAGGTTTAAAGAAAATGAGCTTGTGACTTATTTCTTGAAAGGGCTCAATGACAATTTTGGCACTGTGAATAGTCAGATATTGGCAATGGATCCACTGCCACAATTCAACAAAGCTTTCTTTATGGTTTTGCAACAAGAAAGACAAATCTTGGGCAAAGATTTGGCTTTGGTTGAATCCAAAGTCCTGTACAATGCAGCATATCAGAATTCCAATTGGAAAAGCAACAACAGCAACCCTTATGACAGAAACAACAATTCTTATGGCAGAGGCAACAACAATTATGCTAGAGGTCGTGGAAGATCCTCATCAGGAAGAGGAAACAGCAACAAAGTATGCACATTTTGTGGAAGGGAGAGACACACAGTTGATACTTGTTACTTCAAGCACGGATTTCCTCCCAATTTCAAGTTTAAAAAGCCAAGAAACATCAACAATGTGTCTGCTGAATCTGAAGACTCATTTGACCAAGAGGAGGCACTGCCTACTAACACTTCAAAGGAACCAAGTTCCCTTTTTAGTCAAGAGCAGACAACCCAATTAGCTGTTATGATCCATAAAACCTGCATTGAGACCCAATCTCATAGTGTCAACCAAGTAAGCAATAACACAGTTGGTGAGTCCTCCACTCATCAACTCTCATCAGGTAATCTCACATAGATTTTAGACACTGGTACAACAGATCATGTTACACATTCTCTTTCAAATTTCATCACTTATAAATGTATCAAACCCATAGCTGTAAAACTGCCTAATGGCTTTGTGAATTTTGCTAAACACTCGGGCACAATTGCCTTTTCCAAAACTTTTTTCTTGCATAATGTCCTTTATATTCCAGAATTCAAGCACAATCTCATTTCTATACATCAATTAGCCTACACACTATCTTGTAAACTGACTTTTGATGCCTTCTCTTGCAAAATACAGGATATCAATACATTGAGGACGATTGGGCTTGCTGAAGTTCAGAACAACCTTTACATATTGACCAAGCCAAACACACCTCTCAAAGCTGTAATCTCTTCTGTAAACAGCATTTCGCCTGTACCTTTCTTTGATTTGTAGCACTTTAGGCTAGGCCACCCTTCTCATTCTATACTACATACTGTGTGTAAACATTTTCCATATGTAAAATTTAATTCAGATAAAGATTGTGATTACTGCTATATGGCCAAACAAACTCGGGCCCTTTTCCCATTAGTCATAGCAAAACTGTTGCAGCATTTGATTTAGTGCACATGGACATATGGGGTCCCTTAGCTATTCCATCCATTCATGGTCACAAGTATTTCTTAACTGTAGTAGATGATTTTACAAGACATACATGGTTATTCCTAATGAAAACTAAAGCTGAAACAGCTTCTTTAGTCAAGAACTTTGTTCAATTTGTTAAAACTCAGTATGACAAACATGTTTGAAGGGGCATTAATAGCATGGACAAGACCGGATGAGGATTTACTGCAAGAAGCTGTAAACTTGCAGTCAAGAACTTTGGATCAAGTGCCCATCCGGTCTGAGCTACATCCGGATCCTGCTTTTATAAGAAAAACATGTTTGAACGGGCATTAATAGCATGGACACAGCCTCACATGCTACGATAAGACTGCCATATTCTAACTTCAAAACTCGAGTGAGAAGCATGAACTAATGAAAACAACGGGTTTTACATTATATACAATTTTCTGTTGTTTTCAGTTAAGAAGTTAGTTACCTTCTGTTATTGGTTAGTTGCTGACCTGTTATCAGTTAGTTACTCTCAGATAGTTGAGGCATGATTGCATATAAAGAGAGATCTTGTAAGTTAACACTTGATTTATTCATTTTTACATTCAATACAGAGAACTCTTCTCTCTTTCGTTTTGTCTTCTCCAAGAGGTTCCACTCTTGATAAAGGGTAGAATCAACTGGATCATTTATCATGCAGCAAGACAGTACTGCAAGAAGAAACACTAATTAGATGTAAGCTAGGTGTTTTTCTCATGCTGGCTGCAAAAAATTAATCATATGTGCATGATCCATGACATCAATGAGGATAATCCACATTAATCACATCCGCGTGCATGCACACACACACACACACAAAGTGAAAGAAAAGCCTAAACATTACCTTTCAGTCACAGAATCATAACAGAATGTTTTGAATTCTTCTGAGCACAACTTGACTATAGAAGTTTTTCGTCCGGAAAAACAATCCTAAAGCTGTCAGAGAACCCACAAAAGTAGCAGATGCCAGTATAAGGAAAGAAAACATAAAACAATGAGTTCCAATGCATGTATTTCCTCCTGATGCTTCTTTGTCATATATATACCCAACTACTCTTACAGAGAAAATATAAGATCCCACTGGACCTGCCACAGTAATGGTGTTGAATATGCTACCCATATGTCCCACCCCAAATATTTCAGAAGTGATTGTGGGCATTAAGGACCACTGGGAGCCATAACAAATACCCACCAATATTGAACCAACATATAGAGCACCGTGCAGTCCAGAAGCAATCACCACATGGCCAATGCTCATGATCATTAAAGTGATGACCATAAATAAAGGTCGTGCCCATCCTCTCGTGTGTAAAAAATAATCTGATACATAACCAGCTCCGAAGCGGCCGAGAAAATTCCAAATGCTCCACAAAGAAACCAAGGAACCTGTCTCATGGCTGGTATAACCAAGAGATGCCCCTATTTGGCCTATATTATTAACTGTAGCAAGTCCAGATCCCATACCACATGCCATAGAAACAAACAAAATCCAAAAATTCGCAGTTTGCACTGCTTGGAGAAGATTCTGGTTTTCTCCATGTTGCAGACTCCTTTGATTGTTAGTATCAGCCAAAGGGTAATTGGCAGAATCTTGTCTTGCATCCATCTTCTCAGTTTCATCGGGGCCAGGCTCAACAATTAGTTGGGAAGCCTCATAAACAAGACTTTCTGAAGTACTACTGGAACTCCTTTCCCGGGCTTTAAATGCAATGCAAAGAAGTGAGGCTAGCAACATCATAAGCACAATGAACAGAAGGATGCGGACCAATAATGGCAGACTAAAGATGTTATCCAGGATTATAACAACCATAAGATAGGCAGCAACAACCAGAGCCATCAAAGAAAATATATTTAGATACTTCCTTTCATCTCCCTCACGAGTGTCATGGATTCTTACAAACCACATTAGTAGCAAAGTATTCACAGGTGGTAAGAGGGCTAGCATCAGAAGATATGCCATAGGCTTGTTGTTTAGTATTGTCAGAAAAACTTGAATTAATATTGCTCCACTGAGACCAAGAAATCCCTAACAAGAAAAGCAACAATCGGAAGGCCAAACATGAAGCAAGACACCAAGAACTAAAGGCAGGGACGATTTCAAGTATAAGCAATATATTAAGACTACAATCTAAGAAGCATGGATAATTCAAAATAATACTTGTGCACCAAAATAGTACAAAATATTTATGTGTTAAGTTGTGTCTTCATTCCATGTTATGTCATATTGGTTACAATACCTGTACTTGTGTCGGGGTTACATAGACTGCAATGGAGGACATTCCTACACTTGGGGTCCTTTTGTTTGATTGAGTCATGAAAAGTATTTTCCAAATAACCTTTTCCATTGTTTAGTTTCTTTTTCTAGAAAATATTTTCCTATGTTTGTTATTAACAGTCAAAGTGAAATATTTTTCTGATCAATTGTTAGTTGTTACAACCCATTAAAGCACGGGAAAATGACTTTCCCACCTGAACTAAAAAGTATGATTTTCTATGAATATGTTTTCAACTAAAAATCTAGATGTTAGAAACAGAGAAAGAGATATCTTGGAAAAGGTTTCTGTATTTCTAGAAAACAGTTTATGTATTTCTAAAATGATTCATGTACAAGAGATTTCCACATATTTATAGTAGTAAAAGTGCAGTAAAAGAAGTACAAATAAAATACAATGAAATAGAATCTCTAAATTAATTACACGGATACACTACACTAATACGCATATATGTTATAATAATATGTTACACTAACATGCCCACTCAAACTCAAGTGGATGCAGATAAAACCAATTTGAATTTGGAAACTAGAGTACAAAAGCAACCAGGACGATGAGCTTTGGTAACAGATCAGATGAATAGTCAGAAGTTCCAATGGAAATGAGACGAAGAGCACCATGGAGGACATACTGGCAAATGAAGCGTGAATCAATCTAAACATCTTTGGTGCGCTCATGGAAAACATCAATGTGGACAATTTGAATAGCGCTTCAGTTATCGTCATACAGAGCAGAGGAGGATTGCAGAGATAGTCAAGTCTTCAAGTAATGATCAAATATAAAGTATCTCAGAAGTAGGATCAACTAGAGCCCGATATTCTTCTTCAATACTAGAACAAGCTACAAAAGTTTGCTTCTTGCTATGCTAAGAGATAAGAGAGTCTCCAAGAAAAATGCAATTTGTAGCAGTGGGGTGACAATCGATGGGATGACCACCCCAACCATCATCAGAATAAACTCGAAGAATTAGAAGAGAATCAACTGAGAAATGAAGACCGTGAAAAACTTTAACCTTTATGTAACGGTTAATGCAAAGAACAATAGCACAGTGGGTGGAGCGAGGTGCAGACAAGAACTGACTGGTTAAATGAACAACATATGAGATGTTAAGTTGAATCATTATAGGATAGGTCAAGCTCTCAACTAACTGACGATGGAGGATTGGATTACAGAGAGAGGTGCCATCCAGTGGAGTAAATCATACATTGGTTTCAAGCAAAATATGTTCAGTTTGCTGTCAGAAAGACCTGTCCAATAAATGAGATCTGAAGCATACTTTCCCAAATATAGAAATAAACACATCATTAGAAGAGAGTACATCAAGCCCCAAGAAATAACTGAGGAGTCTAAGATCCCTCATCTCAAAATTCTTACTCAAGAACTATTTAAGCTCAGTATTACAATGAGTATCATCACCTGTAACAATCATATCATCAGCATAAAGCAGTAGCAGGATAATACCTTGGCTAGTTTTTCGGATGAACAAACAGAATGATGAGCACGAACTGAAAACCCAAGTTGACGATAGTGTTGTGAAACTTGGCAATCAAAGTATGAGGTGACTGTTTGAGACCATAAAGCCTTTCAAAGACGATAAACCTTGTTGGGCAGACAAGTGTAACCAAGAGGTGGGCGCATATACACTTCCGCTACCAAGTCACCATTTAGGAAGACATTTTTTACATTTGTATGATTAAGACTCCATTTCTAAGTAGCTAGAATAGCAAGGAAAGTATGAACTGAGGTAATGCAACTAAAGTCTCCTCATAATCAATACCATATTCTTGATTAAAGCACTTAGCAACCAAATTGAGTTTTATATCGTTCAACAGAACCATCAGCATGAGATTTGATCTTGTATGCTAATTTACATCCCAAAAGTCTCTTAAAAGAAGGAGGATAAAAAAAGTCCCAAGTGTTGGTGCTTTCTAAAGCTTGTAAGTTGTAACTCTCCTGGCATAGTCTGCTGCCAATGAGGGTTTGTGTAGGCTTCTTGGAAAGATTGTGGTTCATGAAAGAGTAGCATAGTGGAAAAACAATGATAATGACAAAGATAGGTAGGTTAAGTTCTTACTCAGATTGGACGTTCAAGAGGAGAAGATGGAGTGTCAGGAGCAGGTTAAGCAATGGGGATTGTTTCATCGGGAATGTGAGTTCACTAGAAGATATTGCATCTGATTCGCTAGAAATAAAAAAACAACAGAAGAGTCAGTAAAAAGAGTGTTCGAGGTGGGAGCAATGATCTTGAACAGAGTGAGAGAGGGAGGAAACATGGTATGTTCCAAAAAAAGAAACATGATGTAAGATACAAATGCATTGAGAGGCAACATCTAAAACGTGATAGCTTTTATGTTCAGTACCATACACAAGAAAATAACAAAGCCATACATGAGACTCAAGTTTAGTCTACTTATGAGATCGAAGAAGAACAACCAACGACATTAAGGAAGCTGGCTGTAATATGGTAAAGTGTTGTGAAGACGCTCAAAGGAAGACGTGCTACCTAGAACCGATGAAGAAATATAGTTGATGACATAGACATCGATAAGAGCATCTTCACCCAAAGTACACTCAGACGCTCAGGACTAGAGGAGAAAATGAGCATGACTCAGACAAAGTCAAGAATGTGACAGTATTTTCTTTCGACAAAACCATTTCGCTGAGATGTACCAGCACAAGAGATCTAAGAAACGTAACCTATTTAGTAAGAAAGGTGAGAAGGTTAGAATCATGATATATAGGAGCATTATCTCAATGAAAAACTTTAATCAACTTTGAGAATTGAGGCTTTATCATAGTAGGAAAATTAATATAAATTTGAAGAAATTCTGAACATTTTTCATTATAAAAATTCAGGTAAAATGGGAATAACCATCAATTAAATGAATTAATATCACAAAGTACTTGTTGCCTTAAATAGTGGGGATGGGAGCTGACCCCAAACATTAGAATGCATAATCTTATAATAATAGCATTTTCCACAATCAACTATTTTCCCTAAAAACAAATAGACCTTAGTTCGGAATATTTTACAAAGATCTAACAAACAAAAATTACTTCAGAGTGTCCAAAGTCTACCATGCATTTGAGTCGAAAAGCCATTTCGGGCTTCTGATTAAAATTTTCCATAAAATCGCATATCCAAAAGAAAATAAAAAAGAAAATAAAGAAAAAATTACCTTCATAATGCCCACAATGGTTCCACTATAGTAAGGGAAATTATGTACGCCGGTGACAACATTCGAAGTGTTGAAATAGCTCTGAGAATGTGCGGCCACGAACATGAACAGGCACATCACCGGCACCGGGACCGGCGGAATTACGCCGGCGACAGCGGCCCACATGAGGAAATAGCCCAAGAAGCATTGGGCCGAGCCCAAGAAGTGGACCAGCCAGGGCCCGCTTCTTGTTCTGCGTGCAAAGAAATCGTATAGGAGACCGGACAGGACCCCAACGTTGGCTCCGATGTCCTTGATGACAGAGACGAGGTCGAGCGTTGACTGATCGTAGTGCTGAGTTGACTTGAGGGTTTCGGAGTAGATGGAGAAAGTGTAGAGGGACCCGCTCGTGCACTGAATCCATATGCTGGCCACCGTCGATACCCACTTCGAGGTAAGGTAGGGATTCATCGAGTTCACGCACTCCATTTTTTTGGGTTATTGAGCAGTTGAGCCTTCCATGTGCAGTTGTGTTGTTTCCCATATGTTTTAGTTAGCTTCGCTCTGGTGACTGACACATGGACATAGGACACTGTTTCATTAGCCACCTGTGAAAAGGCCAAACTGGTCTTGACAAAAAAATACAGTGAAATTTTGGCGTCTGATAATTGAAAAATACCAATTTGTTCTTTGCGAATATAAAATGCAACTAAAAAGTCCCTAAAAGTTGTTTTAGAAATGACTATTTTGATTTATATTTTACATTCTTGAAAAACAAATTAGTATTCTTTATTTCTCAAAAACCAAGATGTTGTCGTGTTTTTTTGTTGAGGACTCGTTCGGATCTTTACTCTGACAAAATGGTAAGATTATTCCATCTAATTTGTCTCGTTTTGTTTAAATTGACCCAAACCTTTCGGTTAGTTATTATATTCACATGGAAGGATACAAATTTACTAAAACATACTTTGGATTATATAATGTTTGGCTTAATTACAGTTTTAGTCCCTCTATTTTAGTGTTTGAGCGATTTTGATCCACCAATTTTTTTCCGCTTGATTTTAGTCCACACATTTTCAAAATGAGCAATTTTGGCCCAATTGTTAAGTTGACATCCAAAAGTTAACAGTGTTAATGACATGGCAGTGGTGTCTTAAACTGAGCTGGATTTTTGTTAAATAAATAAAATAAAATAAAATTTTAAATAAAATGAAAAGTAAAAGAACTCTTGTTCTGCTACCACCGTTCCCAAACGACGAGATTTCAAAACTGAATTAAAGAGGAACACGATCGAAAACGTCTACGGGGATGGTGTTACTTTGTTCATGGTCATTTTTGTATTTGGCTTGTTGCAGGGCGTGACTTTCTACCTGTACAAGAATAACCACACAAGAACCAAAATTTATCCCTCCTCTTCGAAATTGCACCCCTTTCTCCCCTCTACCTTCAAACACAGAGGACAAAAAAAAGGCATATCAAATCAATTGAAAAAAGAGGTATTCCAGCAGATTTCATAACAAGGCTGCCAGTGTACCTTGAACAATCCACACCCATTGAACAACCGACGAGGATTTTCGTTCGTCCATGATGTCGCAGCAGAATCAGATGATTCAAATGATGCAGCATATTTCGTTCGTTCGTCTATGTACATTGCAATAACAGATCTTTCTTCTTCTTCTTCGCTACTACTGACGCAGCAGATGATTCACTTCCCCCATCTTCTTCTTCGCGATTGGCTTCTTATGGATTCGGTCATCCAAGCTAAGATTTTGAGCAAAGCCTGAAAACCCTGACTTCTCCCCTCTTCAGTTCATTCCTTCGTGCGGGACATCTTCCCTGAGTCTTTTAAAAGGCTTTAATTTTAATTTTTTTAAATTTCACTAAATTTCATGTAGCATCAACACCGTTAACTTTTGGATGTGAAATTAACGGTTGGATCAAAATTGCTCATTTTAAAAATGTGTGGACTAAAATCAAGCAAAAAAAAATTTGGGGATCAAAATCGCTCAAACACTAAAATAGGGGGACCAAAATAGCAATTAAGCCATAATGTTTAATTACAAATTCGATAAGCAAAAGAAAATTTGATGAAGAATAATTAATATATTATTAATTATTAATTTAAAATTGAGATCACCATTTAGGCATCCATGCAAACGGAGGAGAGAAATTCCTACGAGAGACTACCAGCCACCATATCTTCCTAAAAACAATTAGGTTAAATTATTTTTTTGGTCCCTCATTTGTTTTGAAATATTTAATTTGATCCCTCTATTTTAAAAATGTTCAAATTGATCCTTTAATTGCCAAAGGTTAAGTAATTTGGTCATTTCCGTTAAATTTGACTCTCGTCGGAAAATAACGTTGGATTCTAAAAAATTTTGTCGGAATCTGAAAAAACTTCATCGGAATCTTTCTCTCTTTTCTCTTCCCTCTCCCTCTCTCTCCCATTTCCTTCCCTCGCTTTCTATCTATCTCTAATTTGTTTTAAAATATTTAATTTGGCCCATCTATTTTAAAAATGTTCAAATTAGTCCCTCAATTGCCAAACATTAAGCAATTTGGACCTTTTCGTTAAGTTTGATTCTCACCGGAAGACTTCGTCTGAATCTGAAAAACTTAGCCAGAATTCCCCTCCCCCCGCCCCCCATTTGATAGTTAAATCCACCGTGGAAATAACAGACAGTTTGGAACTTTCTCTTCTCTAAGCATATAAGGGGAATAGTGAGATAGTCATACTCCCTCCGGTCTCTATTGTAAGCAAAAATTAAATGGGACACACATATTAAGATAGTTAGTTGATCTCATTTAAAAGAGTCATTGGGAATAAAAAAAAATTAAGTTTGTTACCTAAATTACCCTTCCTCTTATTTATTAAGCTTGTGTTATTGAGAATAAAAGGAGTCATTGGAAAACAAAATTTGTATTAAATGAAGGGTATTTTGAGAATAACTTCATTAAATGAGAAGAAAGTAGTTGAAATTTGCTTATATTTTGGACCAAAAAATTTGGAAATTTTTGCTTACATTGTGGAACGGAGGGAGTAGTATGTTACAAGGAAATGTGTTTTGAGACAATCATTGTCTGCACCTACCAAAATGTCATAAAGCAAGGAAACATTATCTGCTCAGTGCTTTCAACTGGAGTTATGTTATTTGAATATCAAAATTTGGACACCATATATTTTTATCTCTATCTATCACTTACTTTTATCATCTAGTGTACACGCGTTCCAAAAATACACCATAAAAACAAAGGGACACCGTATGGTGTCCCTTATTTTGGTGTTCACAAAACTTTTCTCTTTCAATTATGTCTTAATGTTATTATTTTCTGCCCATTCTGGAATCCGCAAAAAGGATGAAGGGTTAGATGAAGGGATAGAGAGAAAAGAGAAGGATAGAGAGGAAGGGAGGGAAGAAAATGGGAAGGAGGGGGAGGGAGAGAGAGAGAGAGAGAATTCTAGCGAAGTTTTCTAGATTCCGGCGAAGTCTTCCGATGAGAATCAAACTTAACGGTCAAACTTAATGGAAAGGATCAAATTACTTAATGTTTGGCAATTGAGGGACTAATTTGAACATTTTTAAAATAGATGGACCAAATTGAATATTTTAAAACAAACAAGAGACCAAAAGTGCAAAAGAGTAATTTAGCCAAAAAAAATATTATTAGATCTGTCTCTTTTTTTCAAAATAAATGTTGCAGGGAATGATAGCCTACACTAGATAGAATAGTGGAGAAGTCAGACTTGGATTTAGTGGGACTATGAGATACGTGCTTAACCATACATTGGAATGAGAAGAAGTAATTTTGTCATTTCATTTGTATTGTACATGAGATGAAAAGTTGTCCTTTGGTTAAGTAAGTAACAAAGTTTTATGTTTTTGTTTTGTCCTTCATCTTTTTTTTTTTTTTGTTCTATCCACAAACCAATTTTAAAATGAAACATGTAACAATGTATTTTGTACTTGATATCCCTTATTAAATAGCAAATCAAACAGACCATTTAACTTTTATTTAGGTTAAGTTTGTCCTTCAATTTTACAAACATTAATAAAATTACTTAAAACATAAGAAATGTCGAAATATCGTTAAAAAGATATGTTAAAAGTCAATGAGATATTATTTTTCTCTTCTTTCTTTTCTCTTCCTTTGACCATTTGTTGGTGACTGAAGTTGAGCAACCATTTCACCATATTGTCAACCCTGAATCGTGCCCCTCCCAAGCTTAGATCCCAACCGCTGCTTGCATAGCTGCAAGTGGTTCACCCAACCTGTACTGTCCTCACCTCCTAGACTCCATTCAAACTCGTCGTGGTCAAGCTGCTACTGAACAACAATGATAGTGGCACCATGTATTTAGCTAGCATTTCAAAGGTCCAAAATTGAAAGAAATCATTGATGGAGTGCTCCAAGCTTGAAGAAAGTCATTACTGGGGTTTAGGTTTTAGGAAGAAGATGAAATAGAAGAAAAGAGAGAAAATGTTTTTCTTTTTTTATTAAGATTTAATAGAAATTGTAATGGTGTTAGAAGGAAACTAATATTAGGATAACAAGGTTAACATTTAGAAACTTAGAGGACTTACTTGACACAAATAAGAGTTAGAGAACCAACTTGAACCAAAAAAAAAAAGTTAGAGGACGAAAAACTAATTTTACCTAACAAGATACATAATAATAAGGAAAAAAGCTCTTCTAAAATAAGTTTGCCTTCTATAATGAGCAAGTAGGGGTGTATCAATTATTGGACCATTTAGTCAATGAGATCTTTATGCACTTATCAAAGCAATGATGGATACATCATTGTTTACTTTAGAAACAAAATAAAACTGCTTGTAGCACATATGCAAAGAATTCATATCATCAACATGTGATACAATTAAGTATAATTGTATAAGTGTGTGTGAAATCAATTATATATAGCTAAATAATAAAATTATATAAAAATAAAATAATGTGTATGTAAATATAGGTGATTAAATTTATTATATCTAAACTAAATTTGGATTAGGTTGAATAATGAATTGGATTAGGTAGTTAACAATAATTGGCACAACTGATAAGGGTAGGTCATGCCAACTAAATTAACTAATGCAGCAATGCTATTTCTCTTGAGATTCATTTATTGAGGTATTTATAAATATCTCTACAAGTGTTTATTATTGAGCCCGAAGACCTACTATGACTTAGGAATCAGATTGTTATCTTTTACTCTAAAACTTCTAAAAAATATCCAGTACTTTACAAAGCTCTCTTAAAAGTAGCAAAATGAAGAAGATATATATAATTTTCCAAGTAAAAATAGCATTAGTGTAGAGATACTAAAATTAATGTTATCAAAAAAAAAAAAAAAAAAGAGATACTAAAATTAAGACATGTAACAAATTTAATCTGATTGTGCCCATGTTGTTTAGTATCACTAACTGTAGTTGGCATAATAGATAGAGATTTGTGCATCTCACGATCTCTCTATATTTATAAAAACAAATCATGGTTCCCATCCTTTATTAGTGAAGAAGGTAGCTTCAAATTAAAAAAATAATATAGTTATAAGTTTCTTATAGGATTCAATTTAAAATCTTGAGCCATCTTTCAATTAGCCAACCATTCAGCATAGTTTGTTCTTTATTATGCTAGTTATGAATGAACAGAATTTCTCAATCTTTATACTCTCACTATGCTACCATCTAAATAAGATGATAATTGTATCCAATGAAGTTCCTCAACTTATTGATAAGATTAATAATGTAGTTAGAGATACTTTTCACCAAACCCTATTAAAATCTTGGTCACTAGGTTAGCTTTGGGACAAAAACAACACAAGTGCAAATGTTGTGGACATATCCTGGAGAGATTAATATAACGTAAATTTTTAAATGAAATTTCAAGCGAGCTCAATTTTTAGGCTTTGATAAACAAATCAAGTCAAATCTCTCAGAAAAAACAAAACTCAGATATTTTACAAAACAAACCTAAGCCTATCTCATTTTCACCCCTAGCCGGTGCCCTTAGAACTCATTTGCAAGACTAAACATTTAACTTCAGCTGTAAATGTTGGAGAACTCGTTCTAGTTACCAAATCCAACATTCCCTAACATTTTGTTTGCATTGCATAGGCTACTGAGTAAAATACATTTTGCACCCGCAACAGAACATATAGATTAATGCTAAAACAGTTAACAAACTTCGGAAGACCAAGTTGAAAGGAAACGACATGCCCTTTTTAGGAAGAATCTCTCATTCACCAAGGGCCAAGATATCAACCATGGGAAGGTGTGTGTAATCAACAGAAGTACCTTCCTTATTTTGCCAATTAATCATCATGATGCATGGCTTATCAAATCAAAAATAAAAACATACAATAAATAAATACACCTCTTCCGAGAACACTCGTTTGCTCTATTATACAAGAGAATTCTGAAACAAACCAACACCAGTTTCTTTGTGGATGATATATATACATCTCAAAGTGTGCTCAAATATGTAACACTTGCAGTTTGATACTTCCTTTTCTGTCTGACAAGCATTGTACCTCTTCGTAATAACACTATTCATAAGTTCAAGGAATACTTATTCACAGCATTGTGCCTCCTCGTAACACTATTCAAATACTTTGCCATATGCAGACTAGTAGCATGCTGCAAGCAGGATAAAACCTCTTCAAATGATTTTAAATGGTGTAAGTTGTTAACTTTCAGAGTGACTGATGCTTTTGCCAGATTTTTTAACAATGTAGAATGCAAGAATTTCTCCTACCTCTTCAATCAATGGAAGCAAGGTATCTTTGATGTTTGCGAGTAAATAGTTGTCCAGAAGCGAACTATCACAGAACAAAGCAAAAATGAAAGAGTATAATCTCATTCAAATTGTGATATGTGCTACATGAATAGAGACAGAGCAAATGATTCAGAGTTACAGACGCATAATGCACTATGAAAGCTCAGAAATTACCTTCTACTCACAGAACAGTAAAAAATTTGGAAATTCATTATTCACTCTATAACAATGCAGTCTAATCTCTTTAATCCTCACACATTTATATGTCTTATGAGTATTACCTGATTGTAGAAGTTATTGGAGCCTCTTATAAAGCTCATCTACTACCTGACCTGGCTTTCACAACATTTGGAATGAACATATTTATTCTCCCAGGCATGTTAAATAAAATAACATTGTTTGTAACCATGAATTGAGAGGATAATTCAAAGAATTTCAACCATTAAACTACATGAGATATTTTAATAATTATGGTTTTGCTAACAATATCTCATTCCAATCTAGATGAATCAAGTAAGCTCTGGTCTTAGACTTGGCAGAATAATGAAAAGCCATGCGGAACTGATTGGATGCATTGAAGAGAAAGGAAAACTAACAAATGCAGATAGCAGGATATTTGTGTCATGCATTAATCATAATAATGGCCTCCTAACTGCATATATGCCATTCGAAGCTATCAGTAAAACAAAAGACAACAGAGAGGCCAGCAGGAAAGTAATAGGAACTGAATCAGAAAAAGTAGAAAATTGATAGAAAAGAATGGGATTTTACTGGATCTTGACCATATAGAGCACAAAAGGGTAAAAGTTGAGTAGAGCTACTATAATTGGTATTATACCAAAACTATACCCAACTTAACCACTTAAGCCACTGTTTAGGCTTCTCACCTCAAACATCTTAAGTCTCCATACACCAATTTACCACTTTTGGTTGGCCATCGGATTAAATGTGGCATACAAAACTGAATTTGAGTTTGGTGTGTCAATTGCATTGAGCCTTGGGTAATCCCCCAATAAAACCGATAGAAATATCAAACCATATGAGAGTAGGAATGGGTAATGGCTGCTAGAGTGCTGCAGGAGAAAAGGTCTGACATTTGTTTCTTTGGCAGATATCACAGGCTGAAACAAACTGCTGTATATCCCTTTTCATGCTCTCCCAATATAATATACATGCAATCTGTTTGTAAGTTGGAAAGAATCTTGAATGTCCCCCAATAGAACCATGAAATTCAGGCTGAAAGAAACCTAACCGAGAGTTAAGAGAGAGAGAAGAGAGAGCATATTCTACAGAATTATGGAAACCGAGATTCTATTTTCATTGATTTGAGTGCAGTTACAATTCTGTATTTATACAAGGGTGTGGAGTGTTCTAGAAACACTCAGTTGTCACTGCCTAGAGCAGCTGACTCAGCAGGGTGCTGATCAGCTGCATGTACTCTAACAGTACACTCTAACACACCCCCTTATAATTGGAGGGTGGTTTTACATTGTTCCCTAACACACCCCCAAATCACCCAGCTGCTTGAGGGCAAAGGCTGCATTTAACTTGCTAATGAGGGCTGAAATTCGTTGAGGAGAAGAACCAGTAATAATGTCATCAACGTACACCAACACATAGGTGTTGTGGCCTTCTCTAGTATGAATAAAAAGGGAAGGGTCACATCTACTGGTTTTAAAACCAAACTGCAGTAAAGTCTTAGTTAGCCTTTCAAACCATGCCCTCGGAGCTTGATTCAGTCCATAGATAGCTTTGTTTAGGCGACAAACTTGAGCAGGTTTATCACTTACAAAGCCATAGGGTTGGCCCATATAGACCTCTTCTTCTAGAATCCCATTTAAGAAAGCGATATTGACATCCAGTGCTGTATAGGCCAGCCATAAGTGACTGCAAGAGTGAGTACGATGCGGATTGTGACAGGTTTCACAACTGGTGAAACCCTTTGGCAACTAACCGAGCCTTATACTTATTAACTGACCCATCTGGATTCTCCTTAACTCTAAACACCCATTTGCACCCAATAGACTGCTTTCCAGGTGGTAAGTCTACAAGAGTCCAAGTGCCATTGGCCAGCAGGGCATCAAACTCACATTGCATAGCCTGCTGCCACTGTGGTAAGGCTAAAGCTTGCTTAGGAGATGAGGGTTCTGCATGTGTTAACAGGGCACTAGGTTGAGAAGCAAGCTGTCTAGTTTTAGATCTAGTGGCCACAGGATAAACATTAGTGGGTGGAACTTGTGACTCAGTAGAAGTTGCAGAGGGTGAACTTGACAAATGTGACCCAGAAATGGGTGTTAGACCCGAGTGCAGTGAGGGTAGAAGAGGGGACACAGAAGACAAGGGACTAGGATGTGGAGAAGGATGAGGACTATGACTTAGAATAGGTGCAGAATGTGAGCTAAAATTAGAAAGGGAAGGACTAGACTGATGAGAAGTGGAGGGAACAGAGGAAATAGGCACAACATTGAGAGGCATAGGACTACCACCAGAAGAAGAAAAAGGAGGAGTGCCTGGTGGTACAGAGGCTGTTTGGACAACAAAGGGAAACTTTACTTCATCAAATTGAACATCTTTAGAAATGTACATCCTCCCATCTTTGGAAAGACATTTATAACCCTTATGTGAGGTAGAATAACCAAGAAAGGTGCACTCATAAGAACGATATTCAAGCTTATTCTTGTTGTAGGGTCGTAGGCAAGGGTAACAAGCACACCCAAATACCCTAAGAAAATGATAATCCGGTTCAGTTTTATAAAGAATAGAGTAGGGGGACTGATTTTTCAGAATTGGAGTGGGGAGCCTATTTATCAAAAACACAGCTGTGGAAAAGGCATGATCCCAAAATTTCATGGGAAGGGAAGCTTGGGCCAGCAACATGAGCCCTATTTCTACTATGTGACGATGTTTTCTCTCCACCACACCATTTTGGTGATGGGTGTGGGGACAAATGACCCTGTGGACAATCCCAAGGTCTGCTAAGAACTTTGTGAAGGGACAAAACTCTTCCCCCCCCACCCCCCACCCCCAATCAGTTTGGACAGCCAAGATGTCAAACTGAAACTGAACCTTGATTAACTCCCGAAACTGTTTAATAACAGTTAGTGTTTCTGATTTTTGTTTAAGCAAATACAGCCATGTGTATCTTGAACAAGCATCAACAATAGAAAAATAGTAGGAGTGGCCCCAAGTTGAGCACATAGGTGCTGGTCCCCATAAGTCCAAAAAGAGTAATTCAAAAGGTTTATGATATATAGAAGTAGAGGGATGGGAGGGTAATCTATGAGACTTTCCAAAACAGCATGGAACACAAAAATCCAGAAAATGTTTATTAATAATGGGAACATTACACTGAGTAAGAATCTGTTTAATAGCCAAATCATTGGCATGCCCTAGCCTACAGTGCCATATATTATAGGTAACAGGCACTTTGTTACATTGAGAAGATAACAACTGATTCCTAGAACTAGAGTTACTTGAGTCATCTTTACAAAGAGTGACACTAAGACAAGCTGGAACTTGAGTCTTGGAAGATGAGGAGTGCCTTGGATCAACTGAAAAATTGGAAAACACATAGAGACCTTCAGGAGTAACAGTTCCCTCTAACAGAATTTTGTGATTAACCTGAGATTTAACAAAGAAACCATGAGACAAAAACTCAAAGTAGACATTATTATCCTTAGAGAAACGACTAACACTGATAAGGATTTTAGTTATAGTAGGAACATATAACAGATGTGAAAGAGTGAAGGTGATTGTGGTGTCTATGGGTGAGTTAACACATGCAGAGCCAATAGAAGCAATTTTAAAACCATAGCCATTACCCATGTAGATTTGTGCAGGTGATTGGGAATCCATTTGGTGAGTCAGATTCACAGCACTAGAGGTAACATGATGAGTTGCTCCACTATCAGGATTTGAAGGTCCAGTGAACTCAGTTCCAGAGTTAGCCAGCATAGCCATGGGGCCATTGGAGGACTGATTAACAGTAAGGTCAGGTCCTGAGTGAAATTGGGAAGGGTTGTGCCAAGGCAATTGCTGTAAGGGAGCTGAGTGAAGAGGCACTTGGGATGGCACTTGATTCTGAAACTGAGAATATCGTTGAGGAATTGTATTCTGGAACTGAGAATATGCAGCATAATTCAACTGAGAAGGCTGTCCGGAACCAGGTGGAGCAACAAGTCTAGGCTGAGACTGAGTGCCAAAATTGCCATTAGGAGGCTGATACTGAAAACCTCTGCCATCAGTGTAATGAGTATCATATCGATACCAACAATTTGGTGCCTCATGACCATTGTGATGGCAAATCTGACATGTAAGATTGGATCCACCACGATTTCCATAGTGGCCACCATGACCACGACCTCGACCTCGATAACCAGATCGACCACCACGTCCTCCTCGGAAACCAGATCCAAAATTCGAATTAGTAGACTGAAATTGTTGTTGAAACTGAGGAGGAAAAGAAGAGGAGGAGGAGGAGGAGGAGGAGGAGGATGAAGGAACCTGATTAGCATGTGGTGGTTGAGAGGCCGATTGAGTGAAATTAACTGAGAAAGTATCTTGAGATTGCTTTTGTTTGGTCCTTTCCAACCTGGATTCATGCGATAGGAGAAGATATTCCAATTCTGCAACAGAATAGGGTTCCACACGGCTCTCGATAGTTGGAAAAAGGATATGATACTCCTCAGGAAGTCCTTCGAGGATTGCGTCAATATGCTCATGAAAGGTTACTGGGGTTCCAATCGAAGCAAGAGAATCAATTAGGGCTTTAATTCGCATCATATATTTAGAGATCGTGTGATCTCCTTTCACCATGTGTTGGAGCTCCGATTGTAGCTGCATGCTTCTCGCCTTTGTTTGAGAGTTGAAGTAGCTGTGGAGTTCGTCCCAAAGCTCCCATGCATGAGTGCAACCAACAACTCTCGCATGAATGGAGTCTGAGATCGAATTGAGGGCCAAATGAAGAGATGCTGGTCTTGAGTGTCACTAAGCCGATCCGCATCAGTGAAATACCTTGGAGGAATGCCCGGGCACGTGACGAATCTCTCGAGGCGATTCGCATGGATTACAGCCTCCACAATTTGCTTCCAATGGAGAAAGTTTTTGTCGGTGAGTTTGGTAGTGAGAACAGAAGGGAGGTTAGGGGCGACCGACGTCGGAGCCGGTGGGGGTGGTGGTGGCGGCGGCGGCAGCGGTGGTGGATCATGGTCATTATGTGTTGCGGAAGCCATGGCCGAGCGACTCAAGCTCGTGATACCATGAAAGAAACCTAACCGAGAGTTAAGAGAGAGAGAAGAGAAAGCATATTCTATAGAATTCTGGAAACTGAGATTCTATTTTCATTGATTTGAGAGCAGTTACAATTCTGTATTTATACAAGGGTGTGGAGTGTTCTAGAAACACTCAGTTGTAACTGCCTAGAGCAGCTGACTCAGCAGGGTGCTGATCAGCTGCATGTACTCTAACAGTACACTCTAACACAGGCAAAACCATTGGTATGTTGTTAGGATGCTTAGGTAAAACCATCCTTCTTTTACAAAGCAGCCGATTCCATTGTGTTAGGATCCAATTGCTAGGTACGGGACTTGAGTCCCACATCGGAAGTTTGGGATTCTTGTGTGGGGTTTATATGGCCTTGCTGCATTGGACTCTTCAACCACAACAACTAGCTTTTGCGATGTGGTTCTCTCTAAGGTTACTATCAAATGGTATCAGAGCTTACCACCATGTCTCTCGGCTGCAAACGAGCAGTGCAGGTGATGACACCAGCATTGCAGTGTTCGCCAGGTTGTAGTCAAGGGGCTAGTGCACAGCTATCCCGCGTGGGTGTTGGGGTTGTGGAGCATGGTGGGATGTTAAGATCCAATTGCAAGGTATGAGACTTGAGTCCCATATCGGAAGTATGGGATTCCGGTGTAGGGTTTATATGGCCTTGGGCTCTCCAACCACAATGGCTAGCTTTTGTGGTATGGTTCTCCTGATGTTCGTATTAGATAGATACCCATGCTTCACCACCAAGTGCAAAAAATCCAGTTGGTCCACAATGATTTTCATCTTATTGACTTGGCATTACAAGATGGATTTACGGCACTTAATACCTAAGGATCAGTTAGCACAACTCTACATAAGCTCGTGGCAATCAAGATCTAAAACAAGTAACCCAAACACCCCAGTGGGTTTTAAGACTCCTACTACCAAGGCAGGAATGTAAATTCTAAAATCCACATAAAAACTCCAACTTAAAACTCACCCCACTAGCTCAATTTAAGCAGGTGTACCAATCATAGAATCCACAGATACCAATAATCAACACTGCTAGTGGGCCTAAGAACATTACCAAAAAATTTAGTGGTTAAAGGTGTGTAATTCGCCTATGTTTCCTGACGAGAAGCAGGCTGCTTTTTCATATTCATCTAATATATCTAGGACAAAAGTACTTGGTATAACTTGCTTTTTCTTTCCTTTGTTATTTTATTTTTTTTCATTTTCTATCTCAAATGTGCTAGGCTTTCTCATTTTGCAGATATGTATAACAGCCATCTTAAGCACAGTTCTAAGTTGAATGAATAAGTGATTTTTTAGCAAAAATATCCTCCCCAAGAATGACGAAGGAAATGAAGAAAAGAAATGGCTTTTGAGAAGTGACAATCATGTTCATAATCAAAGACAAGTGGTAACAGGTGATACCTGAAAGAACAGTATCTATTTTTATTCCGCAGCCACAAAACAAGTAAAATAAAAAACTCAATTCAGATTTATAGATAACCTGGAGAAGATTGCAAAAATTATATTATGTCAAGCATAACAGAGAAAACAAGACTGGTTTCATCAGTCATTACCTTGTATTGAAATGCTAGCAAATACATTCTTCATCATTGTAGAGAATGTTTTAATCTTCTAAGCACAACTAGCTTATAGAACCTTCGGGTGCGGAAGTATAATGCCAGACCAGCCAAAAATGCAAGAAACGCCACTCCTGCCAGGATCATAAAAGATGACATGAAACAGTGGATGCCAAAGCATGAGTTATCTTCTTTATTGGCTTCCTTGTCATAAATATATCCGACAACTCTCACAGAAAGTATATAAGACCCAAGTGGACTTGCTGCAGCAATAGTGTTGAAAATGGTACCCATATGCTTTACACCAAATATCTCATAAGTGATTGTAGGCATTAAGGACCAGTGTGCACCATAGCAGATGCCCACCAGGACAGGACCCAAATATAAATTTCCACGAAAACCAGAAGCTATAATTACATGGCCAAGAATCATGGTCCCCAGAGTTGCAACCATCAACAAGGGCCTAGGCCAACCTTTTCTGTGCATGATATAATCCGATACATAGCCACCTCCAAAACGGCCAAGAAAATTCCACATACTCCATAGTGACACCAAATTATTAATCTCTACAGTACTATAGCCAAGAGATTGCCCTATTTGGCTCATGTTATTTATTGTTGCCAGCCCAGAGCCCAACCCTGATATCATTGTTACAAACAACATCCAAAATTCAACTGTACACATAGCTTGCAAGAGGTTCATTTCTTCTTCATGGGGTAACATGTCATCTGAAATCACCTGTACCTGCCCCTCATCACTAGGCAGCTCTTGGTATTCCACTTCATCCCCTGAAGGAGAAGAACTGGGGGTTGTATTTAACTTACGGTTGCTTTTAGAAGGCGCCCTCTCGATGGAGTAGGTTTGTGCAAATTGGCACGACTCCTCCCAATGGGCTTTGATAGCAATGCCAAATGGCAATGTTAATAGAACCATAAGGATTATAAACGTGAATGTATGTGCCCAAGATGGTAAGGCAATGAAGTTTTGTAAAATTATTATGAACATGAGATACACAACAATAATAACAGTTACCACAGAGAAACCATTCAGCTGCTCCTTGTAATCACCATTGTGCACTTCATAGATCCTCACAAAAAACATAAGCACTACGCAGATGAATGCAGGCAAACAAGCAAGCATCAGAATGTAGGTGGTAGGGTCGCCATCACAAAATGTGTGATACAGTTGGATCAGGATTGCTCCACTAAGTCCAAGAAAACCCTGATGAAGAAAGAAACGCAGACTGCTTTCTCAGGATACACCAAGCAAATAGCATAACTGAATAGCAAAAATTAAGGTTGTTATCATTATCACTTCCTTGATCCATCTCACATTGCAAAACACAATCTTAACAAAAGCATTCTAGAAAGGGACCTGCTATTTACATGAATTGTTTCACAATAAATTACATAATGAAACTGACTGACGAATCACAAGTAAAGACAGAAGTAATCATAAAAAGAATGTTGACAAAACGCAAAAACAGCTGCTTTATTTTTAGCACTTGTGGGCTGTTTAATAAAATGCCATTCATAGGATTTAGCATTTTTCTTCCAAAAAACTTGGGATTCCATTTCAATCATATTCTTCACCTAGATTATCAGTAATTTTTTCAGGGTTTATAAAGGTATTAAATTTTTTTTTTTTTAAATATGCATTATATGCAAGATGATAAGTAGAGATGCGTTACTTTGCTTCAAAATATTTATTCCAAATGTTCTGAGAAATCAGTTACAAAGCCAGGGAGCAGATGAACTTTACAAGAGGCTCCAACTATATTCCATTTAAAGAATTATAGAAAAGCCTACGCCAATGGAATGGGTGACCCCCTCATTTTCTTGTGTCTTCTATTAGCAGTTTAAATAAAAGGAAAATGTGCCCGAGTAATTGCAATCCACATCACAAACAAAAATGTTATTTATACACCAGACACTTGGTTAATGATATGCAAATCTTGCTTAATGACGTTCAAGTGAATGGTTAACAAGTTTGTTAATGATGTTAGAATCTTGGTTAATGATGTCAAAAGCTTGGGTGTCCAAATAATATTATTGCATCACAAAATTGGGTAGTCCAAAATGAACCCAAAATTTCCAACTGAATCACAAGTAAGTTTTTAATAAATTAATGAGTAATCCTCAATTCAGTAACTGTTCAAACGAGAATCTTAAAATCACTTTCACCGAAAGCAAACGTGATTTTGGACAACCCAAAATCTAAGAGTTTAATTAGTTTTTTACACTATCAACTAATCAGAAATCATGGTACGAATGACTTTTAAAGTACTAGGATTAGAGTCAAACATTTTAACTGATGTGGCAATTTCTGATTGTTTGACTGTGTAAAAATTCTTTATACTAACAGTGCATTCCAATTAAATCCAAAATCTAAACCAAACAAGCAATATATTGTTATCAAATAGGGCAACGAAGGTATTTTATCACTAATCAAGTTCTAAAAGATTTTTTTTGTTAAACAAGTTCTAAAAGATTTCAAATGTCACCATAATAATCGTTTTAAAGATTTAATTTATGATAAAAAAAATTCAATTTAACTCTATTGAAATCTTTTAAGGACTTAATCGAAACTTAATTGGTGATCAAGAAAGTTTTATGGACATATCATACACTAAGACTAAATTAAGGGATAAAAATAAAAGACGCATACATAAAAAGACATGAGAAACGCCAGTAATACACTCTCCACTATTGCACAAATTTCTTGTAGGCCACGTTGAATCACTAAATCACATGGTTTCACTCTCTATTTAGTGGTCCTATGTAACATCCATCCAATAATAGAGGGAATAGTAGATAATATGTTGCTAGCATTGCTAAAAAGACATTCTTTAGCATAGCAATACCTAAGAATATTCATCCTGCCATGTTATTTTTTTGTCTCGTGTAAGGAAGAGAATGAAATTTCAATTGTAAATATTTCTGTCCTTCTTCTTAACCCAAAATGACACGAGAGGCCCACAATATCTCAAGCATAATGATAATAATAGTACCTTCATGATGCCAACAATGGTGCCGCTATACTTGGGGAAATTCCGCAAGCCGGTGACCACATCAGTGGTGTTCAAGAAAGTCTGACCATTAGACCCAAGCCACGCAAAAAAGCACATAACCGGAACCGGCGGCGGGTCAATAAGCCCAACGACAGAAGCCCATATGAACATAAACCCGACGAAGCACTGAACCGTCCCCGCCGCGATCACCACCCAGGGCCCGCCGAGGGAAGCCCACAGGGACTTCGACGGCGAGCCCGGGACGCCACGGCGGGGGTAAGGTGTGACGGCTGAGTAGAGGAGGCCGGAGAGGATGCCGAAGTTGGCGCCGATGTCCTTGAAGACGGAGACGGTGTCGAGGGTGGATTGGTCGTAGCTTTGGGTGGACTTGAGGATAGGGGAGTAGATGCTGAAGGTGTAGGATGCACCGCAGCTCCACTGGATCCATATGGATGCGGCTACACCCGTCCACCGATTCGCCACCCACTCCATCTTTGATGAATGATGCAATAATGATTGCTTGCGTCTTCGGGGAATTTCAACCCGGATTCCCTCATGCAAGGTTCCCTCCAGCGCCCCTGCAGCAACAAGATCTGGACCGTCCGTCCAGATCGGACGGTCCAGATTAAATGGGGCTTTAAAATAAAAATAAAAAACAAAAAAGTTAAAAAAACCCAATCCCTTCTATTCTACTCGTTCCACTTCCACCCCTGTACCCACTTCCACCCTTGCGACCCACCCTTCGCCGGCGCCGCCAACAACCTCCGACGGTGCCGCCCACCTCCGCCTCCGTGATTCCGGCCCTGCCCCTCCCTTATCTCTTTTTCCCGGTTTATCTCTGTCCCTTGTCTACTCCTAGAGCCGGGGTTTGTTCGCCGCCGCGCCGTCCACCATCTTCTGCAACTGCAGCCGCGCCGCCGTCCACCACGGGTCTGAATCCGGTGAAAACAACTTAGAAGCAGTGTTATATTTTGAAGCAGTTTTGAACAACAAAATTTTTTGAACAGGGATGGTTCAGAGGAACAACTATTCCTCCTACAAATGCAATGTCTAATAACCACCTTCTACCTTAAACTTGACCTGAACCAGATTCAATTCAGGCGGTGATGGAAGGTGTGGCGGCAGATGATGGTGGACGACGCGGCGGCAGTTGCATGCTTGGAGACGCGGCGGCGAACGAACCACGACGGCACTGGAGGAGGGTCCAGATCGGGATGGAGATCGCGCGGCCGAGATATGAGGGAGGGACCGGAAACGCCGCCGGGATGGGGCGGCGGTGACCGTGGATGGTGGCGCCGGCGAAGCCTCTCCGGGCAGAGGGGGCAGAACTACGCCGTCGAGATGGGGAGGGGGAGAGAAAAGGGATCGAGGCAGGAAGGAGGCAGGGAGGGGAATTTGGGATTTTTTTTTTACTTTTTATTTTATTTTTAAATCCCCATTTAATCTGGACCGTCCGATCCGGACGGTCGGTCCAGATCTTGTTGCTGCAGGGGCGCTGGAGGGAACCTTGCATGAGGGAATCCGGATTGGGGGAATTTGGATAGAGATGGAGGTTTACTTATTTTATTTTTTTTAAATATTTTTTTTTGGGTAATATCCGGTGTTTCAGCTATGTGGGTCCCACGTGAATCAATGTGTACAACCCCGGAAGACAAACAATGATATTTTGTCCTTTTGAAGCAGAAGTTGATGAGTCACGATCCTCTCCAATCCATGAGGAAATGGACAATTCCAGTTAGAGCTGTCAAAGTGAGCCAACCCGGCTCACCCGGGTTGGCTCACCACGGGTTGAGCGAAAAGTGGGCCGAGCCGGGTTGGCTCACTTTTTCAGTGAGCCAAGAAATAGCCAACCCGGCTCGACCCACCACGGGTTGGTGGGTTACACGGGTTGGCTCACTTAGAATTAAGAAAATTAAAAAAAAAGAAAAAGAAAAGAGTTCAATAGGAGCAATTTAATAGGAGCAATAAGGGGGCCAAGGAGAATAGTGGAAGCAGCAGCGGTGCACTGGAGGCGAGCAGCATAGATAGCGACGAGGCAGAGGACGTGAACGACAACTTATTTTGCTATCAGTGACTAAGTTAGGGACTTAGGGTTGGGTGAGTTAAGAAAGGGTTGGGGAAAAAGGGTTGAGAAAGTGGGTTGGGCTGCAACTTACTTGAGCTTCAGCTTCTGTATTATTTTGGACTTTGGTTGTATGGTAAAAATATTTATTAAAAAAAAAAAAACGTGCGGCTCGCGGGTCAGCCCGGCTCACCCTGGGTTCAACCCGGCTAACCCACAGGTTAAGTGAGCCGGGCCAAAATGACCCGGGATCTAAACGAGCTTGTTTTTTTACAACCCAACCCACCAGTGAGCCGGGTTGAGCCGGGCTGGCTCACGGGTTACAACCCATATTGACAGCTCTAATTCCAGTCACGTTAATCTACTGCGTACACATGGCATTTTAATATTTAAATGGCTGAGATTTATTTGAGATTAATTATTAATTATTTTAAAATTAAAAACAAATGCAATTGGAGCATCAGAGAGAAACAATTCTCCCCTCCCCCATCGACGTTCGGTCCAAAGACCATCTTCCCCGTCTCCTGCCATCGACCACCACCATCCCGCCACACCACCCCACCTCTGCCTCATTTCCTACCATACGCCATTGACAGCTACCACCTAAAAGCCTCTGCCCCGCCTCTGTTCCGCGCCCCGCCTCTGTTTTATGTCGTCACTGTAACACCATGTTTTATTTAAAATGGATTAAATTATAAAATGAGGGTTTTTAGAATTATTTTCGAAATAACCTCTTTAAAAATTAGAACTTTGCATGACGTCAAAATATTACTTGATAAACAATTGATAAATCCAAAACTTCTTCAAATAAGAATTTGATCACTGGTCTTACATCAATTGCCAGGATAGAAAAGAAATAAAATTCTATTTATACACTAGAAACTTAAAATAGATAAATATAACAGTCCCAAATGAATTTTCATAAGTACGTGAAATAATTACATACAATAAGTTTTTGAAAACTAAGTAAGCTTATAAATTTTCTCACGATTGCCAAAATATAATATAATAACATTTTCAGAAATACTTTAAACATAAACAACTTTAAAAATATAACATATAACATATATTACACACGGCATCGAAGCTCCGAGTCTTCATAATTCTCTTCTGTCACCTAAGCATCTTCAAGTCCTTCCTCATTTTCTTTATGCTCTTCAGATAAAACTAAACGTTGCCAACAAGGAACGAAGAAGAAAAGAAGTACAAGAAGAGGAGGTAAGATTCTACAATAGGCTAGTAATGTAGATATGGGCATGCAGGAAAACAAACAAGCATTCAAGTGGATATATATAAAGGCGTGTATCAAGGGATACTTTTATAAAATACGTATAATATGTATATAGTTTCAGGAAAAGGGTCGAGACTCGAATGCATGCCTAGAACTAGACCTAACTCTGCTCCATGGAGATTATTGTTGTCATAGTGTTCTGTCAGGATAGCATTCAGGTAATATGCGTAAACAACTCGGTGCACAAGTCCCAAATGGAGTACGCTAACAGCCATCTCCGCGGTCCTTTCACACGAGAGTACTTAACATCTGAATAATATTTAGTTCAGTGGAGTGTCAAGATAGCCCTGCTATCCAGGTCTCCCCCGGCGCAATGCAGCTGTGCACTGAACCATTAGCAGGATCCACGCCTGACTATCCCCAAGGTCTCTGTGGCCCCCACACAGTCCCCTAATATCCTATGAATAGGTTTCTATGCTTCCAGAACGACAACGACTATGATTAGGTTGGAATGTTGTCCGAAGACAAACAAAACAGGAACTAAAAGTTCCAAAGCGCTGGTATCAATTTAAAAAGAGTTATTGTTAAGAATTAGGCTCGAATAGACCATTAACCAAAATATTATTCCTAATTCAAAATTCGTTTGACAATTCAAATCCATTTGAGCATAGTTAAGCTAAAATTAAGTATATAATCATATTTAGAATTAACATTTGATACTTAAGATCAAATACAAATCGAAGGATAAAATCATCCAAATGACAAGATTTTGAAAGTCTTTAACTTTCCAATATTTGGTTTATTCATTTCATTCCAAAATACCATATATCATATTAAATTCGAGCCCAAAACAACAAAATATGAAAAGGATGAACCTTGAAGTTGAATTCATAAATTCAATAAATAAGAATTGATACCAACTAATAATAACATTCCAACACCTCCCGAATCTAAGTTCGGAAACAAATGCACTTCACATAAGTCCCTAAGCGACTTAACGATGATACTGATAGGCTTACACTTAGAGCTTAATTATAACGAAATCGAATTTACGCCCAACGTCCGAAAAATTCAAGAATAAGCAAGGTTCTCGGATTCGAACCTTAGGCAAGAATTCACAAATGATACCGTATCATGTTCAAGACAAGCCTCATTAATTTCTTACAAGAAATACACATCAAGCTCACAACAGCTTTTTTATCATCAAATGTAACTAA
Organism: Echinosophora koreensis; assembly: GCA_035048595.1. Taxonomy (NCBI): domain Eukaryota; kingdom Viridiplantae; phylum Streptophyta; class Magnoliopsida; order Fabales; family Fabaceae; genus Echinosophora; species Echinosophora koreensis. Next base: position 443,482 of record JAPCYP010000095.1, read on the forward strand.
CAAAATCACACCTCCTCATACCTATCACATCATCATATTATCTATTTCTTAACCTCAAAGCATTACACCCACTTATAATCTCATCTTAAGTACATGCTTTCATGAACATACCCTTCATCATAAACAACATAAAACGATGTCCACCTTCCTTTTCATAACACACTTTAATGCCCCTTATTTCTATTCATCTTAAGTCTTACTACTGTCCATCATAATTCTCATTGTCCAAGCCTACTGTTACTAATTATATCCTTAAACTTACAACAACCCACTTTAGAGAAACTCTATTACTATAATATCATCATTCAAACTTACTCACAATTGTAATGAGACACATCCTTTTCTTATTCTACCATATTGTCTTGATAACTCTTGGCACCCAAATTAATGCACATAATGATCAACTCATCTTGTCCATCTACCCGTTACATTCATCACAATCAACTTATACATGCCCATAGGATTATATTGGCATTATACCTTATTTCTTAACTTAGCAATTACTTCAAGATATAAGTCCAACAAACCTTAGTCAAACAAACTTGCACTAGGACACCATTGCTTCTAAGATTCAACCATTGTCTTGGAAAATGATATCTATTTGCTAATAAATAATTTTAATAAACTAATATGCCTTCAAGGTTCCCTGACACCTCTCCACACACATATTCCTGCTTTACTCTTGTTGCCTTTTTCATCCAACCACATCATACAAGATTTAAATCCTAAGGGAATAATGGTCCTTAATTTCTAATCCAAAGCCAGGATAAAACAACCAAAACCAGGAAAAGCAACCATTTTAAACAACACAATTATCCCAAACATAACATCAGACAAAGTCCTAATCATACAAAACATATAATTCACAAGTGCAACCAACGCAATTATAATCAAGCAATTTATAACAAACCCCATACAATTCATTTCATGAAATTTCCTAAACATATATACTAAACCCGTATTAAAACCCACACTACACCTAGAGTATTATCTTCCCCCACCTTCTAAGGCGTTCGGAGGTTATTCTGGAACTTCACAACTATGCAATCAGCTCCAATGAGTAATTTATGTTTCCCCAAAGCAAGCACGAACATGATCAACATCCTAGAGAGCCGATCCAAGCATAAAAACAACCAGACAAAACACTAAATTAATTTCTCAACATCAGCACTATAAATATAACTCTCTAATATACTTAATTTCTCAAAATTCACATTAATTCATATCAAAACAGATTTGGGATTTTTAGCTTCAAGAGGAAAATTTGGGGAAAATCGATTTAATCAAGGATTGACAAAATTGGTTTAGTGAATCACTAATTTACAACCCCCATTGCACTAAAAACACTCATGAATTTCAAAATCAAAATCTGAAATCAAAACCTAGGGTTAGGGTTTGAGGGAAAATTGGTGTTTCTTGAAATGGACAAGAGAAAGTGAGAAATCACTCACCCAAAGGAAGAAGATGAAAGCTTGAAGGTGTTGTGATCTCCGGTATGCGACGGACGGTGGCGACAGTGGGCGCTTACTATGGAGGGGCGACGGCGGTTCGACGCAGAACAGCGACGGCACGGCACGTTTTGCACGGCGGACGGCGTTCGCACGGCAGGGGACGTGAGGCGTGGTCGTCCTCCTCGAGCGACGGTGGTCGCACGACTCCGAGCGGCGGTGCAGGGGCGGCGACGCACGCTGTTCCAGGGAGGGAAAGAGGAAGAAGATGGAGTTTAGGGAGAGAAGAAGAAGTCTGATGAAAAAGAAAGAAAGAAAGAGAGTAGGAAGAGAATAAAGAAGAAAGGGGGACGTGGGTATACGGGGACCAGGGGAAGAAAGAAACATATTTCTTTACTTTTGGTGTGAGGGATCATTTGAGTGATTAAAATTGAGTCTAGAAAAATAATAGATTTTTGGCTCTTGGATCTAAAAACAATGAGTGACAAACATATAATTTCAAAATTTGAATTAGAGTAAAGATTGATGGTTGAATTTATCAACCAAGGAAGTCAATGATCCAAAATTAATCTCTGATTACTTTTAAACCAACATATTTTCAAATCTAAAATTAAATAGAGTAAAATCTAAAAATAAATTTCTTTCAATCTTACTATTTAAAATATTTTTCTAAACAAATAATAATAGCATCAACAGGGTAATATTATTGTCTAACAAGTGTACATACACTACAATGACGCAGTGTTAACGCACCAAATAAAAATAGTTTAATAAGCAAATAAAATCAAATAATCCAAAATGCATAAAAATAAATATTTAACTGATTAATAAACTAGTTTTCAAATAAACACATATACATAATTATCAGGATGTTACAACACTACCCCTCTTACAAAAATTTCGTCCTCGAAATTTGATAAATCTCAAGAGATATAGATATACCCCCACGCTTTCACCTGGATATTCCGCATAGCAAATCCAACAACGACGATTGCAGAAACTTTGACTGAAGAAATCGGCTTCCCTTGAAGTTCTTTCACCAATTGGTCTATTATCTTAACAGGGGAAAAGTCTCATAAGACAAGTCTTCTTCTAACTGTACTAGATCAATTTCAGTAATCATGAAAGATCATAATTAAATTTCCACAATAAGGAGAAATGGAAGAATCTTGGACGTTTGAAAAGAGGGTGAAATTAGTCAATAAGTGATAAGCCTTATCGAATAAACGATAAGACAAGACATTAGAAATTTGGAAAAGGAAACTTGGAGAAAGGAAACTTGTAGACTTTACTTTCACAAGAAAGTATAAAGAAGAATTTACTAAACAGAAAGGTAAAGGAATATCCTTTATGCAAAAACAGTCTTCAATAGTTTCCTGAGTGTAAAAATGTCGTCACACTTTTTACAAACATGACTCTACTAAAGTTCATTCTTCCACAAGAACTTCCAATAGATTATATAATCAAAAGATGAATAGATTATAACACAAGGAGAATTCATCCTTAATATAAGACAATCTTCAAACGATGCTTTAAAAGAAGAACAGTCTGCCTTAGAAGGAAAAAAAACCAGACCGTGTCACATCTACCAAGAATAGAGGTGACTAGAATAAGTTTACTAAGAAATCCTTGTTTCCGGAAATTTATATCCATTATGACTCAAGAATAATAGTCATCATGGATTTCGAATCAAGATGGAAACAATCAGATCAAGATATAACCATACAATTGGACATTTCAATTGTCTAATACAATCACAGGAAATAAGTGAATGAGTAGTAGCTTGCAAATTTAATGCAAACTCTAAACAAGCTATAGTAAGAAAATGAAACTCTGAAGGCAGAAAGAGAAGCACTTGTATGAGAAACATAGAAACAGACAAATCTCATGGTCTCACATACTAAAGTGAAATGAAAGCATGATTACTGAATGAAATGGGTATCACAGACAAAAGACTTAGTTGTGAGAGACTTATTTTGTCTAAGACCTACAGATTAAGTAATCTTGTTTCAAATAAAATTGTATAGACAAAAAGCTATGTATGTTATAACCCAAGGAAATAGTCATAACAGATTTTCAAGGAAAAGTGAGAATGATCAAACTAAAGGATATTATCAAATCGAACAACTCAAGTGTCTGATACAACCATGAGTATTTGGAAGCATGAGTGCAAATTCTCACGTATAAGGAATCTATTTGAGCAAATTAAAATAACATACTAGCATGACCAATCGAAGAGACATGGTTGATTTCGAATCAAAGTCGGAATAGTCAAATCAACATGTAATCATAAAATTGGACATTGTGATTGTCTAATACAACCATTGAGATTAAAGAAATGATTATCAAATTACAAGTACTTAGAGGATAGCTTCAAATGAACTAAAACATAACAGATTGACTTGCCTCGAAGAGCACAAGTCCTTCCAGACATGCTTAGTTTCATGTGTTGTTGTCTTATATTTTCTCCTTTGAATTTTGCACGATCGCGGTCAACTTCGTCTACTTCTCATATCTTGATCATTATGATACCTTGATGTGACAATCCTTTGTTTGTGCACGTTTCCCATTCATGAGATTGCAGTTCCCGTGTTGTTCCTCAATTGAGGTTATTACCATGCTCTCAAGGTTCCCTTAGTGAGTCATTATTACTATAAAAGTAATAAGTGAAACTCACATCACGAGATAAATCTCATGAACTTATGTCTAGCTAATACTTATGCTATCAACCAATATCACACAAACTAGGTAAACAAATCACACAAACACAGAGGTCACACAACGAAAAATACAGTCGGGTCATAACCTCAGATCCGATTAGGCTCGACTACTCTGATACCACTAAATGTAACACCATGTTTTATTTAAAACGGATTAACTTTATAAAATGAGGATTTTTAGAATTATTTTCGAAATAACCTCTTTAAAAATTGGAACATTGCATGACGTCAAAATATTACCTGATAAACAATTGATAAATCCAAAACTTCTTCAAATAAAAATTTGATCACTGGTCTTACATCAATTGCCAGGATAGAAAAGGAATAAAATTCCATTTATACACTAGAAACTTAAAATAGATAAATACAACAGTCCCAAATGAATTTTCATAAGTACGTGAAATAATTACATACAATAAGTTTTTGAAAACTAAGTAAGCTTATAAATTTTCTCACGATTGCCAAAATAAAATATAATAACATTTTCAGAAATACTTTAAACATAAACAACTCTAAAAATATAACATATAACATATATTACACACAGCATCGAACCTTCGAGTCTTCATAATTCTCTTCTGTCACCTCAGCATCTTCAAGTCCTTCCTCATTTCCTTTATGCTCTTCAGATAAAACTAATCGTTGCCAACAAGGAACGAAGAAGAAAAGAAGTACAAGAAGAGGAGGTAAGATTCTACAATAGGCTAGTAATGTAGAGATGGGCATGCGGGAAAACAAACAAGCATTCAAGTGGATATATATATATATATATATATATATATATATATATATATATATATATATATGCGTGTATCAAGGGATACTTTTATAAAATACGTATAATATGTATATAGTTTCAGGAAAAGGGTCGAGACTCGAATGCATGCCTAGAACTAGACCTAACTCTGCTCCATGGAGACTATTGTTGTCATAGTGTTCTGTCAGGATAGCATTCAGGTAATATGCGTAAACAACTCGGTGCACAAGTCCCAAATGGAGTACGCTAAGAGCCATCTCCGCGGTCCTTTCACACGAGAGTACTTAACATCTGAATAATATTTAGTTCAGTGGAATGTCAAGATAGCCCTGCTGTCCAGGTCTCCACCGGCGCAGTGCAGCTGTACACTGAACCATTGGCAAGATCCACGGCTGACTATCGCCAAGGTCTCCGTGGCCCCGACACAGTCCCCTAATATCCTATGTGCTTCCAAAACGACAACGACTATGATTAGGTTGGAATGTTGTCCAAAGACAAACAAAGCAGGAACTAAAAGTTCCAAAGCGCTGGTATCAATTTAAAAAGAGTTATTGTTAAGAATTGGGCTCGAATAGACCATTAACCAAAATATTATTCCTAATTCAAAATTCGTTTGACACTTCAAATTCATTTGAGCATACTAAGGCTAAAATTAAGTATATAATTATATTTAGAATTATTATTTGATACTTAAGATCAAATACAAATCGAAGGATAAAATCATCCAAAAGACAAGATTCTGAAAGTCTTTAACTTTCCAATATTTGGTCTATTCATTTCATTCCAAAATACCATATATCATATTAACTTCGAGCCAAAAAACAACAAAATATGAAAAGGATGAACCTTGAAGTTGAATTCATAAATTCAATAAATAAGAATTGATACCAACTAATAATAACATTCCAACACCTCCCGAATCTAAGTTCGGAAACAAATGCACTTCACACAAGTCCCTAAGCGACTTAACGATTATACTGATAGGCTTACACTTAGAGCCTAATTATAACGAAATCGAATTTACCCTCAACGTCCGGAAAATTCAAGAATAAGCAAGGTTCTCGGATACGAACCTTAGACAAAAATTCACAAATGATACCATATCATGTTCAAGACAAGCCTCATTAATTTCTTTTAAGAAATACACATCAAGCTCACAACACACTTTTTACCATCAAACGTAACTAAAAAAATCACACCTCCTCATACCTATCACATCATCATATTATCTGTTTCATAATCTCAAAGCATTACACCCACTTATAATCTCATCTTAATTACATGCTTTCATGAACATACCCTTCATCATAAACAACATAAAACGATGTCCACCTTCCTTTTCATAACACACTTTAATGCCCATTATTACTACTCATCTTAAGTCTTACTACTGTCCATCATAATTCTCATTGTCCAAGCCTACTCTTACTAATTATATCCTTAAACTTACAACAACCCACTTTAGAGGAACTCTATTACTATAATATCATCATTCTAACTTACTCACAATTGTAATGAGACACATCCTTTTCTTATTCTACCATATTGTCTTGATAACTCTTGGCACCCAAATTAATGCACATAATGATCAACTCATCTTGTCCATCTACCCGTTACATTCATCACAATCAACTTATACATGCCCATAGGATTATATTGGCATTATACCTTATTTCTTAACTTAGCAATTACTTCAAGATATAAGTCCAACAAACCTTAGTCAAACAAACTTGCACTAGGACACCATTGCTTCTAAGATTCAACCATTGTCTTGGAAAGTCATATCTATTTGCTAATAAATAATTTTAATAAACTAATATGCCTTCAAGGTTCCCTGACACCTCTCCACACATATTCCTGCTTTACTCTTGTTGCCTTTTTCATCCAACAACATCATACAAGATTTAAATCCTAAGGGAATAATGGTCCTTAATTTCTAATCCAAAGCCAGGATAAAACAACCAAAACCAGGAAAAGCAACCATTTTAAACAACACAATTATCCCAAACATAACATTAAACAAAGTCCCAATCATATAAAACATATAATTCACAAGTGCAACCAACACAATTATAATCAAGCAATTTATAACAAACCCCATACAATTCATTTCATGAAATTTCCTAAGCATATATACTAAACCCGCATTAAAACCCACACTACACCTAGAGTATTATCTTCCCCCACCTTTTAAGGCGTTCGGAGGTTATTCTGGAACTTCACAGCTAGGCAATCAGCTCCAATGAGTAATTTATGTTTCCCCAAAGCAAGCACGAACATGATTAACATCCTAAAGAGCCGATCTAAGCATAAAAACGTCCAGACAAAACACTAAATTAATTTCTCAACATCAACACTATAAATATAACTCACTAATATACTTAATTTCTCAAAATTCACATTAATTCATATCAAAACCGATTTGGGATTTTTATGTTCAAGATGAAAATTTGGGGAAAATCTATTTAATCAAGGATTGAAAAAATTGGTTTAGGGAATCACTAATTTACAACCCCAATTGCACTAAAAACACTAATTAATTTCAAAATCAAAATCTGAAATCAAAACCTAGGGTTAGGGTTTGAGGGAAAATTGGGGTTTCTTGAAATGGATAAGAGAAAGTGAGAAATCACTCACCCCAAGGAAGAAGATGAAAGCTTGAAGGTGCTGTGATCTCCGGTAGACGACGGATGGCGGCGACAGTGGTGGTTCTACATCATCCATGGACAAAAGAAGTGAATGAAAGCAAAAAAGAATGAGAAATGAAGGTCTAATACTCAAGGGTGGTGGAACCACCGTGAACGGCGCTTACCGTGGAGGGGCGACGGCGGTTCGACGCAGAACAGCGGTGGCGCGACACGTTTTGCATGACAGACGGCGTTCGCACGGCAGGGGACGCGAGGCATGGTTGTCCTCCTCGAGCGGTGTAGGTTGCACGGCTCCAAGCGGTGGTGCAGGGGCGGCGACGCACGCTGTTCCAGGGAGGGAAGGAGGAAGAAGATGGAGTTTAGGGAGAGAAGAAGAAGTCTGACGAAGAAGAAAGAAAGAAAGAGAGTAGGAAGAGAATAAAGAAGAAAGGGGGACGTGGGTATACGGGGACCAGGGGAAGAAAGAAACATATTTTTTACTTTTGGTGTGAGGGAACATTTGAGTGATTCAAATTGAGTCTAGAAAAATAATAGATTTTTGGCTCTTGGATCTAAAAACAATGAGTGACAAACATATAATTTCAAATTTTGAATTAGAGTAAAGATTGATGGTTGAATTTATCAACCAAGGAAGTCAATGATCCAAAATTAATCTCTGATTACTTTTAAACCAACATATTTTCAAATCTAAAATTAAATAGAGTAAAATCTAAAAATAAATTTCTTTCAATCATACTATTTAAAATATTTTTCTAAACAGATAATAATAGTGTCAACAGGGTAATATTATTGTCTAACAAGTGTACATACACTGCAATGACGCAGTATTAACGCACCAAATGAAAATAGTTTAATAAGCAAATAAAATCAAATAATCCAAAATGCATAAAAATAAATATTTAACTGATTAATAACTAGTTTTCAAATAAACACATATACATAATTATCAGGATGTTACAGTCACGCCTCCCTGACGCCTCACCGTAGCACTGCCTTCACGCCTACCGTTCCGTCACTCCGTTGTCGAGTCGCCACCGTGTCATTACAGGTTTGCTAGGTGGGTATGGTCATGGGTTTGGAGATGTGGGGTTTGGGATTGGGAGAGCGGGTTGGATCTTCCCTCTTCACCCTCGCCATCTTCATCGGAGAGAACAACCGTGGTTAAATCTCATGCAGGCAGCGGTTTCTCCTTCAACACGATGAAGGTGGCGGCGAATTGCAAGCATGGTGGCGAGGTTCAATGGGGCGATGGTCGATGGCGTATGACGGGAGATTGGACGGAGGTTCAATGGGGCGGTGGTCGATGGTTCAATGGTGGTTGCCGATGGTGGAACAGAGGCGGGTCGGGGCGGCAACAACTTTGGGCGGCGGTGGTCGATAGCGGGAGATGGTCTGGACTAAACATCGAATGGGGAGGGGATTGTTTCTCTCTGATGCCAAAAATTGATTTTGTTTTTTAATTTAAAAATATTTAAACTCAAATAAATCTCAGCCATTAAAATGTTAACATGTCACGTGTACACACCAGATTAAGGGGACTGGAATTGTCCATTTCCTTATGGACGTGAAAGGATCCTGACTAGAAGTTGATGGCATTGTCTTCAATACTCACTCCCAATGTTGGAGGATGGAAAGACACCATTTTTGGGCCATCGATATAATAATAAAAAAATTGAATGGTCAAGATTGGAGAAGGGTAAGATGGGTAATTTCATTTTTTTTTCCTGTCTCTCATTTTTTGCTCTCTGTCTCTCTCTCTCTGATCTCTTATTTTTTTCACCTTCTTCGGCGAATAGAGCAGCCGAGCCACCAACTCTGCCGACCTCCGCCTTGGACCAGAATAAAGCCATCATCTCTGCAGTCGCTGCGACCCTTCTAGTAGTGCTACTGCTTGAACCGCTGCAGATGACCAAGATAGACTCTGTAGCTGCGAACTCATCGCCAAGCGATGGTGGCGGTGGTGGTGGTGGAAAGAGAGTGATGCGGCGGCGGAGAAAGGGAGAGGTAGAAGGGGAAGGGTAGGAGTGAGAGGAATGCAGATTGGCAAAGATCGGAGTCGGAGCATTCGCGGTCGCCATGGTGACTTGGATCTACGATGACTGAGGACTCAGATATGTGGTTATAAGTTTATGGTCCTCCAGCCTATCGCGGCCGCCATTGTGGCATGGATCTGCGATGGCGGAGAACTCGAGTCTGCGATTGAATGTGTCGAAGAGTGAAGGGAGAGGGACCTCGGCGACGAAGGAGGGAGAGGGATGGCGGCAGAGGAGGAGCGAGAGGTCCGGCGATGGCGGAGGAGGAAGAGGGACGACGAACGTTGGGTGGATCTGACCAATAAGAGAGAGAAATATTGTTTTTTTCATTTTTTTATTATAATGAAATACCCATTATACCCTGGGGAGGATCAAAACTCCTTAGGTTTCAACTCCCTCATTGGAGTATTGTAGAATTGTCCGAAGTTGATATGGAAATGGAATAATAAAGGAGGGGGATGCATGCCTGCACCACTAACATGCGGATAGAGCTCTCTCGTATTAACTCAAAACAAAAATTTTGTCTGAATTTAAGGAATAAGGATAAAAATTTCATTCTGGCTTCTGAGTAAACCACCACCCCTAAAATTATAACTGTCAGGGTGTGTTTGATACGCATTAATGAACAATCTTGGACACAATCTTCGGGGCTGACGAGTGCGGGGAGTGGTCGCCAGTGCAAGAGGAAGCACGGTCAAGGAGCGATTCCTAGCAGGCTTCTAGGCGGAGGGACACATGAAATAACCAGTTCCATATCGGAATGAGGGAACCTGAAACTGTGCAGGTATAAGACTGCAAAGTTGAGAAGATCCTGAGACTGTGTAGGTATGAAACTATACAGTTAGGGATAACTTATAAGAATTGATTGGTACTACCTATAATAACAAGATGCATCTTCTTTTCGGGAGCCCATCACTTAAGAACTTCAAAGTTAAGCATGCTTGACTTGGAGCAATTCTGGGATTCTGGGATGGGTAACCTCCTGGGAAGTTTTTGTAGGAACCGTGTGAGTGAGGACAAAGCACACTGAAAAGACCCATGTTGGTTTGTGGGGACAGTCGCCAATCCGTAAAGCATTCTGGGATGTTACAAGGCCGACCTATTTAACACACACACATATATAATATAATTTAATATATTAATACTATAATATAATATTTGAAAGTAAATATAGATTGACTTATTTAAATATAGAGGCCAACTTGCCTATGTATTAATGAAGGCCTAATGGCCTATTTTTCAGTATAGGCCTATCAATCTCTTTATCATTAGAGGCTTACAAACCTATTTACAAGTGAATGATTATGACCTATTTATCGGTGGGGGCATCTTTAAAAGCCTTGTTGAAAAGTATGTTTTTTAATAGGCTTTCAGGTCAGTGTAGGCTTTGAACATTAGGCTCATGCCCCAAAAATTGACCTATATCAAGCTAGTAGGTCAAACTCATGCCTTGAGATTGGAATACAAGTCAAGCCTCTTTATGTTAGGACCTAACTTAGCCTAGACCAAGCTTTGCTAGGAAGATTTTTGGAGAATGTGAGGGGTCGGACTCGCTAGTAAAACCAACCATTGTTTTTACAACACCATGCTCATGTCTTCTGTTTTAACCAAGTCCAGGCCCAAATAGGAAATCTAATGGGTAGGGCCTAAAAATATAAGGGTGTTACCTTTTACACTACTAAAATTTCTAATACACCACAAATCTCATTTTAAAATTTTCTTTTTCCTAAAGAACCCCTATCTCTTAACTTCCTCTTATTCTCCCTATTAAACATATGGAGTTTAATAAGTTTCTAGCATTTTTTGTACGTATGCTTCACCAGAAAAGAAAACAAAGGGGTTGAAGTTGAAGGTGAAGGTGGTGGTGATGGTGTTGGTGAAGAGGATGACCGTGATGCAAATAAGTAAGAGCAGGAGAGTCAAAATGAATGGATATTTTCTCTCCTTAAGGAAGTCTCCAACTATGATTGCCATTTTTTTTTTACTTACTCTGCTTATGAGGATCCTTGTGTGAGAAAGAGAGAGAGAAAAGATTTTACGAGGAGGAAGTGGACATGTCGTTATAGAACCTGAAGAAGATGAAAGGTTTGCAATACGATCTATGAAACGTGGGATAATTAGAACACATATCCAAGGACTCTTTAATCCTTGCTTTGATATTGACAATGGCATAATTATGTTAATATATATGGAAAGAGGAAGAAGAGGGGGATGAGTGTATTTTAGAAAGGTTATGGGATGTGTGAAGATAATTAGGGGTAGTTTGGAGATATTGATTTTTTTTTTTTTAAAGTTGTGGTGTATTAGAAATTTTAGTGGTGTAAAAAGTAACACTCAAAATATATACCCATGTCAAGACCTGGCCCGGCCCATAAAAGGCGTCAAAGGCGTGGTGTTGCAACTGGTTGTTCCTTCCTCGACTGTGAGTGCTGCGAAGAGGCAAAGAAGTGGTGCACTGCAGGCATGGCGAGGAAACTGTCAAAGGCAGCTTACGATGCAAAGCTGGGGAAGCTTCTGAAGGAGTACAGCCAAGTACTTGTGGTTTCATCGGACAATGTCGGGTCCAACGAAATTCAAGGGATCCGAAGGAACCTCCACGCCGACTCAGTGGTAGTGATGGGAAAGAACTCCATGATGAAGCGCTCTTTAACTTTGGATGCTCAGAGGACTGGGAACAAGGCCTTACTCAATCTTGTTCCCCTTCTTAATGTAACTTATTATGAACCCTTTCCCCTTAAATTAATTAAATAATTAATTGCTGTCTCGTTCCGTTTTGATGTTTTGAGTTTGTTGATTGAATTTCAGGGCAACGTGGCGTTGATTTTCACACAAGGTGACTTGAGGGAGGTTAGCGAACAGGTCGCCAAGTACAAGGTCAAGTAACACCTTCTGTTCTCTTTGCTTTGTAATCATCAGGATAATGCTGTGTTTTTTTTTGGCTTATTTATTTATTTATTTATTTATTTTAAGGGACTTTGGTTGTGGTAGTTTGATCCATCATTTGCTTAATTGCATTTCTTTCACAAGAAATGAAGCCGTGTAATATAGTGCGTCCCACATGGAATCTATCCCATGAGTGTTTTGGATAGTGTTGAAAAGTACATTATTAGCATTTCTCCTTTCAAAATATTTATACTGAACTTATTCAAACAACTAACACAAATAATACGAAATTGCAATTGATTCTTCATTAACATTTCCGACATGGGTAAGTACATATTCTTAGAACCCCTCTTTGTGTTCAAGGTGTTAGATTTGTCCTAGGAGTCTCTCGAGGCTTTCATGATATATGTAGAACAGTAGAAGAGCAAAAACCAATATCCTTATCCTTACATGGACCACTTACAGATTTTTTTGGCCACTCGAAATTTTCTTCAGCTTTTCATGTACTCGATTGTCTGAGTGAGATTGTCAATCACATTTTAGCTGATTTGCTTGAGAGTATTTAACAAAGAAGCCATGTAGTTAAGTTACAGAGCTTAGTTTTGTCTGTTGCTGAGTTTGCAAACTAAAATTCTGCTGGTAGGTCCACAAGAGTCTGAGTCCACAGTATTCACCAACAAATTGATCTTCTGTCATTGCTAATTGGATTCTAAACCATTAGTTTTAGTCAAATTATTTGCTAACAAGATTTGTTACTTGCAAGCTGACATTAGACACAAGTTTGCCACGAGTATTGGTAATTATAGACTTTCTAGTGATGTTCATTGTAGGGCTTAAAATCTTGATGCATGTATGTTACGGTTTGCATTAGAACTAACATTATGCTAAACATTAATTGATGAAGTTGCATGATGGAACTCTTGGGATTTTTCCTATCTTGCATAAGCTTGGGCCTACGCCATATTTACTTACTTTTCTTATACAATTAAATATTTGACATGTTCTCAATGTGGTGAAAGACCTGTTTTGTGAATTGTATCCCTGAAAGTTCAAGGTGTAATTAAAACCTCAAAGTTTATTGAAGGATATTAGAGTAGAGCGAGCTAACTGAAAACTGTTATAACAGTTAGCTCTAGTTAGTTAGGTGGTTACAAACAGAAATTGTGCTAATCTCAGTTTCTCATCAAATGCTGTATAAATATACTTGATGTATCAGTTTCACAATCAATGAAATTCATGATTGAAGAATTTTAATAAAGGATTGCTATAACCCCCACACTTTAACAGCATTTAAATAGTTTATTATGGTGTTTTTCTGTGTGAGCATCCTAGGTCCAATACCCCTACTATTCAATATTAGTCTTGAAATTCCCATGGTTTGTTTATTCTCCTCCCCGAGCACTGACAGATCGAAAAAAGTTGAAGCTGATTTGTCTTAGAATTTGGGGTTGGGCCTAACTCAACCCCAAAAGCTAGCTTGTAGGATGAGGGTTGCCCCTTACTTATAAGTACTCTTCAAGCCATATCACTATCCAATATGGGACTCCAACAATTTGGATAAGGAATTATGGCCGTCTGGAGGGACACGTTGAGTTGAGGTGGAGGATCATACTTCTCAAGAAGCTGGGGATCCTGCTGCAAAGAAACCGAAGCTTCTGTACCCATATCCTGGGAAGCTCAAAATTTGGAATTTACATGAAGGTTCAGTGGGGATTGGAATAGGTGGATTGGACACAAAGTGAGTAGACGAAACATGTTTGCCATAATTTGTCGGAAGCAATCAGCCATATTCGGAGACCTTCCAGCAGCATCCTCACAAGCCGTTTACAAGAGTAGTTATTCCTCTTCTTCCCTAGTCAGGTTCCCTCCCCCAAAGACTTTTCCCCCATTTTCTCCTCCTTGACCACCTCAATGCCTTATTTCCTCCCATGTACCTTAAGCCAACCTGAAAGTTTTTCTTTTTCTGAATTTTTCTTCTAGGGTTAACTCTGTCACTGACTCTAGATTAATCTGAGATAGTAATTTTCACTTTTTCTATTTGAAAGGTTTGAATGTGCTTCTTTTCACAAAGTTTGAAGACCAACTGTTGTGCTTGAATTTGCTTGTCTTAAACTTATGCCTTGTACTGTCTTATGGTGGCATTACATATTAAGAGAATATATTACATATTAGCTTGGAATTCATGTCTTCGAATTATTCAACTTATTTTAATTCATCTGTAGCAAGTCATCAAATGGAAAAGGAATTAAAAAAGTGTTTGGTCAATACAGTGAGATTTTCCCATATCCTTTTATTCAATTGGAAGTAGATTTTTTGCTTACTTAAGGTAATTGATCTTGGATGCATTTTGTCCAACAAAGGGAAAACATATATATAGAGATCTGTTGTATGGTTGTTCATTCATCCATTTTCCCAACAAATTGAAGTGTGCAGGATATAGAGCGCACAAAATCTCTGCATAAATTGTGGAAGAGTAATAGGCTACTACAAGTCTACAACCATTTAGACCAATATGATAGACAAGCACGTTGGAGACCCAAGATAAAAGACAGCCATTTCTTTGTTTGATCTAGAGACTCAGTTTTATCTTTACCTCTGGGTGTTTGACGGAACTCTTGGTCTGGTACCAAATACATGCTTTTCTCCCTAGTTGTTAAAACTTGGCTGACTAGAAGGACCATCAACTGATCTTGGTCTTGTAGTTATGCTAGTACCTTCTATTTGGGATGAGTAAAAAGCCTAATAGTAGATGTAATGTCAAGTGGACTTGTATTTGTCATATTTTATCCCATTATAGCTAACTAGTCAATCTCGGATAGCGCCGTGTAGCAGCCAACCACATAAAGGGGATAGCGGGTGGCGGGATAACTGCTAGTGCAAAGAGGGGGGGAAGGTGGGTTTGTGCAAGGAAGAAGAAGATGAACAAACTAGAAAGAAGAACCAAGGAACCAGAAGAATGTGATAAAGAAGAAGAAGAACTAAGGGCCAAGAAGAACCTGAGGAAGAAAAAGGTCTTGTTGGAAGATGCAACAAAAGTAAGGGTAAAATGGAAATGTACTGAGTTTTAAGTGAGGGTAAATAACAAATTTGAAAAGATAAAGAGAGTGCTTAGATATTTGTTAGTTTTAAAAGATCGCAAAATAGATATTTGAAGACTTAAAGCGAGGGTAAAATGGCAAGGGAAAAGAGAAGAAAACAAAAACTTAAAAAAAAAAAAAACCCTAATTCTAAGTTAGCCACCGCCAGAAAAAGCATCTCTGCATCTGCATGAAGATAGGGGTAGGATACGACCGTTTCACCCAGCCTTCACTGTAGCGAACGCGACAGCCGCATTTTGATCGCGATTCGTAGCTGCAATGACCGCTCCACAAAGACGCAACGCAACGTGGTATAGCATCGCATACTAGGTTCGATCTGCTCTGTGACAACATGATAGCGCCTCTATTGTCCGCTATTGACTATATAGACTAAGTGTCTTCCCAGAATTGGATACTGTCACCCAAAGTCAAATACAAGAGACGTAAAAAGGAATATCCTTGAGAAATGAATTTCCAAGCTGGTGCATACAATTAAACTCTTCAAAAGACAAAATACTTGGGACCTCGTCCTTTATTGACAAATGGGTGATATTTGGAAGGCTACACATATTAAAGACCGCCATTAGAAAAGAGAACAAAAAATTTACTCTTATAAATTTCCTAAAACGGAGACCGTCAATTAGAGGCTCAAATTCTTCTATTTTTCCTCAAGCTTTGATCAATAATAGTTATGGAGGAGCGCAGATCTAGAAAATTTGAGAAATTCAAAGTGGCACTGGAGAGGGTTTAAGGTTGATGAATGGATTTTCAGCGTTGAAATTGGAATTTAGGAGTTTTAGGAAAATGTGTCGTTTTATGGCTACTACTCTCTTAATTATTTAATGTGTATACTTTTGAGGGGTTTTAAGATCTATGGTTAAACTTTAAGAGGTAAATTGCACCTTCTTAAACTTTAAGGGGTAAAAAGCACGAGATAAAGTTTAAGGAGGTAGACTAGATTTTAGACTTCATTGATTGTAAAGGGACGTTGGTCCTGGTAGTTTGATCATTTATTTGCATTAATGATGAAATTTTAATTTACAATTGATGGTTTAGCTTATTCAAACAACTAACACAAAAAATACCAAATCGCAATCGATCCTTCATTAACATTTCCATCATGGGTAAGTAAATATACATAGAACCCCTCTTTATGGCCGAGGTGTTAGAGTTCTCTTAGGAGTCTCTTATGTCTTTTCTTGAACTTTAGATACTTATGGGGCTAAGATGATATCTGTAGAAGAGCTAAAACCGAGATCCTTACCCTTGTATCGAGCACTTATGGATTTTTTTGACACTCAGCTTGAAATTTTCTTCAGGTTTTCACCTTAGAGGATTGTCTGTATGAGATTGTCTATCACACTTTATCTGATTTGCTTAGGAGTCTTGTATCAGAGAAGCAATATAAGAGCTTAGTTTTGTATATTGCTAAGTTTGCACACTACAATTCCTCTGGTAGGTAAACAAGCAAGAGTCCTTGACACCAACATATTGATCTTCTGTCATTGCTTGTTGATTCTAAACCGTTAGATTATTTGCTAACCACACTTGTAAGCTGACATTTGACACAAGTTTGATATGAGTACTGGTAATTATAGACTTTCTAGTGATATTCATTGCAGGGCTCAAGTCTTGATGTGGGTATGTTATGGTCTGCATTAGAACTAAACATTATGCTAAACATTATTTTATCAAGTTGCATGAATCATGATGGAGCTCTTGGGAGTTTTCCTATCTTGCATAAGCTTGGCCATATGCCATATTTCACTTGTCTCGCCTTTTGATATAAATGAATATTAATCATGTTCTCAATGTGCTGGAAGACCTGTTTCCTTATCAAGGAACCCATGAACCTAAATGTTTTCACTAACTGTTTCTGCAGGTCGTTGATCCTATTCTCATGTGCCCTAAGTTCATGTCATATGACTCATACCGCAATTGTTCCTATATGCAATCTGGACAGTTACCTTTGAGCCTCACGTGTTGTAAACAGTGGTCTTCACAGGCTTCTGAGCCTTTTCTTGTATGCTCAAAATTCATGCCACACCAACATTGTTACTTGATGAGATCAAGACAGTTCTTGATGACGAGTATATGGGCTCCTCTTCTCCTTTTGGCTGGTAACTTGTGATGTGGAAGTATTCTGATTTGTATAACATGGTTTATTATTTTATTTGAACGATGACTGTCACCATGTTGATCTTTTCCTTGAGCACTATTGGCTTTCAAACTCTATTGTTGAGTTCTCCCTTTTCAGGTAATGATGGACAATTAAAATGATTTTGGTCAAGGCTTCAATTTCAGAATTGGAGTTTTTGATATGGGGATTTTTAATGTATTCAGGAGTTTTATCCTCTGTTAAAATAAAGATGTTAGAAATTTAGTATTGGTTACTACTTTATCCGGGCAAGTAAATGTATATTGTACCTTTTGATATTGAGATTTGTATGCACTTTATGAAATTAAGTGTCCTTGCTCACTTTTAGAGATAAACTCATCTGTCTATTCATCTTATAATCACTGCATTTTGCTAAGGGATGTAAGGTCCCACATTTTTTTTTTAAAGCAAAATTGGTATGCAAAGACATCACTATAATACAAGACATCCCAACTAGGTTGGCACCTCAAGCATTATCTATCATTTGCAGCATACCAAAAGTATTATTAAAAAAGATAAAAGAATAAAAAAATACATAATTCATGTTTTTGGGGGTGGGGTGGGGGTGGGGGTGGGGGTGGGGGTGGGGGTGGGGCATGAACCTAACCCATGATGAAATCATCTAAACCTATAGTTTGGTATTTTAATTCTATTCCTAAAAAATTCATCCTTTAGGAAGGAAGGAATAGAATCCCACCAAGACAAACCATCTAAAGAAATACCATGATTAGCTAATAAATCTGCACAAGTGTTTCCCTCTCTAAAAACATAAGAAAAAACAAAGTTCATTTTTTTGGAATACACTAATGCATTCATCCATCTATTCCTAAGATTTCAAGGAACAATGAAGGGATTGGAAAGAGCATCAATAACCAAGCTTGAATTACACTCAAGCCATATGTGATGCCATCCCTTCTTGAATGCTATTTCAATTGCAAGAATAGCTCTCATAATCTCAGCATGAAGTGCAAAGGAGACTCCCAAATTCAGGGCAAAACAACCAACAACAGCAGCATTCCTATCTCGAAATATTCCACCACAAGCAGCAGCTCCAGGAGCACCCTTGGATGAACCATCAGTGTTGTATTTCTGCCAATTATAGCTAGGGGCCTTCCAGATTACCTCAATGATATCCGAGGCTTTGGCTAGCTTAGCATCAACAGAGAACTTCTGCAAAATTAATCTTTCAGCAGTATTGGAATAAGCATGACCTTTAGACAGATTTTCAGCCAAAGCAATGTTGGTCATGATCCTGTTAATAGCTGCTTGAGAAGTGATTGTTCTTGATTCAAATATGGACTGATTTCTGCAAAACTAAATGAACCATATGATATTGGCAACACCAGAAATTACAATAACTTTGACTTGAGAGCTCTAGTGCAATTGACATACTTCCAATATAGAATGTATTGAATTATGATTAATGGGAACTGCTAAGCATGAAGCAAGCCAATTCCATAACTCAGTTGCAAATTTATACTGAAAAAACAAATGCTCCAAATTCTCAGCTGCAACACCACAAAGGCAACAAACTGAAACCATGAAGAAGCCTCTTTTCCAAAGAATGTCATCAATAGGAAGTCTGTTATGTATGGTTTTCCATAATAGGAAAGACCTAGATGGTGTTAAGTCTCTAAAATTTCTGTGTGCATTTCCCTAAGTTTTGATGAAAGCTAAACATTGGTTAATGATTTAATTAATCTACTTTGTGGTTGCTAACCTGTCTACTTAGTGTACAGATCATAAAATAGCAAAACTCACCTGTCTGTCCACTTAGATGACAACCTGTCTGGATAAGCAAAAGTCAACCCGTCTGCTGACTAGGATTGTTGACTTTCTACAAATCAGTTTCAACCTGTCTCTGCCATGCTGTCATACTCGTCTAAGGTTCTTCGTTAAGAACTCGAGTACACGAAGCTTTTGGAAGCTGTCCCCTCATGCAGAAGACTCTGAATCTCTCTCTCACGCTTATTAAGAAATTCAGAAGGTCACTCTCTCAAGCAACCTAGGAAGCCAGAGACAACTTACAGTTAAAGAATGTTTCCAACATGCTTTATTCCCTAGTACTCTTAGTTATTACACAAGAAGGGAAATATACTCTGCAAAGTACAAAGCATTTTGCACAACTCTGATTTGGCTACTGCTCGATGCATAAAGCCATGATCCTTCATGTTAGAGTAAAACCAACGTCTCCATTGCATTAATGGCTGTCCAGAACGACTCTATTGCATTTAATGAAGCTCTGCTTGAAGCCATCATTGCAAGGAATGTCTCTAACGGATATTAAATGTTTGAAGGCTATAAATACAGAAGTCATTGAAGATGAACACATCAGAGATTACAAAGTATTAAAGAGTCATTACTCTGTTCATTCTTTCTATCGGTATTCTTCAATCATTTGAAGTTATTACGCAGTCTTTCCTAAGTCTATATTTAATCCACTCTCTGAGTGTTAGTGAAAGAACTGTTTGTCTGATTGTATTTATTACAAACTTACTTCTCAAAACAAACCTGTTTGAGCCTGAAGAGGCTAGGTGAGCAAAGAATACTTGTCTTGGAGCCTGGCTAGGTGTGCAAACAATAGTTGGAGTCTGTAACCTGATCAGTTATAGTGGATAAAAATTGGTGCTGCCAAGGACTGGACGTAGCTCTTTGTGTTAAAGAGTAAACCAGGATAAACAACTGTGTTAATCTCTCTTCCCTTAAACTCTGTAGTTGTTTTGGTTATATTATTTGCGTCCTAACTAAGGGGCTAAAAGTGTGTATATCAAGCTTGTTTTTCATCTGTATGATTGCATGTTTTTCTGTGAAAATATACCAGACATGTGACCTGTCTGTGTAAGTTATTTTACACCTGTCTGAACCTAGCTTCTGTGTCCGAAAAGTTTTCAACTTTATTTTAATTTCTGATAAACACAATTCAACCCCCTTCTCGTGTTTATAGTTGTCTATTTCAGTTGGTATTAGAGCTCAGCATCTAGGTTGAGCATCTAACAGTGTAGAGGTAAAAGGTCCTGAAGAATAGACATGACTGCCGGAGCTAGTGGGAGTCACCAGACTGAAGGAGCTTCCTTAACCAGACCTCCATTCTTCAAAGGAGAAAACTACAACTATCGGAAAGATAGATTTCAATGGTTCATTCTATCTACAAACTCTGATCTCTGGGATGTCATCACAGATGGTCCATTCATTCCTAAAAATGATGACAACACTGACAAGCCAAAAGCTCAGTGGACCCCTGCAGAAAAGACAAAGTGGGAGCTGAATCACAAAGCCAGATACAACATCATTTGTGCTCTCAGCCTGATGAATTTGAAAAGGTTTGTGCTTGTGATTCTGCTAAAGAAATATGGGACACCTTAGCTGTCACACATGAAGGAACAGCCAAAGTCAAAGAATCAAAGATTGCCATACTTGTCAGAAAGTATGAACTGTTTCTCATGGAGGAAGGAGAATCTGTTGCTCAGATGATAGGAAGATTCCAAACTATCATCAATGGCCTAAAGTCTCTTGGCAAAGTTTACTCTAATGTTGAGAAAGTTGGAAAGATACTAAGGAGTCTACCTAAGCAGTGGAGACCTTTGGTAATTGCTATCTCCCAAGCCAAGGATCTTACTTCCTTGACTATGGATGAACTTCTTGGTACACTCACTGTTCATGAGCAAGAACTTGGAGATGAAATCACAACAAAGAAGGGCAAGTCAATTGCTCTGAAGGCTGATCAAAAATCTTCAAAAGCTTCTAAAGCTCTGAAGGCAGACTAGTCATCCAGTGATGCTGACTTGTCTGAACCCGAGGATTCTGAAAGTGATGAAGAATTATCTCTCCTAACCAGAAAGATAAAGCTTCTTTTACAGAAAAAGAAGTTCAGAAAGGATAAGCCATTCAGAAGGTTCAACAAGGACAAGAACTTCAAAGAATCCACTTCAACAGACAAGAGTTCAATTGTCTGCTACGAGTGCAAGAAGCCAGGTCACATCAAAGCTGAATGTCCTCAACTCAAGAAAGCCTCTTTTAAGAAGTTCTTCAAAAAGAAAAAGAAAGGGATGATGGCTACTTGGGAAGATCTGGAGTCAACATCTTCTGATGAAAAGACAGAGGAAGAAGCTAATCTCTGTCTGATAGCCGACACTGACTCAGATTCAGATAATGAGGTTCATCCTGACTATGAGGAATTACTTGATGCTTATGAGGAATTGCTGGAGGAATCCAACTGTTTATCTAAGGCTTTCAAATCCCTCAAGAGAGATTATGTTAAGCTCCTCAGTGGGCATAAACAGAAATCTCAAGAGTGTGAGAAATTTGCCAAAGAAAACAGTGAGCTGAAGACTGAAAAGTCTGATGAAGCTAAGATCTCTAGTGATACATCACAATCTGAAGAAGTTGAAAAACTTCAACAGAAAGTGGAAGAGCTCACTTCTGATCTTGCCAAATTTGTTAATGGTAGAGATAATCTGATCAAGCTGCTTGGTTGTCAGAGGCACTGCCTTAACAAAGAAGGTATTGGATATGTCCATCAGACACATCATAAAGTATCAACTAAAAACTCTAAAGTGTCTACTAAATCTACTTTCATTAAATCCATACCTGTCTGTAACTTCTGTGGAAAAACTGGACATATTATGTCTAAGTGTATTCATAAGAAAAGAAGGAAGTCTTCACAGACTCCTAGAACTAACAGAAAAGGACCCAGGAAACTATGGGTATCTAAAGAGCAAATAATATCTGTTGTAGATGTCCTCAACAGCACAAAGAAAACACCACTGCTGGTACCTGGACAGTGGTTGCTCGCGACACATGACAGGAGAAAGGTTTATGTTCCTAGACCTCCAACTTAAGAAAGGAGGACATGTGACATTTGGAGGAAATCAGAAAGGGAAGGTTATAGGCATTGGTACTATTGGTGGTAAACCTCCTCTTCCCTCTATATCTAATGTTCTTATGGTTAAAGGATTAAAACACAATTTGCTTAGCATAAGTCAATTATGTGACAGTGGATTTAATGTCTCCTTTACCAAGGATTTATGTATAGTTAAAGATCTCAGTGGCAAAACCCTCTTTTCAGCTAAAAGGCAACAAAATCTGTATAAGATTGAACTGACTGACCTCTCAAATCAAAGTGCAACCTGTCTGATGTCTAAAGAGGATGAAAGATGGTTATGGCATAAGAAACTAGGACATGCTAGTATGAAACTAATTTCAATGGGTAGGGCCTAAAAATATAAGGGTGTTGCCTTTTACACTACTAAAATTTCTAATGCACCACAAATCTCATTTTAAAATTTTCTTTTTCCTAAAGAACCCCTGTCTCCTAACTTCCTCCTATTCTCCCTATTAAACATATGGAGTTTAATAAGTTTCTGGCATTTTTTGTACGTATGCTTCACCAGAGGATGACCGTGACGCAAATAAGTAAGATAAGGAGAGTCAAAATGAATGGATATTTTCTCCCCTTAAGAAAGTCTCCAACTATGAATGCCATTTTTTTTTACTTACTCTGCTTATGAGGATCCCTCTGTGTGTGTGTGTGTGAGAGAGAAAAGATTTTACGAGGAAGAAGTGGACATGTCGTTATGGAACCTAAAGAAGATGAAATGTTTGCAATACGATCTATGGAACATGGGATAATTAGAACACATATCCGAGGACTCTTTAATCCTTGCTTTGACATTGACAATGACACAATTATGTTAAGATATATGGAAAGAGGAAGAAGATGGGGAGGAGTGTATTTTAGAAAGGTTATGGGATGTGTGAAGATAATTAGGGGTAGTTTGGAGATAGGGTGTTCAAATCCAAACCGATAAAAAAAAAAATCGCAAACCGATCCAAAATAGCCGAAAACCGAAATATATTGGATGTTTTTGGATAATTTTTTTTGGGAATCGATCGGTTCGGTTTTATTTTTTGTAACGGAACCGAACCGAATTATATATACACTCTTGCGTTTTATGCGTTAAGATGGGGCGTTTTGCTTGATATTGGAGATACAACGTCAAGTCAGTTTTCATTTTTTCAAACCTAATGCTTATTTGGAGACTCCATCCTTCCCTTCAAAGCCGTCGGCTCGCCGCTCCTTCTTCCCCTCGCATCTCCATCTCGCCGCCATCGAAACTTCCAGTTAGACGCCGCCCGCTCTTCCTCTCGCGTCTGACTTCTCGCTGCATCTCGACGTCTCCCACACTCCCTTCCTGGATCTAATCGCGTCTCCCTCACTAACCGCCGCTACAACTCGCGCCGACCTCCGGTCCTCTTCGCTCCTCCGGTGAGTGCTTCCTCCGTTCTACCTTGCTTCAATCTTCAATCTTCAATCTTCACTTTGTTGTTGTGGGTCATTCACTGATTTATGTGGGGTAATGGGTATTCATTTTTCTGTTGTGATTCACTAATTTTGGTGGGTATTCCATATTCAATCTTCATTTTGATGTTGCTGATTTCGTCACTTTGTTTGTTGTTGCTGTTGTTATTCACTGATTTGCGTCTGGCTTTTGGGGGTGAAGGAGATTGGAAGGGTTTCCAGTTTTGGGGTTGAAGGTTGAAGGAGAATCTGCTACTATATTAATTGTGGAATTTAGCTGTGGAAATTTTAATTTATACTTTGGAACTTAAGAACTTTTATCAGGATTATCAGGATATTTAATGTCTGCATAGTACTAAATTCAGCCACATGATACTTGTTTTGAATATAGTTGTGTGCATAGTTAATTCAGCCGCATGTCTGGAACTTTGACAACATTTACATTTATCAGGATATGCTTGTTTTGCATTAGTCAATCATGTTCTGCATAGTAAGTTCAGCCGCATGATACTATCACTATTTTAAATCAGGTTCTTGTTTAGAATTGGGTTCTGTTTTGCTTCACCCAAAATCATTTTCCCTTCTCTCTATTTGCATTCATAAATCTGTAATGATATATAGGTAAAAACCGAATCAACCGAACCGATCCAAACCGCATTTAATCGGATCGGATCGGATTTTTTTAAGGAAGTCATCCGAACCGAACCGCATGCTCTTTTTATCTTTGGATCGGATGGTTTTTTGCCTCAAAACCGATCCAAACCGAACCGCGAACACCCCTATTTGGAGATATTGATTTGATTTTTTTTTGAAAGTTGTGGTGTATTAGAAATTTTAGTGATGTAAAAAGTAACACTCAAAATATATACCCATGTCAAGACTTGGCCCAGCCCATAAAAGGCGTCAAAGGCGTGGTGTTGCAACTGGTTGTTCCTTCCTCGACTGCGAAGAGGCAAAGAAGTGGTGCACTGCAGGCATGGCGAGGAAACTGTCAAAGGCGGCTTACGATGCAAAGCTGGGGAAGCTTCTGAAGGAGTACAACCAAGTACTTGTGGTTTCATCGGACAATGTCGGGTCCAACGAGCTTCAAGGGATCCGAAGGAACCTCCACGCCGACTCGGTGGTAGTGATGGGAAAGAACTCCATGATGAAGCGCTCTTTAACTTTGGATGCTCAGAGGACTGGGAACAAGGCCTTACTCAATCTTGTTCCCCTTCTTAATGTAACTTACTATGAACCCTTTCCCCTTAAATTAATTAAATAATTAATTGTTGTCTCGTTCCGTTTTGATGTTTTGAGTTTGTTGATTGAATTTCAGGGCAACGTGGCGTTGATTTTCACAAAAGGTGACTTGAGGGAGGTTAGCGAACAGGTCGCCAAGTACAAGGTCAAGTAACACCTTCTGTTCTGTTTACTTCGTAATCATTAGGCTAATGCTGTGTTTTTTTTTTATTTGTTTCTTTGGTTTATTTATATAAATATTGTAAGAGACTTCGGTTGTGGTAGTTTGATCCATCATTTGCTTAATTTCATTTCTTTCACAGGAAATGAAGCCGTGTAATATAGTGCGTCCCACATGGAATCTATCCCATGAGTGTTTTGGAGAGTGTTGAAAAGTGCATTATTAGCATTTCTCCTTTCAAAATATTTATACTGAACTTATTCAAACAACTAACACAAATAATACGAAATTGCAATTGATTCTTCATTAACATTTCCGACATGGGCAAGTACATATTCATAGAACCCCTCTTTGTGGTCGAGGTGTTAGATCTGTCCTAGGAGTCTCGAGTCATTTCTTGTGCTGCATGGGAAAACCGATATCCTTATCCTTACATGGACCACTTACAGATTTTTTTGGCCACTCGAAATTTTCTTCAGCTTTTCATGTAGTTAATTGTCTGAGTGAGATTGTCAATCACAATTTAGCTGATTTGCTTCTTGAGAGTCTTTAACAGAGAAGCCATGTAGTTAAGCCTCAAAGCTTATAACTAAATTTCTACTGGTAGGTCCACATGAGGCTTTGACTCCTCAATACTCACCAGAAAATTGATCTTCTGTCATTGCTTGTTGGATTCTAAACCATTAGATTTAGTCAAACTATTTGCTAATGACATTTGTTACTTGCAAGCTGACATTAAACACAAGTTTCCCACGAGTATTGGTAATTATAGACTTTCTAGTGATGTTTATTACAGGGCTCAAAATCTTGATGCGGGTATGTTATGGTTTGCATTAGAACTAAACACTATGCTAAACATTATTTTATCAAATTGCATGATGGAGCCCTTGGGATCTTTCCTATCTTGCATAAGCTTGGGCCTGTGCCGTATTTACTTACTTACCTTAACCTTCTTATTATACAAATAAATATTAGTCATGTTCTCAATGTGGTGAAAGACCTGTTTCGTGCATTGTATCCCTGAAAGTTTTCAAGGTGCAATTAAACCCTCAAAGTTTATTGAAGGATGCTATAACCCCCACACTTTAACACCATTTAAATAGTTTATGGTTTTTTTCTGTGTGAGCATCATCACCTAAATCCAATACCCCTACTATTCAATATTAGTCCTGAAATTTCCATGGTTTGTTTATTCTCCTCCCCGAGCATTGACAGATCGAAAAAGCTGAAGCTTCAATTTAGACAGATCTACGACGTTGATTTGGATAAGGAATTATGGCCGTCTGGAGGGACACGTTGAGTTGAGGTGGAGGATCATACTTGTCACGAAGCTGGGGATCCTGCTGCAAAGAAACAGAAGCTTCTGTACCCATATCCTGGGAAGCTCAAAATTTGGAATTTACACGAATGGTTCAGTGGGGATTGGAATAGGTGGTGGATTGGACGCAAAGTGAGTAGACGAAACATGTTTGCCATAATTTGTCGGAAGAAATCAGCCATATTCGGAGACCTTCCAGGCATCCTCACCAGCCGTTTACAAGAGCAGTTTTTCCTCTTCTTCCCTAGTCAGGTTCTCTCCCCCAAAGACTTTTTCCCCATTTTCTCCTCCTTGACCACCTCAATGCCTTATTTCCTCCCGTGGACCTTAAGCCAACCTGAAAGTTTTTCTTTTTCTGAATTTTTCTTCTAGGGTTAACTCTGTCACTGACTCTAGATTAATCTGAGATAGTAATTTGCACTTCTTCTATTTGAGAGGTTTGAATGTGTTTCTTTTCACAAAGTTTGAAGACCAACTGTTGTGCTTGAATGTGCTTGTCTTAAACTAATGCCTTCTACTGCCTTATGGTGCCATTACATATTAACAGAATATGTTACATATTAGCTTGGAATTCATGTCTTCGAATTATTCAACTTATTTTAATTCATTTGTAGCAAGTCATTAAATGGAAAAGGAATTAAAAAAGGTGTTTGGTCAATACAGTGATATTTTCCCATATCCTTTTATTCAATTGGAAGTAGATTTTTTTTTTGTTTTTACATAAGGTAATTGATCTTGGATGCATTTTATCCAACAAAGGGAAAACATATATTTATATAGAGATCTGTTTTATGGTTGTTCATTCATCCATTTTCCCAACAAATTGAAGTGTGCAGGATATAGACACACAAAATCTCTGCATAAAGTGTGGAAGAGTAGTAATAGGCTACCGCAAGTATTCAACCATTTAGACCAATATTGATGGACAAGTACGTTGGAGACCCAAGATAAAAGACAGCCATTTCTTTGTTTGATCTAGATAGTCAGTTTTATCATTAAGTCTGGGTGTTTGACAGAACTCTTGGTATGGTACCAAATAGATGCTTTTCTCCCTAGTTGTTAAAACTTGGCTGACTAGAAGGGCCATCAACTGATCTTGGTCTTGTAGTTATGCTAGTACCTTCTTTTTGGTCTGAGTAAAAAGCCTAATAGTAGATGTAATGTCCAATGGACTTGTATTTGTCATATTTTATCCCATTATAGCCAAGTCGGATAGCACTAGAGTAGTTAATCCTGGATAGCGGAACGGAGCGGCTAACACCAAAAACGCTATAGCGTGAAAGCGCATAGCGGGACAGCTGCTATTTTAGGCAGAGGGGAGGAGGAATGAACGTGGGAGGGAGAAGAGAGGGAGAAAAGAGGGGGGAACGATGCTACTGAAGCAGAACAGAACATATAAGAAGATAAAAGAACGTAAAAGTAGGTGAGGGAGAAGAATGGACAGTAAAAAAAATAAGGGTAAAATGGAAATTTTAGTAGGCGTAAGTGAGGGTAAAGAAGACATTTCAATAGATAAAAGGACAAAATAGCTAATTGATGAGTTATGGAGGGTAAAATAGAGGATTCAGCAATTAAAGAAAGGGTAGAATAGGAAGATAACTTGAAAATTGAACAGAAAGCTAAAAAAACCCTAGATCTAAAATGGCAAGAAGATGACCAAGTTGTGGGAGAGGAAGAGGCAGCCGTCGAACAGCGGTGCCAGTTGCTGGGTGTGGCCGGAATAGGTTCGCCGGAAGGATCTGTTGATGGAACTCCGACTCATGACACAAGAGCGGCCCAGGAGCGGCCGCTCCACTGCTTTTTGGTGCCATTTTCCACCACGAAAACGGCCGCTACTGCCGCTATTGAAAAACACTCCGCCACGCCTGCTCCACCCCTCCGCTATAGCGTCGCTATTGTGTGCTATTGACTACTTTGGATAGCACCACGTAGCAGCCGATCCCATAAAGGGGATAGGGGGTGGCTGGATAGCCGCTTGTGCAAAGAGGGGGAGAAGGTGGGTTTGTGCGAGGAAGAAGAAGATGAACAAACTAGAAAGAAGAACCAAAGAACCAGAAGAACGTGAGGAAGAAAAAGTCTTGTTGGAAGATGGCAACAAAAGTAAGGGTAAAATGGAAATGTACTGAGTTTTAAGTGAGGGTAAATAAAACACTTGAAAAGAAAAAGAGAGGGGCAAAATAGATATTTGATGTGTTAAAAGAGGGCAAAATAGATATTTGAAGACTTAAAGAGGGTAAAATGGTAAGGGAAAAGAGAAGGAAACAAAAACATAAAAAACCCTAATTCTAAGTTAGCCACTGCTTGAAAAAGCATCTCTGCTTCCGCGTGAAGATAGGGGACGCGACACCCAGCCTTCACCTCATCACCGTAGTCTGTAGCGGACACGACAGCAGCATTTTGGCCATGATTTGTGGCTGCGATGACTGCTCCACAAAAACGCAACGCGACGGGGTATAGTGTCGCATCCTAGGTCCGGCCCGCTCTATGACGACACGATAGCGCCTCTATTGGCCTCTATTGACTATATAGACTAAGTGTCTTCCCAGAATTGGATACTGTCACCCAAAGTCAAAGATACAAGAGATGTAAAAAGGAGTATCCTTGAGAAATGAATTTCCAAGGATACAACTTGGCTGGTGCATACAATTAAACTCTTTAAAAGACAAACACATACTTGGGACCTCTTCCTTTAGTGACAAATGGGTGATATTTGGAAGACTTCACATATTAAAGACAACCATTAGAAAAGAGAACAAAAAGTTTACTCTTATAAATTACCTATAATGGAGACTGTCAACCTCAGGCTCAAATTCTTCTACTTTTCCTCGAGCTTTGATCAATAATAGTTATGGAGGAGCACAGATCTAGAAAATTTGAGATATTCAAAGTGGCACTGGAGAGGGTTTAAGGCTGAAGAATGGATTTTCAGAGTTGAAATTGGAATTTAGGAGTTTTAGGAAAATGTGTCGTTTTATGGCTATACCTCTATTAATTATTTAACGTGTATACTTTTAAGGGGTATTAAGATCTATGGTTAAACTTTAAGAGGTAAATTGCACCTTAAACTTTAGGGAGTAAAAAGCACATGAGATAAAGTTTTAGGAGTAGACTGGGTTTTAGACTTCATTGATTGTAAAGGGACATTGATCCTGGTAGTTTGATCATTCATTTGCATTAATGATGAAATTTTACTTTCCAATTGATGGTTAAGCTTATTCGAACAACTAACAAAAAATACGAAATCACAATTGATCCTTCATTAACATTTCCAACATGGGTAGGTAAGTACATGTTGTTAGAGTTCTCTTAGGAGTCTCTTGAGTCTTTTCTTGTACTTCAAATACTTATGGGGCTATGATGATATCTGTAGAAGAGCAAAAACCAAGATCCTTACCCTTGTATTGAGCACTTATGGATTTTTTTGACACTCAACTTGAATTTTTCTTCAGCTTTTCACCTTAGTGGATTGTCTGCATGAGATTGTCTATCACACTTTATCTGATATGCTTCTTGCAACAGAGAAGCAATGCAAGAGCTTAGTTTTGTATATTGCTAAGTTTGCACACTACAATTCCTCTGGTAGGTCCACAAGTAAGAGGCCTTGACTCCTCAGTAATCACCAACATATTGATCTTCTGTCATTGCTTGTTGATTCTAAACCGTTACATTATTTGCTAACCACACTTGCAAGCTGACATTTGACAGGAGTTTGATATGAGTACTGGTAATTATAGACTTTGTAGTGATAGTCATTGCAGGGCTCAAGTCTTGATGTGGGTATGTTATGGTCTGCATTAGAACTAAACATTATGCTAAACATTATTTTATCAAGTTGCATGAATCATGATGGAGCTCTTGGGAGTTTTCCTATCTTGCATAAGCTTGGCCCTATGCCATATTTCACTGGTCTCCCCTTTTGATATAAATGAATATTAATCATGTTCTCAATGTGGTGGAAGACCTGTTTCCTTATCAAGGAACCTATGAACCTAATGTTTTCACTAACTGTTTCTGCAGGTCGTTGATCCTATTCTCATGTGCCCTAAGTTCATGTCATATGACTCATACCGCAATTGTTCCTATATGCAATCTGGACAGTTACCTTTGAGCCTCACGTGTTGTAAACAGCAGTCTTCACAGGCTTCTGAGCCTTTTCTTGTATGCTCAAAATTCATGCCACACCAACATTGTTACTTGATGAGATCAAGACAGTTCTTGATGACGAGTATATGGGCTCCTCTTCTCCTTTTGGCTGGTAACTTGTGATGTGGAAGTATTCTGATTGGTATAACATGGTTTATTATTTTATTTGAACGATGACTGTCACGTTGATCTTTTCCTTGAGCACTATTGGCTTTCAAACTCTATTGTTGAGTTCTCCCTTTTCAGGGAATGATGGACAATTAAAATGATTTTAGTCAAGGCTTCAATTTCAGAATTGGAGTTTTTGATATGGGGATTTTTAATGTATTTAGGAGTTTTATCCTCTGTTAAAATAAAGATATTAGAAATTTAGTACTGGTTACTACTTTATCCGGGCAAGTAAATGTATATTGTACCTTTTGATATTGAGATTTGGATGCACTTTATGAAATTAAGTGTCCTTGCTCACTTTTAGAGATAAACTCATCTAACTTTGTCTATTCATCTTATAATCACTGCATGTTGCTAAGGGATGTAAGGTCCCGTCCCACTTATTTCACAATTTCAGAACCTTTTACTTGACAATTATTGACTTTAAATTCTTTTGTTTCTTGATGTTGATTCTTCAGCACTATTTTGACTCCAAATTCCGAAGTTAAAGATGAGTACTGGTATTTTTATAAATATTATTTGAAAAATATTAGTATCACACTCTTTATTACACTTCTTCTCAACACTCTATTATTGGGTGAAATTCATGTGAGACCCACCAAAACATATGGTCCCACGTGAAATTCATCTAATAATAGAGGGTGTGTTAAGAGAAGTGTGTTTAAGAGTGTGATGCTAGCATTGCTCTTTTCAGTAATAACTAATAATAATCTATAGAACCTCAGATGCTTCCAAGTTCCAAACAATGATATTATACCATTTCTTTATCCTCCGTAGATCTCAACAGCCTAAATTTACTCCATTTCAGGGGGTGAAAAAACTTCGTTTCTGTTCTAAGTTTCTAATTGTCTCACCCAGGGTCAATTTAGTTAAGTTTAATGACATGGTGCATCCAGTTTTCTGCACCAGTGAAATACCAAGAAACCATACCAACTCTTTCAATATCTTATATCCTTAATTCAAACTAGTTGAGCTCCCTCACCAAATGATGCTAAAATAGGCAGACATTCATTTACCTCCAACAAACACAATCCTTTTCAAAATCTATACTAAATCATCTTCTTCTTCCATAAGGTGCTTCCTATCAATGTATATGTAATTATAGTTAGTACCCACATATGTTGGTTTAAATAGCAAGAAGTTTGCTTTCCTTTAAGTCAGATTTTAGGTTTGAATCTTATGATTTTAAAAAATGGTGAGCTTTGTTCCCTTAAATTGATCTTTTCAACTCGACTAAGATTAATCAGAATCCAAAATAATTTTCAGAAATTGAGGGTCTTGGACAAAAAAAAAAAAATAATAGTTAGTATGATTTATCGTAAGAACAATGTTAGCAATACATTCTTTAACATGCTCTCTTCAACGAAATCTTTAATATTTGTTGGATTTCATATGTGATCACTAAATCACATGGGTCCACTATCTATAGTAGGTTCCACATGAGATCCAACCAATGATTGAGAGTATGTTAAATAATGTGTTAAAAAACGTGTTGCTAGCATTAACTACAACAAATTATTTTTTTTTTCTTTTTTGCTGAGCAAAAGTATAGTTAAGTAAGTATAAGGGGTACTCCAACACATTTACTTATTAAGTAAAAAGAGGACCATGACATGGAGAACTAAAGATAAGAGTTCAACCTAAAGCTCAATATCACAAGTAAACAAAGGGGCCTTGCTATTAACACCGATTTTTTTTCCTATTCGCACCTTGCAACTTTTTTTTTCTTCTTTTTTTTTTTCTCCAAAATTACCCTTAAGTGTCGTTCGTTTTCCGAAGTTGAATCAGGAAATTTAACACATCCGGAATTCACTTTCCGGACACTTTCGGAATTCACTTTCCGGACATATGTAACACTTCCTGAAAGTTTTTCCGGATTCATACTTTTTGTACGTCCGGAAAGTATTTTCCGGAGGTGTTAAAATTAACACATCCAGAATTTACTTTCCGGAGGTACAATTTGTACATCCGGAAACTATTTTCCGGATGTGTTATTGCTGATGTTAATTTTTGTATGTCTTTTAACACATCCGGAAAATACTTTCCGGAGGTGTAAAAAGTGTCCGGATTTTGAATTCCGGATGTGTAAAGTGTCCGGATTTCATTTTCCGGAAGTTACGTTGCGTAAAAACTTGCACAAAGTGAGTAAGTGAAAAGAGTATTTTCGAAAATAAAACAAATCAATTTAAAGCAGCACGGTGCCAATAGCAATTTGCACGGTGCCAATAGTAGCGCCCTAAACAAAGTTGAATACCAAGCAGCAAGGTTGAAACTTGGCTATTGTTCATCCCACCAATTCTAAAGAACCCCCTGATACTAAACAGACAAAATTAGTCCGCAGTTAAATGATACAATTTCCATATGCTATAGTTTTCCTGCGCCCCAATTCCAACTAGAGCAAATGACCTCAAGCACTAGTACAATTTGATGATAGCTACCAAAAAGCATCCACCTGCATTTTTAACTAAGACAGAAGGGTCCAAAACCAAGAACTTCCTTTGTTGACTTTCATTGATCAATTCCTGAAAACTAGATAACCGCACCTGTGACCAGTCCCTGCATGTTTCCACCGATATTTAAGATAAAGGGACGGCACTCATCCAATGAATCAATGTTTCCTGCCAACTGATCAAAACCCAAAAATTCCGAGAACAACAAGACCAACATTTACTTGGCCTTCCTGAATAGTCGTCATTAAAAGCACGGGTAATGCTAGTATCACATTCTTTATCATACTCCTCTTAACACACCTTTTATTATTGGGTAAATTTCATGTGAGACCATATGTTTTGGTAGGTCTCACATGAAATCCATCCAATAATAGAAAGTGTGTTGAGAAGGAGTGTGATAAAGAGTGTGATGCTAGCATTTTTCTAAAACCAATTGCTGAACCAAACAAACAACCCCACCTCAAAGATCTTCCAATCTTGATTTTGAAAACCCAATCTAAAGCACCCTCTACTTTGCAGATCAACCAGAAGTGAGCATTTATCAGTCTGCTAAAATCTACTTGATTCTCAGAGAATTGCCACTACAGGGTTTGCTATATTAATTTCTTCTTGCTTCACCTTCACCCAGATATTTCTATTCACTATACCACTCTCAAGTGTTTCACTCACACTCAACCCAATGATTCCCAGGAAGACCCCTCAAATAAGTATTTCCCTCTCTCACCTCCTCACATATAATGCCAGAACCTTGCAAACCCAAATGTGTAGATATCACCTGCAGAAAACACAGAATTTAAAAACAGCAAAAGAGTAAGAAAAAGCCTCAACTGTTCACTCCAACCATTTTTCCTTTTGATTTTCTTTTCCACCCTGCCACACACAAGTGTTTCACTCTCAGCTCAGCCCAATGCAACCCAAGAGACCAAATAACCGCATGCCATATTAGTAGCCCTCTTTTTCGACTTTTTCTACCTCCATACAAACCTCTATGTTGAACGAACAATGCACCAATACTTGAAGGTAGAATTGCATGGAAACCTAACCAAGCATACACCAACATCCATACCTTGGACACATATCTACATGAAAGGAAGAGATGACCTGAAGACTCCACACCACTAAGGCAAAAACCACATGACAAGTCTTGTTGAGCATTTAGCACCCCCTACTTTATAAGTTCTCTTTTGTTGGCCAATCTATCCCAAAGAACCTGCCATGATAGCAGTGGCATGGCAGATCTAGGATCCTGAGTGGAGGCGATTTATTTAAAAAAATCAAATTAATAATAGTTTTTTGGATTAAATATGTTTTTAATCCATATAAAATTGGCAAAAAAAGATTTTAGTCCCTATAAAAATTTTATTCATTTTCAGCCCCTTAAAAAATACAAAAATTATGTGCTTTTAATCCATGGTGAGGGACTAAAAACACACTACTTTTATATAAATGCATGACTAAAAATAAATAAAATTTTTATAGGGACCAAAATAAATCACATTTTATCAATTTCATAGGGATAAAAAATATATTTAGCCCTAATTATTATCACACATGAATATAAAGACAGAGAGCTGAGTGAAGGTGAGAGTTTGAGAGAGAAGAGAGGGTTGAGTGAATGTGTTTGTTGGAAAAAATAGAGAAAAAAGGGCAGTGGGTTCAAACATATAAAAATAGTGGGGGCAAAATACAAACACCTAAAATATTTACTTGTAATTTTATTAAAGTCAGGCTGTGCACCCTCATTTATATGTAGATCCGCCCATGCATGATAGTGCCAAGACTTTACGTGGAGCTCTAGTTTTCCAAACAACCTTAAAGACCTGCTCCACAGTTGGATCTCTTGCTTCTTCAATCACTTCTCTTGTGGTTTTCTGTAAGCTGAGCTTGAGGAGTAGGACCTTGATTCATATAGGGTCCATTCCCACACATCTTCCCTATTACTTGAAGGTCCTAAGGAGAACATCGTGTTTGAGAATTCTTCATAAAGCTCTTGTTCCCACTCAAAAACAAGTTCTTCTCCAATTCAAAGATGATACAAACTGGTTCAGATTAACAAGAAAACTGAATGAATGCACTTTCAGGTTATTCGAGAGAACCTGATCTCTCCCTAGTCCCAAGACTAACTCACAAAATGCCTACTCTTTCCCTCAACTCTATCCCTATTCATAGGCAACATGCCTTATTTTCCCTAACTCACACACTTACAAACTAACTAATTAACTACTTTACTAACAAGGCCTAACATCTATCAAAAGACTACTTCCACCTCCCTTCCTCCCACCTATATACGTATTCTCATTACCAGCAACATATGTTTCCTTTCGCAGCAATAAATCATAATTACATAAATCAATCCATATGAAGGTATCCTCAAGAGAAGAATAATGGACAATTAATACAAAGTCAAAAAAAATAAAAATAAAACACACACACAAAGAAGTGATATAGTAGAATAGTACTACACAATTAGATTTTATTTACCAGAATGATTTGGCATTGTTTTTATCCTTTGGATGGAAATGCCTCTATTACTTTGATTTATGTAGCTACAATCGTTTAATCTTGGTACTTCAGTGAGATTGTGTAGCACTACTCGAATTGATTAACTTATTTATTGAAGGAAATGCCAAACATACAAGGACTATTTTTTTTACTACGTAAACTTTCCATCCTTTATACAACTCGGTTCTAGTTTGAAACATTGTAGTCTAATTATTTTGAGAAATGATAAATGAACACATTTTTGGGATATCAAGTATAGACATCATATGGTGGTGTGTTGTTTTTAATTGCTAAATACATGTGATGAGAGAGATAAAATAATAAACAAGTGTAAATACATATATATATATATATATATATATATATATATATATATATATATATATATATATATATATATATATATATATATATACACGATGTTGGACACCAAAAGTGTGCCCAACTATCATTACTCAATTATTTTGTTAACGAAACATGTACTATGAAGTATGAAGTTGAAAACAAACACGATCAACAACAATCAGCGTCAACAATTACCATCATAGTGATTTAAAACATACAAATATAAACTCCCATGTGAGTACAAAAGGACCAAAATAAGGCATTTCTTCCGGGAGGAGGAAGCTCAGCTCCTTTCACTCAAACAGAATAACTAGAGTTTACAGGAGGAAGAAATCTGCCTTCTTCCATGTTATTCTTGGTGCAGCTGTAATTTAAAGAAATGGTTTTGCTGGCGCATTGATGCTCAGTCATTTAGGCATACTGCCTTCTTCTAACAGCAGAGTGATGATAGACTTAATGATCTCATTATTCAGAACGATTGCGTTCTCAGGTTTCCTAATCAGCTCCTTTAGAATGGAATCTAGAGTTAATCGTAGCTCCTTGAACAAGACAGCTATTTGGGCAGGTGCAGTCAATTTCAACCATCCATCAATGGTGACCATTCCACTCTGATGCTGAACATTAATTGATCCCCCAAATAGCAAAAGAGAGTATGGAGAAATGACTGAAGTATCCCGTAGAAATACTTTCTTTGTTTCAACCTTTTCAAGGAAGACAAGGAAGGGATACTGGAATGCTTTCAAGTTACTGTTGACAGAAGAAGGGTGGATATGAACCTCTCTTCTTCCATCAAACCACACTGTACGACCAGTATTTGCAGAGTTAGAAGACAGTTTAAGGCCGCTGAGAGCTGCTGCAACAATGCCTTGTTCACCAGCTGCTACATTGGGGTATAAACCTGCACATAGTATAGCCTTCACAATTGGAGAATTATGTGCATATATATTAAACGGCTGTGCTGCATCGGAAAGCCAACTGTCAAGATTCCGCATCTTTTTTCTATCCGTCTGATAATCTTTAGGAACAGTGATGAGACCAATGTCTGCTAGCAAAATTGCAAACTGTGTCCTCATTTCCCTTATCATATACATTACAGAGCTGCTCAAAAAAAAGGAATTGCAGAATTGCTGTGCAGCTTTAGCTCCTTTCTCAGTCAAAATCTTCTCCCATCTTCTATAAGCTGTCATCATTAGTAAGTGATCGGATTGCCGATCAACATCATTTGTGTCACCAGGCCCATCTATCTTATCATTCAACAATGTTAATTTTGCTCTTTCAACATTTTGCCTCTCATCCTTTGGATACACAAATGGAGACTTGTAGCTTAGAAATGCAGAAACTGAAAGAATAGGCGACAAGCAGCCAAATATTGCACCAAACAGCATCATCTTTCCGATTAATACATCAACAGGAAGTTTTGCCAAATGATGCCCAAGAGGTGTCAACTTTTCATCTCCTTCAAGAGCGCCGACCTCATACAATAAAGATATTGCTGAACTCACTGCTTCATCCTTGGGAGGTTCTATAGCCTCGGACAAGAATGGCTTGATATAACCAAGAGACAGTAACTTAATCTGAAGACATAATTCAACTAATGGCATCCGAAGCATCTCCGGAACCTGATAAGGACGCATGAGTCTTTCAAACCTATGACGAGTGTACAAGCAAAAGCAAATTCCAGGTTTTACACGTCCAGCTCTACCCCGACGCTGCCTTGCATTTGCTTGAGATATCCAATCTTCAACCATGCTAGACAATTTCTTCTGTGGATTATATCGGTTCTCCTTATGTTTTCCACAGTCAATTACATATATCACATCATCTATTGTTATGCTAGTCTCTGCTATATTCGTGGCTATAACAACCTTACGTATATTTCCTGGAGGGCGTAAAAACACCCTTTTCTGCTCAATTGATGCAACCGATGAATGCAAAGGAATAATCCAATCAGAAGACGGCCCACCAAATTGGTACGAAGCCGCCAACTTATCATGTAAAAGGTTTATCTCTGACACTCCAGGTAAAAACACAAGGATGGCACCCTCACCGAAAGTATCATCTATGAAACATATCAGATCTTCAAGAAGATCATAATCAATTACATCTTCATTCAATCTTTTCAAATTTTGCTGCGCTTGTTCACTGTATGATTGATAATAAATTGGCACAAAATATGGATTGATGTGTTCTTCAGAAAGCACAGATTCATCACCCCAGGCAGATAAGACTAGATTCTTCTTACCCCTGCTATTTGTTACAGAATCTCTCTGCAAATTCTGCTCTTTGGGAAATGTTTCATATGTTAAAGAAGCTGGAGAATCTGAAGCAAGTCGATAATTGATCTGATCATATATATCCTCAAGAAAGTATGTTGTCACTGGATGAGTCCTGCCTTCTGCCGTAACTACAGGGCAATGACCAAAGTATCTTGAAAATAAACTTGAATCAACAGTCGCAGACATTAGAATGACCTTCAGTTTTGTAGAGCTTTCAGAGGACTGCTTTTCTATTAGACTCTTTAAAACTATTAGAAGAAAATCACCCAATAGAGACCTCTCATGAACTTCATCAACTATGATATGAGTGATGCCAGTCAAGCTACGGTTCCCCATCAATTTTCTCAGAAGAATGCCTGTTGTACAAAACAGAAGCCTTGTTTTCTCATTCCTGGCACTGTCGAGACGAACTTGATATCCAACCAAGGAACCATCTGAACCTGGTGAAGGTTCACACCGCTCATCCGCTACCCTTTCAGCCACAGAAATAGCAGCTATTCTCCTTGGTTGTGTGCATACAATACTACAGTTTCCACCACGTCCTGACTCAATCATGTCATCCAATATAAATTGTGGAACCTGAGTTGTCTTTCCAGAGCCTGTTTCCCCACAAACAACTAGAACATTATTTTCCTTCAGCAATTGTAATATATCACCCTTCAGTGCAGCAATAGGAAGTGCAGCTCTAATTTTCAACATATCCCGGTATCTTTGTGTTCTCATTTTATTATCTTGCCCTTGTCTCAAAAAAGTACTCTCCATTTCCTTGCTATAGGTTTCTCTCTTAGTCTGAGCAAATGGCTGATGACTGGCAAGGGTTGAACTTTTTATTTCATAAGGTTTATCAAAGTTTTGTGGAAGCTTATAATCTGAAAAATCAACAGAGGCAGTCACACCAGAACCATCACCATCACCATTTAATAATGAAGCCACAAAACCAGACCTATGATCTTCCTCACTGTCTTCTAGCTTAGTTAATGATTCCCCTTCCATCCACTTCATAACAAGTAAAGCATAAGGCTCCGTAATTGGGAGATGAACTGGGACATCAGGAAACAATTGGAACAAAGCATATGCTGCCACTTTATTCTGGGCATCCTCAACAGATTCAAAGGTTCCATTCTGATCTGGAAGCTTAAGTGTGACCAGTCCCCCAGGTTTTCGGTTCTTCCCCCTGCCACTAGCTTTACGCAAAATGCTTACACTGTATGAGAAACTCCTTCCCCTGCCAAGAATTTTATTGAATTTTGGAGCTTCCCACCCGGATTTCTGGCATAGTTGATGAAGTAAAGCCTTCGGAATTTTTCGAGGGTCTCCCTTCTTCCAAATGCCATCTAACTTATCCAAACTCATGTTCTCATATAGTCTCTTGATTTTTTCTTCTTTCTGTAGTACTTGCAAAATATCATCATGAGGTAATATTTCATTAGATGGAATATCCTCCAAGAAAAAATCACCAAGCTCAATATCTCCACCAGCCTCTCCTTGAGAAGAAGATTCTTTTTCAACGTGTAAAACTGGCGAATCGGACTTAGCAAGATTTTCCTCCATGCTATGGTCCTCCACATCACTTCCATCAACTGCTGTTGTTCCATCAGAAGCCGAAACAATGGACAAATAGCCTTCTGCATCACATGGAGTTTTTCTTTCAAAGCAATCCAAGGGCTATTATATTGATATTTATATAACTACTTTATATTAAATTAAATCATTTTTATAACATTTTTA
Source organism: Echinosophora koreensis (assembly GCA_035048595.1). Lineage (NCBI taxonomy): Eukaryota > Viridiplantae > Streptophyta > Magnoliopsida > Fabales > Fabaceae > Echinosophora > Echinosophora koreensis. The sequence continues at coordinate 483,839 of JAPCYP010000095.1, forward strand.
TAAATGATTTAGACTAGTATACTAGAATACTAATATTAGTATTCTTTTATCTAATATTAAAATATTCTAATCAAGGTTTTAAATAAAGATCCGCGACGGGACTCAGCGTTTAGGTTTTAGGTTTTGGCGACCGCAATTGCAGCCGCATCAACCGCATTTTCCGCAATTATCCGTAATTGTGGTAAATGCAACACAACCACAATTTAAAACCTCGATTCTAATATAAATTTAGAAATTATTTTTACTACTATCTACTACTAATTAATAGAATTTATATTATTTATACCTGACCTGTGGATGCTCTCTCAGATGCAGAGCTGGAACCTATTTCATCCTGCCCATGTTGTAAGGCCAAATTGTTATCTGATAATCCTAAAGCAGACAACTCTTGTTTCAGTTTCCTGATGACATTGCCTGCCTCCTCCTGATGTTTCTTGTCTCCCTTTTCCTTAGCTTTTGTAGCTTCCAACCTTGCAGCAAGGTACTCCTTGGCAATAACATCATAAGACCTTGGTTCACAATCCTCCTTTTCCTTAGATTCATAAGCCTCTTCCTGTTCCTGTTCCTGTTCCTGTTGCTCCACATATTGCCTGATCCAATCTGCTTGAGATGGTTGGTGAGAATCCAAAGTATCAACATCCCACTGTTTCTTTATTAAAACAGGAAATTCTATAGTTTCGTTTTCTTCCTTAGTTGTTGTAATAGATGGATCCACTGAATTATCGTCGCGTTGATTTAATATAACACCAACAGAACCCCCTTCATCACTAAAGTGAGAGTAGGTGCCGGTAGAAAACTTGAGGGGAAGTTCATTACCGGGCAAATTCAAGCATAACCAATCAAGAGCTGATTCAAACGTAGCACCTTCCTTGAGAGCGGAGAGAGCAAGCTCGATTTGATCATTAGCGAAACCTTCGCAAGAGAGCTTCTCGTAAATACTTTTCAGTTTCTTCGCCTTCTGAGCCTTGGTTAGGGTATCGTCTGCCGCGGGCGTGGGCCGGGCCGAATTGAGCAACAGCCTGCGGAGGCGGTTCTCATTTTCGGCGGAAATCTGTAGCCTCGGAGCGGATGTGGATGAAGAAGATTTAGGCTTTGGCTTCTGCTTCTGATTCTGCTTATTCTTTTTCGGCGGCATCTCTGATGCTGCCTGTACCAAGTGAAGGGCGGTTCTAATGATCAATAAACTCAACACCCCCTCAAATAAATATAGGGTTAAATATGTTTTTAAGTGTCTAAAAAATATGGGGATTTTGGTGTAAAGAATATATATATATTTTTTTATTTTCATTTCCCTAAAATATGTAACTATAGTTTTTGGTGACGGTAAAATGAATGAATTTCGGTTTTAGTTCCTATAAAATTTCTTTCAATGGTTTTTTCCTCTAAAATTTAATATTGTATTTAGTCCCTAACATTTATTTTAGGACATATAAAGAGAATTTATTTTAGGGTTCAAGAAAAATATTAGGGAAATCACATGCTAATATGACACCACAAATGTTATTAGGTGTCACTTAAGATGATCGTGTGACTTTCACTTAGACATATAAATAGTTAATACATATCACATGACAACAGAGACCAAATATAGTGATTTTAGATTTTAGAGATATGAAAACCAAAGAAAAAATTCTACAAGAACCAAAATCAAAATTCATTTGTTTTACAGTGATAAAAAACATATTTAACTCAAATATATACACGCATAGGGACCAAAAGCATTCACACACTTTTGAGGTTTTTATGCTACATATTTTGGTTGCTAGTTTAGTTAGTAGATTAACAAGTTTTGGTTGGTGGTCTCGCGACCTTTTTCCATTTTTGTGAGAACTTGTATATGAGTTGGGGTATCCTTTGCACCCAGTTTAATAATATTTTGACTTATCATATATATATATTATTCAAATGATAAACAACCATGCAACACCATTTCATAGCATTAAGGACCAATTTGGATGGCTCACACAGGAAATCATATAAGTATAATTAAATTAGAACATAGATTCATAAATGATTTTAGGGAATTTTATGGTGCCTTCTAAGGTGAGGGAGCAAGTATACGTAGGGCCTTTTTATAATTTTTAAGTGTTAATAGAAGATTTTTTTTATAAATATCATTTTTGCAATATAGGCCCACGGGAAGGCCGCTATGTTCTTCACTGAAGATGAAAGAAAGTCGTGTTTTACGGTGGATTCTAGCATGAAGCAGGGTGTTTATGGGTACACTAGTGTACCCCAAATTTTAATGTGAAAACCCTCTTTTATCTTCTACATCAACATATTCCTTGTCCTTCCCCACCACCCACCTACCACCACCACCCCTCTCACCACCCCACCGACCACCCCACCACCACCACTGATAGGTTCCGGCAAGTGTACCAGATCGAAGCAAGTAATAATAAAACGTTAAGTGATTACCGAGTATCGAACTCAGGGATTGGGTGACCAATTAGTCAAAATTCAAAGAATATAACAATTGTTTGACCAAGTCAACTATGAGAAGTGCTTGAGATAAAATATGTTATCTAAATCAATTATCAAATTCAAATATCAAGGAGGAAACAAACAATTCTAGATTCAGTTATGGTTGGGAGATCTAAGGTTCCGAATCCACCTACTCAATCAAGCATACAACCCAAGTGATTATCTCTTATCCCTAAGTTGAATTTCTTTGCCAACCAGAAACCCTAGTTATCCTAATGTCTTGGTGGAGCACAAAAGGAAACACATAAGCATGCAAATTGCCTATCTCTCTATACGACAACCCCAAGTTAGATTCATTAAACCCTTGGTTCCCAATATTGATTGCACCAATCTCCTATTCTAGTTCTAGCAATACTCAATCGATGTCCCTAATTCAAGTCCTAAAGCACGAATCTCCGGTGGGACTCATCTCGCTTGACTAGTTAACCACAAGCTCTTTTGATTAACGCAACAAATTCAGAATTAAGAAGCAAGAATTAAGAGAAGGGAATAAGAAAACATCACTTGAATTACTATGCCGTCATGAGTGAAATAGACAACTATAAACACGAGAAGGGGGGTTGAATTGTGTTTATCAGAAATTAAAATAAAGTTAAAAACTTTTTGCATGCAGAAGCTAAGCACAGACGGGTGTAAAAAGGTTACACAGACAGGTCACCTGTCTGTTGTAGTTTTCTCAGAAAACAACACACGTATAAATGAAAAACAGTCTTGATAAAAACAGTTTTAACCCCTTAGTTAGAAAGCAGATGATATATAATCAAAACAACTAAAGAGATTAAGGGAAGAGAGATTAACACAGAGATTTATCCTGGTTCACTCTTCAACACAAAGAGCTACGTCCAGTCCTTGGCAGCACCAAGATTTATCCACTATAACTGATCAGGTTACAGACTCCAAGTATTGTTTGCACACCTAGCCTCTTCAGGCTCCAACACAAGTATTCTTTGCACACCTAGCCTCTTCAGGCTCACTCAGATTTGTTTGAGAGTTTGGTTTGTAATAAATACACTTACAGACAGACAGATCTTTCACTAACACTCAGAGAGTGGTTTTAAATGTAAAGCTTAGGAAAGTCTGCGTAATAACTTCAAATGATTGAAGAATACAGAGTAAATAAATGAACAGAGTAATGGCTCTTTAATGCTTTGTAAACTCTGATATGTTCATCTTCAATGACTTCTGTATTTATAGCCTTCAAACATTTAATATCCGTTAGAGACATTCTTTGCAACGATGGCTTCAAGCAGAGCTTCATTAAATGCAATATAGTCGTTCTGGGCAGCCATTAATGCAATGGAGACGTTGGTTGTACTCTAACATGAAGGATAATAGCTTTATGCATCGTGTAGACGCCAACTCAGAGTTGTGCAGAGTGCTTTTGTACTTTTGCAGAGTACATTTCCCTTTCTGTGTAATGATTGAAAGTACTAGGGAGTAAAGCATGTTGGAAACATTCTTTAACTGGAAGTTTATCTCTGACTTCCTAGGTTGCTTGAGAGAAAGCATTTCTGAGTTTCTTGATAAGCGTGAGAGAGAGTTCTCAGAGTATTCTTCATGAGGGGACAGCTTGCAAAAGCTTCCTGTACTTCGAGTTCTTTAACAGAGAACCATAGATAAGTTGAAGAGTAGAGACAGGTTGTAAACCAGTTTGCACATAGTCAACAATCCTAGTCAGCAGACAGGTTGACTTTTTGGCTTATACGGACAGGTGATACTTAGGTAGACAGACAGGTGAGTTTTGTAATCTTCTGATCTGTACACTAAGGAGATAGGTTAGCAACCACAAAATAGGTTAATTAAATCATTAACCAATGTTTAGTTTTCATCAAAACTTAGGGAAATGCACACAGACATTTTAGAGACTTAACAATCTCCCCCTTTTTGATGATGACAAACATTCAGATGATTTAATGAACCTTTGAAAATATCAGAGTACAGAATAGCAGACAGTAGACAGGTTGATTTTTTCTATATGTGCAGACAGATGCATTAGTGTTCAACGAAGAGCATCAGAGTAATATGCAGCAGGTTTAAGTTCAAAATAACAGAGGAAATGTTCATATTCTCCAGAACACTTAGCATATATCACATATTTTTCTCCAAACATTTTACATTAATCATCTTACATTACATTTTTCTCCCCCTTTTGTCAGCAACAAAAAGAGTAAACATATAACAGTGGAGAGAAAAGGAGACAATTAAGAGAAAATAATAAGGTAAAATTGATTTGTATTCATCATAAGCATTTCAATTACAAGGCAGTTCCTACAACTACTCATCTAGGCTGATTAAAAAGAAGATACAGGGAATCAACTTTCTGTTCTAACAACAGCCTAGCATGCCTCTCTGCATCCAATTGTCTTCTGACTTCTTCTAGCTCAGTCTTAAGAAGATTGAAGCTATCTGAATCCACCATCTGAGAGGAGGAGACTTCTGTAGACAAGCTGGTTGAAGCAGCAGACAGGGATGGATACCAGGGTAAGGCTAAAACTGGGGGTGCCTTAGGTACAGAGAAAGGTGAGGAGACACGGGGAAAGAAAAGTTGATGAATGGTTCTGAAATAAAATAAAGGAAGAAATGCTATTTTGAACAGAGGGGTGATTCTGACTGGGTCAAAATCAGGAGAGGAAAAGACACAGGAGAGTCTTTCACCAAGAGACAGACGAGTGACTCTTATTGGAATAGGAGGGGGAAGAGGTTGATTGGCTAAGACAGAGGGAGGTAGGGGTAAGAGAGAGTCTATGTGGGAGAAGAAAGAATTAGACCCTGTGACTAAAAGAAAAAAGTATCTAGACCTAGAGGGTAACATTACAACAGAGGCAGGATAGTGAGATCCTTCCAATGTTCTAATGAACAACACAATAGTGGGATAAAAGAAAATCTCCCTACATGGGTTCAGAATGTGAGGTGGAGGAGAAGGGATGACAGATAAGTGAGATATACTTGCAGTCATCAGAGATTGCAAATCACTCACAAACAGTCTAGATGATATGCCAGATTGTTCTCTGGGAGTTGAGTCCCTGTGAACAACTGTGTACTGACATACATCAGACATTACATCAAAAGATGTTTGAGTGGGGTGGGAGGAGACAGGTGAATGAAAAGGGGAGGCAACAGATAAAGGATTGACACAGAGAGCAGAGGGGGAAGAAACAACAGAATCTGGAATACCTAGATGAAGGGGAGAGGATGGTGCAGAAGGGAAGGTGAAGAGCTGATCTTCAAAGTGCCTTGCTTTCTTCCTTGAAGGGGACAGAGAAGCTTCTTCATGATGACCAACTGTCTGTGTTCCAGCAGACAGGTCAGCAGAGGGTGCAGTAGCAGCAGCAGCAGCAGCAGGCTCTTCTGCAGGGACTGCTTCCCTTTCAGCAATAGCCACTACAGGCATAGGGTAGCCTGATCTTCTTTTTCTGGGAATGAATCCCAAATCAAGAGATTTGATCTCCCTAGGCTCCTCTGAGGGTGGAGATGTCTGCTCCCCCTGAGCAGGTGCTTCTTCTTTACTAGGCACAGACTCTACTTGTCTGACCTTGGTGAAGGTCTTCACCAGTCTTCTTCTCTTGGTGGGTTGTGCAGAAACCCCACCAGATTTTCCAGCCTCACTGGTCTTCCTCTTGGGAGAGGGTTTCTTCAGCTTGAATCTGAGAGGCTCTACTGTCTCAGCAGATCCTTCAGATGCTGTGGGTTTCTCAGGCCTCTGATTCTGTCTGGCAACCTTTCCAGCAGCTTTCCAAATTCTTTCAGAGATTGGAAACTCTGATTCACCAGTGGAATCAGCAGGTTCTTCTGCTTTTTCCTTCAGCTTCTGCTCAACAGCAGGCTTCTTCTTCTTCTTCTTCTTCTTCTTCTTCTTCTTCTTCTTCTTCTTCTTCTTCTTCTTCTTCTTCTTCTTCTTCTCTTCTTCCTCATCCTCCAGAGGGATTCCTTCAATCCCCATCATAGACAAGACCTTCTTGTCTATGGGCAAAGCCATGTCCACAAAGTGGACATCAGTTGGAACAAATATCTTGTTCCTAAAAACCCTTGTCAGCAGCATTCCATAAGGGTAGGTAGGCATATTTGTCCTTCTGATCAGAGACTCAAGATACATGTAGATGAGATCATTGATGTCTATCTTGATTTTGTGAATCAAGTGGTACAGAGCAAATCTGTCCAACTTGGTCACATTGTCTCTTGACCCTTTTCTGGGCATCACACACTCCAGAAGCAGCTTGTGCAAGAACCTGCACTTGGGCACCATGCTGACAGGCTTCTTGTTCTCAGGGTTGGGAACTCCATATATAGCAATATTGACACTTTCAGTTCCCACCTGATCTTCCCAGTCAGGTCTGAAAGCAGTTCCAATCCTTGGGCATCTGGTTGCCAATTCCAGAGAGCTGATAGGAAACTGGAGAGTCACATCAGCTGACATTTGAGCCTTGAAGCTCTTGGTTCCATCAACCACGTTGGTGATGACCACAACATTTCTCCAGAAGTCTCTGACAAGCTTGGGATGGACCAGCTCCTTGATATCAAAGAAGTCTGTCCACTTAGAGTATTCCAACTCCTCAGTGACATCCATTCCCCATTTCTTCATCTGTTGAAGATCAACAGTCTTTCCAGGTAGAATCTTCTCTACATCAGCTATTCTCATATCGTATTGCTCAGCAATCTCTTTTGGAGACAGGCGCTTTGAAGATGCCATTTTCAGAGAAGAGAGAAAAAGATAGTTTTGGAAGAGAGAAGGGTTTGAACGAGAGGAAGACGAAGACGAAAAGACTTAGGGCTTTTTGAAAAGGATAAAGTTTGAAACTTTCTGAAGATTTGCCTTTTAAAGCAGTAAAAGCAGGAGTGAGAAAAACGACATTTTTAATTAAGAATGGCACGATTTATGTGGGGAACTGTAGCGCCCACTTATACATAATGAAAACATGGTTTCGAGGTAAAAACTACCGTGTCCATGATTAGCTTCAGATTAACAAATGGTATTAAATAAATAAATAAATAATAACCATTTCAATAAAACTGTTGGGTTTCAGCATAGTGACTCAGCAAAGTCAGACAGGTGATCACAGACAGTTTAAAAACTCAGACATGTAATTCAACAATACAATGCATGTTTAAATTATCTCTAATAAATAAAAATCTTTCTTCTGCTAAAGGCTTAGTGAAGATATCAGCCCACTGATTTTCAGTTTTAACAAACTTAATATCAAAGATACCTTTCTGAACATAGTCTCTAATGAAGTGATGTTTGATTTCTATATGCTTAGCCTTAGAATGCTGAATTGGATTTTTAGTTAAGCAGATAGCACTAGAATTATCACACCATACAGATATATTATGCTCAAAAATAGAGTAATCCTCAAGTTGATGTTTTACCCATAAGAGTTGAGAGCAACAACTAGCAGCTGAGATATATTCTGCTTCAGCAATAGATAGAGCTATAGTTGTTTGTCTTTTGCTTGACCAAGAGACCAAATTTGCTCCAATGAAGTGGCATCCTCCACTGGTGCTTTTTCTTTCTATTCTGTCTCCAGCAAAGTCAGCATCACAGAATCCCACTAATCTGTATTCTTTAGTTCTTAAATACAGCAAACCAAGATTAGTAGTACCAAGCAAATATCTAAATATTCTCTTAACAGCTTTAAGATGAGATTCCCTTGGGTCAGATTGAAATCTAGCACACATGCAGACACTAAATTGAATATCAGGTCTGCTTGAGGTTAAGTACAGTAAAGATCCAATCATACCTCTGTAGACAGTTTGGTCTACCTTTTTACCTTCATCATCTTTACTGAGTTTTGCATTGGTTTCCATGGGAGTTTTCATAAGTTTAGCACTTTCCATTTTGTATTTCTTGAGCATTTCCTTGATATACTTTTGTTGATGGATGTAGATTCCATCACTTGTCTGTTTGATTTGTAGACCAAGGAAGAACTTCAATTCTCCCATCATGCTCATCTCAAATTCTGCTTGCATCAGCTTTGAAAAATCCTTGCACAGCTTTTCATTAGTTGCTCCAAAAATAATATCATCAACATATATTTGGACTACAATGAAATTTTCTTTATGGCTTTTCTTAAACAGAGTAGTATCTACTTGACCTCTTGTAAAACCATTATGCATGAGAAAAGAGCTTAGTCTATCATACCATGCCCTTGGTGCTTGCTTTAAACCATATAATGCCTTTTTAAGTTTAAAAACATGATCTGGTTTATCAATATCTTCAAGACCAGGGGGTTGTTTAACATAAACTTCTTCTTCAATTATTCCATTGAGAAAAGCACTTTTCACATCCATTTGAAAAAGAGTGATTTGGTGTTGTGCAGCATATGACATTAGTATGCGAATAGCTTCTATTCTAGCTACAGGTGCAAAGGTTTCAGTATAGTCAATACCTTCTTGTTGGTTATAGCCTTGAGCTACTAACCTTGCCTTGTTTCTGACAACTTTGCCATCTTCATCTAACTTGTTTCTGAAGACCCATCTTGTTCCAATGACAGACTTGTTTTTGGGCTTGGAGACAAGTGTCCAGACATCATTTCTGGTGAACTGGTTGAGTTCTTCTTGCATAGCAAGAATCCAGCTTTCATCATCAAGAGCTTCTTCAATGTGCTTTGGCTCTATTTCTGACAAAAAGGCCACATTGCTTGATTCTCTTAAGGTAGATATGGTTCTCACTCCTTCTGAGGGATGTCCAATGATGAGATCCTTAGGATGATGAGTTTTGAATTTCCAGTCTCTTTCAAGAGGATCTTGACTTGTCTGTTGACTTGTCTGCTCCACTTGTCTGTCTGGCTCTGCTTCAGGTTCTTATTTGGTTAAGTCAGGTTGTTGATCTTCTGACTTGTTTATATCAAGACCTGCAAGATCATCTTCTAGATCTAACAATTCCTTATCAGTCTTTAAGTTATCATTAAATTTGACATGAACAGATTCTTCAATAACAGATGTTCTAGAATTGTAAATTCTAAAAGCTTTAGACATTTCAGAGTATCCCAAAAAGATACCTTTGTCTGTCTTAGAGTCAAATTTTCCAAGTTGATCCTTGGTATTTAAGATGAAACATTCACAACCAAATGCATGAAAGTAAGAAATGTTGGGGCTTTTTCCTTTCCACAGTTCATAGGGAGTCTGCTTTAGAAAAGGCCTAATGAGTATTCTGTTTTGTACATAACAGGCTGTGTTTACTGCTTCTGCCCAGAAGTACTTAGGGAGATTATTCTCATTGAGCATAGATCTAGCCATCTCTTGCAGAGATCTGTTCTTTCTCTCAACCACTCCATTTTGTTGAGGAGTTCTAGGTGCAGAGAAATTGTGAGAGATCCCATTCTCCTCACAGAACTGACTAAATTGCTCATTTTCAAATTCTCCCCCATGGTCACTTCTAAGAGTAGAAATGCAGAAACCCTGCTCATTTTGTACTCTTTTACAGAATACTGAGAAAGCCTTAAAAGACTCATCCTTGTGGGTTAAGAAGAGTACCCATGTATATCTAGAATAGTCATCAACTATGACAAATCCATATTTCCTTCCAGCTAGGCTAGCAACACTAACTGGTCCAAACAGATCCATGTGTAACAGCTGAAGAGGTCTAGAGGTTGATATTTGGTTTTTAGATTTGAAACTTGATTTTATCTGTTTACCTCTCTGACATGCATCACACAAAACATCTTTCTTAAAACTAATATCAAGCAATCCTCTCACAAGGTTATCCTTTTTTAGTTTTGAAATTAATTTCATACTCGCATGTCCTAGTTTCTTGTGCCACAACCATCTTTCATCCTCTTTAGACATCAAACAGGTTACACTTTGATCTGAGAGATCAGTCAGTTCAATCTTATACAGATTTTGTTGCCTTTTAGCTGAAAAGAGGGTTTTGCCACTTAGATCCTTAACTATACAGAAATCTTTGGTAAAGGAGACATCAAATCCACTGTCACATAATTGACTTATGCTAAGCAAATTGTGTTTTAATCCTTTAACCATAAGAACATTTGATATAGAGGGAAGAGGAGGTTTACCACCAATAGTACCAATTCCTATAACCTTCCCTTTCTGATTTCCACCAAATGCCACATGTCCTCCTTTTTTAAGTTGGAGGTCTAGGAACATAGACCTTTCTCCTGTCATGTGTCGCGAGCAGCCACTGTCCAGGTACCAGCAGTGGTGTTTTCTTTGTGCTGTTGAGGACATCTGCAACAGAGATTATTTGATCTTTAGGTACCCATAGTTTTCTGGGTCCTTTTCTGTTAGTTCTAGGAGTCTGTGAAGACTTCCTTCTTTTCTTATGAAGACACTTAGACATAACATGTCCAGTCTTTCCACAGAAATTACAGACAGGTATGGAATTAATAGAGGTAGATGTAGCAGACACTTTAGAGTGCTTAGTTGATACTTTATGATGTATCTGATGGACATATCCTATACCTTCTTTGTTAAGGGAGTGCCTCTGACAGCCAAGCAGCTTGGTCAGATTTTCTCTACCATTAACAAATTTGGCAAGATCAGAAGTGAGCTCTTCCACTTTCTGTTGAAGTTTTTCAACTTCTTCAGACTGTGATGTATCACTAGAGATCTTAGCTTTATTAGATTTTTCAGTCTTCAGCTCACTGTTCTCCTTGGCAAATTTCTCACACTCTAGAGATTTCTGTTTATGCTCACTGAGGAGCTTAACATGGTCTCTCTTGAGAGATTTGAAAGCCTTGGATAAACAGTTGGATTCCTCCAACAATTCTTCATAGGCATCAAGTAATTCCTCATAATCAGAATTTACCTCATTATCTGAATCAGAGTCAGTGTTAGCCATTAGACAGAGATTTGCTTCTTCCTCTGTCTCCTCATCAATAGATGTTGACTCTAGATCTTCCCAAGTAGCCATCATTCCTTTCTTCTTCTTTTTGAAGAACTTCTTAAACGGGGCTTTCTTGAGTTGAGGACATTCTGCTTTGATGTGACCTGGTTTCTTGCACTCATAGCAGACAATTGAGTTCTTGTCTGTTGAAGTGGAATCCTTGAAGTTCTTGTCCTTGTTGAATCTTCTGAATGGTTTATCCTTTCTGAACTTCTTTTTCTGTAAGAGAAGCTTTATCTTTCTGGTTAGGAGAGATAGTTCTTCATCACTTTTAGAATCCTCAGATTCAGACAGGTCATCATCACTGGATGACTCGTCTGCCTTCAAAGCTTTAGAAGCTTTGGAAGACTTTTGATCAGCCTTCAGAGCAATTGACTTGCCCTTCTTTGTTGAGACTTCATCTCCAAGTTCTTGCTCATGAACAGTAAGCGTTCCAAGGAGTTCATCCATGGTCAAGGTGGTAAGATCTTTGGCTTGAGAGATAGCAGTTACCAGAGGTCTCCACTGCTTAGGTAGACTCCTAAGTATCTTTCCAACCTTCTCAGCATTAGAGTAAACTTTGCCAAGAGATTTTAGACCATTGATGATAGTTTGGAATCTCCCAATCATTTGAGCAACAGATTCTCCTTCCTCCATGAGAAACAGTTCATACTTTCTGACAAGTATGGCAATTTTTGATTCTTTGACTTTGGCTGTTCCTTCATGTGTGACAGCTAAGGTGTCCCATATTTCTTTGGCAGAATCACAGGCACAGACCTTCTCAAATTCATCAGGACTGAGAGCACAAATAATGTTGTATCTGGCTTTGTGATTCAGATCCCACTTTGCCTTTTCTGCAGGGGTCCACTGAGCTTTTGGCTTATCAGTGTTGTCATCGTTTTTAGGAATGAAAGGACCATCAGTGATGACATCCCAGAGATCAGAGTTTGTAGATAGAATGAACCATTGAAATCTGTCTATTCTTCCACTAGCTCCAGCAGTCATGTCTATTCTTCAGGATCTTTTACCTCTACACTGTTAGATGCTCAACCCAGAGGCTGAGCTCTGATACCAACTGAAATAGACAACTATAAACACGAGAAGGGGGGTTGAATTGTGTTTATCAGAAATTAAAATAAAGTTAAAAACTTTTTGCATGCAGAAGCTAAGCACAGACGGGTGTAAAAAGGTTACACAGACAGGTCACCTGTCTGTTGTAGTTTTCTCAGAAAACAACACACGTATAAATGAAAAACAGTCTTGATAAAAACAGTTTTAACCCCTTAGTTAGAAAGCAGATGATATATAATCAAAACAACTAAAGAGATTAAGGGAAGAGAGATTAACACAGAGATTTATCCTGGTTCACTCTTCAACACAAAGAGCTACGTCCAGTCCTTGGCAGCACCAAGATTTATCCACTATAACTGATCAGGTTACAGACTCCAAGTATTGTTTGCACACCTAGCCTCTTCAGGCTCCAACACAAGTATTCTTTGCACACCTAGCCTCTTCAGGCTCACTCAGATTTGTTTGAGAGTTTGGTTTGTAATAAATACACTTACAGACAGACAGATCTTTCACTAACACTCAGAGAGTGGTTTTAAATGTAAAGCTTAGGAAAGTCTGCGTAATAACTTCAAATGATTGAAGAATACAGAGTAAATAAATGAACAGAGTAATGGCTCTTTAATGCTTTGTAAACTCTGATATGTTCATCTTCAATGACTTCTGTATTTATAGCCTTCAAACATTTAATATCCGTTAGAGACATTCTTTGCAACGATGGCTTCAAGCAGAGCTTCATTAAATGCAATATAGTCGTTCTGGGCAGCCATTAATGCAATGGAGACGTTGGTTGTACTCTAACATGAAGGATAATAGCTTTATGCATCGTGTAGACGCCAACTCAGAGTTGTGCAGAGTGCTTTTGTACTTTTGCAGAGTACATTTCCCTTTCTGTGTAATGATTGAAAGTACTAGGGAGTAAAGCATGTTGGAAACATTCTTTAACTGGAAGTTTATCTCTGACTTCCTAGGTTGCTTGAGAGAAAGCATTTCTGAGTTTCTTGATAAGCGTGAGAGAGAGTTCTCAGAGTATTCTTCATGAGGGGACAGCTTGCAAAAGCTTCCTGTACTTCGAGTTCTTTAACAGAGAACCATAGATAAGTTGAAGAGTAGAGACAGGTTGTAAACCAGTTTGCACATAGTCAACAATCCTAGTCAGCAGACAGGTTGACTTTTTGGCTTATACGGACAGGTGATACTTAGGTAGACAGACAGGTGAGTTTTGTAATCTTCTGATCTGTACACTAAGGAGATAGGTTAGCAACCACAAAATAGGTTAATTAAATCATTAACCAATGTTTAGTTTTCATCAAAACTTAGGGAAATGCACACAGACATTTTAGAGACTTAACAATCTCCCCCTTTTTTGATGATGACAAACATTCAGATGATTTAATGAACCTTTGAAAATATCAGAGTACAGAATAGCAGACAGTAGACAGGTTGATTTTTTCTATATGTGCAGACAGATGCATTAGTGTTCAATGAAGAGCATCAGAGTAATATGCAGCAGGTTTAAGTTCAAAATAACAGAGGAAATGTTCATATTCTCCAGAACACTTAGCATATATCACATATTTTTCTCCAAACATTTTACATTAATCATCTTACATTACATTTTTCTCCAAACATTTATATTAATCATCTTACATTACATTTTTCTCCCCCTTTTGTCAGCAACAAAAAGAGTAAACATATAACAGTGGAGAGAAAAGGGGACAATTAAGAGAAAATAATAAGGTAAAATTGATTTGTATTCATCATAAGCATTTCAATTACAAGGCAGTTCCTACAACTACTCATCTAGGCTGATTAAAAAGAAGATACAGGGAATCAACTTTCTGTTCTAACAACAGCCTAGCATGCCTCTCTGCATCCAATTGTCTTCTGACTTCTTCTAGCTCAGTCTTAAGAAGATTGAAGCTATCTGAATCCACCATCTGAGAGGAGGAGACTTCTGTAGACAAGCTGGTTGAAGCAGCAGACAGGGATGGATACCAGGGTAAGGCTAAAACTGGGGGTGCCTTAGGTACAGAGAAAGGTGAGGAGACACGGGGAAAGAAAAGTTGATGAATGGTTCTGAAATAAAATAAAGGAAGAAATGCTATTTTGAACAGAGGGGTGATTCTGACTGGGTCAAAATCAGGAGAGGGAAAGACACAGGAGAGTCTTTCACCAAGAGACAGACGAGTGACTCTTATTGGAATAGGAGGGGGAAGAGGTTGATTGGCTAAGACAGAGGGAGGTAGGGGTAAGAGAGAGTCTATGTGGGAGAAGAAAGAATTAGACCCTGTGACTAAAAGAAAAAAGTATCTAGACCTAGAGGGTAACATTACAACAGAGGCAGGATAGTGAGATCCTTCCAATGTTCTAATGAACAACACAATAGGGGGATAAAAGAAAATCTCCCTACATGGGTTCAGAATGTGAGGTGGAGGAGAAGGGATGACAGATAAGTGAGATATACTTGCAGTCATCAGAGATTGCAAATCACTCACAAACAGTCTAGATGATATGCCAGATTGTTCTCTGGGAGTTGAGTCCCTGTGAACAACTGTGTACTGACATACATCAGACATTACATCAAAAGATGTTTGAGTGGGGTGGGAGGAGACAGGTGAATGAAAAGGGGAGGCAACAGATAAAGGATTGACACAGAGAGCAGAGGGGGAAGAAACAACAGAATCTGGAATACCTAGATGAAGGGGAGAGGATGGTGCAGAAGGGAAGGTGAAGAGCTGATCTTCAAAGTGCCTTGCTTTCTTCCTTGAAGGGGACAGAGAAGCTTCTTCATGATGACCAACTGTCTGTGTTCCAGCAGACAGGTCAGCAGAGGGTGCAGTAGCAGCAGCAGCAGCAGCAGGCTCTTCTGCAGGGACTGCTTCCCTTTCAGCAATAGCCACTACAGGCATAGGGTAGCCTGATCTTCTTTTTCTGGGAATGAATCCCAAATCAAGAGATTTGATCTCCCTAGGCTCCTCTGAGGGTGGAGATGTCTGCTCCCCCTGAGCAGGTGCTTCTTCTTTACTAGGCACAGACTCTACTTGTCTGACCTTGGTGAAGGTCTTCACCAGTCTTCTTCTCTTGGTGGGTTGTGCAGAAACCCCACCAGATTTTCCAGCCTCACTGGTCTTCCTCTTGGGAGAGGGTTTTTTCAGCTTGAATCTGAGAGGCTCTACTGTCTCATCAGATCCTTCAGATGCTGTGGGTTTCTCAGGCCTCTGATTCTGTCTGGCAACCTTTCCAGCAGCTTTCCAAATTCTTTCAGAGATTGGAAACTCTGATTCACCAGTGGAATCAGCAGGTTCTTCTGCTTTTTCCTTCAGCTTCTGCTCAACAGCAGGCTTCTTCTTCTTCTTCTTCTTCTTCTTCTTCTTCTCTTCTTCTTCTTCTTCTTCTTCTTCTTCTTCTTCTTCTTCTCTTCTTCCTCATCCTCCAGAGGGATTCTTTCAATCCCCATCATAGACAAGACCTTCTTGTCTATGGGCAAAGCCATGTCCACAAAGTGGACATCAGTTGGAACAAATATCTTGTTCCTAAAAACCCTTGTCAGCAGCATTCCATAAGGGTAGGTAGGCATATTTGTCCTTCTGATCAGAGACTCAAGATACATGTAGATGAGATCATTGATGTCTATCTTGATTTTGTGAATCAAGTGGTACAGAGCAAATCTGTCCAACTTGGTCACATTGTCTCTTGACCCTTTTCTGGGCATCACACACTCCAGAAGCAGCTTGTGCAAGAACCTGCACTTGGGCACCATGCTGACAGGCTTCTTGTTCTCAGGGTTGGGAACTCCATATATAGCAATATTGACACTTTCAGTTCCCACCTGATCTTCCCAGTCAGGTCTGAAAGCAGTTCCAATCCTTGGGCATCTGGTTGCCAATTCCAGAGAGCTGATAGGAAACTGGAGAGTCACATCAGCTGACATTTGAGCCTTGAAGCTCTTGGTTCCATCAACCACGTTGGTGATGACCACAACATTTCTCCAGAAGTCTCTGACAAGCTTGGGATGGACCAGCTCCTTGATATCAAAGAAGGCTGTCCACTTAGAGTATTCCAACTCCTCAGTGACATCCATTCCCCATTTCTTCATCTGTTGAAGATCAACAGTCTTTCCAGGTAGAATCTTCTCTACATCAGCTATTCTCATATCGTATTGCTCAGCAATCTCTTTTGGAGACAGGCGCTTTGAAGATGCCATTTTCAGAGAAGAGAGAAAAAGAAAGTTTTGGAAGAGAGAAGGGTTTGAACGAGAGGAAGACGAAGACGAAAAGACTTAGGGCTTTTTGAAAAGGATAAAGTTTGAAACTTTCTGAAGATTTGCCTTTTAAAGCAGTAAAAGCAGGAGTGAGAAAAACGACATTTTTAATTAAGAATGGCACGATTTATGTGGGGAACTGTAGCGCCCACTTATACATAATGAAAACATGGTTTCGAGGTAAAAACTACCGTGTCCATGATTAGCTTCAGATTAACAAATGGTATTAAATAAATAAATAAATAATAACCATTTCAATAAAACTGTTGGGTTTCAGCATAGTGACTCAGCAAAGTCAGACAGGTGATCACAGACAGTTTAAAAACTCAGACATGTAATTCAACAATACAATGCATGTTTAAATTATCTCTAATAAATAAAAATCTTTCTTCTGCTAAAGGCTTAGTGAAGATATCAGCCCACTGATTTTCAGTTTTAACAAACTTAATATCAAAGATACCTTTCTGAACATAGTCTCTAATGAAGTGATGTTTGATTTCTATATGCTTAGCCTTAGAATGCTGAATTGGATTTTTAGTTAAGCAGATAGCACTAGAATTATCACACCATACAGATATATTATGCTCAAAAATAGAGTAATCCTCAAGTTGATGTTTTACCCATAAGAGTTGAGAGCAACAACTAGCAGCTGAGATATATTCTGCTTCAGCAGTAGATAGAGCTATAGTTGTTTGTCTTTTGCTTGACCAAGAGACCAAATTTGCTCCAATGAAGTGGCATCCTCCACTGGTGCTTTTTCTTTCTATTCTGTCTCCAGCAAAGTCAGCATCACAGAATCCCACTAATCTGTATTCTTTAGTTCTTAAATACAGCAAACCAAGATTAGTAGTACCAAGCAAATATCTAAATATTCTCTTAACAGCTTTAAGATGAGATTCCCTTGGGTCAGATTGAAATCTAGCACACATGCAGACACTAAATTGAATATCAGGTCTGCTTGAGGTTAAGTACAGTAAAGATCCAATCATACCTCTGTAGACAGTTTGGTCTACCTTTTTACCTTCATCATCTTTACTGAGTTTTGCATTGGTTTCCATGGGAGTTTTCATAAGTTTAGCACTTTCCATTTTGTATTTCTTGAGCATTTCCTTGATATACTTTTGTTGATGGATGTAGATTCCATCACTTGTCTGTTTGATTTGTAGACCAAGGAAGAACTTCAATTCTCCCATCATGCTCATCTCAAATTCTGCTTGCATCAGCTTTGAAAAATCCTTGCACAGCTTTTCATTAGTTGCTCCAAAAATAATATCATCAACATATATTTGGACTACAATGAAATTTTCTTTATGGCTTTTCTTAAACAGAGTAGTATCTACTTGACCTCTTGTAAAACCATTATGCATGAGAAAAGAGCTTAGTCTATCATACCATGCCCTAGGTGCTTGCTTTAAACCATATAATGCCTTTTTAAGTTTAAAAACATGATCTGGTTTATCAATATCTTCAAGACCAGGGGGTTGTTTAACATAAACTTCTTCTTCAATTATTCCATTGAGAAAAGCACTTTCACATCCATTTGAAAAAGAGTGATTTGGTGTTGTGCAGCATATGACATTAGTATGCGAATAGCTTCTATTCTAGCTACAGGTGCAAAGGTTTCAGTATAGTCAATACCTTCTTGTTGGTTATAGCCTTGAGCTACTAACCTTGCCTTGTTTCTGACAACTTTGCCATCTTCATCTAACTTGTTTCTGAAGACCCATCTTGTTCCAATGACAGACTTGTTTTTGGGCTTGGAGACAAGTGTCCAGACATCATTTCTGGTGAACTGGTTGAGTTCTTCTTGCATAGCAAGAATCCAGCTTTCATCATCAAGAGCTTCTTCAATGTGCTTTGGCTCTATTTCTGACAAAAAGGCCACATTGCTTGATTCTCTTAAGGTAGATATGGTTCTCACTCCTTCTGAGGGATGTCCAATGATGAGATCCTTAGGATGATGAGTTTTGAATTTCCAGTCTCTTTCAAGAGGATCTTGACTTGTCTGTTGACTTGTCTGCTCCACTTGTCTGTCTGGCTCTGCTTCAGGTTCTTATTTGGTTAAGTCAGGTTGTTGATCTTCTGACTTGTTTATATCAAGACCTGCAAGATCATCTTCTAGATCTAACAATTCCTTATCAGTCTTTAAGTTATCATTAAATTTGACATGAACAGATTCTTCAATAACAGATGTTCTAGAATTGTAAATTCTAAAAGCTTTAGACATTTCAGAGTATCCCAAAAAGATACCTTTGTCTGTCTTAGAGTCAAATTTTCCAAGTTGATCCTTGGTATTTAAGATGAAGCATTCACAACCAAATGCATGAAAGTAAGAAATGTTGGGGCTTTTTCCTTTCCACAGTTCATAGGGAGTCTTCTTTAGAAAAGGCCTAATGAGTATTCTGTTTTGTACATAACAGGCTGTGTTTACTGCTTCTGCCCAGAAGTACTTAGGGAGATTATTCTCATTGAGCATAGATCTAGCCATCTCTTGCAGAGATCTGTTCTTTCTCTCAACCACTCCATTTTGTTGAGGAGTTCTAGGTGCAGAGAAATTGTGAGAGATCCCATTCTCCTCACAGAACTGACTAAATTGCTCATTTTCAAATTCTCCCCCATGGTCACTTCTAAGAGTAGAAATGCAGAAACCCTGCTCATTTTGTACTCTTTTACAGAATACTGAGAAAGCCTTAAAAGACTCATCCTTGTGGGTTAAGAAGAGTACCCATGTATATCTAGAATAGTCATCAACTATGACAAATCCATATTTCCTTCCAGCTAGGCTAGCAACACTAACTGGTCCAAACAGATCCATGTGTAACAGCTGAAGAGGTCTAGAGGTTGATATTTGGTTTTTAGATTTGAAACTTGATTTTATCTGTTTACCTCTCTGACATGCATCACACAAAACATCTTTCTTAAAACTAATATCAAGCAATCCTCTCACAAGGTTATCCCTTTTTAGTTTTGAAATTAATTTCATACTCGCATGTCCTAGTTTCTTGTGCCACAACCATCTTTCATCCTCTTTAGACATCAAACAGGTTACACTTTGATCTGAGAGATCAGTCAGTTCAATCTTATACAGATTTTGTTGCCTTTTAGCTGAAAAGAGGGTTTTGCCACTTAGATCCTTAACTATACAGAAATCTTTGGTAAAGGAGACATCAAATCCACTGTCACATAATTGACTTATGCTAAGCAAATTGTGTTTTAATCCTTTAACCATAAGAACATTTGATATAGAGGGAAGATGAGGTTTACCACCAATAGTACCAATTCCTATAACCTTCCCTTTCTGATTTCCACCAAATGCCACATGTCCTCCTTTTTTAAGTTGGAGGTCTAGGAACATAGACCTTTCTCCTGTCATGTGTCGCGAGCAGCCACTGTCCAGGTACCAGCAGTGGTGTTTTCTTTGTGCTGTTGAGGACATCTGCAACAGAGATTATTTGATCTTTAGGTACCCATAGTTTTCTGGGTCCTTTTCTGTTAGTTCTAGGAGTCTGTGAAGACTTCCTTCTTTTCTTATGAAGACACTTAGACATAACATGTCCAGTCTTTCCACAGAAATTACAGACAGGTATGGAATTAATAGAGGTAGATGTAGCAGACACTTTAGAGTGCTTAGTTGATACTTTATGATGTATCTGATGGACATATCCTATACCTTCTTTGTTAAGGGAGTGCCTCTGACAGCCAAGCAGCTTGGTCAGATTTTCTCTACCATTAACAAATTTGGCAAGATCAGAAGTGAGCTCTTCCACTTTCTGTTGAAGTTTTTCAACTTCTTCAGACTGTGATGTATCACTAGAGATCTTAGCTTTATTAGATTTTTCAGTCTTCAGCTCACTGTTCTCCTTGGCAAATTTCTCACACTCTAGAGATTTCTGTTTATGCTCACTGAGGAGCTTAACATGGTCTCTCTTGAGAGATTTGAAAGCCTTGGATAAACAGTTGGATTCCTCCAACAATTCTTCATAGGCATCAAGTAATTCCTCATAATCAGAATTTACCTCATTATCTGAATCAGAGTCAGTGTTAGCCATTAGACAGAGATTTGCTTCTTCCTCTGTCTCCTCATCAGTAGATGTTGACTCTAGATCTTCCCAAGTAGCCATCATTCCTTTCTTCTTCTTTTTGAAGAACTTCTTAAACGGGGCTTTCTTGAGTTGAGGACATTCTGCTTTGATGTGACCTGGTTTCTTGCACTCATAGCAGACAATTGAGTTCTTGTTTGTTGAAGTGGAATCCTTGAAGTTCTTGTCCTTGTTGAATCTTCTGAATGGTTTATCCTTTCTGAACTTCTTTTTCTGTAAGAGAAGCTTTATCTTTCTGGTTAGGAGAGATAGTTCTTCATCACTTTTAGAATCCTCAGATTCAGACAGGTCATCATCACTGGATGACTCGTGTGCCTTCAAAGCTTTAGAAGCTTTGGAAGACTTTTGATCAGCCTTCAGAGCAATTGACTTGCCCTTCTTTGTTGAGACTTCATCTCCAAGTTCTTGCTCATGAACAGTAAGCGTTCCAAGGAGTTCATCCATGGTCAAGGTGGTAAGATCTTTGGCTTGAGAGATAGCAGTTACCAGAGGTCTCCACTGCTTAGGTAGACTCCTAAGTATCTTTCCAACCTTCTCAGCATTAGAGTAAACTTTGCCAAGAGATTTTAGACCATTGATGATAGTTTGGAATCTCCCAATCATTTGAGCAACAGATTCTCCTTCCTCCATGAGAAACAGTTCATACTTTCTGACAAGTATGGCAATTTTTGATTCTTTGACTTTGGCTGTTCCTTCATGTGTGACAGCTAAGGTGTCCCATATTTCTTTGGCAGAATCACAGGCACAGCCCTTCTCAAATTCATCAGGACTGAGAGCACAAATAATGTTGTATCTGGCTTTGTGATTCAGATCCCACTTTGCCTTTTCTGCAGGGGTCCACTGAGCTTTTGGCTTATCAGTGTTGTCATCGTTTTTAGGAATGAAAGGACCATCAGTGATGACATCCCAGAGATCAGAGTTTGTAGATAGAATGAACCATTGAAATCTGTCTATTCTTCCACTAGCTCCAGCAGTCATGTCTATTCTTCAGGATCTTTTACCTCTACACTGTTAGATGCTCAACCCAGAGGCTGAGCTCTGATACCAACTGAAATAGACAACTATAAACACGAGAAGGGGGGTTGAATTGTGTTTATCAGAAATTAAAATAAAGTTAAAAGCTTTTTGCATGCAGAAGCTAAGCACAGACGGGTGTAAAAAGGTTACACAGACAGGTCACCTGTCTGTTGTAGTTTTCTCAGAAAACAACACACGTATAAATGAAAAACAGTCTTGATAAAAACAGTTTTAACCCCTTAGTTAGAAAGCAGATGATATATAATCAAAACAACTAAAGAGATTAAGGGAAGAGAGATTAACACAGAGATTTATCCTGGTTCACTCTTCAACACAAAGAGCTACGTCCAGTCCTTGGCAGCACCAAGATTTATCCACTATAACTGATCAGGTTACAGACTCCAAGTATTGTTTGCACACCTAGCCTCTTCAGGCTCCAACACAAGTATTCTTTGCACACCTAGCCTCTTCAGGCTCACTCAGATTTGTTTGAGAGTTTGGTTTGTAATAAATACACTTACAGACAGACAGATCTTTCACTAACACTCAGAGAGTGGTTTTAAATGTAAAGCTTAGGAAAGTCTGCGTAATAACTTCAAATGATTGAAGAATACAGAGTAAATAAATGAACAGAGTAATGGCTCTTTAATGCTTTGTAAACTCTGATATGTTCATCTTCAATGACTTCTGTATTTATAGCCTTCAAACATTTAATATCCGTTAGAGACATTCTTTGCAACGATGGCTTCAAGCAGAGCTTCATTAAATGCAATATAGTCGTTCTGGGCAGCCATTAATGCAATGGAGACGTTGGTTGTACTCTAACATGAAGGATAATAGCTTTATGCATCGTGTAGACGCCAACTCAGAGTTGTGCAGAGTGCTTTTGTACTTTTGCAGAGTACATTTCCCTTTCTGTGTAATGATTGAAAGTACTAGGGAGTAAAGCATGTTGGAAACATTCTTTAACTGGAAGTTTATCTCTGACTTCCTAGGTTGCTTGAGAGAAAGCATTTCTGAGTTTCTTGATAAGCGTGAGAGAGAGTTCTCAGAGTATTCTTGTGAATATATGCCTTGACAGGTACTCTAAGTTTTGATGAATGACAAAAGGGAAAGGTCCAGAAGGACTAAAGTGCAAAAAGCGGAAAGTTATAAAGCAAGCAAGCACAAGGGGTAAAATGGGAATTTCATTAAGTGTATTGTGTGTTTTAGAAAAAGTGTGTAAATGGTAAGTAGGGTTTTCAATTTAATATGATCACTCACACACACACATATTTAACATGTGCTTTAAAAGATAAATCATATGATTAAATAAATAATAACATGTGATTAAAACTGACAATTAAAACTGAGCTTAATTGGGCAATCTTTCCTTAATTGTCAAGTTTTTGAAAAATCACCTGATACACACCATAATCGATTATGGAAATGCTATAATCGATTATGAGTCGTGGTTAAATGGCTTTAATGAGTGTTAATGAGTAATTATGATATTAAAGCCGTTGATTTCAAATTTTGAATATAATAATCGATTATTGAAATTGGATAATCGATTATGACCTTACTGACTTCCAACGTGCTACACCTGAAACCCTGTAATCGATTATGTAATCGATTATAGTATTTTATTAAAGAGTCAGTAACATCATAATCGATTAAGGCAATCGATTATCTTCTTTGGTGAAAAGGCAGTAAAGACATAATCGATTATGGTAATCGATTATGACCTTTCTGTCCAGACGCGCGCTTCATGAAAACACATTAAATAATCGATTATGGACTTTAGATAATCGATTATGCTGCGGCTGAAATGCATTTTAAGAGGCTTGACCTAATTTCACACTGAACCCTAACCTATTCTCTATAAATAGGAAGCTTGGCAGCCTTTGTCAAATGCCCCATCTACTACTCTCTTCTACTCTCTATTGTGCTTAAACTCTGATTACAATTTTCTTTTACTCTTGCACTTACACGTGATCATATTATTTTGAGTATTCTATACACCATATAGGTGGTATTGTATTTGCTCTTCAATTTGTTTATCAGCACTATTAAGAGTGCATATTATTGTAAGAGTCGTGTGACTCAAATCATTCTTTTCTACACCTTGTTTTTCAAGAGAGGTGATATCTCTTGGGGTGTTCTTGGATGTGATTTCCAAATGTTTACAAGGGAGGTGATATTCCTTGTGGTTGACAAGAGAGGTGATATCTCTTGGGTTATTGTCTTGAGACTCTTTCACTGGGGGAGGTGATATCCCTGGTCTGTGAGGAGTGCTCTATATTGTAAAGGTTCTAGTTGATCCTGTTAAAAACTAGAGTTGATTGAAATCCCTTGGTCGTATTGCCTTGGGGACTGGACGTAGGCCACTTGGGTAGTTGTGTGGCCGAACCAGGATACATCACTGTGTCATCTTCTTCCCTATCTCTTTATTTATCGCAACGTTTTTATTTTCCATACGCTTTATTTCATAAAGTTTCATTATTAAGTTATTGTTTATCAAAACAAGTTTTGAACTTAGTTTAATTTGCAAAAAGTTTTCAAAATCAATTCACACACAATTCACCCCCCTCTTGTGTTGGAGGTCACTTGTCAACAAGTGGCATTAGAGCTTAACTCTTGGATATAAAGGACGAAACCGCCTCAAGAGGTAACATGACTTCAAACCGTTTTTGTAACGAGGGAAACTCCGTAAACAGACCCCCATCTTTCAATGGTGAAGGGTATGGTTATTGGAAAGAAAGAATGCAAATTTTTTTAGAAGCTTCTGATATTGATATTTGGGATTCTGTGGAAAATGGTCCATTTGTCCCTAAGCATGAAGTTAATGGTGCTTTAGTGGATAAACCGAAAAATCTTTGGACCGATGCGGAAAAGAAAAAGGTCCAATACAATTTGAAAGCTAGGAACATCATCACTTCAGCTTTAAGCTACGATGAGTTCTATAGGGTCTCAAATTGCAAGACCGCTAAAGAAATGTGGGACACCCTTCAATTGACCCATGAAGGTACTACCGAGGTCAAAAGGGCTAGGATGAACACATTGACCCATGAGTATGAGCTATTTAGGATGATACAGGGTGAAAGCATACAAGATATGCAGAAACGTTTTACCCATATTATAAATCATCTTAGGGCTCTTGGGAAATCTTTTAATAATGAGGATTTGATAAATAAAGTGCTTAGATGTTTGAGTAGAAATTGGCAACCCAAAGTAACTGCTATATCTGAATCTAGAGATTTATCATCTATGTCTTTGGCTACTTTGTTTGGCAAATTGCAGGAACACGAGCTTGAATTATATCGCCTCATGGAAAGTGAGGAGAATGATAATAAAATAAAGAATAGCCATGCACTCAAAGCACGCATGATTGAAAATGATGAAGGGAGTGACTTTGATGATGGTGATAGCCTTGATGAAGATGAGGAGGAGATGAGCCAAATGATCCGCAAATTCAAAAGTTCTTAAGGCGAAAAGGCATTGCAAAACAAGTCTCCAATCCTAAAAAGAAAGATGAGGAAGAAGAGACCTCTTTCATCCCAACATGCTACAAGTGCGGCAAAAGGGGTCATATAAAACCCGACTGTCCTAAAGGCCAAAGAAAGCATGAGAAATCATAGAAAAGGCCACAAAAGGACCGAAGAGAAAGAAGGGCCTATATTGCTTGGGAAGACAATGATATGGACTCATCTGATGAGTCGGATAATGAGGAGGCACATTTATGTCTCATGGCAAATCATGAGGAAGTTGAGGTAAACGACCCTGAACTTGAAACTGATTTATCTTATGATGACTTGCTTATTGCTTGTGAGGAATTAAATGATGAAACTATTAGACTACGAAAAATTATTTCCTCATCAAAGAAAACCATTTCTAGTCTTGAGCTAAAAATAGATGTTTTAAACAAAGAGATGGAAGTTCTTAAAGAAAAACAAGATGTTTTTAATGAAACCTCATCATGCTTATCTTGTGAAAATAAAAAGAATGAAGTTTCTAAATGTAATGAATGCAGCGTTTTGAAAATCAAAATTGAAGACTTATATAACACGCTTGCGAAATTCACAATGGGAAGGGATAACCTAAATGTTCTTTTGGGAAATCAAAAGGGAATGTATGACAAAGCTGGTTTGGGCTATCAACCGAAATTTCATGAAAAATCTTTTAAGAAATTTTTTAGTCCAAGCAACAAGTCCAGTAGTCCCTTTGTTAAATGCTTTCACTGTGGTAGAAAAGGTCACACTGCCTCTATTTGCAATATTAGGAAAAACACAGGCATAAATGTTAAAAATGCATGGATTTCAAAGGGCTTATTGTCCAAGACTAATGTTCAAGGACCCAAAATGGTTTGGGTACCAAAAGCCAAAATATGATTCTGTTTTGCAGGAGTGCTTGAAGACCAAGAACAAAAACTGGAATTTCAATATGGTCGTTCAAAAGCACAATTTTTCAACCCATAATCGATTATATAATAGCAATAATCGATTATGAGAAGTCAGAAAGGCCAAAATCGATTAAAGGAATCGATTATGAGCAGAAAGGAGAAAAATAGCAAAAGTCAGTAAGGTAGTAATCGATTAACATAATCGATTACTCTTGGACGAGGAGCAGAAAGGCAAAAGTCAGAATGCCTCTAATCGATTAGCATAATCGATTATACAAGTGGGTATGTTTTCAGAAGAGTCAGAATCGATTACATAATCGATTATGCATGGTAGAACATTTTACATGATTAACTCTTCAAAATTATTTGAAAAAGATCTTTTTATCATTATACATTCTTCTCTCAAATGCCTTATAAAATTGAAATATTATTTTGAAAAATTATTTTAGAAAGGGGGAGAATTATTTGCATGCTTAAGGGAAATTATCATACACTTGCAAAAGGGGGAATCAATTCTTTTATTATCCTGGCACTCGCTTCCGCACACATGTTTTAATTACACTGATGCCTGCATATATATTTTTTTACTATATGTATTACTATGAATATATGCCTTGCTTTATCAATATTTTTCCCGCTTTTTGATAATGCCAAAAGGGGGAGAGTTATCTGAATGCATGATTCAGGGGGAGTGGATTTGAATGTATGCATAGAGTGAGGGGGAGTAGAGCAAACTGCGCTTAGAACTTAGAACTCTGATATATCTGCTTGAACTGCTCTAACCCGATCTTTCTAGCAAATCCCTCCTGAGATGTTTGTCATCATCAAAAAGGGGGAGAATGTGAATATATGCCTTGACAGGTACTCTAAGTTTTGATGAATGACAAAAGGGAAAGGTCCAGAAGGACTAAAGTGCAAAAAGCGGAAAGTTATAAAGCAAGCAAGCACAAGGGGCAAAATGGGAATTTCATTAAGTGTATTGTGTGTTTTAGAAAAAGTGTGTAAATGGTAAGTAGGGTTTTCAATTTAATATGATCACTCACACACACACATATTTAACATGTGCTTTAAAAGATAAATCATATGATTAAATAAATAATAACATGTGATTAAAACTGACAATTAAAACTGAGCTTAATTGGGCAATCTTTCCTTAATTGTCAAGTTTTTGAAAAATCACCTGATACACACCATAATCGATTATGGAAATGCTATAATCGATTATGAGTCGTGGTTAAATGGCTTTAATGAGTGTTAATGAGTAATTATGATATTAAAGCCGTTGATTTCAAATTTTGAATATAATAATCGATTATTGAAATTGGATAATCGATTATGACCTTACTGACTTCCAACGTGCTACACCTGAAACCCTGTAATCGATTATGTAATCGATTATAGTATTTTATTAAAGAGTCAGTAACATCATAATCGATTAAGGCAATCGATTATCTTCTTTGGTGAAAAGGCAGTAAAGACATAATCGATTATGGTAATCGATTATGACCTTTCTGTCCAGACGCGCGCTTCATGAAAACACATTAAATAATCGATTATGGACTTTAGATAATCGATTATGCTGCGGCTGAAATGCATTTTAAGAGGCTTGACCTAATTTCACACTGAACCCTAACCTATTCTCTATAAATAGGAAGCTTGGCAGCCTTTGTCAAATGCCCCATCTACTACTCTCTTCTACTCTCTATTGTGCTTAAACTCTGATTACAATTTTCTTTTACTCTTGCACTTACACGTGATCATATTATTTTGAGTATTCTATACACCATATAGGTGGTATTGTATTTGCTCTTCAATTTGTTTATCAGCACTATTAAGAGTGCATATTATTGTAAGAGTCGTGTGACTCAAATCATTCTTTTCTACACCTTGTTTTTCAAGAGAGGTGATATCTCTTGGGGTGTTCTTGGATGTGATTTCCAAGTGTTTACAAGGGAGGTGATATTCCTTGTGGTTGACAAGAGAGGTGATATCTCTTGGGTTATTGTCTTGAGACTCTTTCACTGGGGGAGGTGATATCCCTGGTCTGTGAGGAGTGCTCTATATTGTAAAGGTTCTAGTTGATCCTGTTAAAAACTAGAGTTGATTGAAATCCCTTGGTCGTATTGCCTTGGGGACTGGACGTAGGCCACTTGGGTAGTTGTGTGGCCGAACCAGGATACATCACTGTGTCATCTTCTTCCCTATCTCTTTATTTATCGCAACGTTTTTATTTTCCATACGCTTTATTTCATAAAGTTTCATTATTAAGTTATTGTTTATCAAAACAAGTTTTGAACTTAGTTTAATTTGCAAAAAGTTTTCAAAATCAATTCACACACAATTCACCCCCCTCTTGTGTTGGAGGTCACTTGTCAACAATTCTTCATGAGGGGACAGCTTGCAAAAGCTTCCTGTACTTCGAGTTCTTTAACAGAGAACCATAGATAAGTTGAAGAGTAGAGACAGGTTGTAAACCAGTTTGCACATAGTCAACAATCCTAGTCAGCAGACAGGTTGACTTTTTGGCTTATACGGACAGGTGATACTTAGGTAGACAGACAGGTGAGTTTTGTAATCTTCTGATCTGTACACTAAGGAGATAGGTTAGCAACCACAAAATAGGTTAATTAAATCATTAACCAATGTTTAGTTTTCATCAAAACTTAGGGAAATGCACACAGACATTTTAGAGACTTAACAATCTCCCCTTTTTTGATGATGACAAACATTCAGATGATTTAATGAACCTTTGAAAATATCAGAGTACAGAATAGCAGACAGTAGACAGGTTGATTTTTTCTATATGTGCAGACAGATGCATTAGTGTTCAATGAAGAGCATCAGAGTAATATGCAGCAGGTTTAAGTTCAAAATAACAGAGGAAATGTTCATATTCTCCAGAACACTTAGCATATATCACATATTTTTCTCCAAACATTTTACATTAATCATCTTACATTACATTTTTCTCCAAACATTTTACATTAATCATCTTACATTACATTTTTCTCCCCCTTTTGTCAGCAACAAAAAGAGTAAACATATAACAGTGGAGAGAAAAGGGGACAATTAAGAGAAAATAATAAGGTAAAATTGATTTGTATTCATCATAAGCATTTCAATTACAAGGCAGTTCCTACAACTACTCATCTAGGCTGATTAAAAAGAAGATACAGGGAATCAACTTTCTGTTCTAACAACAGCCTAGCATGCCTCTCTGCATCCAATTGTCTTCTGACTTCTTCTAGCTCAGTCTTAAGAAGATTGAAGCTATCTGAATCCACCATCTGAGAGGAGGAGACTTCTGTAGACAAGCTGGTTGAAGCAGCAGACAGGGATGGATACCAGGGTAAGGCTAAAACTGGGGGTGCCTTAGGTACAGAGAAAGGTGAGGAGACACGGGGAAAGAAAAGTTGATGAATGGTTCTGAAATAAAATAAAGGAAGAAATGCTATTTTGAACAGAGGGGTGATTCTGACTGGGTCAAAATCAGGAGAGGGAAAGACACAGGAGAGTCTTTCACCAAGAGACAGACGAGTGACTCTTATTGGAATAGGAGGGGGAAGAGGTTGATTGGCTAAGACAGAGGGAGGTAGGGGTAAGAGAGAGTCTATGTGGGAGAAGAAAGAATTAGACCCTGTGACTAAAAGAAAAAAGTATCTAGACCTAGAGGGTAACATTACAACAGAGGCAGGATAGTGAGATCCTTCCAATGTTCTAATGAACAACACAATAGGGGGATAAAAGAAAATCTCCCTACATGGGTTCAGAATGTGAGGTGGAGGAGAAGGGATGACAGATAAGTGAGATATACTTGCAGTCATCAGAGATTGCAAATCACTCACAAACAGTCTAGATGATATGCCAGATTGTTCTCTGGGAGTTGAGTCCCTGTGAACAACTGTGTACTGACATACATCAGACATTACATCAAAAGATGTTTGAGTGGGGTGGGAGGAGACAGGTGAATGAAAAGGGGAGGCAACAGATAAAGGATTGACACAGAGAGCAGAGGGGGAAGAAACAACAGAATCTGGAATACCTAGATGAAGGGGAGAGGATGGTGCAGAAGGGAAGGTGAAGAGCTGATCTTCAAAGTGCCTTGCTTTCTTCCTTGAAGGGGACAGAGAAGCTTCTTCATGATGACCAACTGTCTGTGTTCCAGCAGACAGGTCAGCAGAGGGTGCAGTAGCAGCAGCAGCAGCAGCAGGCTCTTCTGCAGGGACTGCTTCCCTTTCAGCAATAGCCACTACAGGCATAGGGTAGCCTGATCTTCTTTTTCTGGGAATGAATCCCAAATCAAGAGATTTGATCTCCCTAGGCTCCTCTGAGGGTGGAGATGTCTGCTCCCCCTGAGCAGGTGCTTCTTCTTTACTAGGCACAGACTCTACTTGTCTGACCTTGGTGAAGGTCTTCACCAGTCTTCTTCTCTTGGTGGGTTGTGCAGAAACCCCACCAGATTTTCCAGCCTCACTGGTCTTCCTCTTGGGAGAGGGTTTCTTCAGCTTGAATCTGAGAGGCTCTACTGTCTCAGCAGATCCTTCAGATGCTGTGGGTTTCTCAGGCCTCTGATTCTGTCTGGCAACCTTTCCAGCAGCTTTCCAAATTCTTTCAGAGATTGGAAACTCTGATTCACCAGTGGAATCAGTAGGTTCTTCTGCTTTTTCCTTCAGCTTCTGCTCAACAGTAGGCTTCTTCTTCTTCTTCTTCTTCTTCTTCTTCTTCTTCTTCTTCTTCTTCTTCTTCTTCTTCTTCTTCTTCTTCTCTTCTTCCTCATCCTCCAGAGGGATTCCTTCAATCCCCATCATAGACAAGAACTTCTTGTCTATGGGCAAAGCCATGTCCACAAAGTGGACATCAGTTGGAACAAATATCTTGTTCCTAAAAACCCTTGTCAGCAGCATTCCATAAGGGTAGGTAGGCATATTTGTCCTTCTGATCAGAGACTCAAGATACATGTAGATGAGATCATTGATGTCTATCTTGATTTTGTGAATCAAGTGGTACAGAGCAAATCTGTCCAACTTGGTCACATTGTCTCTTGACCCTTTTCTGGGCATCACACACTCCAGAAGCAGCTTGTGCAAGAACCTGCACTTGGGCACCATGCTGACAGGCTTCTTGTTCTCAGGGTTGGGAACTCCATATATAGCAATATTGACACTTTCAGTTCCCACCTGATCTTCCCAGTCAGGTCTGAAAGCAGTTCCAATCCTTGGGCATCTGGTTGCCAATTCCAGAGAGCTGATAGGAAACTGGAGAGTCACATCAGCTGACATTTGAGCCTTGAAGCTCTTGGTTCCATCAACCACGTTGGTGATGACCACAACATTTCTCCAGAAGTCTCTGACAAGCTTGGGATGGACCAGCTCCTTGATATCAAAGAAGTCTGTCCACTTAGAGTATTCCAACTCCTCAGTGACATCCATTCCCCATTTCTTCATCTGTTGAAGATCAACAGTCTTTCCAGGTAGAATCTTCTCTACATCAGCTATTCTCATATCGTATTGCTCAGCAATCTCTTTTGGAGACAGGCGCTTTGAAGATGCCATTTTCAGAGAAGAGAGAAAAAGAAAGTTTTGGAAGAGAGAAGGGTTTGAACGAGAGGAAGACGAAGACGAAAAGACTTAGGGCTTTTTGAAAAGGATAAAGTTTGAAACTTTCTGAAGATTTGCCTTTTAAAGCAGTAAAAGCAGGAGTGAGAAAAACGACATTTTTAATTAAGAATGGCACGATTTATGTGGGGAACTGTAGCGCCCACTTATACATAATGAAAACATGGTTTCGAGGTAAAAACTACCGTGTCCATGATTAGCTTCAGATTAACAAATGGTATTAAATAAATAAATAAATAATAACCATTTCAATAAAACTGTTGGGTTTCAGCATAGTGACTCAGCAAAGTCAGACAGGTGATCACAGACAGTTTAAAAACTCAGACATGTAATTCAACAATACAATGCATGTTTAAATTATCTCTAATAAATAAAAATCTTTCTTCTGCTAAAGGCTTAGTGAAGATATCAGCCCACTGATTTTCAGTTTTAACAAACTTAATATCAAAGATACCTTTCTGAACATAGTCTCTAATGAAGTGATGTTTGATTTCTATATGCTTAGCCTTAGAATGCTGAATTGGATTTTTAGTTAAGCAGATAGCACTAGAATTATCACACCATACAGATATATTATGCTCAAAAATAGAGTAATCCTCAAGTTGATGTTTTACCCATAAGAGTTGAGAGCAACAACTAGCAGCTGAGATATATTCTGCTTCAGCAGTAGATAGAGCTATAGTTGTTTGTCTTTTGCTTGACCAAGAGACCAAATTTGCTCCAATGAAGTGGCATCCTCCACTGGTGCTTTTTCTTTCTATTCTGTCTCCAGCAAAGTCAGCATCACAGAATCCCACTAATCTGTATTCTTTAGTTCTTAAATACAGCAAACCAAGATTAGTAGTACCAAGCAAATATCTAAATATTCTCTTAACAGCTTTAAGATGAGATTCCCTTGGGTCAGATTGAAATCTAGCACACATGCAGACACTAAATTGAATATCAGGTCTGCTTGAGGTTAAGTACAGTAAAGATCCAATCATACCTCTGTAGACAGTTTGGTCTACCTTTTTACCTTCATCATCTTTACTGAGTTTTGCATTGGTTTCCATGGGAGTTTTCATAAGTTTAGCACTTTCCATTTTGTATTTCTTGAGCATTTCCTTGATATACTTTTGTTGATGGATGTAGATTCCATCACTTGTCTGTTTGATTTGTAGACCAAGGAAGAACTTCAATTCTCCCATCATGCTCATCTCAAATTCTGCTTGCATCAGCTTTGAAAAATCCTTGCACAGCTTTTCATTAGTTGCTCCAAAAATAATATCATCAACATATATTTGGACTACAATGAAATTTTCTTTATGGCTTTTCTTAAACAGAGTAGTATCTACTTGACCTCTAGTAAAACCATTATGCATGAGAAAAGAGCTTAGTCTATCATACCATGCCCTAGGTGCTTGCTTTAAACCATATAATGCCTTTTTAAGTTTAAAAACATGATCTGGTTTATCAATATCTTCAAGACCAGGGGGTTGTTTAACATAAACTTCTTCTTCAATTATTCCATTGAGAAAAGCACTTTTCACATCCATTTGAAAAAGAGTGATTTGGTGTTGTGCAGCATATGACATTAGTATGCGAATAGCTTCTATTCTAGCTACAGGTGCAAAGGTTTCAGTATAGTCAATACCTTCTTGTTGGTTATAGCCTTGAGCTACTAACCTTGCCTTGTTTCTGACAACTTTGCCATCTTCATCTAACTTGTTTCTGAAGACCCATCTTGTTCCAATGACAGACTTGTTTTTGGGCTTGGAGACAAGTGTCCAGACATCATTTCTGGTGAACTGGTTGAGTTCTTCTTGCATAGCAAGAATCCAGCTTTCATCATCAAGAGCTTCTTCAATGTGCTTTGGCTCTATTTCTGACAAAAAGGCCACATTGCTTGATTCTCTTAAGGTAGATATGGTTCTCACTCCTTCTGAGGGATGTCCAATGATGAGATCCTTAGGATGATGAGTTTTGAATTTCCAGTCTCTTTCAAGAGGATCTTGACTTGTCTGTTGACTTGTCTGCTCCACTTGTCTGTCTGGCTCTGCTTCAGGTTCTTATTTGGTTAAGTCAGGTTGTTGATCTTCTGACTTGTTTATATCAAGACCTGCAAGATCATCTTCTAGATCTAACAATTCCTTATCAGTCTTTAAGTTATCATTAAATTTGACATGAACAGATTCTTCAATAACAGATGTTCTAGAATTGTAAATTCTAAAAGCTTTAGACATTTCAGAGTATCCCAAAAAGATACCTTTGTCTGTCTTAGAGTCAAATTTTCCAAGTTGATCCTTGGTATTTAAGATGAAACATTCACAACCAAATGCATGAAAGTAAGAAATGTTGGGGCTTTTTCCTTTCCACAGTTCATAGGGAGTCTGCTTTAGAAAAGGCCTAATGAGTATTCTGTTTTGTACATAACAGGCTGTGTTTACTGCTTCTGCCCAGAAGTACTTAGGGAGATTATTCTCATTGAGCATAGATCTAGCCATCTCTTGCAGAGATCTGTTCTTTCTCTCAACCACTCCATTTTGTTGAGGAGTTCTAGGTGCAGAGAAATTGTGAGAGATCCCATTCTCCTCACAGAACTGACTAAATTGCTCATTTTCAAATTCTCCCCCATGGTCACTTCTAAGAGTAGAAATGCAGAAACCCTGCTCATTTTGTACACTTTTACAGAATACTGAGAAAGCCTTAAAAGACTCATCCTTGTGGGTTAAGAAGAGTACCCATGTATATCTAGAATAGTCATCAACTATGACAAATCCATATTTCCTTCCAGCTAGGCTAGCAACACTAACTGGTCCAAACAGATCCATGTGTAACAGCTGAAGAGGTCTAGAGGTTGATATTTGGTTTTTAGATTTGAAACTTGATTTTATCTGTTTACCTCTCTGACATGCATCACACAAAACATCTTTCTTAAAACTAATATCAAGCAATCCTCTCACAAGGTTATCCCTTTTTAGTTTTGAAATTAATTTCATACTCGCATGTCCTAGTTTCTTGTGCCACAACCATCTTTTATCCTCTTTAGACATCAAACAGGTTACACTTTGATCTGAGAGATCAGTCAGTTCAATCTTATACAGATTTTGTTGCCTTTTAGCTGAAAAGAGGGTTTTGCCACTTAGATCCTTAACTATACAGAAATCTTTGGTAAAGGAGACATCAAATCCACTGTCACATAATTGACTTATGCTAAGCAAATTGTGTTTTAATCCTTTAACCATAAGAACATTTGATATAGAGGGAAGAGGAGGTTTACCACCAATAGTACCAATTCCTATAACCTTCCCTTTCTGATTTCCACCAAATGCCACATGTCCTCCTTTTTTAAGTTGGAGGTCTAGGAACATAGACCTTTCTCCTGTCATGTGTCGCGAGCAGCCACTGTCCAGGTACCAGCAGTGGTGTTTTCTTTGTGCTGTTGAGGACATCTGCAACAGAGATTATTTGATCTTTAGGTACCCATAGTTTTCTGGGTCCTTTTCTGTTAGTTCTAGGAGTCTGTGAAGACTTCCTTCTTTTCTTATGAAGACACTTAGACATAACATGTCCAGTCTTTCCACAGAAATTACAGACAGGTATGGAATTAATAGAGGTAGATGTAGCAGACACTTTAGAGTGCTTAGTTGATACTTTATGATGTATCTGATGGACACATCCTATACCTTCTTTGTTAAGGGAGTGCCTCTGATAGCCAAGCAGCTTGGTCAGATTTTCTCTACCATTAACAAATTTGGCAAGATCAGAAGTGAGCTCTTCCACTTTCTGTTGAAGTTTTTCAACTTCTTCAGACTGTGATGTATCACTAGAGATCTTAGCTTTATTAGATTTTTCAGTCTTCAGCTCACTGTTCTCCTTGGCAAATTTCTCACACTCTAGAGATTTTTGTTTATGCTCACTGAGGAGCTTAACATGGTCTCTCTTGAGAGATTTGAAAGCCTTGGATAAACAGTTGGATTCCTCCAACAATTCTTCATAGGCATCAAGTAATTCCTCATAATAAGAATTTACCTCATTATCTGAATCAGAGTCAGTGTTAGCCATTAGACAGAGATTTGCTTCTTCCTCTGTCTCCTCATTAGTAGATGTTGACTCTAGATCTTCCCAAGTAGCCATCATTCCTTTCTTCTTCTTTTTGAAGAACTTCTTAAACGGGGCTTTCTTGAGTTGAGGACATTCTGCTTTGATGTGACCTGGTTTCTTGCACTCATAGCAGACAATTGAGTTCTTGTCTGTTGAAGTGGAATCCTTGAAGTTCTTGTCCTTGTTGAATCTTCTGAATGGTTTATCCTTTCTGAACTTCTTTTTCTGTAAGAGAAGCTTTATCTTTCTGGTTAGGAGAGATAGTTCTTCATCACTTTTAGAATCCTCAGATTCAGACAGGTCATCATCACTGGATGACTCGTGTGCCTTCAAAGCTTTAGAAGCTTTGGAAGACTTTTGATCAGCCTTCAGAGCAATTGACTTGCCCTTCTTTGTTGAGACTTCATCTCCAAGTTCTTGCTCATGAACAGTAAGCGTTCCAAGGAGTTCATCCATGGTCAAGGTGGTAAGATCTTTGGCTTGAGAGATAGCAGTTACCAGAGGTCTCCACTGCTTAGGTAGACTCCTAAGTATCTTTCCAACCTTCTCAGCATTAGAGTAAACTTTGCCAAGAGATTTTAGACCATTGATGATAGTTTGGAATCTCCCAATCATTTGAGCAACAGATTCTCCTTCCTCCATGAGAAACAGTTCATACTTTCTGACAAGTATGGCAATTTTTGATTCTTTGACTTTGGCTGTTCCTTCATGTGTGACAGCTAAGGTGTCCCATATTTCTTTGGCAGAATCACAGGCACAGACCTTCTCAAATTCATCAGGACTGAGAGCACAAATAATGTTGTATCTGGCTTTGTGATTCAGATCCCACTTTGCCTTTTCTGCAGGGGTCCACTGAGCTTTTGGCTTATCAGTGTTGTCATCGTTTTTAGGAATGAAAGGACCATCAGTGATGACATCCCAGAGATCAGAGTTTGTAGACAGAATGAACCATTGAAATCTGTCTATTCTTCCACTAGCTCCAGCAGTCATGTCTATTCTTCAGGATCTTTTACCTCTACACTGTTAGATGCTCAACCCAGAGGCTGAGCTCTGATACCAACTGAAATAGACAACTATAAACACGAGAAGGGGGGTTGAATTGTGTTTATCAGAAATTAAAATAAAGTTAAAAACTTTTTGCATGTAGAAGCTAAGCACAGACGGGTGTAAAAAGGTTACACAGACAGGTGACTTGTAGTTTTCTCAGAAAACAACACACGTATAAATGAAAAACAGTCTTGATAAAAACAGTTTTAACCCCTTAGTTAGAAAGCAGATGATATATAATCAAAACAACTAAAGAGATTAAGGGAAGAGAGATTAACACAGAGATTTATCCTGGTTCACTCTTCAACACAAAGAGCTACGTCCAGTCCTTGGCAGCACCAAGATTTATCCACTATAACTGATCAGGTTACAGACTCCAAGTATTGTTTGCACACCTAGCCTCTTCAGGCTCCAACACAAGTATTCTTTGCACACCTAGCCTCTTCAGGCTCACTCAGATTTGTTTGAGAGTTTGGTTTGTAATAAATACACTTACATACAGACAGATCTTTCACTAACACTCAGAGAGTGGTTTTAAATGTAAAGCTTAGGAAAGTCTGCGTAATAACTTCAAATGATTGAAGAATACAGAGTAAATAAATGAACAGAGTAATGGCTCTTTAATGCTTTGTAAACTCTGATATGTTCGTCTTCAATGACTTCTGTATTTATAGCCTTCAAACATTTAATATCCGTTAGAGACATTCTTTGCAACGATGGCTTCAAGCAGAGCTTCATTAAATGCAATATAGTCGTTCTGGGCAGCCATTAATGCAATGGAGACATTGGTTGTACTCTAACATGAAGGATAATAGCTTTATGCATCGTGTAGACGCCAACTCAGAGTTGTGCAGAGTGCTTTTGTACTTTTGCAGAGTACATTTCCCTTTCTGTGTAATGACTGAAAGTACTAGGGAGTAAAGCATGTTGGAAACATTCTTTAACTGGAAGTTTATCTCTGACTTCCTAGGTTGCTTGAGAGAAAGCATTTCTGAGTTTCTTGATAAGCGTGAGAGAGAGTTCTCAGAGTATTCTTCATGAGGGGACAGCTTGCAAAAGCTTCCTGTACTTCGAGTTCTTTAACAGAGAACCATAGATAAGTTGAAGAGTAGAGACAGGTTGTAAACCAGTTTGCACATAGTCAACAATCCTAGTCAGCAGACAGGTTGACTTTTTGGCTTATACGGACAGGTGATACTTAGGTAGACAGACAGGTGAGTTTTGTAATCTTCTAATCTGTACACTAAGTAGACAGGTTAGCAACCACAAAATAGGTTAATTAAATCATTAACCAATGTTTAGTTTTCATCAAAACTTAGGGAAATGCACACAGACATTTTAGAGACTTAACAATGAGTGGCTTCATCGTTCCCTCAGAAAGAGGATTAGTTCCTCATCGAAGGCATAATCAAATCCAATGAATAAGAATGCATTACAACTGGAGATAAACCTAAGAAAAACTAGGTGAGATGCAGCTCCAAGAGAAATAAGAAAATTAGATCTAAATTGGGATCCCTAATCTGCACCAAAACAAGCTACTTATCCAATTCTGAAATAGCGTACGCTCGCGGGGCGAGCAGGTGCTATCGAGGCGAGCACTTATTTTTGGCTCCTGATAGAATATAAACTCTAGTGGGGCGAGAAATAACAGTTTCAGAATTCTGTAGTCTGGCTCGTGAGGTGAATCCTTGCTCGTGAGGTGAGCCTGAAGGTTTGCAATTCTTCATCAGTTTCCAGCTCTGGCTCGCGGGGCCAGCATTGTCTCGCGAGGCGAGACACTTCTTTTGCCTTTTAGCTTGTTTTCTTCAAGTTTTCTTGATTTCTCGAGCTTCACTTTTAACCTGAAAATAAAAGTAGCATTAGAATGCTTTATTTACTCAAAAATCACCAAAATATCCTAAAAATTACCTAAGTGACTAAAAACATTGCTTAGAGACAATAGAAGCTAAATTTGGGTAATTAGCAAGGTTAAATCGCTCAATAAGCATAAAAACCATGGCATTTCTCGCTATAAAACTAGATAAGCCAACAGCTTATCAACCACTGAACCCTTCCATCTTGCATATCCTTGCTTCTACAACCCAACAATGGCTGAACAACACAAGCCACCTTTAAACAACCCAATCCCTTCCCTTCCCTACCTGTCAGTTTCTCACCCCCCCCTTCTTTTTCTTTTTTACTTCTTTCATATTACTTTAATTTTTTGGAATCAGATCATGTCATGGGTATGCTTTTCTGGGGTCTAGCCCCTGATTTTCTAAGATTATGTCAACCATCCAAATATGGTATCCGTGTCATGGTTCAAATAATTTTCAATTTTTATTATGCACTCCACTCACTCTACCTTATCTTACTCTCTCTAGTTTAGGAAAATTCAATACTATCAAAAACACACACCGACTGAGACGCCACACACCGAATTCTAAAACTTGTAGGACATGAAGGTGGTGGTGGTGGTTGGTTGGACAACCGACGGTGGAGAAATTAGGAATTGGATGGTAGGGTGGGAGGGGTGAAGGGCAAAGTAGTATTTTTAAATTTTTTTGGTATTTAATTTTTTTTGGATTAATAAATCTAGACCATTCATTATTTAATTATTATATCTAATGATTGAAAATCATCCCTGATGAAAAAAAAAATTGGGGTATAGTAGTGTAGTAAACACACTACTTCATATTAGAATCCACTGTGTTTTACACTTAAAAAAGGTGGAAAATGAAGCTTATTGCAAGTTTATTGCAATACTGACATATTTGATGAAGCTTTGAGTATTTATACTTTAAAAGACAATGCAAGATGAGGGTTGGGTTGATGCACGTGTTTACTCTACGCTTCCCCTGTCTTTTAGCAAGTGGAGCAAGGTGGTTAAGGCTTTTGAGTTGGTGGAGAGAATGGAGGAACAAAGAATGAGACTAAATGAAAAGACTTTTCGTGTTTTGATTCATTGGTTTGTGAAGGAGTCCCATGTGAAGAAGGCCCTCCAGTTGTTCGATAAAATGCGGAAGGAAGGCTTGTGCCTAAAATTCCGTTATATGATGTTCTGATTGGAGGGTTGTGTAGGAATAAAGAGGCTGACAAAGCTTTGAGCTTGCTTTTAGAAATGAAAAGGAACTTTGGTGTTCGACCTGGTGTTGGAATTAATAAACTAAAAAACTGTGTTCTTGCATATCTGGACAACCATAGCTTTAAGGTGCGTTTGATTTGCAAAAATTTAGGGTGAAACATCCCGTTTTTCGTGTTAAGCCTTTAAGTGCTTATGTGTGTGCTATATATGTTAAGTTTGACCTTAGGAGTGTTATGAAGGGCTAAGGGGGATATTGAGGCTTAAAATCCCTTTCTGGTACATGAGCACGGCCGTGCTCATGTATCAGCACACCTGTTCTTAGGCGTGTGCCTTGTGGCTGCCTGAGCCACAAGCACGACCGTGCTCAGGGGGAGCACAATCGTGTCGGAAATACGAGATTTGTGGAGTGAATGTTGCAAGCCCGTGCTTAAGTGAGCACGACCCCATGCTCATGTTAAGCGCGACCATGCTTAGAGGGAGCACGGCCGTGCTCGGGTCAGAGAGTTTATAAATAGAAGAGTTCCGTGAGGATTGCGAGCCAAACCCTCAAATTGGCACTTTGGGCAATCCTTTCCCTTGAACATTTTGAAGTTCTTGGTGTTCGTAAGTCAGTTTGGGAGAGAGGTCACGCGCGCTAGTGCCATTAAGGTAACATGCTCATCCCTTTATTAATCTCTTGTTCATTGTTTCTTGAATCTGAGATTAATGTTTGCCCTTTTT
The DNA here is from genome assembly GCA_035048595.1 of Echinosophora koreensis. Lineage (NCBI taxonomy): Eukaryota > Viridiplantae > Streptophyta > Magnoliopsida > Fabales > Fabaceae > Echinosophora > Echinosophora koreensis. Next base: position 524,500 of record JAPCYP010000095.1, read on the forward strand.
GTGGTGGCCAAGGCTGGAGAAACTCATCGAGCCACTCGTGGGAACGAGAGTAGTTACACTACGTTTGTCAAGAGGCTTAGATCTTCATACCAGGTATGGGGAGAAGGGATAGTATGACCATGTAGGCATTGGGGTTAGTGTAAGATGAAGGGTTAACCCATGACCCTATTTGTTTGCTATTTGCTTAAATGATATTTGTTTGTTATATGACTATTGTCAATGTTCCCTACTTGTTGGCATGCTTTAATTGCAAACTGTTATGATGATGTTATTGCCATGAATGAATGATAGTGTTGTTATGTTGTGAATGAGTGTTTGGTTGTTAAGGCTGTTATGCCAACATTGATGTTAAAAGACTCTAATTAAATAATAGGGCTTATTAATGATGTTAAGACATTAAAAGATGTCAACAATGATGAATGAAAGTAAGGGATGCTTTCCCAATGTTCATAAGACATGAACCATAGTAAAGAGAAGTGAGATTATTGCTCAAAGGCTTAGTTAAGACCCTATGATAGACTCTTGAGTGTTTAGGGACATTAATAACAAAGCTGGAATTAAAGGATTAATTCCCCAATAAGTACAAGACATGGAGATTAATTAAGAGTAATGAAACTGATGTGGATGGTTAGTAAAAGCCAATGGGATTGATCTTCGAATGCCCTAGGAAACTTAGTAAGGGTTCTTCAACCCTTCTGCCCAGAAACAGTATGACCATGCTCCAGTAAGCACGGATGTGCTCAACAGTCAGCACGACCGTGCTCCCCAAGACAGAACAGAACGCAGAAACAGAAAGAGGGGTGTTTCACCCCAAATGTGCTCAATGATGTAATAAGACACCAAACAAAGTAAAGACAAGATAGATAACTCAATGAAGACTCAATGAAGATAAATAAATAACAAGCGATAAGATGTTAAGATGGCAACGATGTGTTACCGCACGTTGTCGTACCTTGGGGGCCTTGATGCTTAATGGTCAAGGTGTTGTTGATGTTGTACCTTGGTAGCCTAGTGGCCAAGGGGACCTCGATGCCAAGTGGTCAAGGTGTTGATCTGGTGCTTATTGGCCAGAGTAATAAATCAAATTAAAATATTAAAGATTAAAAGATAATGTTGAACCTTGGTAGCCTAGTGGCCAAGGGGGCCTCGATGCCAAGCGATCGAGATGTTAATGGTGATAAAACCTGGGTAGCCTAGTGGCCAAAGCGGAGGTGGTGATTATTTGATTGTGTGATGTGTTGCTCATGCATTCACATATCAGAGATGTTAGTGGGGGATCTTCAGCATAGGGGAGGTCGTCTGAGAGTAAGGCGATCTGTCCGTCCGCGGTGATTCATCCGAGAGTTAGGTGAACCTGGCCCCCCGCGGTGGCGCATTCGAGAGTAAGGTGCATCGGTTATCCAAGGGGTTCACCATGGTTTGGTGGACTGCCGGCGTTGGTGCTTAATGGCCAATGTATATATGTAACTTCGAAGTTGACATTCTGAGGTAGATTGGATCCAAGTGCATAAAGGAGTAGTGGAGTAGTGCTGCATCGCATAGCATACAATGTTTGAGATGATGTGAATGTCATTGTTATGCTAGATGTTATTATGTTTTGATATGCTATGTATATGTGTATATGTGATGCATGCTCATCTTGATTACTGCTTCCATGCCATTATGTTTTATACATGTTTCTTACTCCCCGTCTTTGTTGTTTGCTTTGCATGTATCTTTTTGGTTATACAGAGGATGGTGAGCAGCTTGCTGAGGAGTGACTCTGAGGAGCCGCTACTCGTAGTCTAGGATTTCTTAGTTTATGTTGTTTATCCGAGATGTTTCGGACTATGATTATACCATCTCTGTAATGTGACATCGGGGTTGGGTTTCGTTATGTTTGTTATGTGTTTCTTTTTAAAACATGTTTTATTTTCCACGTTTGAGATTTTGTTACAATATGGTAACCTCTACCGTGGTTTTATTATTATGATATAATATGCATGTTTTCTCTTTCTTCTTTTTCTTTATTTTTTATCATTCTTACGTGTTATGAATATTTGTGGGGTAGACAGTGCCACCACATTTAGTGGTATCAGAGCAGGTCTGTCCTATCAGGCTGTGGTATGAGTCTGTTAGTCTTCTGTGTGCCCTTGTTTGAATTATCTATATTTATTATAGATAATGATGCATAGTAATAAGAACCTTTAGTTCTTCCTGCTTGGTTCTCTGTATTAAATAGTGGCTTTGGACAAGTGTAGGAACCAACGGCAGGAAGAGGTAGGAATGACCAGGCTATCGCTGATGCTTTGGCACTACTTGCCAATGCTATAGGACAGAACCAGAACAATAACAATGAAGGACCAGGTGAGTTTCAGGGTCTGGATAAGTTCCAGCAGAACAACCCGCCCTCGTTCAAGGGAGCTAATGACCCTGAAGGTGTGGATGCGGGAGATTGAGAAGATCTTCCGGCCGATGGGATGCGACGACATTCAGAAGGTCATCTTTGGGACCTTCCTGCTAGCAGAGGAAGCTGAGTATTAGTGGGAGAATTGTCGCCAGCATATGGAAGCTGAGGGTATAGTGGTTACTTGGAATGTCTTCAAGGACAAATTCTTGGAGAAGTACTTTCCAGCTGACATCCGCGACAAGAAGGAGATGGAGTTCTTGGCTCTGAAGCAAGGGAGTATGTCTGTGGGAGAGTATGCCTCAAAGTTTGAGGAGCTTGCTCATTATTACACACTATATCAATATGTAACTGACGACCGCTCCAAGTGCGTGAAGTTCGAGGATGGTCTGCATCCAGAGATCAAGCAAGCCATCAGTTATCAGGAGATCCGAGTCTTTTCCGTCCTGGTGAACAAGTGCAGGATCTTCGAGGATGCCTACAAGTCCAGAGTGGTAAGCTACAAGAGTTCAGATGTTCAGGGCAGTAGGAAGAATGATCATAAGGACGAGGGAAGGCAGCATCTAGCTCCAGTCGGCCAGGACTTCAAGTAGAGTGGTAAGGAGCCACAGTTTTCAGCACGGAAGTCCAGGGACTGGGATTCTTATGTTCCTGGGCCTATCAAATGTGGAAAGTGTGGGGAGGATCACTATATCAGACAGTGCAAGGAGACAGACGTCATCTGCTTCAAGTGTGGCAAGTCTGGCCACATCAGCCGGGAGTGTGGAGGAGCAAAGTCAGAACCGTAGAGTGCTAGCAACAATCAGAAACCCTAAGTCAATCGACTTAAGATCACTGGGAAAGTCTTTACCCTTAGTGGAGCTGAAGCCTCCGAGTCCGAGGACTTCAGGGTATATGCCTAATTGGTGGAAGCATACCCGCACCTTTTCAATCAAGGTAATAGAAATATCGAGGACGAAATTTTTATAAGAGGGGTGGAATTGTAACACCCTGTTTTTCGTGTTAAGCCTTTAAGTGCTTATGTGTTTGCTATATATGTTAAGTTTGACCTTAGGAGTATTATTAAGGGATAAGTGGGATGTTGAGGCTTAAAATCCCTTTCTGGTACATAAGCACTGCCGTGCTCAGGGAGAGCACGATCGTGTCTAAAATACGAGCTTTATGACGTGAATGTTACAAGCCCGTGCTTAAGTAAGCATGACCCCGTGCTCATGTTAAGCACGACCGTGCTTCGAAGAGCAAAGTCGTGCTCGGGTTAGAGAGTTTATAAATAGAAGAGTTCCGTGAGGATTGCGAGTCAAACCCTCAAATTGGCACTTTGGGCAATCCTAGCATGACAGAAACCTCTCCCCTTTCCTTTCCCTTGAGCCCTTTGAAGTTCTTGGTGTTCGTAAGTCCGTTTGGGAGAGAAGTCACGCATGCTAGTGCCATTAAGGTGATGTGTTCATCCCTCTATTAATCTCTTATTCATTGTTTCTTGAATCTGAGATTAATGTTTGCCCTTTTTGTGTTGGCCAAGGCTTGAGGAACTCATCGAGCCGCTCGAGGGAACGAGAGTAGTTACGCTACATTTGTCAAGAGGCTTAGATCTTCATACCAGGTATGGGGAGAAGGGATAGTATGAACATGTAGGCATTGGGGGTAGCATAAGATGAAGGGTTAACCCATGACCCTATTTGTTTGTTATTTGTTTAAATGATATTTGTTTGTTATATGACTATTGTCAATGTTCCCTACTTGTTGGCATGCTTTAATTGCAAACTGTTATGATGTTGTTATCGCCATGAATGAATGATAGTGTTGTTATGTTGTGAATGAGTGTTTGGTTGTTAAGGCTGTTATGCCAACATTGATGTTAAAATACTCTAATTAAATAATAGGGCTTATTAATGATGTTAAGACATTAAAAGATATCAACAATGATGAATGAAAGTAAGAGATGTTTTACCAATGTTCGTTAGACATGAACTGTAGTAAAGAGAAGTGAGATTATTGCTCAAAGGCTTAGTTAAGACTCTAGGATAGATTCTTGAGTGTTTAGGGGCATTAATAATGAAGCTGGAATTAAATGATTAATTCCCCAATAAGTACAAGACATGGAGATTAATTAAGAGTAATGAAACTGATGTGGATGGTTAGTAAAAGTCAATAGGATTGATATTCAAATTCCCTAGGAAACTTAGCAAGGGTTCTTCAACCCTTCTGCCCAGAAACAGTACGACCATGCTCCAGTAAGCACGGCCGTGCTTAACAGTCAGCACGACTGTGCTTGACTTAAAAGTCAGCACGCCCGTGCTGGGGGAAGCACTATCGTGCTCCCCTAGACCGAATAGAACGCAGAAACAGAAACAAGGGTGTTCACCCCATATGTCAACAATGATATAATAAGACACCACACTAAGTAAAGACAAGCTAGATAACTCAATGAAGATAAATAAATAACAAGCGATAAGATTTTAAGATGGTAACGATGTGTTACCTCACATTGTCGTATCTTGGTAGCCTAGTGGCCAAGGTGGCCTCGATGCCAAGTGGTCGAGGTGTTAATCTGGTGCTTATTAGCCAGAGTGTTAAATCAAATTAAAAGACTAAAGATTAAAAGATAATGTTGAACCTTGGTAGCCTGGTGGCCAAGGGGGCCTCGATGGCAAGCGATTGAGATGTTAATGGTGATAAAACTTGGGTAGCCTAGTGGCCCAAGCTGAGGTGGCAATTGTTTGATTGTGTGTTGTGTTGCTCATGCATTCACGCATCGGAGATGATAGTGGGGGATGTTCAGCATAGGGAAGGTCGTCCGAGAGTAAGGCGATCTGGTCGTCCACGGTGATTCATCTGAGAGTTAGGTGAATCTGGCTCCCCGCGGTGGCGCATTCGAGAGTAAGGTGTGTCGGCTATCCAAGGGGTTCACCATGGTTTGGTGGACTGCCGGAGTTGGTGCTTAATGGCCAATGTGGATATGTAACTCAGAAGTTGACATTCTAAGGTAGATTGGATCCAAGTGCATAAATGAGTAGTGGAGTAGTGCTGCATCGCATAGCATACTTTGTTTGAGATGATGCGAATGACGCTGTTATGCTAGATGTTATTATGTTTTGATATCCTATGTATATGTATATTTGTGATGCATGCTCATCTTGCTAACTGCTTCCATGCCATTATATTTTATACATGTTTCTTATTCCTCGTCTTTGTTGTTTGCTTTGCATGTATCTTTTTGGTTATGCAGAGGACGATGAGCAGCTTGCTGAGGAGTGACTCTGAGGAGCCACTACTCGTAGTCTAGGATTTCTTAGTTTATGTTGTTTATCCAAGATGTTTTGGACTATGGTTATACCAGCTCTGTAATGTGACATCGGGGTTGGGTTTTGTTGTTTGTTATGTGTTTCTTTTTAAAACATGTTTTATTTTCCGCGTTTGAGATTTTGTTACAATGTAGTAACCTCTATCGTGGTTTTATTATTATGATATAATATGCATATGTTCTCTTTCTTCTTTTTCTTTATTTTTTATCGCTTTTACGTGTTATGAATACATGCGGGGTAGAGGGTGTCATATAGGGCACTGGACAGCACAAAAAATTTGTCCCCTGTTTGATTTGAAAAGTGGTCAGGGGACAGGACAAAAAAGGGGGTGAGTGACAGGACAAAAACCCAAAATTTTGTCCCCCACCATACCATGGGACAACTTTTTTTCTCATGGACAGATTATCAAAAAAAGACAAAACTATCCTTATTACATCTCTGTCTCCCTCCCTCCCTCACTCACTCCCCACCCCACGTTAACATTATTTTTTTTTCAAACGTTAACGTTATATATAATACATATTAATAATATATATAATATTATTATGATAGTAATAATATATTATCATACATACTATATATTATATATTGTCTAATACTTACATATATTAATAATGTATATTCATAATACTATATATTAATATATAATAATATATATTACAAAGGGTATCATAGCAAAATTAATATTATTTTACTTGTGCTGTCCATTATTTATCAAACGATGTATAGGGCAAAAAGTTGTCATGTGACTTAAGGGGTTATACTGTGCTGTTCTGCTTGTCCTGTGTTGTCATGTGCCTTAATGCGTATCAAACGCACCTTTAGGGTACAATGTTAATTAATGGCAAGCTGAAAACGAATGATATAGGTATTGTAAGGTGAACAATAGTAGGAGTGTAAATGAGTCGAACCGACCTGAGCACTTGAAACTTGAACTTGGCTTGTGAAAAAAATAGTAAAGCTTGAGCTTGCCTCATTTATTTAAACGAGTCTAATTAAAAGCTTGAGCTTAGCTTGTTTAGCTCATTTATAATTAAATTAGATTTAAATAAGTTTTTAGTCCCCGGAAAATTCATCAATTTTGGTTTTTGTCCTTGTAAAAAAATTTCATAGGATTTTATCCCTGTAATCTCAAAAAATTTGTAAATAGTCCATACCGTCATCTTAATCCGTTATCAAGTATTCAGGGGTACCAATGTAATTTCATTTTACTGTCCGACTTGCTATAAAATTTGGTAAGAAAATAAAAACAAAATCATACATTAGAGACCACATGGTTAAAATTGTTAAATTCCTTCACTTTGTATGATATCTAGTACTCATAGGTACCGAGATAATTTCTCATTCTTGTTCGATTTGCTCCAAAATTTGGCTAGAAAATAAGAAGAAAGAAAAACCATCCATTAGGGTCACATGGATAAAATTGACAAATTTTTTGATCTGATATGATTTCTAGTACTCGGGGGTTATTTTAGGGACTGTTTAGAAATTTTTTGAATTTATGGCGACGAAATCCTAAGAATATTTTTTATAGGGACTAAAACCAAAATCGATGAACTTTGCTGGGACAAAAATCTTATTTAAACCATTAAATTATGGTTTAAATCGATGAACTTTGCAGGGACTAAAAACTTATTTAAACCATTAAATTATGGTTTAAATAAGTTTTTAGTCATAACAAAGTTCACCAATTTTGGTTTTAGTCTTTGTAAAATTTTCTTAGTGTAACATCTTTCTCGGCGCTACATCGTAAGTGACATTTCAAGATCAAAAAATAGATTAATTAAAATTGGCTATAAAAGAATGGGGTAATTTTTTTTTTCTTTTTCGTATGTCGTAAATATTACTACTTTGATTTAATTGAGTGGACAATAAAATTTTCCATTTATCACAATTAGGATCATAAGTTCGAAAATCATTTACATAATACCCAACCCGACTCATAAACAGAAATCATAGACATATATATGGATCTAATATAAAGATATGGAGACGCAACTCCTAAAATATAAAATACTTGGAGTCGTAGCTCCATAGATAGTTACATTAACTCCCAAACATACCCAGCTGGCCAAACTAAAATTGAAAAAACAGTCCTTTCTCATACCCCGTGAGAAGGACAACCCAACTGACGAGGTCTAGTGAAAACTCTATTTGAGTGCACTACCGACGTCGTCACAAAAAAAACTACTTGAGTCACTACAAAAGTAACTCTCGGACTAAGCCCTCTAGGAACCATCGACAGTCTGGAAGACTTCCACTAGAAACTCCAACATATTGTCCGCATGCTCGAACCTCAATCTCTATGATGCGTCAGCCAAGGGACATCTTGACGTCTCAATCTTCTCAAAATAGTACAGAAGGCACATAGCCAGCCGGCATAGGCAATATAAAAATAAGGAGGTGAGATTTTCATTTATCTTACACATAAGGCAGACATGCAGTGGTACGACTCTCAGGTACATACAATTAACAATTATCAATCATATCTACACTGATAACAAAACAATAATGTTTCTCAGAAACATGACCACAACACCGCATTTTCCTAGATAGAAGACATCTAAGACTTGAGGAATGACCTCTGGATTGCTACACCATGGTTTTACGAACAGTCGGAGAGAGTTGTTTGGAGGATTATTCCGGAGTCTACCAGCCTTGGGTAATAAAGAATTCGTCAATGGAAGAGGGAGTGCACGTCATAGGCTTTTTCGGGAACATCTTACACTACCAGAAAACACGTAGTGTCTAGTCGAGTATGTCGGTGCATTGCAAGATCACCACGCCACAGAGGAGCTACCAACTGGGCCTATGTGAGTATTTCATACCCCGACACCACCTATGAATAAGCAGGATTCGCCACTACGGAATTCGCACCCACATTAAAGTGTTAGCTCTTCTCCTAGGCACAACGGCCTTACAGAACATAGTTTCACTATGTTTTTAGGCAAAATTGCAGGAAAATGCGTTCTTCTTGTCTATCCATCGGATGACATCTGGATTCCATCGGAATTCTTTCAACGTGCTTTCTCAGATGCTAGATGTTCTTAACATCGAGCGGAAGTTCTCAAGTAACCTTTCATCTTTGTGTAAAGATATCTTAAACACTTGATTAGAACTCCTAACGCATTATGATATTGGAACACAAGTCCAATTATTTATTTCTCTGTACTTTTCTAATTGAGCCTTTTTCTTTGGTTTCCAAGACAACAAATCATTCTAAGTCCATGAAATTTTATGGAATATGGATAATGAATTATCCATACTTTATGACATAAGGTCTTGCTTCACCATAAGTCATAAATCATTAAGTTCATATTTTCACTAAGTCATTCATGACTTCGGTTTTGCTCTTTAATGTAAATACTAGTCTTTGAAGACTAAAATTATCTTTTGTCTTAAAACTAAAACCTTTGGTTAAAACCAAACCATTTTAAAATCATATTCAGTCAAAGTACATAAGTACTAAATTCTTCAAAACAGATTCTTGAAAAACATCGAAATTCTTAAAATATCATTTTACCGCTTTTTACTTTATTTCAACTTCAATTCCATATTTTCACAACTATACTTATTTTTCTCAAATCCTTCACTTTCCTAAGTTACCCTACTTATGTTAAAGTATTAGAATACTAATTTCAAACTCTACACCATTGTTTTCTCAAACATCTTTAAAAACGTTTGACGACGGTTTCGCTGCTTTTTATTGGTTTTAGGCCCAAAAGCCATACTTTTGAAAATATGGTTCTTCACCTCAAATCTATTACTTACTTAGGTTATAATACTCATACTAAGATGTTGAAACACTGCTTTTACAGTTTTCCTTTTCATGTATACAAAATTCCTAAAATTTTTACCAAACGTCATTAAGTTTATAAAACGCGTAAATGCTTTTTCAACGATTTTACACTCTAATAGTCCAAAACTCATTTTTATATTCTTATATATTCATTAAATCGTTATAAAAAATTTTCAAACAAATTAACTCAACTTGAAACCCCATTAATCAGTTATGGCCGAATGGCCTTAGATAAATATATTAGGCATTTTTCTTAATAAGTTAAGCAAACAACAATCTTGATTCCAACTTAAGGTCATTGGAATCAAAACAACCAGATGACATATCATACCACAATCAAACATCAAGTCAAATCCTCCAAGAGGATCACACACATATAAATCAATAATACATAATCCTAACACTTAGGATTTACAAGACAGCATACAATTACTTTAAACCACATACATATCTACATTAAGGTAGGATAGTAGTAATCTCCCCCCTTACCTCTTGTAGACCACTTGAAGATCAAACAAACACAAGTTAAACCAAGCAAGGTAGGCCACGGTTTTGTCCACCAAAACCTAGCCATGAACAACCAACATAAAAACAAGTTAAAGAATGAAGGAAATCACCTAAACCCATTTGAGCATAGGTTCGGCAAGTCAAGAAGAAATAGCTAGGGATCTCTAAATTTTTCAAGCTCTTGGATCATCAAAATAGAGATCATAACTAGATCATAGAAATTGGTTTCAAGTCAAATAGATTTTTCTACAATTTTCTAGAGATTTTTGAAGAAAGCTTCATGAAGATGGAAAATCATGATTCATGACTTAAACAACTAAAATGATTGAAGGAGAAGTCATGATTGATCTTGGAGAGAAGAGATGACCTCTTGAATGATGAAGAGATGAAGAGAAATGATCAAAACAAGCTTAGTTGAAAATGAAAGTTTTTGGGACAGCTTTTAGGATATGGTGGTTTTATGAGTGTATCTCACGATATACTCATCTAAAAATTACAAACTTTAGCTTGTTGGAAAGGTAAGAAGAAGAGGAACAACTTTGATGTTGAAGGTTTGGTTTGATTCAGATCAGAACATGGGCATAAAGTGCCTTATTTCCACTGTTCTCGTGAGATGCTGTGGATTTCGAGCTGTTTTGGTAATTTGGGCATAAATACCTATCCGTTTTTTATGATCTTTAGCTTGTTGGAAAGAAGAGATGAAGAGGAACAACTTTCATGTAGAAAGTTTTTCTAGTTTCAAAACGGAAAAGGGTCATAACTTCGATGAACTTTCGGGTAAGTAAGGAGAGTTTGGCTTAGTGCTCTTGGTGTTCTTGATGAATGATAAAGAGAAAATGGTTTTGGGAGGAGGAAGATGGCTGGCGCATAGGCAAGGGAGAAGAGGATAATGAACAAAAGAATCCTTGTATTAAATGATAATGTGTGGTAGGAAATGATCCATGTAGCCATATTAAGTTTGTGGTTGAAATGAAAATGGATACTTGGCTACAAATGGAGAAGGGTGGCAGCCTTAGGAACTTAAAAATGATGTGGATGAGGGTGTTTGGGTGGTGTGGTCGCCTCCTATACCACATATTAGGGAGAAGATATTTTGTGTTGCAAATCATGGTTAGTTAACCTCGGTTAGATTTAACCAGGCGTAGGTTAGGTTAACGTTCAAAATATCTAGATATTTTCTTTGTCTTCATGATGACTCGAATAAATTATCACCATGATGATTCATTCCTCTTGAGTCATCATAGATGACTTGTCGAATTGTTTCCCAATATATCTCTGCACAAACGTACCCAATTCCCGATTAGGGTTTTTGAGAGAAATGAGTCTTGATTCATGAAGATGATATAAGTGAGTTGAAAAATTGCCTAAGTGTAGGGAAAAAGGAGTAGAGCCGCGTAGCGGAGGGTAAAATGGTCTCAAAATTTCAATGACAAGCCTTGTAATTTCCATAGGAAACCAAGGGTAAAATAGTCATTTTACCTTAAAAATATCTAATGGCATTTATATGCCATTATTGCTATTGTGATTCGGATAGGATCGTCATAAATGCTTGTCATATCAGTCACATCAGCCATCTCAGCTCCGTTGCTGACCCCCTGGTTCATCTGACTCAGGTTTTCCTAGAGATATTTCGACGTGTTCGCCCGCACAAAATATAATATTTTATTTTTTTCGCGAAAATTTTCAAAACTTCCAATATCGTAGAAAATATGATAAAAATATTTTTCATCTCGTTCACGAATTAAAATTAGGTTTTCTGAGCAGTAAACTTTTACTGTCAGTGAAAAACGCAGACCGGGCTCCGTCTGAATTTTCAACCCAAAATTTCATCGTAATATTATGATATCAAATATATCATGGAAATGAATTTAGTTTATCTAAAATCATTTTCTAAGTCTCGGATAAAAATAAAATCATTTATATATTTATTACCGATATTAGAAAGCAGTGAAAAATCGGGGTGTTACACTTGAGATTTCATCCTCGTAATTTCAAAAATTTTGTAAATAATCCCTATCGCAATCTTTTATGCTATCTAGTACTTTGCGGTACCGAGCTAATTTCATTTTACTATCTGACTTGCTATAAAATTTGGCCAAAAAATAGAAACAAAATCATACATCAGGGACGATGGTTAAAATTGCTAAATTCCTTCATTTTGTATGATATCTAGTACTTAGTGGTACTGAGATTACGTCTTGTTTTTGTCCGACTTGCTCCAAATTTTGGCTAGAAAATAAAAGAAAAAAAATCATACATTAGAGCCACATGGTTAAAATTAACAAATTTTTTCATTCGGTACGATTTATTGTACTCGGGGATAACAATAGGGACTATTTACAAATTTTTTGAAATTATAGGGACAAAATCATAAGAAACTTTTTTTTGTAGGAACTAAAACCAAAATTGATGGACTTTGCTGGGACTAAAAACTTATTTAAACCTTAAATTATGTTTTGCATTTATGAAAAATTATCTTTAATTAGTTTTAAATTTTATCAATTTAGTGCTTAATAAATATTTTAATATTATATGATAATCAATAAAATAGAGATATGTACTTAACATATGGTATCTGGAATTTAAGATTTCTTGACTACTACAAAAAAGAAACTTCAAAAATTTGACCAAAACATCCTAAAAACATGCCCTTGCCAAATACAATTTAAGCTTATCCATTACAAAAGCATGAGTCCAAATATACAATTTAAGCTTAATCATTACAAAAGCATGAGTCCAAAAAAAAATGACTAACATCTATTTATTGAGATATCTAATCCAATGTTAGCAAAGCAACTTCACCTAACAAAAAACCACTGCAACTACTTAAAGACCATAACACCTATACAAGCTATTCACGAGTCGTTTAATGTCGAGCCTGTAAGGCTTGTGCTTGGCTTTTTTAAATAACCGAGCTCAATCTCAAGTTTAAGCTTGACTCATTTAATTAAAGAAACGAGCTTGATCGAGCATTTAACGAGTCAAACTGGAATAGTTCACAAGTAGCTCAGCTCATTCACACCCCTAAACACTAGATATTTTTGTTTCGTGCTATAATGATTCGAATGATACAGGTGCTATTATGATTCGAATGTTACAATGTTAATCGAATGATAATGGTATTGTAAGCAAAATGGTTGAAGAACTCGTTAGAGAGAGAGAGAGACGAGTGGAAAGAAAAAACGGAATCACAAATTCTACCATCGAAAGAAAAATGGATGATAAGCATATAGATTACTTGCATAATCACTCTGCCCTTCGCTAGTAGATACGGGACAAACAGGATCCAATGTTATCATAAATTTATCTATCATTTCGTCATTCATTTCAAATGGCCTATTAGCTTGGTTAGAGCGTTGTGCTAATAACGCGAAGGTCACATGTTCGAGATCTGCATGGGTCAAAATAGTATATTTGGAACATCTTTAAGGTTTTGTTTGTTGTTGAGTTGTTTTGTTGGACAAATGACAATTCTTTTGTTTGAACTTTTTTAAAGACTAAATAAATACTATTGAAGTGGTACACAGATAGAGAATAAAAAATGACCGTTGGATGAGTTAGTATTTTAATCAACAGTGTTGATCGATTACAGGCAACAAGATGGTGAAAGGTAAGCCGATTGAACAAAATTTGCAGAAATGTCCTTGTTTCATCCATTGCAACACCTTGAGATAAATCAGTATGGCCTAGATAATCCACATATCGTGTACCAATAGTACATCTAGATAGCTTAGCAAATAGGACATTAGACTAAGGTATATGCAAATTTGCTTCCAAATTTCGAAGATGAATTGCCCAAGTTGGACTGTGCTCCAATATGTTTACAAAGAATACTAACATGCACTTTCTGATTAACCCTTGGAAAACTTGATTCATCAATTGTAGGAAGGTTGTAGGAGCATTAATGGGGCTAAATGGCATCACAAATCACGTGCTACAGCCGCAACACAACCAAATCAGACCGCATCGAACATTGCATCAAACTGCAATAGAATGCAACACCCATTTTCAGTACCGTTCGTTCAAATTTTTTATAAAACTAAAAAAATTCTGACCCCCAAAGCATTTAGATGCAACAATCGTACCTTTACGCTTTAGCAATTTGTTTCTTTTCTCTATTTTTGCTATCCTCTTCATAATATAGATATATGAAGAATTACAATAATTACAGAATTCTTTTAAAATTTGGTGCAAACATAAAATTATTTCATATCGCAGTGGCCGCAGTCCGCGACACAACAACCGCAATGGCCACAATCACAGTGACCACAATCACATCTACGATTGCAATTTTGAACCCTGGGTACATCGAACATAAATTAAAAATCAAATGAGTAAAAAGCACCAAAAATTCAAACATCAAGACCAAGAACAAGAAAGGATAATCTTTAGACACTTGAGTAAGAGCATGATTAGATTAAGAATTGGTTTGGCTCAAGTGATTAGTGATTATAAGCAGAAACTTATTTTTTAACACTCATTTACATCTAAACAATATTTAAAAGTACCAAAAATTCAAACATCAAGAACAAGAACAAAGAAAGGATAATCTTTAGGTCGTAGACACTTGCATAAGAGCATGATTAGATTAAGAATTGGTTTGGCTCAAGTGATTAGTGATTATAAGCAGAAACTTATTTTTTAACACTTATTTACATCTATACAATATTTATCATTTAATTATAATAAACTGTCTCGTTTTTTCACACAAATCTAACACCTTTATAGTGACGTCATAGATATGATATTAGGTCTTGTAACACAAGCATTGCAAAGATAACCCTCAAACATTCAGTTTATCATTGCCAAGATAAATAAGCCAATATTTAACTCGGATACCTGCACACCAAGACAAACTAAAATTAAATACAATCTCAGCATTGTACATAAAACATCCCAATTGGAACTCACTCACCCGCAGCAAAATTGTTGCAAAGCTGAAGGGGAAATGGTTCTACAGTAACCAACTATAGCAAATGCATTCGTTCCACATAAGAGTGGAGCAACCATTGATTCAGAGGCTCCCCACATCCCACGAAACAACCAGAGTTGCCATTTTCAGTGAAAAATGGGAAACTGAACATATGCAGCAGCTCATGAACAGCCTGTCTCACCAGAGAGGTACCCGTCACCCTGCTCCGACGACCCCACCCAGTAACAATATCTATCCGGCTAGGTCCAATCCCAGACATCAGCATCTGTTTGCGAAACCAAGCAAGTGTCCTAGACAATGCTGTTATAGCAGTTCCATCAGACATAACATGAAGATTTATTAGCCAATAGCAAGAACTTTTTTCCTTGACAGCATCTGGATATACATTTCTTTGTGCAGCCACCTCCCAAACTGATCCAGCTTCTTCCTTGAGCCCAGATTTGTGAAGAAAGTCCACCACTGCATCTACAAGCCCTCTTTTGCCCTCTCTATCCTCAGAATGCATCAGGTCCAAGAATTTGCTTACATGATCCCGTACATTTTGACCATCGGGTCCTGATGATGGCATGGACAGTAAAAATGCATGTGCAGGATGGCCAGTAATTGCCATAAGCTCACAACAGAAACCCATATCATATGATGATTGTGCCTCTGTGCAACAACTGAGGAGCAAAGTATAAGTCTGCAAAGAAGGGTTTAGACCGAGAGACACCATGTTCAGGAGAAGATTATACGCATCTGGTAACCGATGCACCCTGAGGAATGCACTGAGAAGGGAATTGCATGTTGGTACATTTGGACGCAAGCCTGTACTCAGCATTGCCTGATACCATTCCCGAGCTCTCTCAACATTACCAGCCTTTCCCCACAGGTCTACTAGAAGGCCATAAACAGGTTCATCTGGCACCCAATTCTTCTTTTCCATCTCAACAAAAACTGCTTCTGCTTCCTCAAGATACCCACAGTGGCCAAGCACCTCCATTACTATGCTGTAAGTAACTTTGTCAGGTTCAAATCCTGCATTCTGCATGTCACGATATAGTTTCAATGCTGTCTGATAGTTCCTTGCTTTAGCTTGCAAAGCAATCATGATATTGTAGGTAACCAGATTCGGAACACAACCCTGATCGATCATTTCACAAAATAGCCTATGCGCAGCAGCTAAATTACCAGATTTTCCAAGACAGTTGATTATCACACTGTAAGTAAATGTGTCGGGAGAAAGTCCAGCTTCTTGCATTCTTTCATACATAGACATGGCAACATCAAGAAACCCAGCTTTTGCATGGATATCAATAAGTGTGCAGTAAGTGACCCGATCAGGCTCACATCCCACCTCCTGCATTTGATTGAATACTTTCAGCGCTTCCTTCAGGTAGTTTGCACGGCCATAGCTGTGAATCAAACGATTATAAGTTACAACATTAGGCTGGCATCCATCCTTGATCATCTGCTCCAGCAATTTGTTTATTGCACCAAACTGTTTTGCACGGCCCAGGATGCCAACCATGGTGGTATAAGTATGCCCATCATGACAGAAGCCTGGTTGCCGCTTTAACCAGTAAAAAAAGCTTAGAGCAACTGAATGGTCTTGAAGTTGCTTCAGGATTTGGTTAGCTTGATATGCATCTATTGAAAAATTCAGGTTATAAAGAGCCTTCTCCGTAGCAGGACCCCACTTTAACTGTTGCAGTATATCTGAAACCACATCTACAACACGTCCTTTGTTTGTAAAATGCCTGTTTGTTGGAGCAATTCCTGCTGGCATTTTCAGATCCCTGGAGTGTTTATTGAAACTTTCCTTGAATGAACCGGCCTGTGGATTTGACGTTTGTGAGTGGGAAGCAAAATTTGTCACAAACCGGTTTGAATGTGTTCTTGTTCTATGTGGCAAGGCTCTGTGGTCATGATTATTTAGAGGAATACTCGGAGTCGCCCCTGACTTCTCTGTCCCTGAAGAAACAACATGCTTACAGCCTTTAGGTAAATTTGATTTATGACCCTTTCCCTTTGGGCCATGATAATTACTAGTATGGTTTGACGGCCCTGGATGAGCAGAAACAGCTGGTTTTGGATGAACACTGGTAAAGTCCTCCTTTCTAATTTGTTTCACATTTGAAGATTTGATGTTGGGTAGGGTCCTAGCAGGATCAACCATACAATTTTTAGAGTAGCTTAGTATTCCCATCCCATCTGATAAAGGAAGCTTATAGTTAACTAAATCAGAAAGAAAATTGACAGCTGCAATACCGGCCCTGTAAAACTGGTCACCATTAAGAGATGTGTGCTCAACATGGTTCTGATCACCATCAGCAACACAAGCATATGATACAGAATCTGATGTACTTGATGGGCATGAAGTAGACCTGACTTGTACACAACCAGATTGATCTACACCCTCACCTTTGTGGGAAGCTGGTCCATTTACTGACTTTCTTGAAACCAGGATTCCTTCTACCCCAGTTGTAGTTTTGGATACTAAGGTGACTGGCTTCAGCGCATGTGAGACATCATTTTTTCTCTGCTCTCTTCTTGAAAAACATGTTTCATCCTCCGTGCAAGTGCATGAATTGCCATCTGCTGCATTACATCGTGAACCACCAAGGAAAAAACTTCTAGCACTGCTTGAAAGGGTACTGATCTGCTTCGCGCGTAACATATTCTGCAAATAAAGTTGAACAGCTCATAATCATGAAACTCTAACACAAAAGTGAAAGAGGTAAGCATCTGCAGAAAGAGGCCAATTTTCCATGAACTTACAACATATGATAAACTCATCATGGCTGTAAACAAACAACATATCAACCACTTTAAAATGCAAAAGCAAGAACCAGCCCAACTCAATCTTGAAACTAGTATTTTGATGACATTATATCACCAGCTATAAAGTTGCATTTGGAAAAAAAGATCAGTGTCAAGAACCAAAGCAGTAAAGTACCAAGACTGCCATCCTTGCTGAGATGACAAACTCTAGGCATGCTTACATTATAATCATCAAGAAAGCTTATATCAAATCATCTACCACTGAAACAGACAATTCCACCAGGAAGAAAATGTCGCCGCAATTCCATTTCATCAAGAAAGAGTGAAAGAGCATAACCAGCAGCAAAAAGCCTACTTGCCAATATTTTCAAGCAATTCAAAAGTAGACCTATCATATTTAGAAAAATCAAAAATACTAAACAGACAATGCATCACCACAGTTTCTTTGACAAAATTAAAGCTCCTTTATCCAACATCTCCATAAGATTTGCTTCTGCCCATGTCAAGCACACATTAGGAACAGCTGAACAGGACGACCAAAATAATTATAATAAAACTAAAAGGGGCCAAGAAGCTGAATCCAATGATTCAAAATTCAAACAGCACACTCAGCAAACCGAAATTTCTTACATTGATAAAAAAAAAAAAAAAAAAAAAAGCCAAAAATGGTTATGTACAAAAAGCAATACCCCCAAATACAAAGAGATAGGCAATGATACATCAAAATTAATTAAATTTCCAGAACCCCATTAATCTATTCAATATTTTTGATACACTACTTACCCCCTAAACCACCAAATGACACAGAGAATACGAAATGTTACTAACTCTTAACTCTGATACTTTGACTGCATACATATACACTGGAAAAGAGGATAGTCTCGATTTTTACACCGTACACGTATCCAAGGACTACCCCAGAAACGAGTGGTGGTCTAAAAACACCGAACACAGAAGTGATAGTAATTTCATGATTGAGTCGTGAAACAAATGTAGCTCGTGAAGTTTTAGATGGACCTTAAATATGGATTGGGGGTTGAGGGAGATACCTGCATGGTTCAGCAGCTTTGTGTAAGCATAGAAGCGCTGGGAAGGTGAGGGAGAAGCAAGAGAGAGGTGGCGGCTCCTTCCTGTCTGTGTGGGCGTCAAAGGGCGAGAGTTTTCCAAGTAATTTGGGAGACAAGCAAAATATGACGCGAGCCCTTATATCACTCGCCTTTTTCTCTCCTTTCATTGTTAAAATATTATTATTTTTGTTGAATATTTCGCAAAACTTTATAGCTCTTAGACGAGTGGAGATTTGTTGTATCCATTTCCCTTCTCTCTAGGAGAGAGATAGACATAAAGAGTTTTTTATTATTTAATTTTCCTTAAATGATATTAAAATATAAATATTTTATTTGTGTCTATCTATCTCCTAAATGGAAGAAAGATTGAGAGACCAAAATGGAGAAGATATCCCTTCCAATTACACATCCGAGCCAAGGAAATAAAGCTACATTCAAACTTTGAGAGAGAGCTTTGCTATTTTTACGAATGAGATATTCTGAGAAATCAAAAAATATCTTTTTTATTTAAAGATGAAAGTAATGTTTTGATTCTTATACATGACACTTATGTTAAATTTGATCTCTGTACATGAAAATTTTTGAAATTCAATACAAAAAAAAAATAAAAAATGTTTGAAATTAATCTATATATATATATAATTTGGTCCTCGCAATATCGTTTGTTGTAGTTAAAATATAAGGACCAAATTGAAAATGATTCTCACATGTCGGGGATTTTAAATTTTTTTGTCCTTATATGTGATAATCATTTTTACTTTGATCTTTATACGTGATAATTATTTTCAATTTGTTCTCTAACTTTAACTCCAACAAACGACGTTATGACACTAATAAACGGTGATGATCAAATTAAAAAAAATATGTATATACATATATATATATATATATATATATATATATATATATCTATAGGGATCGATTTTAAAAAATTTCACTTATAGAGACCAAATGATTGGTTTAACTAACATATTTTAAAACTTATATTAATTTTTTATCGAGGAGAACTCAATATAATCCCAATATCGCTTTTTGAGGTGGTAAGTATAATGATTACTAGGAGTAAAAATAGGTTAAATCAAGCTAGGTTTTGCCTGTATAGGCCAACACCTATCTTGTAATGTATCGACGTGAGCCTAAATTGTTACTTGTCATTTTTTTATGGCTCACCCTAGCTTGCTTATGAAATATAAAAGTCTGACATAACCCGAATACTTGTTTAAGCCATACATTATAAAATACTATAATATTATATTATATATATCAATAAAAATTATACTTTTTAGATAGCTATATATAATCTTTAACAAAATTAATAATTCTATATAAAATAAATACCCTATATTAATATATAATTAGTAATTTATGTAAAAATTATAAATTCATAATTATATCTAATAAATATTAAATAAATAGGCTTATATCCAAAAGTTGTTGGTCGTAGTGTAAGTAGATTGAGTCCCCAAATAAACTTTACCTACATGGTCAGATATTCGAATCATGACGTCATCACTTTGGGGAGCTTCACCTAAATATCATTTTCGTCCCTAAGGTTAGTCTCACAACTTTACCTGTGAGATATATGATCAAAGGCCAAAAAATAAATAGGTTGGCTCGATAGAGTAAATATACTTTTTTTTTAAAAACCCAAACCTTAAAATTTATAGTTAAATAGGTTTCTAAAAACATGGGCATGTTTTCTTTGTTTCTAGATTCCTGATTTAATTTCCTGTTTTCGGAAAAAATTATAAAATTGTCACATTGTTTTCATTCTATTTTCTGTTTTCAAAAATTTGTATAGAAAATATTGAAAACAACTTTTTCTGTTTCACTTTTTCCTATATAATTTTTTGAAAACAGGAAACAAAATAAAATTATGATGACAATTTTATAATTATTTTTTAAAATAGAAAATAAAAATTGAAAACTGGAAATAATGCATAAATGACCTAAGTTTGGCTTCTATGCTAAATAGGTTATGCCTATATAGATCGGATATAGGTCAGTTGTTGGCTCCAAATATGTTGCCCGACGTATTTGCTCCCCTAATAATAACATCAACTGAGAGTAATGTAATTTCTAAAATAAAAACAGTGTCAAGCAGCAATAATAATTCAGCTAGAAAACAATAGCCAACAATAATAATCTCATAAAAAAAATAAAAATAAAAAAACCAAAAACAAGAATGCTACCACTAGAATAGAGTCATGTGAGTGTTTCGTGTCACAGGCGTGACCACTAGTAAGTTCTTAAGCACTTATTTCATGTTAGTATATATTGAGGCAGAAGCGGGACTCCTAGAAAGTTTGTAAACACTTATCTCATTTTTAGTATATGAAACTAATAATAACATCAACTGAGAGTAATGTAATTTCTAAAATAAAAACAGTGTCAAGCAGCAATAATAATTCAGCTAGAAAACAATAGCCAACAATAATAATCTCATAAAAAAAAATAAAACACCAAAAACAGGAATGCTACCACTAGAATAGAGTCATGTGAGTGTTTCGTGTCACAGGTGTGACCACTAGTAAGTTCTTAACCACTTATTTCATGTTAGTTTATATGAGAACGGATACCTTGACACACAGTTTTTACATCATACGGTTCACACCGTATAGTGCCGCACTGTACGGCACTGTAGCGAGTCTTTTTTTTTTTTTAATTTTAGTTTTTTTATAAAAAATAAAATTTTATTTATAAAAAAACCCATTAACCAGATAATGAACTGAATTCACCAGATATTTGTACATGATTCACCACTTAACGAAAAATTTTATTTCTCAAAAAAACCCATTCACCAGATAATGAACTGAATTCACCAGATATTTGCACGTACTTAACCAAAAAATTTATTTCTCATGATTCACCAGATATTTGCACATACTTAACCAAAAAATTTATTTCTCAAAAAAATCCATTCACCAGATAATGAACTGAATTCACCAGATATTTGTACATGATTCACCACTTAACGAAAAATTTTATTTCTCAAAAAACTCATTCACCAGATAATGAACTGAATTCATCAGGTATTTGTACATGATTCACCAGATATTTACACATACTTAACCAAAAAATGTATCTAACAAAAAATAACATTTAAAAAAAAAAATTAAAAAAAAAAAAAAAACCCCGCTACAGTGCCGCACAATGTAACTACAGTGCCGCACAGTGTGGCACTATACGGTATAAGTGTAAAAATTTGTGTCAAGATAGCATAAGGCAGAAGGGGGACTCCTAGAAAGTTTGTAAACACTTATCTCATTTTTAGTATATGAAATGAAATGATAATTTAATGTTTTTATGAAATGATAATAAAATTATTGCTTTAAAAGAGACTAGTGTTTGTATCAAAAAAAAAAAAAGAGAGACTCGTGTGTTTCATAAAAAAAAAAAAAGAGACTAGTGTGTCATGTGGCATATTTGTGTCCAATAGAAAGACACATCATGCCGTAAGGGCTTTTTGGCGTAAGTGTGACCATAAACATTTTGTAGGTACGTTACCTTTAGGACCCGAATATATTTTATATTTTTAGAGAATAAAAATAAATTGCCAATAAAGATTGATCCATTTGGTAAGGATTCAACTCATATCCCATAAGAACATGAGTTTGAATCCCACTGTCGGTGTGAGGACCTCGTTGGTGAATAATCTGTAAGTACTTCTATAAGCGCTCTTTGAGCCTTGAGGCATACCCTGACCCTGGTGAGCCACCGGGACCTAACTCACTTAAACTTTTGTTTATATAAGAGAATAAAAATAAATTACATTTTTTTCCCCTTCATAAAAACTTGTTTTATTGCCTGTTTCAAAAAAAAAAACTTGTTTTATTGCCTTATTGCATATGGGGTGATTAAGAATCATCAAGCACTTGCATCACATTTAGCATACAAAATGATAATTTTTAATTTTTATGTAGTAAATTAAATTGAAATAAAATGAATTCGAATGGAAAAATTATTTTTAATCTACAGTTTCAAAGTTTTCGAAATGAAATAAATTTTCAAGCAGTATCCTTGTTAGGCACATAGAATAGTGTAAAATATGATCAAAGTTAATTTAAACGACATAAATTCTTCTCATAAATATAATGAAAAAGTTAAAATTAAATTTGTTTAATGGATTAGTCATATTATTTTATTGAGATTGAAATGTTAAAATTACCTGATTGTAAAATTTTGATAAATGATTTTGCAATTAAAAAGTTAGAATAACAAAATGAGAATTGGTAAGATATTAAACTAGGCCTTGACCAAGAACTTTGTCTAATGCCCCAAATTTCAAAGACACGACCCAACAATTGTAATATTGACGCATCAAGTCATGTGATTCTCAAATTGGAACCGGTCTCAGTACTTATAGTATGGATTTACTCCATTGTAATATTTTTGTTGAGCTAGAGGTCCAAGTTTTTCTTATGATTTTGTTGAAAGAATAGCAAGTTAAACAGTTCTGTTATTTTTTTGGTTTCCCAGAGTATCCCCACACGTAATTGCGAAGAGTAATTTCTCGAACTGGGTAGGACTACAAGGGCGACAAAGCTCTCCCTCAAGTGTTTTAATGTTGTTGCATTCCCAGGGCAGGAATCGAACTCGAAAATAGTTCTGTTATTTTGAACATAAAAAATGGGACAACAATTGATAATGATTTAATGTTCAAAATCATGGTTAATGACGTGTTGAACTTGATTAATGAATACACAAAAGATGAGTAACTCATTAACCCATCCACTGAGCTGCATTAACCGATCTTTTGTACATCTTTAACCAAGTTGTCGGTTAACGAGTTACCCCATCTAATATTTGTGTACTCATTAACTAAGGTCAACACGTTATTAACACCATTTTAAACATCATCAACCATTGTCCCATTCTTTGATGTCCAAAAAACATTTTTATTGCAGGTTAAATGCATAATTGTACCTGTAACACTCCGTTTTCTCGATTAGTGTTTGAGGAAAGGATTAAGCATGTTTGAAGGCTTAATCATGTCCCTTAGGTGTTAATGAGCTTGTATTTCAAATTTGAGGTCAATCAGACTTCAAACGAGCTCAGAAAGCACCGAAACACGCGAAAGTTGGGTACTCACATCAGCTCAACGTTTGAGCGTGGAGAAACTCAACGTTTGAATGTTGGCATGCTAAAACATGGGTTCTATGGATGCTTGAGCGTTCTATGGTCCCAGACATGTGGGGGACACGTCGTAGTATGATATAGCGTGAATCCGCAAGTGTACGGTTTCGTCGTCAAGTAATAAAAAGATCGAACCCACAGAGACCGTGATCTTAAATAACAATCAATTATTAAATCAATTTAACTAAACTATATATAAAAAGATTTGGAAAAGATTTGGTTTTTAAAATAAAGATTAACTAACAAATCAAATATCTAAAACGAAATCAGTTAAAAATCGCAATCAAATCTAATCTGGTGTTTTTCAAATTAAAAGATATTTCCAGGAATTGGGTTACCAACAAGACTGCTTATGCTACTAAATCGACTACTCCTCTTGTTAATTATCAGAATTGCTTTGAAGGTGAATTTATCCTAATAAAGTTAATGTTCTCTCTCGAGATACAAGAACCGTGCCCAATTAAACCAACCCCTACTCTCGTGGTAATTGTATTTAAATTGAACCCATTGAGATTTATGACAATTCAATGAACCCTCGAAGGACCGCTTCTAACTCTCGTGATTTAAGTCCTAAGTTCAATTCCTATAGATCTAATACCTAAGTTCACCGCTAGGTTCATCCTTAGAGTATCTATGACATGCAAATAAGTGCGCACCAAATTTACAAGTAATTCATGCAATAGGAATCAAATCAAAAGCAAATTGAAATTAACAAGAAGTAAATCGTCAATTCATCACATAAAACGAGTCTTGGGCATAGCCCCAATTCCTAGAAATAAAACGACTACTCACATATTGCCATGTTCATAACAATGTTGAATAACAAAAACATGAAAATCCTAAGAGAAGAGAAGAAATTGAGAAGAAGAGAAATCCTAAAATTAAGCCTAAGGTAGCAGCCAAGAGGTCCTATTTTCGAGCCTTTCACTCCTATTTATAATGCAGGGCAATTTGGATCCAAATCTGTTACAAAATCAAATCAAATCTTCAATTAAAATTCCAGATATTGCGCGTCACGGCCGTGATGGTTATCACGGCCTGGGCGTGATCTCTTCTGATTTGTGGGATTGCTTCACTTTGCGTCTGTCACGGCCGTGATGGTCATCACGGCCTGGTCGTGATCACTTCTGCCTGCGAGGGTCTGGTTCAGCTTCCATGTCACGGCCGTGATGGACATCACGGCCTGACCGTGACCAGTTCTGCTTTTGAGCATTTTCTTCCTTTTCAGCTCCACTCGGTCACGGCCGTAATGGCTGTCACGGCCTGACCGTGATGGCTTCTGGTTGGCCAATTTTCCTTTATTCTTCAAGCTCCAATATCACTGATTCTAAACATTTAATCCTTTAATTCCTGCACAAACACACCACAAAACCACCTTACCCGTTCCAAGGCAAAAACTAACAAAAATTAAATTAAATATGCCTAACCTATATGAAAATGCATGCAAAATGTCAAGGAAATATGAGGTGAAATCACACTCATCAAACTACCCCAAGCTTAAGATTTTGCTTGTCCTCAAGCAATCATTAAGGCCAGCCAAGATATACAATCATAGCATGGACAGTAAACCAAGAACCCGAGTAACAAATCCAAGTAACAGGCATATCCAAATAAGTAATCATGAGACAATCAATTTCAAGTCCAATTAGAAGCTTAGGTTCCCTAAATTCATATCTCTCACTGATTCGGGCACTCATCTCACCTCACTCAAGTGTTTAAGGGTATATGACAATTCACTCAATTTCCTCAAGAAAGGTACCCTACCATAAGCTTGACTATTAACCAAATCTCTACTTTATTAATGAAAACACACAAGAATCAAGAGGTCTTTTATTTTGGTTGTAATGGGGCCATGGGATTAATTGTTAGGTGGGGAAACCAAGAAAAGGAATTACAAGAAGGCTAACAAAAATATCAAATAATGCAAAGTATGACAACCTTCTAAAATACCTTTTGGGCTTTAAATCACTCTTCCACCATTCTTTCTTCCTTTTCCATTTTCTTTTTCACTTTATTTCTCACTTTCTTTTTCTTTTCCTCCCCTTCTCCATTTTTTTTATTTTTTTATTTTTTTTATTTTTTTTTGAAGAAGGGGAGATTTTCAACACGAGAGAAATAATTTTCTAACTTTTTCATCCCAAATTTATTTTTTTTCAAACCACCCTTTTGCCCTTTTTACAATACTTTAAAAGGTGCATATCATGCATCATTTATCAAAATTAATCAGGGTACCAAGAAAAGCATTTTATTCTTTTAGGCTCAAAATTGGGCAACTAAGGGGTAGAATTTTAATCAGTCAAAGCTCAGAAGGCCAGAAAGATACCTAGTGCCTCAATCATTTTCATATATGTTTTCAAAAATTTCTAAGTTTCAAAACGATTTCAAGTCAAGTTCTAGAGAATACAATCCAAGAGGAAGAAAACACTCAATCACAAGGAATAGGGTAAATTTGGAGAATACCCTTTTAGGCTCAAAAATCTCACATTTAGTAGTTTTAAATCAATGAGAAACACAGAATTTAAGGAATCACATGCTAATTAACAACTATCAAAAGATCATCTCAAGCATTTTAATTTTTAGCCTATCACAAGAATACAAAAATTGGGTTCAAAAATTCACTGTCTCAATTCATTTGGCACAAAGTTCTCACAATTGGATGCAATTTCTAAACAAGGGGCAATCTAATAATGTGATTATGCAAAACTATACCTAAATGAATGCAACATGTAATATGCAAAATGCAAAAATACCCCTACCCCAAGCTTAAAAACTTACATTGTCCCCAATGTAAATAATTAAGTCAGAGAGAGGATAAAATTGGAACAACTTACCTAGGTGGTGTTGGGTGCTGCGCGAATTGACCAGAGAGTGAGGGTGAATTTTTTTTTTTTTTTTGAAGCAAGGAGCATCACGGCCGTGACCATATTCACGACCCGGGCGTGATCTTCGCTGAGTTGTCTGATGGGTTTCTTCTCACGCCCGTGAGGGATATCACGGCTCGGGCGTGATCTTCTCTGATTTCTGGCACCTTCGTATCACGCCCGTGAGCTCTGTCACGGCCTAGCCGTGATCGTCACTGCCTCCACCCTTTTTTTTTTCTTCATGCTTTTCCAACCTGTAAACACACTTGGCAAAACCATTAATTTGGATCTTTCTCCTCTAATCTTCTCAAATTATTGAAAACAAAAATCAAAAAAAAAAAAAAAAAAAAGAAAAAAAGAAAAACAAGGGAAAGAAAGCTTGGGTTGCCTCCCAAGAAGCGCTTATTTACGGTCTTAAGCTTGACCATAGTCCCTTCAATCAACCGGGATCAGGTTTCATGCTTTTCCAACCTGTAAACACACTTGGCAAAACCATTAATTTGGATCTTTCTCCTCTAATCTTCTCAAATTATTGAAAACAAAAATCAAAAAAAAAGAAAAAAAAAAGAAAAAAAGAAAAACAAGGGAAAGAAAGCTTGGGTTGCCTCCCAAGAAGCGCTTATTTACGGTCTTAAGCTTGACCATAGTCCCTTCAATCAACCGGGATCAGGTGGGCTTTGAAGTGCAAGAACACCTCTCTTCCAAGGAAGTCCATCAATGAGCCTATAGTGTTCATATGGCCACATGCGTTTCGCTTTGCTCTTTTCACTCTGAGTTTCATGGCCTTACTTCCTCCCGGTGGAATTTTTAACTCCGCATGTTGCGAAACTCCAATTTCATCTTTATTCGGTGCATCATTTGTCATGCAAAGTTTGGGAGTTGCTTCCATGTTAAGCTCTGGTTTCACCTCAGGAGGCATTATCTCAATCCTGCACACATGATTCTCAAAAGAAGGGTTGTTATATGAATTAGTCAAATCAAAATCCACCCTACCTTCCTCTACATTCAAAGAGAGCTTGCCATTTTTAACATCTATTATTGCTCCAGCTGTGGCCAAGAATGGCCTTCCGAGAATGATAGGGAATTTAGAATTCCCGTTCATATCCAACACCATGAAATCAGTAGGAATGAAAAGTTTCCCTACCTTTATGGGGACATTCTCTAATATGCCTAGAGGGGTTTTAGTTGAGCCATCCGCAAATTGTAAAGAGAACTTGGATGGGCACAATTTCTTGGTTCCTAACCTCTCAAAGATGGCAAGTGGCATCAAACTCGCACTAGCCCCTAAGTCACATAAGGCATGATCTATTTTAACTTCTCCAATTGAGCAAGCAATAGAGAAACTTCCTGGACCTTTTAATTTAGGAGGCATATTAGTTTTCATCTTTTCATCACGCTCCTCAACTAAGGTCTTAGTCTCTTTTTCTACTTGCTTTTTCCTGACTAGCCTTTGTGGGAAAGGTATTGGGGGTTGGTAAGGTGGTGGAGGGATATACTTTGGTTTAATCTCTTCTTGTTCACTCATGTCCACCTCACATTCCATGCCCTTTTCAACTACCCCAAGTTTATCTTCCCTCAAGTATATAGCATTACAGTGCTCACTGGGATTAACTTCGGGTTGTCCTGGAAACGTTCCCTTAGTCCTAGAAGATGTGCTAGCTTGTTGGGCAATTTGTGTCTCTAGCATCTTATTATGAATAGCTAAGTTGTCTACCTTAGAAGCTAGTTCCTTAATGGCTTCGCCCATAGCCCTACCATGTTGCCTAAACTCTTCATTTTGCTTTGTTTGAGTTTCAACAAAATTTTCCATAAGAGACTCAAGTTTAGACTTTTGTACCTGAGGATACCCCAATGCGGGTTTCCTATTACCTTGGCCTTCTTGGAATTCGTGGTTCAACATGTTGTTGTAGTTCCGATAGGAGAGATAAGGGTTATTCTTCCTTCCTTGGTTGTATGAATTTGGGGGAACATAGTTTGGCAACTTCGCGCCTAATTCATGAGCACTTCCATGTGGGCACTCCATTATGTCATGTCCCTGCATTCCACAAATCTCACAAACAACATTAGTAGCACCTATTGAACTTACATTAGCCTTTTCAAGCATATCAAAGCGCTTACTCAAGGAATCAAATTTAGACAATATTAAATCATTACTATTCATTTCAAACTTACCTCCCGAAAGCTTTTTCGGGTTATTACCTCTTTCTGAACCCCATTGATGATAGTTGGTGGCAACACTTTCAATGATATTGAATGCTTCAGTTAGTGGTCTATTCATCAATGCTCCACCAGCTGCGGAGTCAAGTGACACCTTCGAAGAATAATCCAATCCATTGTAGAAGGTATGCACTAATAGCCACTTCTCGAGCCCATGATGTGGGCAAGATTCTAGCAATCCTTTGTAACGATCCCAAGCTTCGGATAAGCATTCTCCGTCCTTTTGGAAGAAGCCGGTGATCTGAGTTCGTAGGTAAGCAGTCTTGGATGGTGGAAAGAATTTTTCCAAGAATGCCTACTCCAGTTGGTCCCATGTTGACAAAGTATTGGCAGGCACTGATTTCAACCAAGCTCTTGCCCTTCCAGTCAGAGAGGAGGGGAATAACCTTAAGCGAATAGCATCAACCGGTGCACCTCGAATTCTTATTGCATCGGTGAACTCCAAGAATGTCTCCACATGATCAGTCGGGTCTTCCGAGGGTAATCCTCCAAACTGATGTTGCCTGATCATGCCAATTAACTGGGGCGGTATAGTGTAGTTATCCGCCTCAATTTCTGGCCTAGCAATCCCAATTCGCAAACCCCTAGCATTTGGGGCTGCGTAGTCCTTCAATGGTTTGGTATCCGGTAGATCGGCCATGAGTGGGATGGGGATCAACCTTTCTCTCACTCTTTGTTTGTGTAGTCTCCTACGTCTATGAAAAGTCTTTTCGATCTCAGGATCAACTTCAATAAGAGTTCCAAGACTTTGAGATCTTCGCATAGAAGAGACAAAATACCTGCAAAGAGAGAGATAGATACACTAGAAAAAGAATTTTTTTTTAAAAAATAAAAATAAAAATAAAAATTGTTCAGAAAAATCAATTTAAAAATTAAATTGAAATTCAAGAAAGCACAGTCCCCGGCAACGGCGCCAAAAACTTGATAGCGTGAATCCGCAAGTGTACGGTTTCGTCGTCAAGTAATAAAAAGATCGAACCCACAGAGACCGTGATCTTAAATAACAATCAATTATTAAATCAATTTAACTAAACTATATATAAAAAGATTTGGAAAAGATTTGGTTTTTAAAATAAAGATTAACTAACAAATCAAATATCTAAAACGAAATCAGTTAAAAATCGCAATCAAATCTAATATGGTGTTTTTCAAATTAAAAGATATTTCCAGGAATTGGGTTACCAACAAGACTGCTTATGCTACTAAATCGACTACTCCTCTTGTTAATTATCAGAATTGCTTTGAAGGTGAATTTATCCTAATAAAGTTAATGTTCTCTCTCGAGATACAAGAACCGTGCCCAATTAAACCAACCCCTACTCTCGTGGTAATTGTATTTAAATTGAACCCATTGAGATTTATGACAATTCAATGAACCCTCGAAGGACCGCTTCTAACTCTCGTGATTTAAGTCCTAAGTTCAATTCCTATAGATCCAATACCTAAGTTCACCGCTAGGTTCATCCTTAGAGTATCTATGACATGCAAATAAGTGCGCACCAAATTTACAAGTAATTCATGCAATAGGAATCAAATCAAAAGCAAATTGAAATTAACAAGAAGTAAATCGTCAATTCATCACATAAAACGAGTCTTGGGCATAGCCCCAATTCCTAGAAATAAAATGACTACTCACATATTGCCATGTTCATAACAATGTTGAATAACAAAAACATGAAAATCCTAAGAGAAGAGAAGAAATTGAGAAGAAGAGAAATCCTAAAATTAAGCCTAAGGTAGCAGCCAAGAGGTCCTATTTTCGAGCCTTTCACTCCTATTTATAATGCAGGGCAATTTGGATCCAAATCTGTTACAAAATCAAATCAAATCTTCAATTAAAATTCCAGATATTGCGCGTCACGGCCGTGATGGTTATCACGGCCTGGGCGTGATCTCTTCTGATTTGTGGGATTGCTTCACTCTACGTCTGTCACGGCCGTGATGGTCATCACGGCCTGGCCGTGATCACTTCTGCCTGCGAGGGTCTGGTTCAGCTTCCATGTCACGGCCGTGATGGACATCACGGCCTGACCGTGACCAGTTCTGCTTTTGAGCATTTTCTTTCTTTTCAGCTCCACTCGGTCACGGCCGTAATGGCTGTCACGGCCTGACCGTGATGGCTTCTGGTTGGCCAATTTTCCTTTATTCTTCAAGCTCCAATATCACTGATTCTAAACATTTAATCCTTTAATTCCTGCACAAACACACCACAAAACCACCTTACTCGTTCCAAGGCAAAAACTAACAAAAATTAAATTAAATATGCCTAACCTATATGAAAATGCATGCAAAATGTCAAGGAAATATGAGGTGAAATCACACTCATCATAGTACGGGACCGACGCATGGCAGAGACATGGCGAGCAGGGCTCCAAGCTCAAGCTTGGAGAGACTCCACGCCAGAGCGTGGGCACGCTTGAGTGTGCACAGCAGAAAAAGGTTGGCTAAGTTTTCCTTCCTCATTACTCTTATTTCATTTTTGCATTTGCGACCATAATTGAGAGTAGAGAGAAAGCAGAGGTTTTAGTGAGAGAAAATTGAGTTTGTGAGCAATTCGCTCGTCTGATTTTGATTCCAACTTCGAATCTGCGATCAGGGCAATGAGTACGTCATATATCTGCCTTAGATCCATCGATCGACCAAGGTAATGCTCGAATCCTTAACATGTCGACATTGTCGTTCTTCGTTCTTTCCTCATTCTTGCATTCTTGCTTCGTTTATGGATTTCTTGCAAGATTAGGGGTTTTGACGATGTCTAGATGCTGAATGTGTGTTGGTACAAATTTCGGAGCATCGAGGAGCTCGCTAGTGAACGTGGTAGCGGTTGTGTGTAGTGAGGAGCACGTATTTCGAGACGTCGGGCAAGTGTACACGTCTGTCTAAGGTGGTGAGAAAGTACCTAACACACCGGGGAGGCAACCTTTGTACTGTATGTTAGATTGTATGTGTTAGGTGCCTCAGACCTACTAGTTGTCGAGTAGTCGACAATAGCTAAACCCTTGTTGAAAATGGTTTTAAAATTCTTGTTAGGGTTTAGTCATTATAGGCTTATCGGCTTTAGGGCAAAACCCTAGGTTAGTCAGTTCTAGTTGAGGACGCATGCTTTATATGATATTTGATAATGTCTCTAGATGATTGTGCTGGTTAACGTGTGACACATGTTTATATGCTTTATTATTATATCAATATTATAATTGGTTGAATTATGATGTGATATATGATGCTGTTGAGGTTGATTGAATTGTTGTGATAGAAACCCTATCTAACACCTTGAGGGTATACTATTTGTGAAAGTATTGAGAATGTGGATGCTTGGCATCATGTAAATGGTTAGGATGATATTGTACTGATGTCAACTTAGGTTGTTTGTGCATTGCATAGTTGCAAAAGTGGCGAGCTGCGTGACTTGGAGTTATGCGAGGTTGGTATACCCAGGTGCGGGTACGGAATATGGAGAGGGAAGGTTCTGGGAACCTTGGGGATGTTGTCCGGTCTGGAAGAATCTATAGTGACCAGTGATTTGCACCTATTGTGTCGTGATCCCTGTGGAGGCTTGACTATCCCAATGTCTGGCCTTGAATATTCCAGTCGCAAGTGGACCTTCAAAGGCGACCAAGATACCCCTATTGGAGTTGAGCTTTTAGAGGGAAGCACCTTTATTGGTCACAACGAATGGAAAAGTTACCTGGACAAACCAACTGACATTCTCTAGGCAAGGAAGACCCGAGTGAGAGAAAGAGAATGTCCGTGAATTAGTATTCCTTGTGGGAGACATTGATCGACATGTATAAGAGTGTTATTCCATAAAGGATTGATCCTAGATGTACAATTGAGGATGTCCATAAAAGAATGACTCGGGAGATGTTTATTGTTTGCATATTGTACAATTGAGGATGCTGTTTGATAACATGTTGTATTGTGCCCCAACCCCTTTTATGACGTTGTTTAGTTTCTCATCTCCCTTCTTTCTCTATCTTTCTATGTATGTATACGATACGGTAGATGAGCAGCAGCAACAGGACGGGGAAAACGGTCTGGCAGGACTATCACCTAGTGCACCACCTGTAGAGGATCCCACCCACGATCCCGGTTCCTGGTGATGTACAAATAGTGACCATGACGACCGTGGGTGACAGGTTGACCACTCATAGTTTTTCATGATGTACATCGGCCCAGTCAGTCTGTACATTCGTCTTGGAGAAGGTCCCTACTTTACCATCATTAACCCGTATCAGATTGCCCAGTGCCTATCGTTTTCAAAGATGTGGTATCCACCACGTCTGAGGGAGTTCCTTGACGACATGTGGAACATGGTGGATAGATCTGAGGCTAGGAGCCACGCGGGCATGGTTCAGAGAGGTAGGAGGAGGAGGAGCATGCGGACCATGTATCACTTTTGTCACCGCAGAGTGGTGATGAGTAGTGATGAGTCAGTCTTGGAGCCGAGAGCTAGAGGTGCCAGAGTCTACAGACGTCGCTTTGAAGAGGGTGAGGGTAGCTCCAGATGCCCACATCACTGATGGTGTGGATCTGCTGGATGAGTCTGCTAGGGTGTGTCTCTGTGAGCTGATTTTATTATTTTGATGTATTTTGTATGAGAGACAGGCTGGATAGGTTTTGGACCTCTGTTTTATCAGTTTCTGTGACTAGTGTCTGTATCTTCTTTCTTTCATCAGAGTCTGTATAGTTTTTGTTGGTCATAGCAACCGTCACCCAAGAGGGAGTGAATTGAGTTTTAAATAAAAATGAAATCTTTTTCGATAAATCGGCAAACCCTTTAAAATATAAAATAGAATCTGTAGCAGATAAACAATTTTTTTTCAAATTAAAGTGCTTGAGAAAATAAAGCGCGATGAGGAAAACTGGGTGAGTAATATAATGCAAAAGATAAATGACAGTAAAATAAGTTGCGAAAATAAAGAGATAGGGAAAAAGAGACGAACACAACTATATATCCTGATTCAGTCACAATCTACCCATGTGGCCTACATCCAGTCCCCAAGTCAAACCACCCAGGATTTTCACTCAACACTAGCTTTTAAACAGGCTCAACTAGAAACCTTTACAATAGAGAGCGCTCCTCACAAACTAGGAATATCACCTCCCTAGTAAAAGAGCCTAAAAAAGAATAACCCAAGCGATATCACCTTTCTTGCCAACCACAAGGAATATCACTTCCCTCGTGAACTTGGAAATCACATCCAAGGAACCACCATAAGAGATATCACCTCTCTTGCAAACTTGGTGAACAAATGAAGGGTTTGAGTCACACGACTTTTACCAAAATATGCACTCTTAATAGTGCTGATAAAACAAATTGAAGCACAATGCAAGAACACCTATATGGTGTGTGGCAACCTAAAATCGCAACGGGGACGACGATAAAAATTAACATTTAAGAAAAAGAGTAGAGTCGCTACCAATTTTATTTAATTTAGAAAAAATTGGAAAAACCTTTTAAAAATGGTCCTTGAAACCAAGTTGAGTTCGAAAGTCGATTGTGCATAGGTAAGGGTGGAGAATTAACCCCCACAACACCCCTAATACACCCGTTAAAAAAAAAATGGTTACCCAAATTAGTTATGCGAATAATTAATGAATTTTAAAATATATATCTTACCACAAAATGTTGGCCGTGACAACCATACCCAGGGGGGGGGGTGAATTGGATTTTAAATAAAAATGAAATTTTTTGGTAAAAATCAAAACCCTTTAAGATATAAAACAGAATTTACAACGGATAAAAGCTCTTGTCGAATTTAAGCGCTTGATAAAAATAAACTGTTTGAAACTAAAGCGCTATAAAGTAAAGTGCGATAAAGTAAAGAGGATAAGGAAAGAAGATGAGCACCACAATATATCCTGGTTCGGCCACAGACTACCCACGTGGCCTATGTCCAGTCCCCAAGGCAATACGACCAAGAGTTTTCAATCAACTCTAGTTTTTAAACAGGATCAACTAGAACCTTTACAATTCAGAGAGCCCTTAACACAAATCTTAGGACATACGATCCCTTGTGTAAGAGCCTCAAACATTAGCTTTTAAACAGGCGCAGCTAGAACCTTTATAAATCAGAGAACCCTTAACACAAATCACAGGACATACAATCCCTTGTGTAAGAGCCTCAAAAATATCCCAAGAGATATACCCTCTCTTGTAAGAATAATAATCAAAAGAAGGTTTGAGTCAATCCGACTCTTACCAATATAAAGCACTCTAATTAGTGGAGATAAAAACAAATTGAAGCACAAGATAACAACACCTATATGGTGTGTAGAACTCTAAAAAATAATATGGTCAAGCGATAGTGTAAGAGTATAGAAAATGATTATCAGAGTTTTAGCACAGAGAGAAATAATAGAGTTGTGTCTTATGATGGCTGCCTAACTTTTCTTTTATAAGTGAGAAGTGATGGTCTAAAGAAAATAGGTCAAGCCTCTTTAAAATTCATTTCTGTCGCGTCATAATCGATTATTGCAAAGGCATAATCAATTATTTAAAGTATTTTCAGGAGGCGCGCATTTGGACAGAATAGGCATAATCGATTATACTAATCGATTACGAGTCCACTGACTTTCATATAAAAAGCTATAATCGATTACATGGTTTCTGTTTGAAGCTCATTGAAAGACAGTAAGGACATAATCGATTATACATAAGTCATAATCGATTATTCTTATTCAAATTCAAAACTTAACGGCTTTAATTAAAATCAATACTCATTAAACTCATTTAAAGCCTTTTAATTCATATCATAATCGATTATTGGTTTCCCATAATCGATTATGGCTCGAAGCACATTTGAATTTGAAAATCTTAACAATTAATATTTTGATTACTCATTAAGCACAATTAATTGTCAGATATAAAACATGTTTAAAATGTTTTTGCCACATGTTAAAAGTGTGTGTGTGAGACCAATATTAAATTGAGAACTCTACTTACCATTTACACACTTTTTCTAAAACAAGCAATACACTTAATGAAATTCCGATTTTGCCCCTTGTGCTTACTTGATCTTTTGGATACTCTTTTCTTCTATTTGCAATCTAGTCCTTCTTGGATTTTAGCTTTTCAAGCTCTTGACTTCACAGCTTTGCTTATTCCAACCTGAACTTTTCTAATGCACAATTTTCTCATAGATCACATTAGTTCAAGGTATAGAAAATTATAATGATATTTATATTATTCCATATACAATGCCATTATAATAATTCATACGACATATTTTAAGATAATGTCATATTTTATATTTCTTATGTCTTTAGGCATATGATAAATATTCCAAGTATGATTCTTTGCCAAATTATTATATTTGTCAATCTCAAACATATATCATATATGATCAAATATTATAGTCACATGGCATTTATCAACATAATACACATTAAGCCCAATATTCTTTTTACTGAATTAATACCATGATATTCTGTCAACATCAAAACTTATATCATATTGATTTGCTTATGTTCTCCCCTTAATACTATATTTGTCAACATCAAAACCTATATTACAATGTGATTCACATTCTCCCCTTTTTTTATGGTGACAAATACCTATAGCAAATGTATAAAGATATTCTCTCCTTTTAGTCTTTCTCCCCCTATGTACGACATAGTTGGTACATTGCTCTCCAAATATTATTTGCTGTTTTCTTAGGATATTTGCTATTTTTCTCCCCCTATTTGACAACAGCAAAAAGGATTTAATTCTCCCCTTAAAACTGTGCATTTATTATAAAGGTTTCTCCCCCTCAAGATTTGACTTTATTGATTGTGGGAACCTTTTTATTATAGAATCAATTTGTAGTTAATGCACAAGGGATACCATTTAATTTCTCTATTCATTCATGGCAAATTAATTTAAGATCAGAAAAATATAATCAGTGTTGATTCTGGATCTCTTATTTTATACTCTCCATAATAGATTATTATTCTTGCTTAATCGATTTTTGCCTTTTCGTTCCTCATAATCGATTAACATAATCGATTATGACCTTTCTGATTTTTATTCTTCTTATTATAATATCACATGTTGATACCACTTAAAATCAAACAGACCACTTGTTAAATAATGTTTATGTCTAACAAGATAAGGTGCTAATATGACTTAACATTGAAAAGCATACTTTTATTAAATTCAAAGACATAACATTCAAAAACATGAATAAAACAAAAAAGATCAAGTATGGGAAAACAAAAGATATATAAAGCCATGTGGCTTCTACTCTATGTTTTGTTCCTCTTTTGGTAGCCAGGTATCATCTTTCTTTACAAACCCTAATGATGTTATATAAGCTTCATTTATGCTCTCATTGGGTTGTGGCTCTATCTCTTCTTCTCCTTCTAATGGAATGTCATAATGTTGAAGGATCTTTGTAATAAGCATAGGATAGATAAGATGAGAGGCAGTTTTTGAATATGCACAATTTGTCATGTGCTTAAGAACAGCAGTAGCCCAATTTATTTCCTTCTTTTTGTTCATCGCCCACATGAGAACTATGTCATTCTCTGAAATCTTGTTATATTATTGCCTCTAGGTAAGAGACATCGAGCAAGAACATAGTGAAGTAATTTTTCCTCAGATTTGAGACTTTTAAAAGAAATTATTTTTTAAGATGGAGCGTTTGGATTGATAAATTTCTTCAAAGTTCTTTCTCTCTTGAATGAGCTTTTCCATATCTATACCTTGGTCAGGAAGATGGGTAAGGTGAACCTATGTTGGAAGTGAGATATTTATTTCTACACCTTTGACCTTGGAGAAGATAGTTTGAGTAATGTTTTGAAAAGAGTAACTTTCATAAAACTCTCTTACCAAGGATGGATAGATTTTTAGCCTGCGGGAGCAAAAAGGCATGAGCTTTAGGTTGGATAGGGTTTCAAGGAGCTTTAAGGTCGAACCTTTGAAGATCCTTTTGTCAACATAATTGAGCGTAGTGATTGGTCTATCCATACAAAGAGCAGTGATTTGCCTCTGTTGAGTTTTGGAGGTGAGGAACATTTTCATATTTGGAGGAATTTTAAATTTTGATGAGGTCTTTTCACAATTCTTACTTGAGGAGAGAGAGGAGGAAACCACATTTGAGAGTTGGATAGGAAATTTTCTAATCGACAATTGTGCTTTGATTTGAATTTTCCATGTGTATTTAAGCACTTTCTTAACAATGGTAAGAATAGGGAAAATCAATGATGATTTTTCAGAGAATCTTTGAGATAGTTTTCAAGGTCCATATTTTAAGTGAGATTGAGCATTGATTTGAATGTTCAAATCTTGCAAGGATTTGGCAAGGGATTCTTATGAATAAAAGTGCCAAAATTATTAATCACAATCTCAATAAGTATCAACTTAATTGATTGTGGTATACTTGAAAACTTTTCATAAACACATAAAATTTGAATATCAATTAATCATCTAGATTTCAAACATTAATGATATTTTCAAAAACAAATCTATTTGAAATCTTTGACAATTTGGGCAATAAGAATTATTCAAATGACAGATTCCAAATTCATTTAAGATCTTCCTTTATTAACCACAACCTTAATAGATCTTCATTTATGTTTTTGTGGCACAATTAAAGATTTTCATAAATCTGAAAACTTTTGAATTTAAACCAATTTTCAAATCAATCCTTAAAGACTTTTCGAATTACACATTGTAAAGGATTTATTACAACAATTATAGTGATTTTCAATTTGAAAATATGATATATATTAAATCACGACAAGAAATTAACTTCCATTAAAACATGATCATGAATTAATTACTAATTTTGTGTTAAAATAAATTTTCAAACAGATTTTGATTTTGTAATAAAATGAGAAGATAATGATTTTTGAATTTCAAAAATATATCACCATAATTCAAATATTGCGAAAATCACAATAAAATATTTGATTATTTGAATTTTGAATTTAAAACTAGTATCATAAAAAATTTGTTGATCATTTAAATTTCAAAATCAATCCTCAATAGGTTTTTAAATCAATCAACATCAATGATTTATTACCACAATATTAATGATTTTAAATTTAAAAAAAATGTGGTATATTAATTCATGGCAAGAAATTAATTTTCTAATAAAATGAAATCATGAATTAATTACTAATTGAATATTAAAATAATTTTCAATCAGATTTTAATTTTATAGACGAATGAAGAAATAGTGATTTTGATTTTCAAAATATATTTTCATAAATTAAAATTTAGAAAATAATAAAAGATAATTTGAATTTTGAATTTAAAATCTCAAAAATTTATTTCTCTTTATTATGATATTCAAAAGATATTATAATAATTTATTCATCATTTAAATTTCAAAAATTGATCCTCAATAAATATTACAATCAATCAAGTATTTTTTGCCACAATCTTGATGATTTTCAATTTGAAAATATGTGGTCAATTAATTCATGACTAGAAAATATATTTTCAATAACTTATGATCATTATTTAAATCACTAATTAATTTTCAAATCAGATTTTGAAAGATAGTAAAATTAATGATTTTTCAAAATAACTTTGTATTATAAAATAATTTAATGTCAATTTAAATTTGAATTTGATATCTTGAAAATGATTAGAAAATTAAGTCAGATATCTTTTTCATGAAGAAGCATTAATTAGAAAATTTGAATTTCAAACACTTTTCTTACTGACGTTCATAATCGATTATCATCACGGTGGTAATCGATTACGATGCCTCTGGTTACTTTTCAAGGCACGACTCTCACCCATAATCGATTCCCCTAATCGATTACTAACATTCTGTCTTTCTTCCCTGTTTTCTCGAGGAAACATAATCGATTATATAATCGATTATCCAGTTCGATTTTCAATTTTCTTAACTAGGGAGATTTGACTGTTTCTCTAAGAAGCATTATGACATTCTTTGAATATTCCTAGCTTTTCTTAGAGAATTTTAATTTCACTCAAATTAAATATAACATGTTTCACAAAAATAATCAAACATCTTTTAAGCATGTTCATGGCATTTAGCACAAAATTCCACAATCAAGCAAATATATTCATGTTAGAATTATCACATGAAATATGTCTTGATATCAAATTGTTATCTCTATTAGCATACTTCCATTTAACAAATTTAACATTTGAGCAAGTATTGAAAGTAGGGAATAGAGTTACCTCCTTGTGTAAATTCTCAAGACTATCCTTTCTTACCCACTTTTGCTTGACTTTGAATCTAGCTTTTACGCCATCTATCTTCTTTGAGTTGTTCATCAAGAGATTTTTGCTTCCTTTGGTAATAATTGCATTTTCAACATGATGAAGCAATTTTCTTGATGTTACCTCCTTTTCCAAGATAGATTTGTTCTCCATTTTGGAATTTTCCTGCACATTTGAAGTACTAGAAAAATCTGTTGGTACCCATTTAGTATTGGGTCCTTGTGGGTTAGTGGACAAGATATTTTTGCCTTTAGGCACCCAAGTAACTTTATTTCTCATAGAATAATTTTTCCGATAATTGCACATATGAGAAATCTGTTCTAATTTTCCACAATAATTACATGTTATATCCTTTTCATTTCTAAAATGAGAATTTTCATTTCCAACTATAGAACATTTGTGATCTTCATATGTATCATGATTAACAATAGACAAATCATAGTTGACATGAAATTCTTCTTTCTCGAAAGACGATTGTACACATGTGGACTCTTTTGATTTTTCAATTTCATGGAATAAGTCCTCAACTTGATTATCAAGAATCATACAGTTTTCATAACATGGTGAGGATTCAAAATTCACAATACTTTTTTCATTATAATAAGTATATTCATTTTTCACATTTTCCAAATCATTTTCAATAGATGCAATATTTTTCAAGCAATTCATGTTCTTAGTTTCTAAACTTATCAATTCATCATACAACTTATTGTAAGCATGTAACCATTCATCTTTCAATAGATTGAGTTTAGAATCTATTACCGCCAAGTTTCTTTGAGTTGCTTGGAGAGTGGTTTCAATTTTCTTGACCATTAGCACTTTGCTTTTGTAGTCTTTCTTCTTGGCATGTTCTTGAGGATATTTTTCCTCCATTGAAATTTGCCCTTTCCTATAATTACTGTCATTCTCAAAATTGTTAGTGACAAGGTAAGTACAATCAAGCACATTTAAAATATCATTGGCACAATTACAATTTTTAATTATCTCATAAGCATCATCGCATAAACAATTTCGGAGAATTTGCATAGCTTTAAGATTCAACCAAAAACAATTTTTATCAAACTCAGTCTGATGTTCTTTGGGTTTGAGAATGAGTCCATTGACTCCAATATCCCATAAGTCGACATCAATTGACTGCATAAAAATTTCAATTTTCATTTTCCAATACATGTAATTCTCACCATCAAAGAATGGTGGTTTGTCAATTTCAAAACCATACATTTTGGAAAACTTAAAAGGTTGCCAAAATAGGATCTTAACTCTAAGCTGTTAAGCTAATAACTAGAGCCGAAGCTCTGATACCACTTGTTGGCCGTGACAACCATATCCGGGGGGGGGGGGGGGGGGGGGGGGGGGGGGGGGGGGGGGGGGTGGGGGGGGGGGGGGGTGTGAATTGGATTTTAAATAAAAAGGAAATTTTTTAGTAAAAATCAAAACCCTTTAAGATATAAACAGAATTTGCAGCAGATAAAAGTTTTTTTGTCGAATTTAAGCGCTTGATAAAAATAAACTGTTTGAAACTAAAGCGCTATAAAGTAAAGTGCGATAAAGTAAAGAGGATAAGGAAAGAAGATGAACACCACAATATATCCTGGTTCGGCCACAGACTACCCACGTGGCCTACGTCCAGTCCCCAAGGCAGACGACCAAGGGTTTTCAATCAACTCTAGTTTTTAAACAGGATCAACTAGAACCTTTACAATTTAGAGAGCCCTTAACACAAATCTCAGGACATACGATCCCTTATGTAAGAGCCTCATACACTAGCTTTTAAACAGGCGCAGCTAGAACCTTTATAAATCAGAGAACCCTTAACACAAATCACAGGACATACAATCCCTTGTGTAAGAGCCTCAAAAATATCCCAAGAGATATACCCTCTCTTGTAAGAATAATAATCAAAAGAAGGTTTGAGTCAATCCGACTCTTACCAATACAAAGCACTCTAATTAGTGCAGATAAAAACAAATTGAAGCACAAGATAACAACACCTATATGGTGTGTAGAACTCTAAAAAATAATATGGTCAAGCGATAGTGTAAGAGTATAGAAAATGATTATCAGAGTTTTAGCACAGAGAGAAATAATAGAGTTGTGTCTTATGATGGCTGCCTAACTTTTCTTTTATAAGTGAGAAGTGATGGTCTAAAGAAAATAGGTCAAGCCTCTTTAAAATTCATTTCTGTCGCGTCATAATCGATTATTGCAAAGGCATAATCGATTATTTAAAGTATTTTCAGGAGGCGCGCATTTGGACAGAATAGGCATAATCGATTATACTAATCGATTACGAGTCCACTGACTTTCATATAAAAAGCTATAATCGATTACATGGTTTCTGTTTGAAGCTCATTGAAAGACAGTAAGGACATAATCGATTATACATAAGTCATAATCGATTATTCTTATTCAAATTCAAAACTTAACGGCTTTAATTAAAATCAATACTCATTAAACTCATTTAAAGCCTTTTAATTCATATCATAATCGATTATTGGTTTCCCATAATCAATTATGGCTCGAAGCACATTTGAATTTGAAAATCTTAACAATTAATATTTTGATTACTCATTAAGCACAATTAATTGTCAGATATAAAACATGTTTAAAATGTTTTTGGCACATGTTAAAAGTGTGTGTGTGAGACCAATATTAAATTGAGAACTCTACTTACCATTTACACACTTTTTCTAAAACAAGCAATACACTTAATGAAATTCCCATTTTGCCCCTTGTGCTTGCTTGATCTTTTGGATACTCTTTTCTTCTATTTGCAATCTAGTCCTTCTTGGATTTTAGCTTTTCAAGCTCTTGACTTCACAGCTTTGCTTATTCCAACCTGAACTTTTCTAATGCACAATTTTCTCATAGATCACATTAGTTCAAGGTATAGAAAATTGTAATGATATTTATATTATTCCATATACAACGCCATTATAATAATTCATAAGACATATTTTAAGATAATGTCATATTTTATATTTCTTATGTCTTTAGGCATATGATAAATATTCCAAGTATGATTCTTTGCCAAATTATTATATTTGTCAATCTTAAGCATATATCATATATGATCAAATATTATAGTCACATGGCATTTATCAACATAATACACATTAAGCCCAATATTCTTTTTACTGAATTAATACCATGATATTCTATTTGTCAACATCAAAACTTATATCATATTGATTTGCTTATGTTCTCCCCTTAATACTATATTTGTCAACATCAAAACCTATATGACAATGTGATTCACACAAAATTTATTTACAAGAACAAAAAGTGTAAATCATCATTATTATTTTTACCATGAGAAAAACTTATTGGACATCATGGACACCTGTGAAGACCATGTCCATAGCATGAAGTGATGGATAGCAAAAAATTCAATGAGTCTTGAGCATGAAGTGGAAGCAATGATTATCTCATCTGAACCATATCACAAAGCTCACAAGTTTTTATATAACAAAATATGTGTTTATGACATTTAACAAAAATGACCATCGATTCTTTAGATTAAAGTTATAATCCTAGAGACTTAAAAAATATTCCAAATCCACATGGATGAACCTTCAAGAAAAAAACACTATTTACCTTCCAACACTACTAATAGAACAAATGACATACCAATAATTTGATGACATGATTAATACACAAAATTTGGAATTTTGCATCCGAAAACAGAGGGCGTTTCACATGAACTTTAACAAATCAAACCAAGGTCATAATAAACATAAAGCTAATAGCTTACTGGGCACTTCATTGTTTTTTTTTATCAAATACATGATGTGAATAAAAGAACAATGAACATCATTACGAAGTCATAGGAAATTGGAGGAAAAAATAATGAAAAATAATGAAATACCTAAAAGTTTCTGTTGCAAACAATAAACCAAAAAAAAAAAAAAAAACAGAGAACTTGATCCAATGACCGGTTCTACCCTTTACTGAATCACCGCCTCTACTGCTCAATCTCTTCTGTTTATGCGTGTTGCAGCTCAGTGTCTCCTGCACTATGTGTGGGCGTTTTTTTTTTTTTTGGTTAGGACTCTCTGCTCCCTTTCTCTCAATGCTCTTCTCTCATCTTGTCTCTATTGCAAATTTTTTTACTCTCACAATATCTTTCTCTTCTCTGGTTCGTCCCCTTTTGATCTGCAGCTGTTTGTTGTTTTTATAGAACAATTTCATTCAATATTTTATTCCCTGCAAATCAGCAAAAATCACAATAAAAATCCTT
Organism: Echinosophora koreensis; assembly: GCA_035048595.1. Taxonomy (NCBI): domain Eukaryota; kingdom Viridiplantae; phylum Streptophyta; class Magnoliopsida; order Fabales; family Fabaceae; genus Echinosophora; species Echinosophora koreensis. The sequence continues at coordinate 568,899 of JAPCYP010000095.1, forward strand.
GATTTGAATAAAAATAGGAAGGAAAAATACTTACCTATGATTGAGCTTCGTTGGGAAAGGAAAGAAAATCTGATTTGAAACCAAATTAATGTGAAGAGGGAGGCAAATTGTGGCTACTAGGATTTGTTGGAGGAGGGTGGAGTGGATCTGGGACATGGGTATTGGATCCGGGTCATGGGTCAAAGAGATGGGTCCTGTGTAAGTATGTAGATAATGGGTTTGGTGCTGGTTTGACCGAATAATAAAATAAAACAAAAAATAAACCATAAAATTAAAAATCTTTTTGTGGTTTTTGTCTTTTATAATTTTTCTCATTTTGGGATAAATAAAAAACAAACATCAAAATAAGATGACCAGACATTTATTTATTTATTTATTTATTTATTTATTTATTTATTTGCATTTTTATTTTTTGAGATTTTTAGTGTAAACTAAAAAAAGACCCGGTCAAAATGGGGTGCTCACATGGTGTGTCAAGCTCTCAAGAGTATATGGTCAATGTGTAAGAATAGTGAGTTGTATAGAGAAAATTATTTGAAGAGAGTTTCTGTGCAAGTTAAAATAAGAATTCTTAACTCTGAAAGTTGCCTAAGTTCCCTTTATATAGAAAATATTATTAGCCCAAGGAAATTAGGTTAAGCCGATTTTAAAACTTAGTTTGTCGTGCAATAGTCTATTATACCAAAGCCATAATTGATTATTTTAATCCATTTTGAAAAAGCGTTGAAGTGTCAGTCGCAGCGTAATCGATTATGAGTTATCTATTTAAACACCTGCCAGCACTTAAAATGCCTAATCGATATCATAATCGATTGTAATCTCTCTGATTCAAAATTCAAATATTCCAACAGATGCATAATAGATTACCTAAATCCTATAATCGATTATGTACGTTCAAAACATCAGATTTGAAAACTTAACGACTATAAAACTTAATTACTCATTAAAGCTCATTTAAAGCCAATTAAGTCTATTTTAAACGTGTTCATCATATATATAATCAATTATTTTGAAGACATGATTGATTATTCTCATTTAAAGAAGCTGATTTGAAAACTTAACGGCTATGAATTGATTTACCCAATTTAAGATCTTTTAAAGCCAATTAAGTAAACTTTAAAAGCTCTTTATTATATGTGCGTGTGTGTCTGTATGACCAATTTTAATTAGAGAGCTTTACTTACCATTTACAAGGGAATCTAAAACAGACAATACAATTAATAAAATTCCCTTATCCCCATCCTGAAAGACTTGATCTTCTTGATACTCTTTTCTGCCTTTTGCAATCTAGTCCTTCTGGGATTCCTTTGGCAATCATCAAGGCTTAGAGCAATCTTCTTTTCTCCATTTGTCAATCATCAAAATAGATTTATCCTGTCAAGGCATATATTCACAGTTTTGTTAGGTTATGGTCCCTCTGTTGGGACTTCACGTACTTTGATGACGCATGTATATATGTTGTACATATATCTGTTTGTTGTTGATCGTTTGTGCATGTTTAAATGTTTTTATTTTTTTTTATGATTTTTATTATTATAATATTTTCGAATATAATAAAGCACGCACTTTAATACACGAATTAAGGCTTAGTTAATTAGGGTTCTTCTTTAGTGGGACATCGGGGTGTCTCGGTACCTTATTTGGAAGTCGTTAGTTTTCATAAATGTGTTGTGCATATTGACTTAATTCTGAGTTTGAAGCAGACTTGCTAAGAGAATCGCTGAAGGAGATGTTCCTCAAGCTTTGATGAAAATGGAGATATGTAGATACCATAGTTTTCTTGATAAATCCTAAAATGGATGAAAGAGGAATAAGAATGGAATCGTGGGATAACAATAACTTGCTTTTTAAGTTTTTATCTTATATTCATTATTTCAGTGTATTGATCTCTATAATTTGATAACATAAATCACAACATAATACAAGATTATCCTAAAAAACCAATAACCCCATGTTATGACACGTGCAAACAATCCTATTATTTGTAACACCCCAATTTTTATCACTTTCTTATATCTGTAGATATATTTAAATGTGGATATTTTTATCCGAAACCAAGAAAATGATTTTGGCTTTAACAAAATTATTTCTAAATTATATTTCATAGAATGAAGTTCCAGTTAAAATTTTGAGTTGAAACTCAGACGAAAACCGGTCTGTGTTTTTCCTGTCAGTAAGAATTTACTGATCAGAAAGCCTAATTTTGAATTGTGAACGAAAAATTAATGACTTTTACTCTGATCCCAAGTGATAGGAGTTTTTTTTTTTCGAAATAATTAGTGAAAGCGTGTAGAGGAAGTTTGAGACGAGTAAATAACAGAATGAGATATAGTGCAAAAATAATGTGGAACAGAGATGATAAAAGTGATTGATGTGACTCATGAAAATTGATCACATCATAACTTTTTATCTATAATTACACTTAGATATATTATTATATTACCAAAACCCATTATTTACATCTAATCTAAACAAACATGTCCCTAAAATATCTAAACCAATCCCTCCTTAAGACCCTGTACCCGGCGCCCTTCCCTCCCTCTCACACGATCACTTTTCTCTTTCTCTTGCCAAAATCTTAGCTTTCAAGTTCATCTTTTGTAAGCTAAGTTACTTGAACCTTCATCAATCAATCATCATCATCAACTTCAAGCTTATAATAAGGTAATCTCACAACCTTTCTCTTCTTCATTTCTTTGATCATACCCATTCTAGATTTTTAAGCTTGAAACCCATTTCTTCCTTACATGATTAGAGCTATCCTTTGTTGTATGATCAAAGTTTAGAGAGTTAAAATTCATGTCCTTAGCTTCATGAGCTTCCTAGTAGTGTGTTGATGTTGTTGTTGTTGTTTAAAACTTCATACCCATTTTCGTTTTTTGTTTTTGTTTTTTAAGCTTGTACCATCATTTACTAAGTGATCAAACTTGTGGTAGTAAATAAACTCAATTCATCATCCTCTTGATCTTTTAAATGTTGTTGTTATGTTGCTTGGATAAAATAAAAACCCAAACCCTCACCCCCTATGATTGGCCGAAACTGATTTTAGGGGGGGTTTGATGATTTTATTTTATTTCTCAATTCAAATACTTGTTTAAAGCTCCCTAGGACCTATATGATTAAGCCCTAAGAGCTTAAGTTAAACAAAATTCCCTAGCCAATTTTCCTAGTTATGGCCGAAAATTACCCTAGGAGGAATTAATAGGATTTCTTCAATTTTTAACTTGTAATCTATTGGTTTGTGAAGGATTAACTGAGTAACTAGTTACTAAGGCGGTACTGAAGGAAACTGAAGTTCGTTTGACTCTTTCCAAGGCAAGAAACTTGATTTCTAAGGTAAAGGGAGTAAGCCTGAGGAGTTCCTAGTAGTTATATATTTAATATTTTAAACTGTTTATGAGGTTTTATAATATATTGACTGATTGTGGGAATGTCTGTTTATACATATATATGTCTTATATGATATGTTAGATATTGAAAATATATATATATAGTCATGATGTTGAGACATTGGATTTGATGAATATGTACATGTATGTGATTATTTGTGTTGTTGAATTGTGAGACTGGTTGAAGCATGATATGAGTCATGGCTTACAAATGAAAACTATATTAAGGGAAAGGACCTAGAGTACCGAGCTCTAAAGCCGGGCTGGATTCGGAGTGCCGGTAAAGCCGGACTAGTGTTCCTACTACGAAGAACCAAGAGTTCCGAGACGTCGGACTAGTGTTCGTTTAAGAAAAAGGTGTAAAAGTCTTTGTGAATGTCTTAAAAATTTTAACTTGGTGTTTAAAAAGATAAAGAAATATTTGGAATATGTTTCTGGCAGACGTGCCGTCGAGCTACAGTTTCACACGGGGTGAACTGACAAATTTGATAGTTACGGACCAAAGGCATGTTCTTGGGCCTTTGGGTCTTTAGGGACATTCGGGCTCGAACTCCACGAAATGCTCGGGGCTTTGCAACCTCTTGTCGTGGAAATCGATTACCCTGCACGAATGTACTCAATAGGGAACTATTCAAACATTATTTAGGTGAGATGCGATACCCTAGAACAATTGGGGATCGGACCCAAAAGAGGCCGACCCAACGCGAAACAATTGTGTTATAGGCATTATCGTGATCCTATCATGCTCGAAGAAGGGAAGTTAGGAATCTCCGGAGATTGTGTTAGAAAGTGGTTATTGAGGTGTTAACAGAAAACTTAAATCTGAACAATCTTGATGTGAATATTTTATATTTATATTAGTTGTTATTTTGGTATTTTAATGCTGTTTAAAATGTTAAATATATGACCTTTACATTGTTTTTCTCTGTTGTGGAAAAAATTATATTATGTGTTTAGATGGACCCTCTTCACCACATGGCTCATTCGGGCTTCCTAGCCCACACCTTTGAGTTCAGAGATGAGGCCGGCGCTTGGGTAATTCAACCCGGAGCCCGAAGCGATACTTATACGGGGCCACTGTTAACTACTAAGGGAGTAGAGGATAGGATTGATTCCTGTACTCAGAGTGTGAAGACTGTGGAAGTACCACTACCACCCATCTGGCAGTTGCTGCGACATCTGGTTGAGACAGGGAATACATATCACCAACCACCACCACTGCAGGTTATTCCTGGAGGAGCACCCACACCATCACCACCTGTTCTTGTAGTTATCTATGGAGGAGAGGAGGACGACGAGGATATTATGGTTGCTGATCAACTCCCCGAGGCTGATCCCATAGAGGAGGATCCCCTGGAGGAGGATTCTACTGAGACAGAGGGAGAGGTGCCTGATTACCATCCTCTGGACGAGGAGATGGATCCAGTGGTGGTTGGGGCTGTAGGTGTAGTGTCTCCTGACCCATCAGATCCTGAGGATGACCATGGAGGTCTCCCAAATGGACACCTTTAGATGTCTAGCACAAGTTTGTTGATAGTTCTCTTTTTGGGTAGTGTTAACTTCACAGGGTTTACATATTCGGCTATTGAGAGCCAAGTTTTTTTGTATTAGTGGTATTCTCTGCCGAACCCTTGTTTTGTATATCATATGTCTGTATGTATGACTGATATCTGTATATGTTCCTAACCTACTTTAGAACTCTGATACGATAACTCCTGGTTATATGGGTCTGGATAGAAATGATGCATAGTTATGTATATATATGTTATGGCTCGGAGAGCCTTTCTTTCGAATGAAAAATATAAATGTCTAGCAAGTGTTATCGTTGGAAATGTTGAAATTACAGAGGAGACTCTGTCAATTTTTTTTCTCCATATATTTTTAAGTAATTTCCGAGAGTAACCAGCAACAAATAAAAATAAAAGAGGAAATTTATGTAATATCGAGGAAGGTGTTACATCAGTGGTATCAGAGCTGGTCGAGTCTTTCGGGAATCCTTGGGAATAGGTCTGTTATGTCTAAGTTGTGTAATCTCTGACTAAGACCTGTTTGAAATTAGTTATTAGAGTAATAGGTGTTGTTAAGTGAGAGTATATCTCAATTTTGAGTTGAGATTTAACTGATTGCATCTTGTAGGTCAGTATGGAAATCGAAGGTGGAGGTAGACGTGGACGAGGACGTGGTCGTGGCCGTGGGAGAGGCCGTAGAGGTGGTCGGGTAGCTGGACAAGTTGATTTTGAGGAACATTACGAGGATGTAGATGGACCTGACTATGCGGCTCAAGCGATGGCGGGTATTACTGCTGCTATTGCCCTTCAAACTGCTGCAATGAATGCTCAGACTCAAGCTGCTGCTGAAGGAAAGGGACTGACAGCTTTCAGACGCCAGAACCCACCTCAATTTCATGGAGAGACTAATCCTGACAAGGCGGACCTATGGATAGAAGAAATCGAGAAAATTTTTGAGTTAATTCATACTCAGGAAGACGACAAGGTTCCATATGCTACTTTCTTGTTGTTGGGTGATGCTGAATACTGGTGGAAGGGAACCAGACAGTTGTTAGTTGTAGATCATTAGGAAATCACCTGGAATGTCTTTCGTGAGGCCTTTTTGGAAAAATATTTTCCTCAAAGTACCAGAATTGAGAAGGAACAAGAGTTCCTAAGCCTGAAACAGATGTCTCGATCTGTTGGGGAGTATGCTGCAAGGTTCGAGTCGCTTGCCAAATACTTCCGATTCTTTCAAGCTCAACCCAATGAAAGCTGGAAATGTGAAAGATTTGAAGCAGGGCTGAGGTTTGAAATCAAGGAGTCTGTTTTGCCATTACAAATAAGGAATTTTCAAGCTTTGGTGGAGATGAGTCAGAAGATTGAACAGATGAGGAAGGAGAAAGATAGCCAAGGGAATGTCGGAGGACCAGCCAGATTTAAGAATCAATTCCAAGATCAACGTGGGAAGCAAGCTCAGAGGAAGCCATATTCTAGACCACCCGGAAACAACCAAAATCAATAGTTGTACCGTCCAGTTGCTAATGCATCTGGGAGTGGGAACCAGAGATATCAAGGCCAAGGCAATCTTCAGAAATGCTACAAGTGTGGGAGAACCAATCATACTACCAATGACTATGTATTGAAAGGAATACAATGCTTCAACTGTGGACAGATAGGACACATATCCAGAGATTGTAATACTCTTAAGTCTGCATCAATTTCTAACAACTCTCATACCAATAAACCACAGGCTAAGGGAAGGGTTTATACCATGAGTGGAACTGAGGCTTCACAATTTGATGATTTGATACAAGGTAATTGTGACATAGCGGGTAATCTTTTAACTGTACTGTTTGATTCGGGTGCAACGCACTCCTTTATTTCGATGGATAGTGTGAGACATTTAGAATTGCCTGTTTCGTCCATGTCATATAATTTAATTGTTTCAACTCCTACTGCTGAGCCGGTTATTGTGAACTCAATTTGTCTAAACTGTCCTATTATCATTCGGGATAGACATTTTCTTGTGAATCTGATATGCTTGCCTTTAATACAGTTAGATGTAATTTTACGCATGGATTGGTTATCTTCCAACCATATCCTTTTAGACTGTGCTCAGAAAACTTTAGTTTTTCCTGATCCTGAGATTTCTAGATTTTTATCTACCAACCAAGTAAGAACTTCTTCAAAAGAAGAAGATCAGGGATGTTTGTTTTTATCTAGCTTAGAAGTCGAGGGGGAACTTGATGTGAGTGCAATACTTGTAGTAAGGGAGTTTCCCGATGTTTTTCCGAATGATGTTCCGGGTTTGCCACCAACTCGAGATATCGAATTCTCCATAGACTTGGTTCCAGGAACCGGTCCAATTTCTATTGCTCCGTACCGAATGTCACCGAAGGAACTTGAGGAATTAAAAGCTCAACTAGAGGATCTTTTATCAAAACAATTCATACGACCGAGCGTATCCCCGTGGGGAGCACCAGTGTTGCTAGTGAGGAAGAAAGACGGAGGCTCGAGACTATGCGTTGACTTCCGACAACTCAACAAGGTGACAATCAAGAACAAATACCCTTTGCCACGCATTGATGATTTGATGGATCAATTAAGAGGAGCCGTGGTATTTTCGAAGATTGATCTAAGGACAGGTTATCATCAGATAAGGGTGAAAACAGAAGATATACCCAAGACTGCGTTCAGAACTCGCTATGGACATTATGAGTATCTCGTAATGCCTTTTGGAGTTACGAATGCACCTGCTGTTTTTATGGACTACATGAATCGGATTTTTCGTCCGTTTCTTGATAAGTTCGTCGTAGTGTTCATTGATGATATTCTCATTTACTCAAAGAGTTATGAAGAACATGAAGAACATTTGCGACAAGTTTTACAAATCCTGCGTGAGAAAGTTTTGTATGCAAAACTTTCCAAATGCGAGTTTTGGCTCGAAGAAGTAAAATTCCTAGGTCACGTGATTACTAAAGAAGGAATTGCAGTAGATCCTGCGAAAGTGGAAGCTGTACTTTCTTGGGAAAGACCAAAGACGGTGACGGAAATTCGAAGTTTTGTTGGATTAGCAGGCTATTATCGAAGGTTTATTGAAGGATTTTCAAAGATAGTAGCCCCTTTAACACAACTCACAAAGAAAGACCAACCTTTTGTATGGACTGAGAAGTGCGAGGAAAGCTTTCAAAGAATAAAAGAACGACTAACAACTTCGCCGGTATTAATACTTCCTGAACCGGATAAACCCTATGAAGTATATTGTGATGCTTCACATCAAGGCTTAGGTTGTGTATTGATGCAACATCGAAAGGTTGTAGCGTATGCGTCACGTCAACTGAAGACTCATGAGAAGAATTATCCGACGCATGATTTGGAGTTAGCCGCTGTGGTCTTTGCACTAAAAATGTGGAGACACCATCTCTATGGTGCGAAGTTTGATGTTTTCAGCGACCATAAGAGTTTGAAGTACCTGTTTGACCAAAAGGAGCTCAACATGAGGCAGAGACGGTGGATGGAGTTTCTAAAAGATTATGACTTCACGTTGCAGTATCATCCAGGCAAGGCAAACGTGGTAGCAGATGCACTGAGTCGAAAAGCCATTCATATTTCAAATATGATGGTGAAAGAACTCGAATTAATTGAGAAATTCTGAGATCTCAATTTGATTGTAGAAGTAAGTCGAGATAAGATCAGTGTAGGGATGATAAAGATTTCAAGTGGATTAATAGAAGAAATAAGAGAACAACAAGCTGTGGATGCATTTATCCAGGAGAAGAAAGACTTGATGGAAAAAGGAAAAGCTATCGAGTTCAGCTTAGGATCGGATCAAATTTTAAGATGCAGGATCTGTGTGCCAGACAATCCAGAGATAAAGAAAATGATTCTGGAAGAATCACACAAGAGTAAACCGAGTATTCATCCCGGATCAACAAAGATGTATCAAGATTTGAAACAAAGATTTTGGTGACCAGGCATGAAAAAGCAAGTAGCTGAATATGTAGCGTCATGTCTAACTTGTCAGAAAGCAAAAGTAGAACATCAAAGACCTGGAGGAATGCTTACATCATTGGATGTAAAGGAATGGAAGTGGGACAGTGTATCAATGGATTTTGTCGTAAGTTTACCCAAAACTTCCAAAGGATTTGACTCGATTTGGGTAATCATAGACAGGTTAACGAAATCAGCCCATTTCTTGCCTGTCAAGACAAATTATACTGTGGAGAAGCTGACTGATGTTTACATCAAGGAAATAATTAGACTGCATGGAGTGCCTTCGAGTATCGTTTCGGACAGAGATCCAAAGTTCACTTCACGTTTCTGGGGAAGTTTGCAACAAGCGTTAGGAACCAGATTGCGTTTAAGCTCAGCATATCATCCTCAGACAGATGGACAAACCGAGAGGACAATCCAATCACTAGAAGACTTGTTGAGGGCATGTGTTTTAGATCATCGTGGAAGCTGGGATGATCTCTTGCCACTAATCGAATTTACGTACAACAACAGCTTTCATGCAAGTATAGGGATGGCTCCCTATGAGGCTTTATATGGGCGAAAGTGCCAGACACCGTTGTGTTGGTACCAAGACGGAGAAAGCGTAATTCTTGGTCCCGAAATCGTGCAACAAACGACGGAGAAAGTTAAGCAAATCCGTGAACGGATGAAAGCAACTCAAAGCAGGCAGAAGAGTTACTCAGATCGAAGAAGACGACCCCTCGAATTTCAAGAAGGTGAACACGTATTCCTGAGAGTCACACCCACGACTGGGGTAGGTAGAGTCCTAGAGCCCAGAAAACTCACTCCAAAATTCATTGGACCTTACCAAATTCTTCGCCGTATTGGTCCAGTAGCTTATCAAATTGCTTTACCCCCTTTTCTTTCAAACATTCATGATGTATTCCATGTCTCACAACTTAGGAAATATGTTCCTGATCCATCGCATATAATCGAACCCGATGAAGTACAATTAAAAGAAAACTTGTCATATGAGACATCACCTGTACGAATCGGAGATAGGATGCTTAAGCAACTCAGGGGTAAACAAATCTCCTTAGTCAAAGTTATTTGGAATGATACAACTGGAGAAGCAACTTGGGAGACTGAAGACAAGATGAAGTCACAATATCCTGAACTTTTTTCAGATTCGTAATTTCGAGGACAAATTTTTTTTTAGAGGGTTAGTAATGTAACACCCCAATTTTTATCACTTTCTTATATCTGTAGATATATTTAAATGTGGATATTTTTATCCGAAACCTAGAAAATGATTTTGGCTTTAACAAAATTATTTCTAAATTATATTTCATAGAATGAAGTTCCAGTTAAAATTTTGGGTTGAAACTCAAACGAAAACCAGTCTGTGTTTTCCCTGTCAGTAAGAATTTACTGATCAGAGAGCCTAATTTTGAATTGTGAACGAAAAATTAATGACTTTTACTCTGATCCCAAGTGATAGGAGTTTTTTTTTTTCGAAATAATTAGTGAAAGCGCGTAGAGGAAGTTTGAGACGAGTAAATAACAGAACGAGATGTAGTGCAAAAATAATGTGGAACAGAGATGATAAAAGTGATTGATGTGACTCATGAAAATTGATCACATCATAACTTTTTATCTATAATTACACTTAGATATATTATTATATTACCAAAACCCATTATTTACATCTAATCTAAACAAACATGTCCCTACAATATCTAAACCAACCCCTCCTTAAGACCCTGTACCCGGCGCCTTCCCCTCCCTCTCACACGATCACTTTTCTCTTTCTCTTGCCAAAATCTTAGCTTTCAAGTTCATCTTTTGTAAGCTAAGTTACTTGAACCTTCATCAATCAATCATCATCATCAACTTCAAGCTTATAATAAGGTAATCTCACAACCTTTCTCTTCTTCATTTCTTTGATCATACCCATTCTAGATTTTTAAGCTTGAAACCCATTTCTTCCTTACATGATTAGAGCTATCCTTTGTTGTATGATCAAAGTTTAGAGAGTTAAAATTCATGTCCTTAGCTTCATGAGCTTCCTAGTAGTGTGTTGATGTTGTTGTTGTTGTTGTTTAAAACTTCATACCCATTTTCGTTTTTTTTGTTTTTTAAGCTTGTACCATCATCTTACTAAGTGATCAAACTTGTGGTAGTAAATAAACTCAATTCATCATCCTCTTGATCTTTTAAATGTTGTTGTTATGTTGCTTGGATAAAATAAAAACCCAAACCCTCACCCCCTATGATTGGCCGAAACTGATTTTAGGGGTGGTTTGATGATTTTATTTTATTTCTCAATTCAAATACTTGTTTAATGCTTCCTAGGACCTATATGATTAAGCCCTAAGAGCTTAAGTTAAACAAAATTCCCTAGCCAATTTTCCTAGTTATGGCCGAAAATTACCCTAGGAGGAATTAATAGGATTTCTTCAATTTTTAACTTGTAATCTATTGGTTTGTGAAGGATTAACTGAGTAACTAGTTACTAAGGCGGTACTGAAGGAAACTGAAGTTCGTTTGACTCTTTCGAAGGCAAGAAACTTGATTTCTAAGGTAAAGGGAGTAAGCCTGAGGAGTTCCTAGTAGTTATATATTTAATATTTTAAACTGTTTATGAGGTTTTATAATATATTGACTGATTTTGGGAATGTCTGTTTATACATATATATGTCTTATATGATATGTTAGATATTGAAAATATATATATATAGTCATGATGTTGAGACATTGGATTTGATGAATATGTATATGTATGTGATTATTTGTGTTGTTGAATTGTGAGACTGGTTGAAGCATGATATGAGTCATGGCTTACAAATGAAAACTATATTAAGGGAAAGGACCTAGAGTACCGAGCTCTAAAGCTGGGCTGGATTCGGATGGCCGAGGCGTCGGGCTGGATTCGGAGTGCCGGTAAAGCCGGACTAGTGTTCCTACTACGAAGAACCTAGAGTTCCGAGACGTCGGACTAGTGTTCGTTTAAGAAAAAGGTGTAAAAGTCTTTGTGAATGTCTTAAAAATTTTAACTTGGTGTTTAAAAAGATAAAGAAATATTTGGAATATGTTTCTGGCAGACGTGCCGTCGAGCTACAGTTTCACACGGGGTGAACTGACAAATTTGATAGTTACGGACCAAAGGCATGTTCTTGGGCCTTTGGGTCTTTAGGGACATTCGGGCTCGAACTCCATGAAATGCTCGGGGCTTTGCAACCTCTTGTCATGGAAATCGATTACTCTGCACAAATGTACTCAATAGGGAACTATTCAAACATTATTTAGGTGAGATGCGATACCCTAGAACAATTGGGGATCGGACCCAAAAGAGGCCGACCCAACGCGAAACAATTGTGTTATAGGCATTATCGCGATCCTATCATGCTCGAAGAAGGGAAGTTAGGAATCTCCGGAGATTGTGTTAGAAAGTGGTTATTGAAGTGTTAACAGAAAACTTAAATCTGAACAATCTTGATATGAATATTTTATATTTATATAAGTTGTTATTTTGGTATTTTAATGCTGTTTAAAATGTTAAATATATGATTGCTATATTTAAACTCATATATTGGTAACTCACCTTTACATTGTTTTTCTCTGTTGTGGAAAAATTTATATTATGTGTTTAGATGGACCCACATGGCTCATTCGGGCTTCCTAGCCCACACCTTTGAGTTCAGAGATGAGGCCGGCGCTTGGGTAATTCGCCCCGGAGCCCGAAGCGCTACTTATACGGGGCCACTGTTAACTACTAAGGGAGTAGAGGATAGGATTGATTCCTGTACTCAGAGTGTGAAGACTGTGGAAGTACCACTACCACCCATCTGGCAATTGCTGCGACATCTGGTTGAGACAGGGAATACATATCACCAACCACCACCACTGCAGGTTATTCCTGGAAGAGCACCCGCACCATCACCACCTGTTCCTGTAGTTATCTATGGAGGAGAGGAGGACGACGAGGATATTATGGTTGCTGATCAACTCCCCGAGGCTAATCCCATAGAGGAGGATCCCCTTGAGGAGGATTCTACTGAGGCAGAGGGAGAGGTGCCTGATTACCATCCTCTAGACGAGGAGATGGATCCAGTGGTGGTTCCTGGGGATGACCATGGAGGTCTCCCTAATGGACACCTTTAGATGTCTAGCACAAGTTTATTGATAGTTCTCTTTTTGGGTAGTGTTAACTTCACAGGGTTTACATATTCGGCTATTGAGAGCCAAGTTTTTTTGTATTAGTGGTATTCTCTGCCGAACCCTTGTTTTGTATATCATATGTCTGTATGTATGACTGATATCTGTATATGTTCCTAACCTACTTTAGAACTCTGATACGATAACTCCTGGTTATATGGGTCTGGATAGAAATGATGCATAGTTATGTATATATATGTTATGGCTCGGAGAGCCTTTCTTTCGAATGAAAAATATAAATGTCTAGCAGGTGTTATCGTTGGAAATGTTGAAATTACAGAGGAGACTCTGTCAATTTTTTTTCTCCATATATTTTTAAGTAATTTCCGAGAGTAACCAGCAATAAATAAAAATAAAAGAGGAAATTTATGTAATACCGAGGAAGGTGTTACATTATTCATCCATGTAAGAATTTAGGATTGTTGGTTGTGGCTTCTCACTACTCAAGAAGGAGGGTTGAATTGAGTATGTAAACTTTTTAAAACCTTTTCCCCTTTTTGCAAAAACTGATTGTTTTCTTACTTAAAAATATTTTGTCAACCAACAAACCAAAATGTGTTTTTTGCAAGATGTAATATTTCACAAAACTTAGAGTTTAGAATACAAAGATTAACAACACTTTAGATTTTAGATGTGATTAATTTCAGAAACAAATCAAATCATGTAAGTTTCCCTATGATACTTCTAATTCATGCGTTCAACAATAAGCATATAAAAGAGTTTAGGGACAGATAAAATGCAAACCAATTTTATCATGGTTCAGCTACCTCCTCTGGTAACCTACATCCAATCCCCATACCACCGTGAGTTTCGTCCGCTAATCCAAAATCAATTTACAAGATTCTTTAACAAAAGCTTCACTTCTAGGTTCCTTCTACCCATATGACATCTTTCCAAGCAATCTTGAAAACCCACAAGAGTTCCTTATACTCTTGCACAGCACCAAGAGTCCTTTTTACTCTTGAATCAGCCAACTAGAGAACCTTCTCTCTAATCACAACTTTTACAAGCAAAAGATTGAATACAAATTCTGAAAAATCAGATTTACAAATTGAAGACCTATTAAAAATAATCAGATTTTCTCAATGCTAAGCTTTCTCAAATTTTTAGTGAATGATCTCATATTCTCAGTAATTGTATGTTGAAAAAGTGTTTCCTAATGTCCTTATATAGTTATAAATCAAAATAGATACATTGGACACACTTTACAAGTCAGTTGAGATCAAAATAAAATTGATTTGAAAAATCAGTTATCAGTCAATCGATTAGTACACAGATGTATTAAACAAAATTTCTCTTTTATAACATGTGTACATCGATTACCTAATCGATTGTGTTCTTGAATGTTCTTGATCTAAAGAGTTACACACATTATTACATCGATGTATTTATTGAAAACTCATGTATTTGCAACCTAGAACCACATACATCGATTATCCAATCGATTATGTATCTGTTTAAAAAACTCCTCGGTTCTGTCTTTGCTTATACATAGATGTACTAATTGATGTACATTGTCAAAATATTTTTTGATCAAGCAAGTCAAGAATCAATCGATGTATACATAGATGTTTAACACTTATACATAGATGTACACACAGGTTTTCAATGAAAGTTAGTTAATTAACTGAAAGTACATAGATGTACACATAGATATACAGATTCATTAATTAACCTTTTTCATTCTAAGTTCATTTTGAAACCTTGTTAATTTTTGAAAATCGTTTTCTTTATTATTTTGAGAGCTTAACTAAGAGTTTGATCTTGAGAATTTTCATTACACAAATATCTAAGGATCTCCTTTATTTGCTTTGCTTATGATGCTTCTTCTTCAAGTCATTCTTCATGATCCTTTCTTTGAGTTCCATGATGTCCACCTTACTTGCTCTAAAATACTCAATTGAAAAACTCAAGCTTTGCAAGTAGTTAGTGAATCATTTTAAACATCAAATCATTCTAAGTTTAGTCATTAATCAAAACACTTTAGAGTCATTTATCCACAAGGATTGCCTGAATATGTCGATAAAGATGAGTCAATGTTGAGTGCGTTTCCAAACATCAAATAGATCCAAAGTAGTAGCCGCACAATTTCGTGTGAGTTAGGAAAGCAAACTATCTCTATTCCGCTGTGCCTCTAGATCTATGTAGTCTCAATGGGGCAACTGCATTGCAGAGTGGAAAGAAATAGGGGCCTCTTCCCGTGTTAAACAAAATGGGCTCACTTACCCATCATAGTAAGCCCACATAAGACCTTCCATATTAATCCATCACTAAAGTGCTTTACAATAATCCCAATAAACATTAACATATGAGATCACATAATTAGGACTAACAATAAATATATACTCTAATATTTGACGTCTAATTAATCTGAGTATTAGAAAATAAAAAAATAACACTGACTATCCTAGTCCAAATCAAAATAGTCCAACAATCTCTGAAGTTGACACAGGGAAACACAAGAAGGGGGGTTGAATTGTGTTTCTTAACCGTTTTTCAAAATCCTTTCTAAAACCATTTAGCAAGCAAGCAATAAAATAAACACTCAATAAAAAAGCCTTTTTTAAAGAGTTAACAAACTCAGAATCAAGTCCCCACAGTTAGTATAAACGAAAACTGTAAATAGATAGGGATAGAAAATTCATAAAGATGTTTTATCCTGGTTCACTCTCTTCCAACCAAGAGCTACGTCCAGTCCCTTCTACTTGAAGGTTTTCTCCACTATAATCCAATAGCTTACAAGTATTCAACACCTCTTCATTCTTACAATCTCACAAGAATTCAACACCTTTTCAGGCTAACAAGTATTCTTTTCCAGTCAAGCCTCTTCAGGCTCTCTCTAACTTAAGAGATAAAAAGTTTGATCTAGGAACTCACTATGTGTGAGGGTATGATCAAGGATTAGAAAGTAATCGAAAAGTGTTTAAAAGAGAACGAATGCTTTCAAAACTCAGTGCTTGTTGTGGATTTCGTAAAGTTCAGTGACCTTCTTCACTGGAGTCGTCCAGTATTTATAGAAGGTCTTCAGTTTGAGCTCTTTCTTCTTCAACAGTCTTCAAGACCATTGAGTCTGATAATTGGATATGTGATCTTCAGAAAAGCACTCTTGGTTATCAGAAAGCTTGAAATGGTTCTGTCACTTCTCTGCTGTACTCGAAAGTAGCCTTTTGTCTTTCCTTCTTTGTACTTAAGTTAGCTTTACAACTGCTTGTGTCAGAGTACAAAGTTTTTGTGTAAACGATGGTACTATGTTTCTCTTACAAGAAACAATGTATAAACAATTGAAATAACATAGGAAAGAGACATGGAAACATTCATATTTAAATAAACAATCATTTGAATTAAAAGCTCTTTGACTAATCGGGTAAATAAACAAAATGACTTTGGTCGAGCTCTTTTTAACTTTGTATACGGCAAATAAGGTAGTCCACTGATGTATCGTCTAGATGTTCTATCTGGTGGACTAGTGCAACTTACTTTTGCTTTAAACAGGGTAGTCCAGTTAAATTTGCGTCTAGCTTGTAACGGGCAGTCCATTCTTTTCTTGGGAGGACTATAAGTCTTTGGACTTCCTATTCGTTGGACTAGTTCTTTTACTTGATATACTTAGGGACACGTCTAGCACCTTTTAAGCTTAGTTATTTTTAGCGACTCGTCTAGAGATAACCTTTTGGACTAGTTCTTTACCAGATGAATTTGAAGGCTCGTCTAACGAGTATAGCTTGGACCCGCGATGCTTTTGGACTATCCTAAGGAAACTTTAGATTAGTTTCCTCGTCTAGCGATAAGCAAGATAGTCCTGTATACTGTAATAGACAAGTTAGTTCTCAACATAACTTTGTCAAACAAATTTAATCTTTTTATAATCATCAAAACTTGAGAGATTATTTAACCATAACCACTTTGGTTCCAACAATCTCCTACTCATATGTCAGGTTATCAAAACAACACTTCAGATTGATTTTACAACATGTGGCCACACTAAGATGTCAAAATAGCACAAGAACTTTCAACAATTGGTCCAAAATGAGATTAAAAGTGCCACAGTGATATAGAAGATCATACCCGATAGGGGTACTGACATCATATATACCAGACACTCATATCTTAGTGACCCAACAAGAACGTAGGATGTGGAAAGCATACAAAATATGATCATATCATGCTATTCCAAAAAACAAAATGGCCATGGCATCCACCCAAGATGCTTGCTAAGATTCAACAAAATATCTTAGCATAATACAACATGAGACTAGGTCCAAAATGTCTCGAAATAATATGCCATAATATAAATCAACAAAACTGCATAATATAACAATATTATATGGCAACAACAGCAGTAATAACAACAATAGTGACAATAACTTTGACACCTGGGGCTGACAAAGGCGGGGAGTGGTCATTGGTGTGAGAGGAAGCACGAATAAGGAGCGGCTCCTGACAGACTTCTATGCGAAGGGACACATGAATGAACCGATTCCACATCAAAATGAGAGGGAAACTGAGACTGTAGGTATGGGGCTATATAGTTGCGGGGATCCTGATGTTGTACAGGTATGGGACTGTGCAGTTGAGCGAAACTTATAAGAATTGATTGGTACTACCTATATTAACAAGATGCATCTTCTTTTCGGGAGGCCATCACTTAATAACTCCAAAGTTAAGCGTGCTTGACTTGGAGCAATTATAGGGTGGGTGACCTCTTGGAAGTTTTCTAACGAAGCGTGTGAGTGAGGACAAAACACACTAATAAGACTTGTGTTGGTTTGTAGGGACAGCCATCAATCTGTAGAGCAGCCCGAGATGTTACAATAACAATAATTGCAACAATTCATTCAAAAAGAGTCTCGAGACATAATAACAACAAAACATAATGCTGTTATAAATCACAAAATAGACTCCCACTAATCAAAGGCATCAAAAGATCTCACAATACGCATACGGGTTACATGATCTGCAAAAGATTTAATAGTCAAACCCTTGGTTAAAGGATCTGCCACCATAAGTTATGTAGGTATATACTCAATGCGAGTCTGAAATTCCTGAACCTTCTCTCTGATAAACATATATTTAGTATCAAAATGCTTTGAACGGTTGGAGTTCTTATTGTTTTGAGAAAAGCACACCACAGCAGAGTCATCACAATATATGGTTAGAGGCCTGAAGATACTCTCCATAATATGAAACCCAGAAATGAAGTTCCTCAACCATATAGCCTGACGGGTAGCCTCATAACAGGCTATATACTCCGCTTCCATAGTCGAAGTAGCTGTAAGTGTCTGTTTGACACTTTTCTAGGAACCAGCTCCTCCTGCCAACATGAAAACATATCCTGATGTGGATTTATGGTCATCAGGACAACCACCATAATCAGAGTCAGAATAGCTTGCCGCCTCCAAATGATCAGACATTCTATAAATAAGCAAGTGATCCTTGGTCTGCAGATGCTGCATAACTCATTTAACAGCTTGCCAACGACTCACACCAGGCTTGCTCAAGTATCTCCTAAGTACACAAATTGCAAAAGCAATATTAGGGCGTGTATAAACTTGGGAATACATGAGACAGCCAACAGAAGAAGCATACGAGACCTTATCCATTTATGCTCTTTCTTTATCATTTTGAGGACATTGGGTATTAGAGGGTCTCTCACCCTTTTGAATGGGTGCTGCATGTAACAGCCTGTTTTTAATTACACTGTTTTAACAGTAAAAATATATTTATTTATATTTTTGATTGAGACTTAGGAAATGATTTTGGAGAAAAAAAATCATATCTAGAACTTACTCTATGGTAGGAAGCCCTGGTTAAAATTTGGGTTTAAAACTCAGACGGAAGCCGGTCTGCGTTTTTAACTGACAGTATAATTTTATACCGGCAGAAAACCCTAATTTGACCCGAAACTTTAAATTTGTAGATTTTTTATATTATGTCCGTTAGCAATCCTACTTTCCAAATTTCTGATCAGAAATAAAATATTATGTTTATTCGGACGAATTTTGGTAAAAGTTCGGACGGAAAACAGTCGGTGTTTTCACTGACAGTAAGATTTTAATGATCAGAAAACCTAATTTTGACTCGTGAACGAAATAGTTTATGTTTAAATCATGTTCCCAACGAGTTTGGTTGTTTTGAAAATTTTCAACTGAAAACGAAATATTATGCTTTTATTCGACCGTAAAACCCTAATTGGGAAACCGACGGAGTCGAGAAGGGAGGTGCAGAGGCAGAACCGGACACCAGAGGAGCTGAGTCATGGGGTGAATCACCACCATGACTCACCAAAGCATTTATGAAGCATTAAATGTAAATTTAGGTGAAATGACCAAAATGCCCTTAATCTTAACCTAACCGAAGTTTAGTTAATTTCTAACCATGGTTAAGTAACCATGGCTGATTCTTGTGGCCATGAATCAGCCACACCCTTCCTAAAATGTGAGCCACATGTTTATTAATCATAGTTAGCAAAGTAACCCTAGTTAAGTTAATTATCGACCATAGTTAAGTATTATATAATTTAATAATCATAAAACCTATTAATCTAATTCTAATGAACCAAACAAAACCTAAATCTAAGCCTATATAACTATCCCAAAACGTGGCCTCCCCTCCCCTTTCACTCATCTTCTTCATTTTCTTCATTTCTTCACTTTTCTCTAAAAACTCCATTGTTGATCTTCAAGAACTTCAAGCGATTTCCATTAACAAGCTTGCCAAGATCACCATCAATTCTTCTTCTACTTTCTTAACTTAGGTAACATGATCATCTCCTCTCTTTTTAATCTCTTGTTTTTCATATTTCTTGAGTTTTCATTTCTTAGATCTAGAAATTGAATTAATTCTAGAAAATTGTAGAAAAATCATAAAAATGTGAAACCAATTTCTATGATCTAGTTATGATCCATAATTTCTTTATCCAAGAGCATGTGATCAAAATCATTTTCCTTCCCTATTAACCATTAATGGCCGAACCTAGGTAGGAAAATGGGTTTGGTGTTTTGTTGTTTGTTTTGAAAGTTAGTACTTGACTTAAGTTCTATAATACTTGCATAGCTTAAATCCAAGAGCTTAGGTTCAACAAAAATCCCTAGCTTAAATCCCTATACATGGCCGAAACCCTAACCCTATAGGTTAGAGAATTTTGTTCCAAACTTTAGTCTTGTAATAATTAATCTATGTTAGTTAAGACTCTAGTAACTAGGATCCAAAAGATGGAATTAAGAAAATAACCCTAAACCTATTTTCTTAGTCTTGGCCGAACCTAGCCCTAAAGTGTCATAGATGGTTTTGGTTTGAGTAATTATAGTTATGTTGTTTGGTT
The DNA here is from genome assembly GCA_035048595.1 of Echinosophora koreensis. Taxonomy (NCBI): domain Eukaryota; kingdom Viridiplantae; phylum Streptophyta; class Magnoliopsida; order Fabales; family Fabaceae; genus Echinosophora; species Echinosophora koreensis. Next base: position 589,271 of record JAPCYP010000095.1, read on the forward strand.
CAAGGTGAAACTACTAAGCTGTGGTGTGATAATGAGAAACGTCAATTTATGAATTTCGGTGTTAACTCAGGTGGGGGAAAGAACCAATCTACCATCGGAAATGGATAAGTAGTATTTAAATTATAATAATTGTGTAGGGCGACCTAAACCCTACTAGTGGTAGAGTAATCGACAAGACCAAAATCACATTGGAAGCTTTTTCGTGAAACCAATGATGATTTGGGGATTGTAGGTTTATCGCCATTAGGATAATCTTATGATATTCGAGGTTGATTGAATTTATTGATTATTGAATTATGTTGTGATAAATTGTTTATTATGATGTCCTGTGATACTTGAGTAGTTGATTGATAATGTAGTATGTATGATCTGCCTGGGATGATAAACTGTTTAGTTGATATTAGGGCATGATATGGGTGATTTAAGAGATGAATTTGGGTGAGTGAATTATGATGATTTAGTGATGCCTAGCCTTAGTGTATAGATGAGATGGGATATTGAATGAGAGTCGAGATTTGTGGTGGAAGGTTAAGGCATTAGGTTATAACAATGTGGGTTAGTAAGATTCAGGATTTTAGATGCGTTGAGGTTCATGGCCGTGTGTGATGGAACACACGAGGTCGGGATAGTCCTTGAGTCCCTGAGGTATGGCACTAATTGCACAACGGCATGAGTAGTTTGGAACTACTGAAATCGTGTATGGGCACCATGGTACTAAGTTACTTGCACAGGACCGATTGGACTACTAACTAATGACAGGAATATAGATGGCCAAGTTTGCATGAGAGTAAGAGTAGAGGAACCATATAGTGGTTTAAGGTTGATTTGGAGTTTTGAGAGAGTTAATGGTTATTATATTTATATACTATGTCCATTTTTCCACCTTTGATGATAGAAATGTGTCTTATCCCCTATTTTTGTATTTGTATATGTTTGCTTATGTGGATACGAGAAGATTTTACGGAAGATCAGGGTGAGGATTATGTGGAGGAACCAACTGAGGACTTCACCGAGAATTATGATGTGGAGGAGTTGGACGGGACTCCTTATGAGCCAGACGCAGGAGGACGAGCTGTAGATGGTAGTAATAGAGTTTAAGTAAATAGGGCCAGTGAGTCTAGAACTATGTGTTAATGTTTTCGCAACTAAGGGTTTGTATAATGATGTACCTACTAGGGATCTTACTGAGAGGATGCCCTAGACAGTGTTTTGGTATTGTATTTAAGTGTGTATTTATAATATGACTTTGATGTTAGCTTTCATTGTTGGTCAAATTTTAATTCCTTCGTATTTTCGAATTATAATCAATGTTAATAAAATGAGGAATCTAAATAAATAACTAATGGCACAAGCGGCACAGCGGGGTGTCTCACTGCACAAGGATTACAAGATTTCATATTAAACCTGTTTTAAAACCCCTTTCAATGTAGTTTTCTGGGATAAGCCAAGAACACCACGAGATCGGTCACGATGGATTTCAATGCCTAAAACAAAGGATGCGTCACCAAGATCTTTCATATCAAAATGCACAGTCAACATCTACTTGGTCTCTAGCAGAAAATTCAAATCATTATAAGCTAGAAGAATATCATCAACATACAAGACAAGTATAATGAATTTACTCCCACTATTCTTTAGATAAATGCAATTGTCAGCTACATTTTCTAGAAACCCAAGAGAGCAAACGATCTCATCAAATTTCAAGTACCATTGTCTAGAGGCCTGCTTCACCCTATAGATGGACCTTTTCAAGTCACACACCAAGTGCTCCTTGCTCTTTTCTTTGAAACCATCAAGCTGATCCATGTACACATCCTCATACAATTCACCATTCAGGAAGGCAGTTTTAACTTCCCTTTGGTGAAGCTCTAAGTCAAAACGAGCCACCAGTGCACCATCATAATACGAAAGGAGTTTTTAATGGAGACTAGGGAAAAGTCTCCTTATAATCAATGCCTTCTCTCTGATTATACTTTAGCAACAAGTATGGACTTGTACCTTTCTAACGAGAGCACACAGAAGACTCATATCACAGCCTGATAGCACAGACCTGCTTTGATACCACTAAATGTGACACCCTCTACACCGCATGTATTTATAAAGCATAAAAGAGCATAAAAAATTAATTAAAAAAAACATGCATATTCATTTATTGAAAATAATAAAGATCCATGGGTAGAAAGGTACCACATGAACAAGGTCTCAACAACGCGGAAATAAACAAGTTTATAAAAGAAAACATAACAATAAAACTACCCAACCCCGATGTCACTTACAGAGCTGGTATAACCAATCCAGAAAAATATCACGGATTAACAAACTACGACTAAACTGGGAAATCCTAACTAAGAGTTGCGGCTCCTCAGAGTCACTCCTTAACTGGTTGCTCTTCGTCCTCTGCATAAAAGATACATGCCAAAACAACAACAAAGAAATGGGGAGTAAGAAACATATATGAAACATAACGGCATGGAGATAGGAAGCAAGATGAGCATGCATCATATAAACATAGCATATAATAACATACAACATACATTTATAACATATTCATATCATCATGATAATTCAACCAATTTATGCTATGCGGTGCAACGCTACTCCACTACTCCATTATGCATGTGGATCCAATCTATCTCAGGAAGGCAACTTCGAAGTTACATATCCACATTGGCCAATAAGCACCAACGCCGGCAATTCACCAAACCATGAGTGAACCCCTTGGATAGTCGACGCACCGTACTCTAGGATGCGCCACCACGGGGGGCCACGATTCACCAAACCATGGGTGAATCACCGCGACCAATAAGCATCGAGGCTACTTTGGCCAATAAGCACCAAAGCATAACATGCGGTAACCAATTGGGTACCGGCTTAAAAAACTTATTATTCATGATAATCTTGTTAAGTCTTTTAATTAAATTATCTAACTTGTCCTTATTCGATTTGTGTTTTATTTCATCATTGGGGACAATTGGGGTGAAGCATCCCTTTATTCCTTTAATTAACGCTTGTTCTATTTGGGAGAGCACGGGCGTGCTTACCCCTAGCACGGACGTGCTGTCACTGGAGTGAAGCACGGGCATGCTTCCTGTTATGCACGGCCGTGCTTATGTAGCACGGCCAATTCAAATTTGAACTGGGAGTAGGGGCGTGCTCCCTTTTAAGCACGACCGTGCTTACTGGAGCGTGGCCGTACTGTCTGGGCATATTTGGTTAAGGCTCTTTAGCCAAAACTCCCTAAAACACTCATGAATCAATACTAGGGTCCTTGACTAAACTTTTTGGCATATACCTCACCTCTCAATACTAAATCCATGTTTTATGAAATAGTTTGGGGAATTAAACCATTAATTTCAAGCATTATTAACAAGCCCTATTTTAACCAATTAGAGTCTTATTAATATTAACAACGTTAAACTCCTCATGTGTTCGTCCATGGCATAAATCACCTCATACAATCAAACAACATTCATGGCATAACATCATCAACCAAGCAGTTTACTCATGACATAAATATTATCAATTAAGCACTTATTCATGGCATACATAATTATCAACATTCATGAGCAAACATACCAAATATCACTAAGCATACCTAAACTCATAGCAAGACAGCAAGTAAGCATTTAACAAATAATAGGTCCATGGGAACCCTTCATCTTACGGTACCCCCATTGCCTACATGTTCATACTATCCTTCTCCCCATACCTGGTATGAAGACTCCCAACAAAGACTACGTGGGCAGACAAAACACATTCCCTCGAGAGGCTCGACGAGTTCCTCAAGCCTTGGCCAAACAACAAAGATTAACCAATTAATCTCAATCCAAGGAAACAATGAAAAGAGATTAATAGAGGGACAAACTGTTACCATTTTAATTGGCACAGACAAGCTAATCTCTCCCATACATATCAAGAACTCCAAGAATTGGATGGGTTCAATAGAAGTAGGGGAAAGAGGTTGCAGCTGCATAGGGTTGCTAAAAGTTCTAATTTTGGGGTTATACTCGAAACCCTCACAAAAAGCCCTCTTTATATAGACCCTGACCCCGAGCACGGACGTGCACCCACTAAGAACGGTCGTGCTTAACTCGAGCATAGGGTCGTGCTCGTTTAAGCATGGTCATGCAGAAACTGCGTCAAATGTACGCATTTTCCGACACGGTCGTGCTCCCATTAAGCATGACCGTGCTTGTGACCCTGACAACCACAAGACACGCGCCTTAAGCAAGAGCGTGCTGATACATGAGCACGACCGTGCTCATGTATCAGGAAGGGATTTTCAACTTAAAAATCCTACTTAGCCCCTTTTTAACATTTCTAAGGCATATTCCTAATAATTATCAAACAAACAAGCATACATAAGTAGCATATAGAAGCGCTTAAGGACTTATGCGAAAAATGAGTTGTTACAATTCCACCTGTGACACCCTCTACCCCGCATACATATAAAAGCGATAAAAGATAAGATAAGTATAAAACAAAATGCATCATTTATTAATGTATCAAAAACAACGGGTAAAGGATACCACATTGTAACAAGTCTCAAACGCAGAAATAACATAAGTTTTAAAAACGATAACATAACAAGAAAACATAACCTAACCCTTGATGTCACATACAGAGCTGGTATAACCAAATCCAGAAATATCCTCGGATAAACAAACTGAACCAAACTAAACTCAAACATGAAACTGGAAATCCTAACTACGAGTCGCGACTCCTCAGAGTCACTCCTCAATTGACTGCTCACCATCCTCTACATAAAGATACATGTCACAAAACACAAAACATAGAAACAGGGAGTAAGAAACATATGTATGAATATAATGGCAAGGAAGTAGTTAGCAAGACGAGCATGTATCACAACAAACATGTTATCACGGCAACAACATACAACATAAACAATCATTCTCATCATACATAAATGTATGTTATGTGATAGCGTGAATCCGCAAATGTACGGCTTCGTCGTCAAGTAATAAAAAGATCGAACCCACAGAGACCGTGATCTTGAACAACATTTAATTATTAAATCAATTTAACTAACAAGGAAAGATTTGGTTTTTGAAATAAGAATCAAGTAACAAATCAAATATTAAAAATTGCAATCAAACAAAATCAACAAAAAATAGGAAAGTAAATCAATTTGGGATTTTTCAAATTAAAGAGGAATTTCCAGGAATTGGGTTACCAACAAGACTGCTTATGCTACTAAATTGACTACCCATCTTGTTAATTATCAAAATGCTTTGAAGGTGAATTTATCCTAATAAAGTTAATGTTCCCTCTCGAGATACAAGAACCGTGCTCAATTAAACCAACTCCTACTCTCGTGGTAATTGTCTTTAAATTGAACCCATTACGATTTGTGACAATTCAATGAACCCTCGAAGAACCGCTTTCTAACTCTCGTGATTTAAGTTCTACGTTCAATACCTATAGATCCAATACCTAAGTTCACTTCTCAATTCATCCTTAGAGTATCTATGACATGCAAATAAGTGCGCACCGAATTTACAAGTAATTCATGCAATATGAATTAAATCTAAAGCAAATTGAAATTAACAAAAAGTGAAAAACATCAATTCATCACATAAAACGAGTCTTGGGCATAACCCCAATTCCTAGAAATAAAACGACTACTCAAGCATTGCCATGGTCATAGCAATCTTGATTAACAAGAACATCAAAATCCAAAGAGAAGAGAAGAAATTGGAGAAGAAGAGAAATCCAAAATTAAGCCTAAGGTAGCAGCCAAGATCCCCTATTTTCGAGCCTAATTGCCCTATTTATAGCGTAGGTTAACTTGGGATTAAAGCAATTATAAATCAGATCAAAAACAGATCCCAAAATCCCAGATTTTACGCGTTATGGCCGAGACGGCTGTCAGGGCCAGGCCATGACAGCTTTTACTTTGTGAATTCTTGTGCTGATTGACTTGTCACGGCCATGATGGCTGTCACGGCCTGGCCGTGACAGCTTCTGAGTTTTACTTCCTTCCTTTTTTCTACATTCTACGCCATCATGGCCATGATGGCCATCACCCCCAGGCCGTGATGGCTTCTGCCTTGCTTATTTTTCATGTTTTTCAAATCACATCTTCAAGCAAAACTCCAAATCAATTGGACTTAAGCATTTTTGTCATTAATTCCTGCACACAAACACCACAAAACCACCTTACCCGTTCCCTAGGGAAAAACTAACAATTATCAAAATAAAAATGCCTAATCTACATGAAAATGCATGCAAAATGATGAAGAAATATGAGGTGAAATCACACTCATCAAACTACCCCAAGCTTAAGATTTTGCTTGTCCTCAAGCAATAACCAAGGCCAGACAAGATAAATAATTAGAGCATGGACAATGAACCAAGAACCCGAGTATCAAATCCAAGTAACAGGCATATCCAAATAAGTAACTAAGAGACAATCAATTTCAAGTCCAATTAGAAGCTTAGGTTCCCTAAATTCATGCTTCTCACTAATTCGGGCACTCTTCTCACCTCACTCAAGTGTTTAGGGACATATGACAATTCGCTCAATTTCCTCAAGGAAAGTACCCTACCATAAACTTGACTATTAACCAAAATCTCTACTTTATTAATGAAAACACATAACAATCAAGGGGTCTTTCATTTTGGTTTTAATGGGCCATGGGATTAATCGTTAGGTGAGAAAACCAAGAAACGGAAAATTCAAGAAGGCTAATGGAAAATATCAAACAATGCAAAGCACGACAACCTTCTACAATACCTTTTCAGGCTTTAAATTCACTTTTCCACCTTTCTTTCTTTTTTTTTCATTTTATTTCTCACTTTCTTTTTCTCATCCCCTTCTCCATTTTTTTTTTATTTTCATTTTTTAACTTTTTCATCAATTTGGAGAAGGGGAGATTTACAATTCAAGAGAAACATTTATTTATTTTTCTTTTTTTTCATCCCACAATTTTTCAAACTACCATTTTGCCCTTTTTCTAATACTTTAAAAGGTATCATACCATGTATCATTCATCAAAATCAGTCAAAGTACCAAGAAAAGCATTTTATTCTATTAGCCTCAAAATTGGGCAGCTAAGGGGTAGCATTTAATCAGTAAAAACTCAGAAGGCTAGAAAAATACCTAATGCCTCAATCATTTTCAAATATGTTTTCAAAAAATTTCTCTAAGTTTCAAAACGGTTTCAAATCAAGTTCTAGTGAATACAATCCAAGAGGAAGAAAACACTCAATCACAAGAAATGGGGTAAATTTGGTGAGTACCCCTTTTAGGCTCAAAAATCTCACATTTAGTAGTTTGAAATTAACGAGAAACACAGATTCAAGGAACCATATGCTAATTAACAACTACCAAAAGATCATCTCAAGCATTTTAATTTGTAGCCTATCACAAGAATACAAAAATTGGGTTCAAAAATTCACTGTCTCAATTCATTTGGCACAAAGTTCTTACAATATGATGCAATTTTAAAACAAGGGGCAATCTAGTGATGTGATCATGCAAAACTACACCTAAATGAATGCAACATGAAAAATGCAATATGCAAAATGCAAAATACCCCTACCCTAAGCTTAAAAACTTACATTGTCCGCAATGTAAACAATCAAGTCGGAGAGAGGAGAAAAATGGAACAACTCACTTTGGTGGTGGTGGTGGTGGGTGCTGGCTCAGAACGCCTCTGGAGCGCGTCATGGCCGTGAAGGCTATCACGGCCAGGTCGTGATCTTCACTGTCTTGCCTCTTCTCTTTTCATGTTTTTCCAACCTGCAAACACACTTGGCAAAACCATCATTTTGTGATCTTTCTCCTCTAAACTTCTCAATTTATTCAAAACAAACAAAAATAAAAAACAAAATAGCAAGGGAAAGAAAACTTGGGTTGCCTCCCAAGAAGCGCTTATTTACGGTTTTAAGCTTGACCATACTCCCTTCAATCAACCAGGATCAGCTGGGCCTGGAAGTGAAAGAGCACCTCTTTTCGAAGGAAGTCCTTCAAACAGCCGATATTGTTCATATGGCCACATGCGCTTTCGCTTTGCTCTTTTCACTTTGAGTCTCATGGCCTTACTTCCTCCCAGCGGAAGTTTTAACTCCACATGTTGAGCAACTACTGGTTCATTTTTATTTGGTGCATCATTTGTCATGCAAAGTTTGGGAGTTGCTTCCATGTTAAGCTCTTCCTTCACCTCCAGAGGCATTATCTCAATCCTACACACATGATTCTCAAAAGGAGGGTTGTTATATGAGTTAGTCAAATCAAAATCCACCATACCTTCCTCTACATTCAGAGAGAGATTACCATTTTTTACATCTATTATTGCTCCAGCTGTGGCCAAGAATGGCCTTCCAAGAATGATAGGGAATTTAGAATTCCCGTTCATATCCAACACCATGAAATCGGTAGGAATGAAAAATTTCCCTACCTTTATGGGGACAATCTCTAGTATGCCTAGAGGAGTTTTAGTTGAGCCATCCGAAAATTGTAAAGAGAACTTGGATGGTCTCAATTCCTTTATTCCTAACCTCTCAAAGATGGTAAGCGGCATCAAACTCGCACTAGCCCCTAAGTCACATAAGGCATGCTCTATTTTCACTTCTCCAATTGAGCAAACTATAGAGAAACTTCCTGGATCTTTTAGTTTAGGAGGCATATTAGTTTTTATCATTTCATCATGCTCCTCAATTAAGCTCTTAGTCTCTTTTTCTACTTGCTTTTTCTTGATTAGCCTTTGTGGAAAATGTATTGGGGGTTGGTAAGGTGGTGGAGGGACATACTTTGGTTCTATCTCTTCTTGTTCACTCATGTCCGCCTCACATTCCACATCCTTTTCCACTACCCCAAGCTTATCACCCCTCAAGTATATAGCATTACAGTGCTCATTGGGATTAACTTCAGGTTGTCCCGGAAATGTACCCTTAGTCCTAGAAGATGTACTAGCTTGTTGGGCAATCTGAGTTTCTAACATCTTATTATGGATGGCTAAGTTATCTACCTTAGATGTTAACTCCTTTATTGCCTCATTGACTGCCCTACCTTGTTGCCTAAACTCTTCATTTTGCTTTGTTTGAGTTTCAACAAAATTTTCCAAAAGAGACTTAAGTTTAGACTTTTGTACCTGAGGATACTCCGATGCGGGGTTCCTATTACCTTGGCCTTCTTGGAATTCGTGGTTCAACGTGTTGTTGTAGTTCCCGTAGGATAGATAATGGCTTTTCTTCCTTCCTTGGTTGTAAGAGTTTGGGGGAACAAAGTTTGGCAACTTCGGGTTCGTGTCATAAAAATTATGACATGAATTCACTTGTTCACCCGAAGCGCCTTTTGCAGGAGCACTACCATATGGGCACTCCATGAAGTCATGTCCCTGTATTCCACAAATCTCACAAGCAACATTAGTAGCACCTATTGAACTCACATTAGCTTTTTCAAGCTTATCAAAGCGCTTACTCAATGAATCAAATTTAGACAATATCAATTCCGTACCACCTACATCGAACTTACCTCCCGAAAGCTTTTTCGGGTTATTACCTCTTTCTGAACCCCATTGATGATAGTTGGTGGCTACACTTTCAATGATATTGAATGCTTCAGCCAGTGGTCTATTCATCAATGCTCCACCAGCTGCGGAGTCAAGTGACACCTTCGAAGAGTAATCCAATCCGTTGTAGAAGGTATGCACTAACAACCACTTCTCGAGCCCATGATGTGGGCAAGACTCTGGCAATCCCTTGTAACGATCCCATGCCTTAGATAAGTATTCTCCGTCCTTTTGGAAGAAGCCGATGATCTGAGTTCGTAGGTAAGCAGTCCTGGATGGTGGAAAGAATTTTTCCAAGAATGCCTGCTCCAGTTAGTCCCATGTTGACAAAGTATTAGCAGGCACTGACTTCAACCAAGCCCTTGCCCTTCCAGTCAGAGAGGAGGGGAATAAGCTCAAGCGAATAGCATCAACCGGGACACCTTGAATTCTTATTGCATTGGTGAATTCCAAGAATGTCTCCACATGATCAGTCGGGTCTTCCGAGGGTAATCCTCCAAACAGATGTTGCCTAATCATGCCAAATAACTGGGGTGGTATAGTGTAGTTCTCCGCCTCAATTTCTGGCCTAGCAATCCCAGTTTACAAACCCCTAGCATTTGGGGCTGCGTAGTCCTTAAGTGGTTTGGTATCCGGTTGATTGGCCATGAGTGGAATGGGGATCAACTTTTCTCTAGCTCTTTGTCTTTGTAGTCTTCTACGTCTATGGAAGGTCCTTTTGATCTCGGGATCAACTTCAATAAGAGATCCAAGACTTTGGGATCTTCGCATAAAAGAGAAAAATCACCTGCAAAGAGAGAAATACATCAAAAAAAAAGAAAAAAAGAAAAAAATATGGTTAGAAAAATCAATTTAAAAATTAAATTGGTATTCAAGAAAGCACAGTCCCCGGCAACGGCTCCAAAAACTTGATAGCGTGAATCCGTAAGTGTACGGCTTCGTCGTCAAGTAATAAAAAGATCGAACCCACAGAGACCGTGATCTTAAACAACATTTAATTATTAAATCAATTTAACTAAACAAGGAAAGATTTGGTTTTTGAAATAAGAATCAAGTAACAAATCAAATATTAAAATCGCAATCAAACAAAATCAAGAAAAAATAGGAAAGTAAATCAATTTGGGGTTTTTCAAATTAAAGAAGAATTTCCAGGAATTGGGTTACCAACAAGACTGCTTATGCTACTAAATTGACTATCCCTCTTGTTAATTATCAAAATGCTTTGAAGGTGAATTTATCCTAATAAAGTTAATGTTCCCTCTCGAGATACAAGAACCGTGCCCAATTAAACCAACTTCAACTCTCATGGTAATTGTATTTAAATTGAACCCATTACGATTTGTGACAATTCAATGAACCCTCGAAGAACCACTTCTAACTCTCGTGATTTAAGTTCTAAGTTCAATCCCTATAGATCCAATACCTAAGTTCACTTCTCAGTTCATCCTTAGAGTATCTATGACATGCAAATAAGTGCGCACCGAATTTACAAGTAATTCATGCAATATGAATTAAATCTAAAGCAAATTGAAATTAACAAAAAGGGAAAAACATCAATTCATCACATAAAATGAGTCTTGAGCATAGCCTCAATTCCTAGAAATAAAACGACTACTCAAGCATTGCCATGGTCATAGCAATCTTGATTAACAAGAACATCAAAATCCAAAGAGAAGAGAAGAAATTGGAGAAGAAGAGAAATCCCAAATTAAGCCTAAGGTAGCAGCCAAGATCCCCTATTTTCGAGCCTAATTGCCCTATTTATAGTGTAAATTAACTTGGGATTAAAGCAATTACAAATCAGATCAAAAACAGATCCCAAAATCCCAGATTTTACGCATCACGACCGAGACGGCTGTCAGGGCCAGGCCATGACAGCTTCTGCTTTGTGAATTCTTGTGCTGATTGGCCTGTCACGGCCTGGCCATGACTGCTTCTGAGTTTTGCTTCCTTCCTTTTTTCTTCATTCTACGCCATCATGGCCATGATGGCCATCACCAGGCCGTGATGGCTTCTGCCTTGCTTATTTTTCATGCTTTTCAAGTCCCATCTTCAAGCAAAACTCCAGATCAACTGGACTTAAGCATTTTCATCTGCAATTCCTGCACACAAACACCACAAAACCACCTTACCCGTTCCAAAGGGAAAAACTTACAATTATCAAAATAAAAATGCCTAATCTACATGAAAATGCATGCAAAATGATGAACAAATATGAGGTGAAATCATCCTCATCATTATGTGATGCAGTACTACTCCACTGCTCCCTTATGCGCTTGGATCCATTCTACTTCAGGAAGTCAACCTCGGAGTTACATATCCACATTGGCCAATAAGCACCAACGCCGGGACAATCCACCTTACCTTGGGTGGACCCCTTGGATAGCTGACGGACCTTACTCTCGGATACGCCACCGCGGGGGCGCACTCGGATGAATCACCGCGGACGGCCAGATCGCCTTACTCTCGGACGGCCTCCCCTATGTTGAACATCCCCCCACTAACATCTCCAATGCGTGAATGCATGATCAACACAACACACGAACACAACCACCACCTCCGCTTGGGCCACTAGGCTACCCAAGTTTTATCACCATCAACATCTCAACCACTTGGCTATCGAGGATTATCGTTATCGTTTCAATCTTTTAAACACTCTGGCCGTTCTGCACCAGAAATTACCACCTCGACCCCTTGGCCACTAGGCTATAAAGGTACATTATCATCTTTAGTTAACACTCTGGCCATTAAGCACCAGAGATTACCACCTTGACCATTATGCATCAAGGGCCCCTTGGCCCCTCGGCTACCAAGGTACAGCATCTTACCACTTGTCTTTTGTCTTCATGTTCGTCTGGTATCTTATTAGCTTTTTAAGACGTTTGGGGTGAAACACCCCTATTTCAGCTCTGTTTTCTGTTCTGGGTCCGTGCTTCCCCTTCAGCACGAGTGTGCTGGTCACTTTAGTCAAGCACGGTCGTGCTGACTATTAAGCACGGCCGTGCTTATCCAGCACGACCTTTTTGAATTTGAAAGTGGAGCACGGGCGTGCTCCTTATTAAGCATGACTGTGCTACCTGGATCATGGCCGTACAGGTCTAGGCATAAGGGGTCAGAACCACTTTTCCAACCTCTTGGGGTAATTCATGGATTAAACCTATTGTCTTTTACTAAGTCATTAAACATTATCATTACTTTTGACTTAATCTTCATGTCTTATAATTAGGGGAAATTAGTCATTTAATCTCAGTTTCATATTAATTGTCCCTAGACACTCATAGATCAATCCCTAGGGTCTTTGACTAAACCTTTTGGCATAATCCTTGCCTCTCATTACTATCATTCAGTTTTATGAACAAAAGGGGAAAAACCTCTCTTAACATCATTAACAGTTTTAACGTTTTATCTTAAACGCGTTCACAACGAACAACCAACAACCAACACATCATAAATTCATCATGTTCATCAAAATGACATATGAAGCACGTTAACATCATCATCATGATAACCAGTTTAAACATGCCAAACATAAACACTTAAACTTCACGATATCAAACAAGCATATATAAACATGTTATTAAACAGATAAGCATATAGACATTTAACCAAACATCAGGGTCATGGGTAACCCTTCGTCTTACACTACACCCAAGCCTATATACTCATACCGTTCCTTTTCCCCATACCTGGTATGAAGATTTCCCTTTAAACTGACGAAGACTCTAAACCGGTTCCCTCGAATGGCTCGATGAACGTCCCATGCCTTGGCTAACACAAAGAGGTTAACCAACTAATTCTCAATTCATGAAAGAAAAAGGAATTAAGAAGAGGGAAGAACTATTACCTTTAGATTGGCACTTAATGCAGGATCTTACTCTCCCAAACACGAACAAAACACCAAGAAACGATTGGGTTCGAAGTGGAAGGAAGGGAGAGGCTGCCGTCACACTTAGGGTTGCCTAAAGTGCCAAATTGAGGGTTTAACTCGTAACCCTCGCTGTCTGATGCATATTTATAAACTCTGACACGAGCACGACCGTGCTCCCCCCTATGCACAGTCGTGCTTAACTTAAGCAAGGGGTCGTGCTTAAGTTAGCACGGTTAGACAAAAAGACCGCCAATGAGTGCGTTAATCACGGCGGTGCTCTCCACTAAGCACGGCCGTGCTTGCGGCCCATGTTGGTTGTAGCAACCATAACCCAAGAGGGGGGTGAATTGGATTTATAAAATTTTCTAATTTAATTTATAAAAAAAGGTTTTCACAATATAAAATATTAAATCACACAATAAACAATAGACAAAGTATGAATAGATTGACAATAATATGAATTAAACAATGAAGAGATAGAGAAGAGGATACTTTCACACAGATTTTATCTTGGTACAGCCACCAACCACTTGTGACCTACGTCCAGTCCGCACTCCACCTGTGGGATTTTCTTCCATTAACAAACAAGCTTATAAATTGGTGCTTGCAACCTTTGTACAAAACAGAGCACTCTAACTACGCCTCCTGGGATACCTCACCCACCACCTGTAAAAGCCTCAACGACCTCTAGCACTCTCCCTCGCGTCTCCGGGATACCTCACCCATGCTTTTGAGCCTAGAGTTGTACACCAAAGGGATGCCCCACCCTTTACAACAGAATGATACCTCACCTTATAATCAGAGGGATACCTCACCTTCAACCTAGGGATACCACACCCTGTTTCTGAATTGACACAAGAAGTAGAAGAAATTGAAGCACTCTAGATAGTGCAGATGATACAAATTGAAGTACTATGTGTATGATGATAATAACACAATTTGGCTCAAATAATTTCAGAGAATATGAACAATTTTTATGGTGCTTGTTCTTTACTTTCGTGTAACAAAAACCTCATTCTTATAATGATAGAGAATCAAATGAGAACGTTAGAAGTTATATAGGGAAAGAGCTAATAATTATGAACTTACCGTTATTAAATTTAAAATTATATTCGTTAACAAATGAATTAAGAAAATATTCAATCCACTGAAATAGAAGTTCAATCAATTTATATATTGAACTAGAGTAATCAATTCAAAACCCCACAACCCATTTGAGCACGTGTATGAAGTTATATGACCAATTGCCATCTATAATCTTTCAAAATCAGTGTGTTGTGTGCCTTGCCTAATTGAGATGATATTTCGATCATATTGATTTAAAAGACATTTCCTTATATATGTTGATTAAATGCTTTACTTGATTGAAAATAAATCTCAAATGGTTGTTTCACGAGTGCATTTATTGGCAGGCAGTTTGAAATCATTATCAATTTATATATGCCAATCAAATATATATAAGTAAAATATATCAAAGTATATCAATTTGAAATCTGAGACAATTTTCAATATATCAAACGATTAAAGCTTGTCTTGACCAGTGGAAGCTAATTGAAATTGAAAACTGATTTTTAATATTTTATTTATATTAAGTCTGATTTCTTTTTTTCTTTTTTTTTTTCTTTTGAAATCAGTTTGAAGAACACTTTGCTAGTCAAATGCTTGATTAAAAACTTGTACTAAAAAATTTAGTAAAGTGTAGTATTTTGGTTAAATTGATTAGATGAGCCAAAACAAGTTATAGTCATCATACCCTTACAAGACATACACTTTGATACTCCTAGCTTCTATGTGCGTTGCTTTATTAGTCTTTGAGTATCTGCATGCTTGAAAATAATATTTTCTTTTTATCATGCATGCTTATGGTTAGTGTTTGTCAACCATCAAAACATAATCAAATATATACTTACAGCCCAAACAGCCACAAAGCACGCGCCTTAAGCACGGGCTTGCTGATACATGAGCACGGTCGTGCTCATGCATCAGGAAGGGATTTTCAACTTAAAATCCCACTTAGCCCTTTCTAAACATTCATAAGCAAACAAAGCATACACTTAAGCACTTATAACGAAAAACAGGGTGTTACACCACCCTCTTATAAAAATTTAGTCTTCGAAATTTCTACTCACCTCGATTGAAAAGGTGCGGATACGCTTCCATCATCTTGCCTCTTAGCTGCTTCACCCTCCGATCCTCAACTTGAAGGGGTAGTACCTCAAAAGTCAAGTGCTCTTTCAACTGAATTGTGTCGGGTACTATCACATGGCTAGGATCATGAATGTATTTTCGAAGTTAGGACACATGAAAGACATTGTGAAGGTTGGACAAGAAAGGTGGTAAGGCTATTTGGTAGGCAACTTCGCCAACTCTTTTCAGAATTTGGTAAGGGCCAATGAATCTAGGAGTAAGTTTCCTCGCTTTCATCACTCTACTGACCCCAGTTGTTGGAGTAACTTGCAAGAACACATGATCACCTTCGTGGAATTCGAGCGCCTTCCTTCTTTTGTCATGGTAGCTCTTTTCCCTACTCTATGCCACTTTTATCTTTTCCTGAATCATCCTCATTTTTTCTATGGTTTTTTGCACTATTTCTGGTCCTAGCATCATATTCTCACCAGGTTCATTCCAACACAAGAGTGTCCTACATCTCCTCCCAAAAAGAGCTTCATAAGGTGTCATCCCAATACTGAAATGGAAGCTATTGTTGTCGGTGAACTCTATCAAGGGCAAAAACTTATCCCAACTACCTGACTATTCTAGCACACAAGCTCTAAGCAAGTCCTCTAAGGACTGGATGGTTCTCTCAGACTGACCATCAGTCTGTGGGTGATAAGCTGAACTCAGTCCAAGTTTGGTTCCTAAAGCCTCATGTAAGCTATTCCAAAACCTAGAGGTAAATCTAGGGTCTCTATCTTACACTATGCTAGAGGGTACACCATGTAGCCTAACTATCTCTTTGACGTACAACCTGGTCAACTTCTTTAAGGGATATTCCATATTCATAGGGATGAAATGGGCAGACTTAGTCAATCTATCCATAATAACCCATATAGCATCACAACCAGATGGAGTCCTAGGGAGTCCAGACACAAAATCCATAGAGATACTATCGCATTTCCATTCTGGGATACCCAAAGGTTGCAACTTTCCCAAAGGCTTTTGATGTTCTATCTTAGCCTTTTGGCACACTAAGCACGCATAGACAAACTCAGCCACATCATTTTTCATCCTAGGCCACCAAAACATACGCTTAAGGTCCTGGTACATCTTAGTGGCACCTGGGTGCACACTCAAATCACTCCTATGTCATTCCTCAATGATCAGCTTCCTAAGCTCTAGAACATCAGGTATACAAACTCTATCCTGAAACCTCAAGACTCCATCACTTCCTTCCTTAAAACTACGGTCTCTACCCTGAGCAAGCAGCTCTCTCTGGTCTAAGAGATACTTATCTATCTTCTGGCATTCTCTAATCTGATCCATCAAACTATTGGTGATCTTCAAGGTTCCAAGCCTAATGCTCTTAGGGGTAACTTCCCAGGCTAAACTCAAATCTCTAAACTCCTCAATCAAATCCATCTCCATAACCATCAAAGCATAAACGTGCAAGGTTTTCCTTCTCAAAGCATCTGCCACCACATTGGCCTTTCCTGGGTGGTAGGTTAACTCAAAATCATAGTCCTTAAGAAACTCCATCCACCTATGTTGCCTCATATTCAACTCCTTCTGGTCAAAAAGATACTTCAAACTCTTATGATCACTAAAGACCTCAAACCTCGCTCCATAAAGGTAATGCCTCCAGATCTTTAAGGCAAACATTATGGTTCCTTATTCCAAATCATGGGTAGGGTAGTTCTTCTCATAGGTTTTCAACTGTCTAGAAGCATAAGCTACTACCTTGCCATTCTGCATCAACACAACACCTAAACCTTGCTTAGAAGCATCGCAGTATACTACGAAAGGTTCACTAGGATCTGGCAAAACTAACATTGGTGCTAATGTCAACCTATCCTTTAAGGTTTGGAAACTTTCCTCACACTTAGAGTCCCACACAAAAAGCTGTCATTTCTTTGTAAGACGGGTCAAAGGCAAAGCTATCTTAGAGAAACCTTCTATGAACCTCCTATAGTACCCTGCTAAACCCAAGAAACTCCTAATCTCGGTTACTAACTTTGGTGCTTCCCACTGGAGCACAGTCTCTACCTTAGCTGGGTCCACGACTATCCCACCTTTAGAGATGACATGTCCTAAGAAACTCACCTCTTCTAGCCAAAACTCACATTTAGACAACTTAGCATACACCTACTTCTCCTTAAGGGTCTGCAAGACAACCCTCAAGTGTTCCTCATGTTCCTCCTTGGTCTTGGAGTACACTAAGATGTCATCTATGAAAACCACCACAAACTTATCCAAGTAAGGGTGAAAGGTCTTGTTCATATAATCCATGAACACAGCAGGAGCATTAGTCACACCAAAGGGCATAACCAAATACTCATAGTGACTATAACGCGTTCTAAACGCTGTCTTCGGGATGTCCTCAGACTTAACCCGAATCTGATGGTATCCTGACCTCAAATCTATCTTAGAAAAGACACAAGCTCCTATCAACTGGTCCATAAGGTCATCAATCCTAGGGAGAGGATACCTATTCTTAATGGTCACTTTGTTGAGCTGCTGATAGTCGACACACAACCTCATGCTGCCATATTTCTTCTTCACCAACAAAACTAGCGCTCCCCATTAGGACATGCTAGGCCTAATGAACTGTTTTTGAATTAGGTCCTCTATCTGTTTCTTCAACTTAGCTAGCTCTAGAGGAGAGATCCTATAAGGTGCTATGGAGATAGGCCCAGTTCCATGCACTAAGTCTATGGTAAGCTCCACATCTCTTTCAGGGTGCAAGTTATAAAAATCCCCCGGGAACACTTCAGGAAACTCTCGCACAATAGGCACACTTCCAACATCAGGAGGCTCTCTACTTCCAGGGAAGATAGCATCATGTAAACTTGGGCCTCTACTTTCATAGAAGCCTTAACTTGGTTGGCAAAGAGAAATCTAGGATCCTTAGACTCCACTGGAGTTCCAAAAACCAATGTTTTATCAAAGCAATTCAAAAGGGCGTGGTTGGAAGATAACCAGTCCATGCCAAGAATAGGTCAAGTTGTTTTAAAGGTAAGCACACAAGATCAACAGTAAAGTTCCTACCATCAATGGTAATGAGACAATTCTTGCATGCATGTGAAGTGAAAACAGTCTTATTTGTAGGTGTGGCTAGGGGTGTTCAGATCCAAACTGATCCAAAAAAAACCGCTAAACCGATCCAAAATAAATGAAAACCGATGTGAACCTAATTTAATTGGATTTTTTTGGATTGATTTTTTAGAGAACCGATTGGTTCGGTTCGGTTTTCGGTTTTATCTTCAGGAACCTTAACCGAACCGAACCGAACCGATGACTAATGTTGTTATATGCGTTTTGCTCTTGTCCCTGTGCCGTTTTGATCGTGAAGACTTCTTATTTTAGTTTATGACTCACTCAGCCATTTTATTTGGTCAATTCCCTGACCTTAGTCCCTACCCTAACCCTAACGACTCTCCCCCCTCTGGCCACCACCATCATTTCCTTGCTCGCCGCCTCCTTGTGTTTACCTGATTGCCGCCTCATTGTGTTCGTCTCCCTGCTCGTCGCCTTGAGTCGGTCTATGTTCGTCTCCTTATTTCTGAGCATTATCGCCGCCACCTCGAGCTCCATCCCTGGCCGCCGCCATCTTTCGCGCCGTCTCTGGTTGCCGCCTCCTCCCATCACCTTCTCCCTGGCATCTCCCTTCCTCAAGTCTCACAGCTCGTGCCTCGCATCTAAGCATCTTGCGCCTCGCATCTGAGCATCTCGCGCCGACCGCCGATCCTCGCCGCCATCGGAGCCCTCCTCGCCTCCTACGGTGAAGGCTTCCTCTGTTATACTATGCTTCATATTTAATTTTTTTCTACTTTGCTTTCTCTGTTCATGATTTGTCTTCTACTTTGCTCTGATTTGTGATTCATTTTGATGCTGTCATTCATTGATTTGGGTTGGGTATTCTACTATTCTATTTTGTTGTTGCTGATGTGGGTATTCCCTGACTTGTTTCATCTGATTTGCGTCTGG
The DNA here is from genome assembly GCA_035048595.1 of Echinosophora koreensis. Taxonomy (NCBI): domain Eukaryota; kingdom Viridiplantae; phylum Streptophyta; class Magnoliopsida; order Fabales; family Fabaceae; genus Echinosophora; species Echinosophora koreensis. The sequence continues at coordinate 608,819 of JAPCYP010000095.1, forward strand.
TATTTGAGGGGTGAAGGAGGTTGGAGGGATTCATTGATTTGTTTCATCACTATTCTACTTTGTTGTTGCTGACGTGGGAATTCCTCTGTTCACTGATTTGTTTCATCACTCATTTTACTGGTTTTTCCTTATGTGTTAATGCTGAATTGCCACTTTACCATATGCTGAATTGCCACTTTGAGACTTTGGAACTTTGTAATTTTAGGCACTATTTTTTTTTTCCTTGTTGGTTCAGGTTGTAGCCTACTAACTTAATAGGTGGATTAAGTGTATGCAAAGGTTACTTTTTTTTATCAGTAGTGGGTATCAGGTTATTTGTTAGATTACATGAAACTTTTTATTTGATGCGTGGTTAAAAACGAACAAACCGAACCGATCCAAACCGCACTTAATTGGATCGGATCGGATAGCATATTTTTTTAGAAGCCATCTAAACCGAACCGAACCGCATGCACTTTTTAACTTCGGATCGGATGACATTTTCCCTCAAAACCGATCCAAAACGAACCGCGAACACCCTAGGTGTGGCAACAATTAAATCACAGTTAAGAAGGGTAACAGGTAATTTAAGGTTCTTGACACAATCATGTGAAATAAACGAGTGAGTCGCACCCGAATCATACAAAACAGCTAAAGAAGTTCAATCAATTAAGCACATAACTTGGACATACCTTGGATCAAGTTCTTGGACTCTGAGGCCTTAGCTCCACTAAGAGTAAAGACTCTCCCAGTGGTCTTCAGTCGATTAGCTTGAGACTGCTGATTCTTGCTAGCACACGGAGGTTCTGACTTTGTTCATCCATACTCTCGGCTAATGTGGCCAGGCTTGCCACACTTGAAGCAGATGATGTCGGTCTCCTTGCACTGAGTGGTGAAATGATCCTATGCCCCACACTTGCCGCATCTGATGGGCCTAGGAGCAGAAGAATTCCAACTCCTGGACCTGTCTGTAGAGAACTGTGGCTTCTTGCCACTCTGCTTGAAATCCCGGCCGACTGGAGCGAAGCGCTGCTTTTCCTTATCCTTCTGATCTGTCTTCCTGCTGCCCTGGGTATCTGAACTCTTGTAACTTGCCACTCTGGATTTGTAGGCATCTTCAAAGATCCTACACTGGTTCACCAGAACCGGGAAGACATGGATCTCCTGATAGTTGATAGCCTACTTGATCTCTGGGCGAAGACCATATTCAAACTTTACACACTTGGATTGAACATCAGTCACAAGCTGATACAGTGTGTAATACCTAGCAAGCTCCTTGAACTTCGTAGCATACTCTCCCATAGACATGTTCCCTTGCTTCAGAGCCAAGAACTCCATCTCCTTCTTGTCGCGGATGTCTACTGGAAAATACATCTCCAAGAACTTGTCCCTGAAGGCATTCCAAGTGACCGCCGTACCCTCAGCTTACAAATGTTGGCGACAGTTTTCCCACCAATGCTCAGCCTCCTCAGTCAACATGAAAGTCCCAAAGATGACCTTCTGCATGTCATTGCACATCATAGCTCGAAAGATCTTCTCAATCTCCCTCATCAACAACAGAGCACATTCGGGGTCATAAGCTCCCTTAAAAGATGGCGGGTTGTTCCATTGGAACTTATCGAGACCTTGAAACTTAGTCCTCCATTGTTGTTGTTCTGATTCTGCCTTATCGCATTGGCAAGGAGGGCTAAAGTGTCAGCGATAGCCTGATCGTTTCTGTCTCTTCCTGCCATATGTTCCTGTAAATGTCCAAGACAACTATTAAATACAGAGAACTTAATCAGGAAAAGCTACAGACTCCTAATTATTAAGCATCATTGCTTATAACAAGTATAGACAATTCAAACAAGAGCACACAGAAGACTCATAACAGACTCATACCACGACCTGATAAGACAGACCTGCTCTAATACCACTAAATGTGACACCCTCTACCCCGCATGTATTTATAAAGCATAAAAGAGCATAAAAAATTAATAAAAATAAAAACATGCATATTCATTTATTGAAAATAATAAAGATCCATGGGTAGAAAGGTACCACATGAACAAGGTCTCAACAATGCGGAAATAAACAAGTTTATAAAAGAAAACATAACAATAAAACAACCTAACCTCGTTGTCACATACAGAACTGGTATAACCAATCCGGAAAAATATCACGGATAAACAAACTATAACTAAAACCGAAACTGGGAAGTCCTAACTAAGAGTTGCGACTCCTCAGAGTCACTCCTCAACTGGTTGCTCTCCGTCCTCTGCATAAAAGATACATGCCAAAACAACAACAGAGAAACAGGGAGTAAGAAACATATATGAAACATAACGGCATGGAGATAGGAAGCAAGATGAGCATGCATTATATAAACATAGCATATAATAACATACAACATACATTTATAACATATTCATATCATCATGATAATTCAACCAATTTATGCTATGCGGTGCAACGCTAATCCACTATTCCATTATGCATGTGGATCCAATCTATCTCAGGAAGGCAACTTCGGAGTTATATATCCGCATTGGCCAATAAGTACCAACGCCGGCAGTTCACCAAACCATGGGTGAACCCCTTGGATAGCCGACGCACCATACTCTAGGATGCGCCACCACGGGGGGCCACAATTCACCAAACCATGGGCTAATCACCACGGACGGCCAAATCGTTGTACTCTAGGATGACCCCCCCTATGTTGAACTTCCCCCACTAACAACTCCAACGCGAGAACTGACACGAGTCCACATGCTCCTGAGAAAAGTTACCCGGACAAAACTCACTGTCATGATCACCATTGCAAAAGTCACAACCCAGAGGCAATCCTTCTCGCACTGCATTCACCTTCATCTTTCTAGTAAGTGCCTCGTTCTGCTTCTTCAAAAGTGTGTTTTGCTCAAGAATGGCTTCAATTGATGTTGCACTAAGTCCAGAAGAATTTTGAAGAAGTGCACTAGTAGGTTGACTCATATTACAGTTGTACTCATTCCTTGACATCTTCTCCAATAAAGTCAATGCATCTTCCACTGACTTGCAAGAGAATGATCCGCCAACTGCAGCATCACAATTCATCTGATTACGACCTCTCAAACCGTTGAAGAAGTACTGAACCTTTGATACCAAGTCAAAGAATGAAGATGGACATCTCCTCAAAAGCACATTATACCTCTCCCAAGCTTCATTATAAGTCTCATCATCATGTTGATTGAAAGAAGTAGCGGCTATTTTCAATTGTGCCGCTTTCTGAGGAGGAAAGAATCTTGTGAGGAATTTCTTAGCCATGTCCTCCCAAGTAGTGATACTTCTGCGATCCAAATTCAAATCTAACTAATCGCTTGCTCTATGCCGGAGAGAAAAAGGGAATAGTCACAAGCAAAAGGCATCGTCTTAAACTCCAGCACACTTTGTAACGTCGCATACCTCCAAAAAGTGAGCGATATGCCTGTGAGGATCTTGGTGCGCACTCCCATTAAATTGATTTTCTTGCACCAGATTAAGAACCGATGTCTTGATCTCAAATGAATTTACCGTGATGGGAGGCCTCATAATAGTAGAAGTACAATCCTCCAAGTTAGGAAGAGTGTACTCATAGGGAGGCTTGTAAGCAGGTTCTTCTTCTTCTGCCATCCCTTCAAGATTGATGGGCTGGATTGCTTCAAGTCTCCTTTGCTCCCTTAGTTGCTTCCTCAACCTTCTCTCAGTCCTACAAATCTCAGGGTCGTATAGCAAGTCTTCCGGTGGAATGGTACCTCGCATACAACAAAAACACGGCAAGACCAAGTGAGATCAAAGAAGTTTAAAGAGAAAAAATATGCAGAAAATTAAAAGAAAAATTGCTTGTTCAAAAAGAAATAATTTCCTAAAATTAAGGAAAAATTGGTTGTGCCAATCCCCGGCAATGGCGCCAAAAACTTGATGTGACTCTGGCAAGTGTACCGGGTCGATGCAAGTAATAAAACATGGCAAGTAATTACCGAGGTCGAACTCAGGGATTGGAAGACGAATTATACCAAAATTCAAAGGAATTCAAACCAATTTGACTAAGTCAACAAGAGCAGTTGGTTGGGAAGAAATAGAATTATCCAATAACAAATCAATGATTAACTAACAATTATCTAAAAACTAACAGATAACAACGAGATTCAAATTAAGGCTAAGGCTCTAAGGTCACGAATCCACCTACCCAATCATACATGTTACCCAAGTGATTATTCTCTTATCCCTATGTTCAATTTCTTTGCCAACCAGGACTCCTCAACTATCCTAATGTCTCTCTCGAACACGAAAGGAAATACCTAATCATGCAAATTGCCTATCTCTCGATCCAACAACCCACAGTTAGATTCATTAAGTTCTTGGCTCCGTATCGCGATTGCACCGATCTCCTACTCTATCCCTAGCCGTACTCAATCGGTGTTCCTAACCCAAGTCCTAAGCATGAATCTCCTCTTGGTCTCAACGCACTAGACTAGTTAACCATGGGCACTTTTGATTAACGTAAACAAAACAGAGTTAAGAAACAAGAATTGAGATGAGGAAATAAGAAAACATCACATTGAAATAATTATGCTGTCAAGAGCGACTTCATCGTTCCTTTAGAAAGAGGACTAGTTCCTCATGGAAATAGTAACGACCAAACAGATGAAAGAATTCATTCTAAACAAAGGAAAACTAAACAAAAATAGTGTCAAAACTCATAGAGACGCAGCTCCAAAAAAGAAAGAGAGTATATATCTCAAAATTGGATCCCAAATCCTATTCCAAAACAAACTTATCAACTTCTGATTCTGCGTGCGCTCGCGAGGAGAGCCCTTAATTTTGGCTCCATCCTGAGTTTGAATCCTCGCGAGGCGAGCCAGAAAGGTCTTCAGAATCCTGTGTCTGGCTCGCGAGGCGAGCACTGCCTCGTGAGGCGAGGCTGAATGGGAGCCTTTTCCTGCTCAGTCTGCTTCTCTGCTTGCCTCGCAGGGCGAATTTCCCTTTTTGCCTCAAATCTTGTTTCCTTCAAGTTTTCTTGCTTCCTTGAGCTTCACTTTTAACCTGAAAAATAAAAGTAGCATTAAAATGCTTTATTGACTCAAAATTAACCAAAAAATCCTAAAAATCAACTAAGAGACTCAAAATGTTGCTTAGGGACAAGAGAAGCCAATTTTGGGTAATTAACAAGGTTAAATCGCTCAAATGGTATAAAAACCTTAGCTTTTTTATCTATAAAACTAGATCAGGCGGAGGCTTATCATGAAAGCATAAGCACAACAACAAACAAACGGGTATCCACCACCTTCGCTTGGGCCAATAAGCACCCAAGTTTTATCACCATCAACACCTTGACCCATAAGAGTCAAGGTACCCTTGGCAAATAAGCACCAAGGTTCAACTTTAACAACACCTCGACCAATAAGCATCGAGGCTACTTTGGCCAATAAGCACCAAAGCATAACGTGCAGTAACCAATTGGGTACCGGCTTAACTAACTTATTATTCATGATAATCTTGTTAAGTATTTTAATTAAAATATCTAACTTGTTTTTATTCGATTGGTGTTTTATTTCATCATTGGGGATAAATGGGGTGAAGCACCCTTTTATTCCTTTAATTCATGTCTATTCTGTTTCGGGGAGCACGGGCGTGAGTACCCCCAACACGGGCGTGCTGTCACTGGAGTGAAGCATGGGCGTGCTTCCTGTGACACCCTCTACCCCGCATGTATTTATAAAACATAACTTGAAAGAAAATATAAAATAAATAAACACATGCATATTATTTCATAATAATAAAATCAAGTAAAAGGTACCACATTATCCAAAAGAAAACTTCTCAACGCGGAAAGAAAATAAAACATAGTTTTAAAAAGATAAAACATAACCATAAAAGCAAACCCAACCCCAATGTCACAATATCAAAATCCGATAAAATAACTCGGATAAACAAACTAAAACTGAAACAAATCCTAAACTAAGGGTAAGCAACTTCCTCGGAGTCACTCCTCAACAAGTTGATCACTGTCATCTACATAAAAGATACATGCCAACAAGAAACATAAGAACGGGGAGTAAGAACCATATATATAAACATAACGGCAACATGATAGTTGGCAAGATGATAATACAACAAGGCAAACATAACATACATCATCATACCATACATTACAAAGCATATCACATATATCAATTAAATAATGCTATGTGACTCACTACTCGAAATGCATGTGGATCCATCTATACCGGGAATACGACTTTGGAGTTACATATTCATATTGGCCATTAAACACTAACGCCGACAGTCCACCAAACCAGGGGTGAACCCCTTTTCCCTTTATTTGTCCCACATATGATGTCACAAAAGATACTTGAAAACACCGAAGTAACTATTCTAGGGTACTTAGTTTCCTTTGTCCTAATTTAATTTTACATGTCAACAATAAAGTTAACATCATTAAAATTAAATACAAACACAAATGAAAAAGTCAAATTTATAAATTTTAAAGATTAAAATGATGAAATGTATCTCTAAAAAAATCAAGTTAATAAATAATATATCTGTCAAGAATCAAAGTTTTACTACAATATGTTAGAAAAAAATGTGAATTTGTAACTATATAAAATCTCATGCCCCCTCAACACTTTTCTTTCTAAATTCGATATATGCTGTTAGAAAAATGAAGACTTGGACCAATTGATCAATTTCTGGGCATGTGCTGATTATAGGTGTTACTTCTTACTTGTTGTTCCTGCCAAAATTCGCATTACCAGAATCTAGCCGGAACAGGTATAACCAAGAATGAATACTAAGGTTGTTTTAGAGTATAGCTTGACAGAATGTGATATTCTGGTGCTACGTATCTAGGAAGGGAATCAAAGCTAACATAGTTCTCTATTCCATCTTAGGTATCTTCCCCCTTTGGGGTTGTCTTCTATTTATAACGGTGTTTGTGACTTACTCATAAGGCACTTATTTGATAAGGCCTATCTCTTATATTGAGATAAGATTGTTAACTAGGTATAGATAAGTGGTATCTTATATATTATAATGATATTGATCATTATCTGTTTATATTAATCTTTGGTTAAATCAGTTATATTGGTTAAAGATATTTATCTTGATCCATAAGTTATATGTGCTAATCTATTAATAAGCTTGGCGGTCGATCTTAAGATCTCGGCTGGTACACTTGTTGATAAGACTTAAGATACAATTCCCTTGGTACATTAGGTACAGTTCATCAATGAAAATATAATATATGCACTAGTGCAGGAAGAGATTTTTACGTCAGTTAAAATTCTTTTTTAACTTCTGAAAAATGCCTGACGTTATCCGAGCAGATGTAAAAAGTGTAACTTTTAACGTCAGTTATTTAAATAACTAACGTAAAAAGTACACTTTTTACGTCAGTTATTTAATTTAACTGACGTTAAATACACTGATTATAACGTCACTTGTCTAAGACAACTGACGTTATAAATAATAATTTTTTTTTTTAAAAATTACTTTTAACGTCACTTGTTTTAAATAACTGACGTTAATTTTGTTTTTTGTTTTTAAATTTCTGTTACAATTTATCCATTCCCCCAGCATATCCCTGCATTCAGTAAACACAGTCCAGAATATACAGAATAGGCACATTACAGAATTTGCACATACACTCAAATTTAGCAAAAAAGAGCCTCATTAAAACCTTATGATGCAAAACCTTCCTTATGGATAAAAACATCATTAAGGAAAAAGAATACTCTTAAATTTTATTAAAAAAAGAAAATAAATACAAAGAACCAATGGGGGGACAAAAAACCAAAACCCATTGATAGAAAAAACATAACTAAAAGTTTCTAAGTATTTTAAATGTAAATACACACATCAACTATATATAAGTTTCTAATTATTAACACTACACATCTTGTTTCAAAAAAAAAAAAAAAAACCTACACATCTTCTAAGTACTCAGGAGGTATTTTTGCTATTCCTTTTTCTTTAGCATACTTAAAGAAAAGTTTTTCAAAGCGCATCCTCAAGTCTCTAAAGTCTCATTTTTTAAGAGGAGATTGGTTGCTAAAAGCCTGCACACGTTCAAATAATTAACAATAACATTAATGCAAGGAAAAGGAAAACTAAAATATATAATTAAATAAGTTGTTTAAGTATTACCTTCTTCCATCCCTCTGTAATAGATACAGAGACTATGTTCAGCATATGACGCATCACATAATAGCCACACGACCAACCGTCTGGCTGCTTACGAGACTACAAAAGAAATGAAATTCAATGTCAGTTAAATAAACATATATATTTGGAATTAGTAATTAGTAAATATAATATTAATTACTATTTAATAAACTACCAACCTTGAGGTTAATCCAATCAGGGCTTCCTTTAAACTTGGTAGTCCTACTCCTCCCGTTGGCGCAACTTATGCTGCATGCCTTCAGCGCGCTATCATAAACAGAATATTCATGTCAAGTAACCAATTCATCATATGTGTAATAAAATAAAAGCAAATGTTAAAACTTAAATCAAATAAAAGATTAATTACTCACGTATTGATGGATTCCACTACCTCCCGTGGCGGGTCCTTGTGGAGAGAGCATAAGAATATGACAGTATGCCTAGCAGGATGAGGTATGAGCTACTGCCAATGTTTGTTCATTATGTAGGGTGCCAGATAGCTCTTTTCGATCATCACCTCCCAGTAATCTTCCAAAGTATGACATGACTTGATTGTGATTGGCAAAAAATACAGGTTGAAGGGCGAAGTAGTCTAAGAAGCCATAAAGGTTGGAGCCCCTCTCAAGTTGAAGACGATTCAGATACCTAAGATATGAAATAAGTGGATGTTAATTGCATAATATATTGTGGTAGAAATAAATCATAAATTTGAAATAAAATCTATAAATTGAATTAATTATAAAATTAAAGCATACTTATATGGACCAAAGACTTACAACCATGGTGGCTAGCTCCTCGCCATCTTTGCAAAAATCCCCAACAAATGACATTAAAGCTAGGCCCACGTGCTAGCCATTTTAATTCGTCAGAAGCAATACTACCAACCTTCAGCATTTCTTCCTTGAACCATTGTAAGAAAGTCTTGTTATGCTTGTTCAACAACCACCTTTCGTTCATTCGAGGGTTTTCTTGCTTGACTTTTCTTTTATGTTCAAACAAGTAAGGTTGAACATAATCGATGTTATTCAATATATACAAATGTGCTTGAAGCACTTCCTCCAGACCCTTGCTATTAATCATTACACCATGTGTACCCTTGCCTTGACATCTTCTCTCATCATGACGAGGCTTAGGAACCCCTATAGGATCAGTGTTAGGAAGGTAGCCTGAACAAAACTCAATAGCTTCTTCTACAACGTACCTTTGAACAATAGATGCTTCGGGACGGTGTAGATTCTTCACATACCCTTTCAAGATCTTCATGTATCGCTCAACTGGGTACATCCATCTCAAAAAAACAGGGCCACATAATCTTATCTCCCTCACTAGATGAACAATTAAGTGAACCATGATGTCGAAAAATGAAGGAGGAAAATACATCTCCAATTGGCACAAGATTGTAGCAGCCTCAACTTCCAACTCATCCAACTTATGGGGGTCAACGAATTTGCTACATATAGCATTGAAGAATGAGCACAACCTGGTAATGGCATGTCTCACATTTTTAGGAGCAATACCACGAATAGCCATGGGTAGAAGTTGTTGCATCAGGATGTGGCAATCATGAGACTTTAAGCCAACCATTTTGAGATCACTTGAGACAAGCCTCTTGACATTTGAAGAGTAACCATGTGGAACTTTGATGCCCTGAAGACACTCACAAAAACTGTGTCTCTTTTTTTTTGACAAAGTATGATATGCTGGAGGCAAATATGTCCGCTTACCATCCTCAACAACTGGAGCTAACTGCTCTCGTATACCCATCGCAACGAGATCAGACGAGCATTCACACCATCCTTTGTCTTGCCCTGAATGTTGAGAAGCGTCCCGATCACACTATCACACACATTTTTCTCCACATGCATCACATCAATGCAGTGTCTGACATCAAGCTTGTACCAGTATGGAAGATTAAAGAATATCGACCTCTTCTTCCATATGTTTTTCTCAGTAGCCTTACCCTTCTTTTTGGACTTGCCGAAGATAACATTGATGTCCTTCACCCGTTGATAAACTTGCTCTCTATTTAAGGCCGTCGGAGCATTTTCAATCTCTTGGCATTCATTAAAAGCTTTTTTCATCTTACCATATGGGTGATCACGTCTAAGAAATCTTCGATACCTAAGGTAAACCGTCTTCCTTCCATGATGCAACTAAGTGTAGTATGTGCCTTCTTCACATATAGGGCATAATTTATGCCCCTTAACACTGTACCTGGACAAGTTCCCGTATGCTGGAAAGTCATTGATGGTGCAAAATAACATGGCACACAGCTTGAAAGTCTCGTGAGAATACCCATTAACTACATCAACACCTTCGACCCACAGCTTTTTCAAGTCTTCAATCAAGGGACATAGATAAACATCTAAGTCATTTGCCGGTTGCTTTGGGCCCGAGATCATCATAGATAACATCATGTATTTGCGCTTCATGCATAACCAAGGAGGTAGGTTGTAAATTATCAAGAGAACAGGCCATGAACTATGAATACTACTTAAGTTACCATATGGATTCATTCCATCCATAGCAAGTCCAAGCCTTAGGTTTCTTGGCTCATCGGCGAAATCCGGAAACAAAGTATCAATATTCTTCTATTGTGCAGAATCAGCCAGATGGTGAACCTTTCCATCACGTTTCCTCTCATCATGATGCCATTTAAGATTCTTTGCATCATTCACATTAGCAAACAATCGCTTGAACCTTGGAATTATTAGAAGATACCACAACACCTTCGCAGGAGGACCCTTTTTTTCACATCACAAATCGAATCATCAAGATCATCACCATCCTTCACTTTGTAGCGTGATAACCCACACTTGGGGCAAGCGTGATTCTCTTCATAATCACCCCTGTACAAAATGCAATCATTGGGGCATGCGTGTATCTTCTTATACTCCATACCCATCGGACACAATACCTTCTTGGCCTCATAGTTACGGTCAGGCAATGTGTTGCCCTCTGGAAGCAAGTCTTTCAATAATTCAAGCAATTCGGTGAAGCTTTTATCGCTCTAACCATTTCTCGCCTTCACACAAACCAATTTTAACACCACCGACAACCGTGTATGAGTAGTACACCAGGGATACAAAGGCTTGTCCGCATCACTGCACAACCTTTCATACACATGTGCTCGCTGAAAAGATTATTGTCCAATATCACGGATCATGTCCTCTACTCGATCATCCTCCATATCTACGTCAACGTCCTCACTTTAGGAGACACTTGGCTTAGTACTTAACAACACATCACCATGCCATATCCATCTTGTATAATTCAAGCAAATCCCAAAACAAATAAGATGAGTACGTATATCCTTGCCCGTACATTTCCTCGTATTCAAACATTTGACACAAGGACAACAGAACATTCCTTTACTATTAGAAACATTCCTTTGAGCAAATTCTATAAACTCATCCACTCCCTTCAAATTCTATAAATTCTATAATCTCATCACTTGTGCGTTTACAAACCATCCAACTACGATCCATAGCTAGATAGGTTTTGTAGATATACACACATATATCCAATATAAGCACAATAGGGGAGATTGGAAAAGCGCACTATTATTTGAAAACCTAACAACCATATATATCTTAATTGAGTAATTGGCTAAAACATCATCCTAATATATCTTAATCATCATTTCAGTGCCAAAAATAAGCTATTAGCGAGTAAACTAGAAATCCAACCCCAACACAAAACTATATGACTTGCCTATTTTCTAAGAAACCAGAGAAAATATTCATCATTCCATTGATGTCCAACATGCTTAACATTTTCCTCCTAAAAAATGAGGTTCCTATCCCTCTATAGCGATAATATAATGAACATGAGAAGCAACATAGATTTAAACAAAGAACAGTGAAAGGAAGTGGCAACATGCCTTGAAATTAAAAAAGAAACCAGTCTCATATTTGTAAGAAGTGGTGCAATTTTAGCCCTGTGTTATATTATTAGTTCAGTAGAGGGAATTCAAAAGATTGACAAATGACAATGACATTCACCACAACAAAGTCAAAGAAGTCATCCTAGCCATCAAAATGTCAATACAATTGCTACTATTTGAACCTCATAATATTTATTGATGTAGTTTATAAACAAAGTTTTTCAACTGTCTCTAAATCCCAACTTGGAAGATTTGAAAACACAAACAAAAATGGGAATTGCAAAAACTAAAATTTAGGGGTTACCTGCGTGCACAGAAAGGAGAAAGAGAGTGGTTGCTTGAGAATAGGGCTCGCGGCTCGAATGGGAGAGGGAGTTGTGAAACAAATTAGTTAGCCTCCACCTAATATCATATTAAATCATCAGAATGATACATGCAAATCAGTGTAAATAAGATAACTCAAGCTCTTCTTTAAAAATGATACATGCAAATTCAGTTATTAATACCAGATGATATAACAAAATTTCCACAGTAATCTTACATCATTCTTTTCATCAAGTAGGCAACAAAACATATTAGGATTATTGCTATCCAGTACTATAACCATTTGATCATATGAATCAATCCAAAGAGCATGATACAAACTAGGTGTTTAAAAATTGTCTCAAATTTACACCATTTTCAGGTTTCTTAAGACAGAAAAGAAAGAAGCAGATTAAGATAAATTACCAAAACAATATTCCAATGAGCAATTGTTGATGCCACAGGCTACAAGTAACTCTAAATTTCTTCCCATTTTGAAAATACAAAACCCTCGACCAGAAATAGAGACATCCCACTCAAGAATTTTTGAACTCTACCCAAACAACTCAAACTCACAGTTTCAACATACAGAGACTCAAACCAACAACATACACTCAGAGACTCTCATAAATAAAGTATTATTCTTCAATAAAAATGTTCTAAGCTCCACTCCACATAACAAGCTATTGAGAGGCACTACGAGAACTCACCAGAAAGAGGCTCTCGCGTGGTGGTGGGGAGAGGCTCTCGCGTGGTGGCCGCCGTGTGGAGCTCGCGATGTGGTTGCTGAGAGTGAGAGGGACAGAAATAGTTAGGGCATAGAGTAGAGGGAAGGGGAGAGAGAGAGAGAGAGAGAGGAGAGTACCACGCGGTGGTGAGAGGAGATGAGCTCGCTTGAGTCAGAGTGATGAAGAGGAGCGCGGGTTAGGGCAGAGTGAGAGTGATGAAGATTAGGAGCGCGGGTTAACATATATATTTCCTAAAAAAATTCAACAAACCTTTAACGTCAGTTATTTAAACAACTGATGTTAAAAGTCAAATTTTACGTCTGTTGTTTAAATAACTGACGTAAAAGATAAATTTTAACATCAGTTGTTTAAACAACTGACGTTAAAAGTGACTCGGATCATTTTTAACGTAACAATGATTTAAATGACCCTGATATTTACAGTTCTGCCACCGCCTCCTTTTTCATGTCTATGTTTTGGTTGACTGACGTTAACCTTTCCCGTTTATTACATATTTTGCACTAGTGATGTAGCAATAGTTACACATATCCTATTGCCATTGAAAAACAACATTTAATAAACCTATAAAATTGTATCTAAGTTTTGTCTTATATTTAATTACCTTAGACCTGCAAAGCAGCCATCAGACAACATTGTCACCCACATACAATAAGTGAGTGTTACTCCTCGTTTGATTTGAATTGGAATCTGAAAATCCCAAAAAAAAAAAAGACTTAAAAGTAAACTTCAAGCTGTATTCATAGCAGAGTTAACAGCCATATGTATGCATCAACAGATGTTGCTTCTATATTTAAAATTAACTCCTCATCATTTGAGTGATACTACTTGTTTATACTGACCCTTGAAGATAGCAAATTATTGACATTTATTCATCACACGGGATTGTCATCCAAGATTTCTTTTCACTACAACTTACAAACGAAAAGAAACTGCATCAACAGACACCGGTGCAAAATATACATTCAAGAACAGGATTTTAGATCGGTTGTTAAACAATAGATATAAAAGGAGAACGGTGGCAATTTTGCAATTAAGTGAAAAACTTTTTACATCGGTTCCTTGTTTAACCAATGTAGAATGTTAAAAATAAAATTAACACCTTACTTTCTACATCGGTTCCTATTTAACAGAAGTAGAAACATGAAAAAAAGATTTAACGGCTCACTTTCTAGATCGGTTTTGTTCTAACTGATCTGGAAAACTTCCCGATGTAAAAGTTTTTTAATTTCACCACTTCAACCATCCTCTCCACTCTCCACTCTCCTCTTCAGATAGACGCATTCAACGTTCACTGCTCCCTCTCAATGAACCCTCCCAAGTTAATGCCGTCCGCAAGCATTCACTTATATATATATATATATATATATATATATATATATATATATATGAGTTTAATTGTTATACACTGTCAGTGTAAAGTTTTTTACACTGTCAACCAATCATAAATCATGGTATGTGTGACTTTTAAGGTAGTTAGGATAAGAGTCAAACAATTTAGCTTATGTGGCAATTTCTGATTGATTGACTGTGTAAAAAATCTTTACACTGACAGTGCATACCAATTAAATCTTATATATATATATATATATATATTCTCTCCAATTACATATTTTTTTTTTGAAAATACTTCAATTACATATGTTGTAATATAATATTAATATTCATAAATATATGGTTCGGTTATCAAGTCAAAATATTCCTAACGTAGCCCCTCCACCATTGAACAACTTCAACAACCAAAGTCCAAAAGAATACAGAGCAATCCATTCCCCACCTTTTTTTCTATATACTTTTTTCTTTTGAACATCAAAGAAAAAATATATGTAGATGCAAAGGGTCAAAAGTCAACATTACTGGTCGGCATTGAGGCGTTGTCGTTTTATTGCTGCCAGCCAAAAGACCTTCCGCGTTCAAACAGAAACACGTACAAATTCTGATCCAATTATTCAAAGTAGTTGGTGGTTAGCAAAAACTTTAATACCAAAAAAAATTATACCACAGTCTCAATCAATATTACAACAAGAGCAATGCCAAATGTGTACCCATGGACCGACGGTCATGTATGTAAAATGAAATGTAAAATGAAGGTAGTAAAGATCACAGAACAAGGAAAGTGTCGCTTCCCATTATTGTCACATTAATTTTTATTAATTGTTAATAATCTATATATATCTATCTATAAACAATACAATTCTATCTCCTATACAATATAATTTTGCCATGTGTCATCTTTCCTATGCATGAAATGTTGCCATGTATCATATGCCAAATGTCCAATTTTTAGATTTATTACTATATTTATAAACTTAACAAAAAATAACACATTAAAAATTAAAAAAAATGAATGAAAATTACCAAAATTGAAATTTATCTAATTGTTTAAACTTGCATGGGCTAAAAATAACACAATAAAATAAAAAATGAATGAAAATAAAAAATAACACATTAAAAATCTATCTATCTATCTATCTATCTATCTATCTATCTATCTATCTATCTATCTATCTATCTATCTATCTATCTATCTATCTATAAACAATACAATTCTATCCCCTATGCAATGTAGTTTTGCCATATATCATCTTCCCTATGCATGAAATGTTGCCATGTGTCATATGCCAAGTGTCAACACTACAATTTTCCGATTTATTATTGTATTTATAAACTTAACAAAAAATAACACACTAAAAATAAAAAATGAATGAAAATTACCGAAATTGAAATTGAAATTTAAAGCTTAAATGTAACTAATCTTATCTAATTATTTAAACTTGCATGGGCTAAAAATAACACAATAAAAATAAAAAATGAATGAAAATAAAAAATAACACACTAAAAATAAAAATGAATGAAAATTACCGAAATTGAAATTGAAATTTTAATTCTAAATTTAAGGTCATACAAGATGTATTTACATAAATCTTATCAAAGTTAAAATTAAATTTAAATTACGTGAATTGAAATTAAAATCTATCTATAAACAATACAATTCCATGTGTCGTTAACATATCTTTTTTATTTTCTATTGTATTCATACAACTATGAAAGAAAAAAAAAACATTTATGAATTGCTCCGTGCAGGCACGGGATCAAAGTCTAGTTTAAAGACAAACCAACACTTGCAAAAAATGTATTAATAGTATGTTTAGATGGGGCATTTGTAGAGGGTGAAGTATTTTAATAGTGTAATTAAAATGCTTTAATGTAAATTACTTTGTTTGTACAATAAATAGGAAGAATTTTAAAAATCAAGGGATTTTAGTGTGTATTTGATTTAAGGTAAAGTTGAGGAATTGAAATACCATCTAAATGATAGGTATTTTGAAAATCTCTCTCCTACTTCATGTGCCACCCGTCGTCGCCAGCCACCACCGCCGCCCGTCGGCTACCGCCTAAGCCTTACCTTTTTTTTTAATTACTCTATATCTATATCCAAACAAAGAATTTGAAAAATGAAAAAATTTTAATTATTCTATACAAATGATTTTTTTAAAATAAATGAATTTTAAATCAAGCAATTCAATTTACTATGATTTTAAATATCCTAATATTTTCAAATCCCCGTCCAATCGCACACTTAGGGTATGGTATATTTGAAAGTTCTTATAGAGAGTTTATTTGAGTTTATAATAATAGCTTATGAAAATAAATTTATGTAAACTATTTGAGGAATTGATTATAATTATAATTGATTATTGTTATAATTAATTATAATAATCAATTTTATATTTGGATATGTTTCCTGAAAAATGATTTTAAGATAATATATTTCATTTTGGTTGTGTAAAAAATAAGTTTTATACAGTGACCATAAAAGGTATGAAATTATTAAAAGAAAATGTTTTTTAAATTTTAAATGCATGGTTTTGATGAATCAATCAGAGATTAGTTAACCTACAATTGTGCAGTGATAATGATTCGGTGATTAATTATTTTATCAACTGTTTAATTTTTTTTTTTTTTGGTAATGTTTCATATTTAATGTATACTAACAATTACCACATTCGTTAAAAAAATAAGAGTATTTGCTTATATGATTTTACTGTTCTTCTACTTGAATTTGAATGTGTTATTGTTTTCAAGATTTTGTTTTATCTTTATTTTCTTTAATTTTTTAAAATTATTTCATGACTCTTAATCATACTTCTCCAATAATTTGTAATTGTTTTAGATATAATTTTATCTCTTAAATATGGCTTAAATATAAAAATTATAGATGATTGATTTTTTATTTTGAAAAGAAATGATTGATTTGTTTTCAATTATTTAACTTTGTTTCTTATATAATGTTCTTACAAAATTTATTTTTTTAAGTTGTTTGGTCGAGTTGGAGAGTTGCTTAAAAAAAATACGATTCTTTTCAAGAGAATAGATAAACACAGTCTAATGTAGCAATTTTAAATTAGATACTAATGTTGAAAATGTTGTCGAGCAACCTATTGAGTCACCTCCTATTTAATTCTAAAGCTATAATTAGTATAAGATTGAATAAGGACAAATTAATTTTGATATATTGATACACAATCTGAAAAAATGTCCATCTATTGATCTTGGCCCCCTCGTATAAAATTCTTGACTCTGCCCTTGAGGGATGATGCCCAAGTTTAAGGTACGGAAAACCTCAGGGCTCTATAAATACTTACAAAAGGATTTATATTTACCTCACCCCAAGGACACTAGTAGGGGGCATGAATCTGTAACCTGTCATATACGAGACCCTGTCATACTCCACTAGGCCAACTCTGTAGATTTAAATAACAATATTAAGTAATTGGCGCATTGAATCATTTATACTGTAAATACAAGAAGCTCATTAAATATTGATCAAATCCAAACGGGCCGTCACGACCTAACTTCAGTCAAAATTTCATATAAGCTCTAATGATTAAGTTAAGACTAGTTTTAGAAAGAAAAACTTTCAGAGAGAACGATAATGAGTTGAAATAGAAGTTTCTTTTTCGTATTTAGTTTGTTAGTTACATGTTTCCTTCGTATTTACCTCACAGCAGATACGTTTCTTACTTGTATTCTTGCCTACTATTTGGCGTAAACAAAACAAAGAAACAAGTTATGTGTGACCCAGCCAAAAGTATGGAACAACGGAGTTCTTCTGTCTCCTCGTAGGGCCTGATAATTTCAGTAGACAAACCTTATGCAATTGAGAAAAAAGAAATGATTAATGATATTTGGGAATAAAAATAATAAAAGTACTCCTTCACTTATTTTTATTTTTTTTGTCTCTCATTATATATTTTATCACTCTTAAAATACTCATACATTTTATGATATCTATACAAGATATCCAAATTGTGTAGCAAAATATATTTACTTAAAAACAATATCCAACAAGTGTCAGAGCCCCACGCATTTGTCCAAGCTATGAGTAGGTTGGTGAATTCAGCTACCTCCACGAAATCATCTGATATAAGATCATTGCCCCTGTTTAAGACCAAAATGGCAAAATCCATGTCTTCCCATATTGTTGTACAATTGATAATTTGATATAATTAAAATGTATAAATAAATATATAAATTATTGCGTCTTGCTATGTGTCACCAAAAAATTTCGCGAATTCCCTCACTCTTTAAAACTTTTTATGCTAGAATCCTTACTAGTTCGAGTGGTAAAGAGTAGTCTAAATTTCAAATTCGAATTTTGTAAATAAAAAAAAAAAAAAAGTGTTGATACAATTTTTCACCTTTAAATAGGTCTTTTTAAATAGGTCTTCTTAACTTGATTATACTAGTTATATTTAGGCCGCGTTTGGGTAAACAACTTAATTAAGAGCTTATCACATAAGACCTTATCGCATGAGAGCTTATGCCATAAGAGCTTATGAAGAAAAGGGCAGGAGAGGATTCGAAGGGGAAAAACACGGAGGGGTCATAAGCACTTGTTAAAATTCCATAAGCTTGTTTCAGTGACTTATGAAAATAAGTTAAAAACTCCTTATGGGATGACATATGTTACTTTTATAAGCTCTGCCAAACACGCTGCATAAGAGCTTATGTCATCAGATAAGTTAAAAGGAGCTTAAATAAGCTTTTCCAAACGCTTAAGATCAAATAAAAAAAAATTCACTTTTATTTAAAAATGTATTGATACATAATTAATAGAAATTAAATTTCTTAAAAGATAATCATTAAAGCCAAACTTTATTAGTTTAATAATACTTAAATTTAAAGTATAAAATCAATTCATCAAAATAAAATATAGAAACATATATAAGATTTAATTTTATTACACTATTAGTATAAGATTTTTTTTGTATTATCAATTAATTATGAATTATTATTTATGTAATTTTTGAAATAATTATTATAAAAAAATATTTTCAATAATATAATAATAATAATAATAATAAAAATATTAAACATTAAGAATATATCAAGATTGAATCATAGCTCATACAAATATCAATTGTTTTGAAAATAGGACCGGACCGACCAGTTGGATAGTTTGGATCGAGAATCAGCCAGGTGTTCGGTCTATTGAACCCAAAAATCATCTGGTTTTAGAATTGGCGAGAATCAGTCAAGAACCGATCAAATCGGTCCAAAATAGACAATAACCGATGGTAAGCCCATTTAAATTTAAACAGGTCATTTTTTAATTTTTAATTTTTTTAAATTATTATTTTTAAATTAAAAAAATTTATTTTTTGTCAAATAAATATCCATTGATAAGTTATATATATGAATTTTTATTATTTATCCTTTTTCGTCAATTTTTTATCTTATGAAATATATAATAAAATTGTTTTATGTTAATTTAGAATTTAAATTTTCTTAAATGTATTACTTAATATAATATAATAATATATAATGTACCAATTGAGGTTGGCGTGAGTGGTTAAAGGCCTCTCGTCCTTTAATCAAAGTCTCGGGTTCGAGCCTTGGATATGGAAAAAACCTCAGCTGGGAGGGATGCCACCCATCGAGGTGCCGAACAAACTCCGGCGGGAGATTAGTCCCTGTCTCAGGTTGGTGGTGAGATACTCCTCGAAGTAAATCCAAAAAATATAATAATATATAATGTTAATTATATATATATTATTTATCATCAATAAGACCATGCTTATATATATATATATATATATATATATATATATATAAAAGACCATATTTCAACCATTGTACTTCAATTAGTCTCTTCACCTCTATATTTAAAACATTGCAAATATCCAACATCACAAGACATATAAGCGTGAGGATATTCTTGTTTTTTTTTTTTTTTTTTTTTTTTTTTTTTTTGAGGACGTGAGGATATTCTTGTCTTTCGGGAATTCATTTTTTTTTTTATAAAAAAAACATTCCGATATCAAAATTGCTTATGTAATAATACATAGATTATTGTTACTTCATTTCCAAGCTGACATATTTTCTCAACTGAACCCGCGTTCTCTCTCTCCCCCTCTCCCCGTATCGCCGGAAAACTCACCGACGAGTCCTTCACGAGCCACACTTCAACCGAACCAAAAACTCCCCTCTTCTTTCTTTAAACAAAACCAAACCCTTCTTTTTATGCTGCGAACCTCGATTAAGAAACAAAAGACACTATGGGAAACTGCAATGTTTGCATCAGAGCAGATGTGGTGGACGACACCAAGTCCAACCACAACACGAACCGCCGTAAGAAGAAGGAACCCAACCAAATAAAACCGAACCCATTCAACGAACCGGTCCGGTCGGCAACCCCGATCCGTGTCCTGAAGGACGTGATTCCATTAAGCCACAGAACACGAATCAGCGACAAGTACATACTGGGCCGCGAGCTGGGCCGCGGCGAGTTCGGCATCACGTACCTCTGCACCGACCGGGAAACCAAAGAAGCACTTGCTTGCAAGTCAATTTCGAAGCGGAAGCTTCGGACCGCAGTGGACATCGAAGACGTGAGGCGCGAGGTTGCTATTATGTCTACTTTGCCTGACCATCCCAACATCGTGAAGCTCAAAGCGACTTATGAAGACAACGAGAATGTTCACCTTGTTATGGAGCTTTGTGAGGGCGGTGAGCTGTTCGACCGGATTGTCGCCAGAGGACACTACAGTGAGCGCGCCGCTGCCAGCGTCGCCAGGACCATAGCTGAGGTTGTTAGGATGTGTCATGCTAACGGTGTCATGCATAGGGACCTCAAGCCTGAGAATTTCTTGTTTGCTAATAAGAAAGAGAATTCTGTCCTCAAGGCCATTGATTTTGGGCTCTCTGTGTTTTTCAAGCCTGGTATGTATTATGTGAATGGGAATGGATAACCTTAATTACTATTTTTGTCTTTTTTTGGGTCATCAAATCATGTGGAGGTGAGAGATAGATACAAAGTTATAAAAGAAATTTCATAAATAAATAAATTCACTAAAAAAAATTTGTATGTCTATCTCTCGATGAAATTTAATAGAGTGAAATAACATGGATTAGAACAAAGTTATCATACCATATAAAACGGAGTGGAGAATAGAGTGGGATGGAGTCATCCCATATCCCAACTTGGTAAGGAAGAAAAAAATATATGAATTGTATCAAATGAAATTCATTCCGTTTTATTTTAAACAATCCAAATAACTGGAACTTATTATCATTCTAGCATTGCATCCATTCCTTCAATCCAAATTAGGCTTTTTTTGTGTGTATTTTTCTGAATTTTGTTTTTTTCAGGGGAGAGGTTTTCGGAGATTGTTGGGAGTCCTTACTATATGGCGCCTGAGGTTTTGAAGAGGAATTATGGGCCGGAGGTTGATGTGTGGAGCGCTGGTGTGATTCTTTATATTTTGCTATGTGGTGTTCCTCCTTTTTGGGCAGGTAGTGATGCTACCATGGTACTGTTTTTTTTTTTTTTATGAATTTGGCATTCTTCTCATTTGGGTAAGCTTGGCTGTGAAATTTTCAATTTTGAAATGAGGTTTGCATTGTTTGTGGCAGAGACTGAACAAGGTGTGGCTTTGGCAATTTTGAGAGGTGTGATCGACTTCAAGAGGGAACCATGGCCTCAGATATCGGATAGCGCTAAAAGTCTTGTAAGGCAGATGTTGGAGCCTGATCCTAAAAAGCGTTTGACTGCTGAACAGGTGCTTGGTAAGCCGTTTTCTGTTTGCTCTAGAGTACAATACATTTGTAGAGTGACTAGGTGTCAATCAAGGCTGGATTTTGAAATAAGTGAAACATGGTTGTTTTAGCACTTTCTCTTTTTGACTGGTGGCATGTTAACCAGGACATGGACGTGATTCTTGAGAAGCTAGGCAGTTGTAGCTTTCATGTTAGAAATAACAAAATTTACAAAACTGACACAAACGTGATTTCAGGGCGACCGACATGGAACCAAACATATGCCGAGTTGATGATCGATTTAAGGGTTTATAACTACTGTTCAGATATTCACCCTCACCTTGCTTGTGTTGTAATTAGGTTTGGGATTTGATGCTATGTATGCTAAATGTGTGTTTAAACATGAGTTTCCTCCTTCGTGGCAGATTCGTACATGTATTAGGACTATAAAATGTGGTGGAGAAACTTGTCAGCATAAAGCTCGAAAAAGAAGGGGTAGATATTAGAAAGAAACCTTAAAATGTGATCACTAGTCTTTATTTCATCCTTTTTAATTTTGTTTTTTTTGTAGGTCTTTTTTTCATCCTATGTGCCTGTTGATACATACATAAAACTATTCTAGAGCAGTTAGCTAGGTACAATGCTTAGGAAATTCACTTCTTGTTTTAGGATTAGTGGGGAAAGAGTAGAAGTTGTTAGGTAAAAATGAGGTTGAGGACCGTCAGTGCCTGCTTGTTTGAGTAGGTGGAAGGTGGAAAGGTGAAAATTTTGGAATGAAAGTCACTTCGCACTTTCTTGGTTTGACAATGTTATGAGAAGGTGGAAACTAAACTGTTCACTTTTGTAGGTCATAACTTTAGTTGAAAATCGTTTTCATTCCTTCCTTTATTTTCCACATTCCCACTTTCCACCTACTCAACCAAGCTAACTCTTCATTTGTGGTTTATATTGGATAGGCTTCTACTTCTTGCTTCTCCTGGGCTAACTAGGATGCTGTAACTTTGCACAAGATGTATTTTAACTATTCATCATAAGCTAAGCTGGAGTTCATGCAGTTTGTTTGACTAAGACAGATATATGGGTGGATGAGGGAAGAAACTCACTCCTTTGAAGTTGAACAGTGGCATTTATGATTTATTTTGTGCCTATAAGGTTTTTTCTTTTGAGAACTAGATAGGATAATCTTATGGACTTCAAAATCAGAATATTATAATAGTTTGAACTGCCTGTCGATATTGTACGACTTTTTACTTGTTTTATGAGGAATATTCTTATTCTTACATGGTCAGTTTGCACCATTGCTCCTCTCCATTAGCTAAAAAAGAAATTTTACATATTTGTATCCTTATGACTTAGGAGGCTGAACTTAACATCAAGTCTACCCGACGAAGAAAGTGACTGTGAATATTTACTGTCCTTAATTATGCTTGCAGAACATCCCTGGCTCCAAAATGCAAAGAAAGCTCCAAATGTTCCATTAGGAGATATCGTTAGGTCAAGGCTTAAGCAGTTCTCAGTCATGAATAGATTCAAAAAGAAAGCTCTGCGGGTTAGTATTTATTATTGTTTAATGTTTATACTTGATTTTTGAGTCAAGTCTGTATGATGGAAACAATAAGGAAGTTGAAATGTTGATCTAAATTTCTTTGAATGCATACTACAGGTAATTGCAGAGCATTTATCTGTAGAAGAGGTAGAAATAATCAAAGATATGTTTACATTGATGGATACTGACAAAGATGGCAAAGTAACATATGAGGAACTGAAGGCTGGGTTGAGGAAGGTTGGTTCACAATTGGCTGAGCCAGAAATAAAGATGCTGATGGAAGTGGTAAGCTTATATAATATTCCATTTATAATGTAATTGCTTCATATAATATCTGTTCTGAGTGCTACGAGTCTATGATTATTAGTCAATCTGATGGAGCTTTCTGGAACCATTTTTCTGGACATGTGCTGCATGATTTCTAATAAGAGTGTGCCCTTTTATAACACATCATCCTGTGGTCTCTTCAGTATTCCTCTTTCCTAGTTACCCCATTGCCGTATATTGGCATACGCAAGACAAATGTGACTTACCTGGCCATTTTGGGCCTTGTGTCGCCATTTACTGGAAATTTTGTCATTATTTGGACAATTGATTCCGGATCTCTATTCGAGGAAGGGAATCATTTCCTTTATGGATTCTCCTGCAAATAGGTAACTAATGTAAAGCAATTAAAAGCACTTAAATGATCTAAAAGGCCACTTATTGTTAAAAGAAGAGAATTGAATAAATGTAAAAGAAAACGATAAAGGAAAGTGTGTAAAGGATGCAATGAAGTGTAAAAAGCATAAAAAAGGCAAAAAGTAAAGAGCTGAAATTGAAATGGTGGGGAGCATTACAACGTAACCGTCGATCCACCCTTCCATGAGCGTCACATAGGGGACTTCAGGAAATATAGGAAGTAGGATGCTTAAAAGTTCCAACATTTTACATTGTCCAAACTGATATTTTATTGGCAAAAATCCTATGTCATAAAATGTATTGCTATCCATGCCTTAATCCTGGACTTGTCAAGTGTATGACAAGTGTATTTGTAATATAAAGTTGTGATTCAAGGATGGTTTTCTTTGCTGTGATTTCCTTAGGCTGATGTTGATGGAAATGGAGTACTTGACTATGGAGAGTTTGTAGCTGTGACGATTCACTTGCAAAAAATGGAGAATGATGAGCATATCCGCAAAGCATTCAAGTTTTTCGACAAAGATGGGAGTGGGTATATTGAGTTTGGTGAGCTACAGGATGCATTAGCAGATGAATCAGGAGAAACTGATGCTGATGTATTGAATGACATCATGCGTGAAGTTGATACCGACAAGGTTTGACTTTCATGCTCATTAGTTATAGTTTGCTTATTTCTAGTATTCCTTTATGCGGATTCTTTCTTAGTTAATCTACCATAGTATGACTTAAGTTTCGATACCATATTTACAGTGTGAAATTTCTGGTGTCTTTATCTTGTTATTACATATCAATCTCATATATTTGTCCTGCTTGTTCTCTATAAGTCTTTCCAACGTTTTCAATTTTCTGTTTCCACTTCGTAGGATGGTCGCATCAGTTACGAGGAGTTTATGGCCATGATGAAAACTGGAACTGACTGGAGAAAAGCATCTAGGCAGTATTCAAGGGAGAGATTCAAGAGTTTGAGCCTAAATTTGATGAAGGACGGCTCACTTCAGCTTCATGATGGAATTAGTGGTGAAGCTGTAGTGGTTTGATTGCAAAGTTATTACTTTCTATAACCTTTGTGGTCACTCGGTTTCTCTTGTTCCTTTAACAACTTACTGTGCTTGGAAGTGTGGCTTATGGAATTTCTCCATGAAAACAAGTTTTGTGCTGTTTTGGGTTCGTGCTTTTGAAGCATACTAATGTGCTTGCGTTGAGTTGGAGCTTAGGTTTATCAGTTAGATTGGATGTTAGTTCGCTGAAGCAGTGAAGCATGCGTTGGAGGATTACAATTGTTGCATACTAAAGATGGTTTATGGTTGGTCAGCAAAAATGTGGGGACACAAACTACAGGCCCAAAAGATGTTACATATTATATTCTTTGTAAATCTTTGTTCTGTTGTATTTGTATTTAATAATAATTTTGGTAAATGTGATTTTTCTAACTTTGGTGCAGAAAAACACGGGTGTGTTTGGATGAGGTATTTGTTGAGGGTAAAGTATTTTAAGAGGGTAATTAAAATACTTCACTCTAAAATACTTTGTTTGGGTATTAAATATGAAGGAATTTAAAAATCATGGGATTTTAAGGGGCTATGTTGTTTAAGGTAAATTTGAGAAATTTGAAACACCACTCAAAGAGATGGTATTTTGAAATTCCCTCTCCTTACTCATGTGCCATCTACCATCGACGCCGGCTCCCGAATCACCTAGACCCAATCTCGAACCCCCAGACCCGGACCGACCCCTGGACACTCGGTGGGGGGGTGCCGGCCCCCGGACACTCGACTGGAGGGGGGGATGGCCCCCGGACACCCGATGGGGGGTGACATCGGCTTTTGGACAGTTGAAATCCCAATTTTTTAAATGAATATTTAAAAAATGTAATTGAAGGTAATTGAAATATTTTATCCAGACAAAGAATTTAAAATACAATGTATTTGAATTTCCCTATCAAATCAAAGTATTTTCAAAATGAAAGTAATTCAATTGAAGTAATTGAATTGCTTTGTATTTCAAATTCCTTTGAATTTTGATATACCCTATCCAAACACACACCTAGTGTTCCGTCTCATTGGCGCATGAACTTCTGAAAAAGTTTTAGAAAGTCTAGGTATCTGCTAGTTGATGCAAGTCAATTTGTCCGAAAATGTATCTATGATGATAAGCCATGAGCCATCATTATTTTTCGTTTTTCTTTTTCTTGTTTTGACATGATAACACTTGCGATGAGTGCAATTATGATTAACTTGCATGAGGTAGAAACATAATAATCTTTTTTTTTTTTTTACACAAGAAACATAATAATCTAAAGAGCCCCAAGTTGTAAATTCATGTGGTAGGAACATTATGTCTTGTTCTTTTGTTTAGTTCGGATTGATTATCCACGGTAAAGAGTTGTCTTACAACTAAGTGCGTGTTTGGTTTCCCTTTTTTCCCCTATCAAACGTGCATCCAAATCGTAAACGTGAGTTTGAGGTAACAAGACCGGTGTTTGGCAAGAATGTTGAAACGCGATTTCATGGCACCAGAAGCAGTCAACCAGAAGCAGCAATTCCTAGCTTCTGATTAACATCAAACGTGATTCCACTCTTAATTTTGAGGTCAGTTCTTCCATTCTCCTATTTACCCTTCCTTTTTGTTGGTCACCAAATCTTTTGATTTCACTTCAGGTCATGCATTTGTATCGCCTTGGAGATGAGGAACTGTAACTGCATCACCTTCTTCGACTGCATTGCCTTGATTGCAATTTTGATCCAAACTATCCAAACAACAAGATTTGATAAGAATCACATTTTTCATGAAGGCATCCAAACATAAATCACTTCACTGTCAACTTACTTTTTAACCAAAATCAATTCTACAAAATCAATTTCATCCAAACTCACATCTATCAAACGCTCATCCAAATACATACTAAGCTTGTATGTTTGGCAAATTGAGTGAAAATGAAAAAGGTTGTTTACACTAATAAAAAAGTGGTTCTCTCTCCATCTCCACGGGTCACATTGGTTTGTTCGCATGTTCCTAAAACGGCATGTGTATATAGTAATAAGTTGGTAATATGAATAATTTGAACCATAAACAAGTGTATTTGGGATTAAATAAGTCATGCAGTGTTTTTACATATGATGTTTGATCTACATACAACGCAAATGTAATTGTAAAGCAATGCATATCTCTCATATATTCAACGTTTTGAAACGACATTGACTTTTTTCTGATATGTAACAGTCCAAAACGATGGCAAATATAAGAATAGTAGTTCAATGAATGAAGATGCTTGCAAAATCAATATCGTTTGCTTCCATTAAGTTTGATGTTGATTTTCTTGCAACATTTTATTCAAATATTTTAATAAAGGGTGACATGGATATAAATGATCTAATTTATTTTTTACCACCCATTTTGAAATCTAAATAATACTGAAATTTAGTAACCAAATTGTTTAACATTGAACTAAAAGATATAAAACTAACTTCGGTATATTAATGCATCTTGTAACATCCCATGCTGCTTTATGGATTGATGACTGTCCCCACAAACCAATACGGGTCTTTTCGGCGTGCTTTGTCCTCACTCACACGCTTCTCGGGAAAACTTCCCAAGAGGTCACCCATCTCAGAATTCCTCCAAGTCAAGCATGCTTAACTGTGGAGTTCTTAAGTGATGGGCTCCCGAAAAGAAGATGCATCTTATTGGTATAGATAGTACTAATCAATTCATATAAGTCATCCTCCAATGTATAGTCCCATACATACACAGTCTCAGGATCCCTCTCATTCCGGTGTGTAATCAGTTCATTCATGTGTCCCTCCACCTAGAAGCCTGCCAGAAGCCGCTCCTTGTCCGTGCCTTCTTGCACCGGTGACCACTCCCCGCCCTCGTCAGCCCCGAGTGTCACATGCCCACCAGCTTCCGCTTGGTTCGTCCCCGAACCACACCGTACAGGAAGAGGTGCCATTCTAATACCATTTGTAACATCCTAGGCTGCTTTATGGATTGACGACTGTCCCCACAAACCAACACGGGTCTTTTCAGCGTGCTTTGTCCTCACTCACACGCTTCCCTAGAAAACTTCCCAAGAGGTCACCTATCCCAGAATTGCTCCAAGTCAAGCACGCTTAACTGTGGAGTTCTTAAGTGATGGGCTCTCGAAAAGAAGATGCATCTTGTTGGTATAGGTAGTACCACTCAATTCATATAAGCCATCCTCCACTATATAGTCCCATACCTACGCAGTCTCAGGATCCCTCTCATTCTGGTGTGTAATTGGTTCATTTATATGTCCCTCCGCCTAGAAGCCTGCCAAGAGCCGCTCCTTGTCTGTGTCTTCTTGCACCGGCGACCACTCCCCGTCCTCGTCAGCCTCGAGTGTCACACATCAAATGACCAGTATTTGGGATAGTCTTGACCCCCCTCTTAAGAACTGAAATATTTGCACCAAACATGCATAAAAGGCTGCATATTATTGAAATGAGAACTCCATCTAGTGTCTCCAAGTCTTTGTAATGTGCCAATTTGATTGGCTCCCCTTCTTGTCTCAATCTCATTATTTTCAACTAAGTGAGCAATTTCAGTGGCATAAGCAGATTGTAACTCATCATTGCGTTTGAAAGAAGAACACACAACATTGACAATATGAGTCAAGTATGAAAAAAGTATGAACATCAACTACTTCTTTAGTCGCGGCAACAAGAGCTAATTGTAACTGATGGGCAAAGCAATGTATATAATATGCATAAGGACATTCTTGAAGAATTAAAGCTTGAAAATCCTTCCACTCTCCACGCATATTACTAGCTCCATCATATCCTTGACCTCGGACATCTTGAATGTTGAGGTTATGATGAGATAATGGTGAACAAATCTCTTGTTTAGGAGTAGTCGAAGTAGTATCTCTTACACGCACTACGTCCACAAAGCGCTCCTTGACAAATCCATATTTATCAACAAATCTAAGAACAATAGCCATTTGTTCTCTTTTAGATTCATCTCGAGCCTCATCAACAATCAAACAAAACTTTGTATCCCCAATCTCTTTACGGATTTCATTTGTACATTTATAGCATAGACATGTAAAATCTCCTTTTTAATAGTAGGTGATATGTATCTTGCATCCTGTGGGGTGTAGCATCCTTGTTTTAGAATCTTGTTTAAGTGTTTAAGATGTATGTTTAAGTGCTTGAAAGCTTGTTTGGAAGGTACGCGATCGATCGACTTCGAATCAGAATGGGTACGTAAATTAGGATTTCTTGGGCTGACTGGCACGCTCAAGCGTGCTGAAGCCAGTGCTTGAGCGCCCAAGGTCCCAGACACGTGTCTAAACGTGTCAATCAGCGGCAATCGGTGCAGAAAGCATGGCAAATTCCTTCAGGCTGAAGCAGTTGACTTTGGTCAATGCTTGAGCGTCAAGCGTTGACTGGCCCCACGCTTGAGCGCCCGAACGCTTGAGCGTTGGACTCTTCCACGCTCGAGCGTTGGCGTCAGATTTTGGGGGGAAAAATAAGAAGTGTGAAATGGTAACTTAAGTTACCATTTCAAACATCAGAGAAGAAGAGAAAGAACAGAGAGAGGGGGAGAGAGAGAGAGAGACCAAAGAAGGAAGAGGAACTTCCGAAACTCGGTTCGATCAAACCGGTTCCCCTATCGCAATTCTGACTACATCAACGAGTTCGTGGCAAGGTCATCGTCTTAACTCTATATCTCTTTTCTTGCTAGGGATAAGGTAAGCCTATGCTCTTTTCATACCGACACGCCGTTAGTGATGGTATTGATATTTTCTCATAGCCCGGTTATCGGTTTTACGTTCCGCTTTCATATTAGGGTTACCCGTGATGTATTCTACATGGTGTTCAGGTGAATTTTCAAAGCACCAGAGGTGCTAGAAATGGACGTGGAATAATCTTAGAGGTGGGAGAGGAGCTTGTTTCGTGGTCCCAGAGCTAGCTACACATATCTCAGGTGGGAAAAAGAAGCATTCTACTGTCGGAAATGGCTAAGTAGCATTTTATACAATAATGGTGTAAAGCGACCTAAACCCTACTATTGTCGAATAATCGACAATGTTAAAATCACATTGGTGACTACCCCATAGTAACAATGATGATTTGGGGATTGTAGATTTATCTCCGTTAGGGTGATTTTGTGAATATCGAGGTTGTGTGATTTTACCACTGTTGAGCTGCTTGTGACGTGCTGGTTGTGATAACATGCTTTATGTGATGTTTTGTAACACATGAATATTTTTTATTAATTGGATGTGTATAACATGCTTTATCTGATAATAGGCCATATCTGTTATAATATGCTTAGTTGGTCTCTAGGCTATAATATATGTTGTTTCAAAGAGATGCATGTTGGGGAGAATATGACATGAGACTTAGATGTGCCTAACCTATTAAAATATTATTTTATATGTGATAAAATATGATAAACTGCAACATATGCATATTCATAGAGTTAATTAGGAGTAAAAATGTATATAATCTTAGGAACTGAGAGAAAATGGATAGGAAAATGCAGAAATTCTTTCTAATAGAGTTTGGATCCTTAGATTTCATTTTTTGGAAAAAATACACTTAAAAACTGATTGAAAATATGCAGGAAAAGAGGAAATTGAAAACCAGCGCTCATCCCAGTTTTCCAGAGCTCAGCTCTAGCAGGGACAGAATGTCATGGTCTCTGTATGTATTGTAGCGCCCAGCGCCAGGTTGCAGTGCCCAACGCCAGTAGCAGAAGAAAGCAGTGTTAGCTTTTTTCAGGCCAGCGCCCAGCGCTGATGGTGGCACCCAGTGCTGGCATCAAACTTCTGATAATATATTTTCGCGTTCTGACAGATTTTGGGGGACTTTTGGATCATTTTAGGCGCAAAACAGTTACATTTCAGAGCATTTTCGAGATCCTTGGTTGTTTAAGAGCTTTTGGAAAGAAGAATTGAAGAATCTGTGGCTTCTCCATCTCAAATTTCATCCATTTCATCTATTTTCCAGCTTTTTACTATGAGTTTCTAAATCTCTTAGGTTAGGATAGGATGAACTCAATTGGATCTTGATGTAAGTACGTTTTACCTATAATTTCTATTCAATTTCGTTTCAATTGAGTAATCTCTTTTATGCTTAATGCAATTCTTTGATTGGCCATCTTTGAAATTGATTGTAAGTGTGAATGCATAATTGGAAAATTTGTGGTCATGCTAGATTTGAAGTAGATTACTGTTGTGATGATTGATTCTAGGAATAGAACATAATTGCAATACATTCTTCTGAGTCTTATGCTTAATGTTTGTGTTAATTTTGAATCACCTAAGGAATTAGGGTTCTTGATTGGTAACAAAAGGATTTATACTAAGGAATTAAGGATAAATCTATATTGGTGACTTGAATGTCAATTGAATGAATTGAATTGAGATTAGGGTTGAATAAGGTTACATTAGGTGAAAATTTAGGGATTCCGATTCCTAACCATTTTAACTACTTTGATTTCATTCTAGTTGTTCATTCTTCCATTAATTGATTGCGATAAAGAAGAAAACTTAATTCATTCATTTTGTGACAACACTTAATTAGTATTGTGAAACTATGAAA
This sequence comes from Echinosophora koreensis, assembly GCA_035048595.1. Lineage (NCBI taxonomy): Eukaryota > Viridiplantae > Streptophyta > Magnoliopsida > Fabales > Fabaceae > Echinosophora > Echinosophora koreensis. The sequence goes on from JAPCYP010000095.1 coordinate 640,733, forward strand.
TATCGATTGCTTAGTTTACGTTGTTACTTGATCACAATCCTCGTTGGGAACGATACTTTACTCTCACTTTATTACTTGTCACAATTTGGCACTTGCCAATTCATCAAAAAGTTTTTGGCGCCGTTGCCAGGGATTGTTGATCAATATCAACAAGACTAAAGCATTGTTAATTTGAACATCATTTTTCTTTGTTATTTTTCTGTTTTTGTTTGAACAAGTGATCTATTGCATATTCTCATCTTGTTTTGAGATTAGCAACAAGTGAGTTGTTATTTGATCCCGAAGTTGAAAAAACATCAAAGAAGAATAAAAAAGAATCAAGAGAAAGAAAAAACCGGAATAAGGAAAAAGCAAATTCTTCTACCAAGTTCAACAAGAAGAAATCATGGCTGAAAACATGCAAGGAAACCGAAGGACATTGGGAGATTATTCTAATGGCCCAGTCAACCGGAATCATTCATGTATTGTTAGACCACCGGTAGCTGCGAAAAATTTTGAGAGCAAGCCGGCAATACTCCATATTATGCAGCAAAATCAGTTTGGAGAAAGTGAAGCCGAAGATCCAAATAGTCATGTCTCGAATTTTCTAGAGATATGTGAAACTCTCAAGATTAATGGATCTATGGATGAAGCGATAAGACTGTGTCTAGTTCCTTTTTCATTGCGAGATAGAGCCAAAGCTTGGCTCCAATCTCAACCAAGAGGAAGCATCACCACTTGGGACGACTTGGAGGAAAAGTTCTTAGCAAGGTATTTTCCACCGTCAAAGTTTGTGAATATGAGAGGAGATATTTCAAGCTTTATGCAACGTGATGGTGAGACTTTATATGATGCTTGGGAACGATTCAAGGAGATCCTAAGAAAGTGTCCTAATCATGGTTTTGATGATCTTCAACAAATGCAAATCTTTTATAATGGATTGGGACCATCTACAAAGCTTATGTTAGATGCATCGGCGGGATGTTCTATGAATTCAAAAACAACGGATGAAGCTTTGAGGTTGATTGAAGCTATGGCTTCCCATGATTATCTCATGAATCATGATAGAGGAGGCTTATAGAAGAAAGTTATATTGGAGCTTGATTCTCAAAATGCACTATTGGCTCAAAACAAACTCATCACTCATCAATTAGAGGCAATGACAAAGCAACTTCATACTATAAATTGTGGGCAAATACAAGCACAACAAGTAATGAGCTGTGATTTTTATGGAGGAGAGCACGAGAATGGTAATTGTGATGCATCTATTGGCTCTAAAGAGGAAGTGTAACACCATGTTTTTCGTATTAAGCCTTTAAGTGCTTACGTGTGTGTTATGTTTAACCCTAGGTAGGTTATAAGGGGCTAAGTGAGAATTTTCAAGTGAGAAATTCCTCTCTGATGCATGAGCACGGCCGTGCTCAATGGGAAGCACGGCCGTGCTCAAGGGGAAAATGCGTTCGTTGACGCTAAAGTTGTCTTCCCGTGCTTAGGTGAGCACGACCCTGTGCTCATGTTAAGCACGACCGTGCTTAGAGGGAGCACGACCATGCTCAGGTCACAGAGTCTATAAATAGAGCAGCTCTATGAGGGTTGCGAGCCAAACCCTGTTTTGGCACTTTGGGCAATCCTAGTGTGACAGAAACCTCTTCCCTTTCCTTTCCCTTGAACCCTTTGAAGTTCTTGGAGTTTGTGAGTCAGTTTGGGATAGAAGTCACGCGCGCCAGTGTCGTTAAGGTAACATTGTCATCCCTCTCTCTTAGTCTCCTTTCCTATTATTGGATTTAGAGACTAACTGGTTGTTCTCTTCTTGTTTGGCCAAGGCTTAAGGAACTCATCAAGCCGCTCGAGGGAACGATGATAGTTTGCTTGCGCTGTCATAATGGGAATCTTCATACCAGGTATGGGGAGAAGGAATAGTATTAACATGTAGGCGTTGGGGGTAGTGTAAGATAAAGGGTAGCGTAGGATAAAGGGTTAACCCATGACCCTATCGTATGTTGTTTGTCTATTTATTTGTTATCCTGTTTATGATGCTATATGCTTAATTGCTATTGGTATGCCTATTAGTGATTTGTGGGTGATGACTGGTATACCTGTTGTTATTATAATTGATAATGATGTTTATGCCATGATTATGTTTGGACTGATGATGTTATGAATGGATGTTTTTTATGGTGATGATGATGTTGTTATGTTGATGATGTTGACGTTGTGCTCTGAGTGAGTGTTGATTGTTGAGGATGTTAATGCCAACAATGATGTTAATAAGACTTTAATTAATTAAAAGGGCTTGTGAATGATGTTAAGATCTTAAAACATGTTAGCAACGATGAAAGAGAATTAAGGGATGTTTTCCCAGTTTGTTCAAGACATGAATATAGTATGAGAGGCAAGGTTATGTTCAAAGGTTTAGTTAAAGACCCTAGGGTAGATTCGTGAGTGTTTTAGGGACTTTAATAATGAAGCTGGAATTAAAGGATTAATTCCTCATAATAATAAGACATGTAGTTTAATTAAGAATGATGAAACTGATGATTGATGATGTAGCTTAAGCCAATAGGTTTGATCTTCGAATGCCCTAGAAAACATAGTAAGGGTTTTTAACCCTTTCTGCCCAAATCAGTACAGCCATGCTCTAACGAGCACGGTCGTGCTTATTAGGCAGAACGTTCGTGCTCAACTTAAAGTTCAGCATGCCCGTGCTGAGGGTGAGCACGCCCGTGTTCACCTATCCAGAATAGAAATGCAGAAACAGAACAGAGGTGTTGCACCCCAATTGTTCCAAATAATGAAAGAAGACACCAAACGAAGTAAAGACAAGTTAGATAACTTAAAGATAATAATGTACCTTGGTAGCCGAGTGGCCAAGGGGGCCTTGATGCTTAATGGTCAAGGTGTTGAGCCCTGGAGCTGATCGGCCAGAGTGTTAATATTTAAAGTGAAAAGATGATGTTGTACCTTGGTAGCTGAGTGGCTAAGGGGGCCTCGATAGCCGAGTGGTCGAGGTGTTGCTGTTAATGTTGTTCCTTGGTAGCCGAGTGGCCAAGGGGGCCTCGATAGCCTAGTGGTCGAGGTGTTGAGCTCTGGTGCATATTGGCTAGAGTGTTAAAAGATTAAAGATTAAAGATAATGTTGAGCCTCGATAGCCAAGTTGTCGAAGTGTTGATGGTGATAAAACTTGGGTAGCCAAGTGGTCCAAGCGGAGGTGGTGATTATTGTTGTGTGTTTGTGTTGCTCATGCATTCATGCATCGGAGATGTTAGTAGGGGATGTTCAACATAGGGGAGGTCGTCCGAGAGTAAGGTGATCTGGCCGTCCACGGTGATCTAAGTGATCTGGCCCTCGTGGTAGCGCATCCGAGAGTAAGGTGCGTCAGCTATCCTAGGGTCCACCCATGGTTTGGTGGATTGCCCCGGCGTTAGTGCTTATTGGCCAATGTGGATATGTAACTCCGAAGTTGACATTCTGAGGTAGATTGGATCCAAGTGCATAGTGGAGTAGTGGAGTAGCGCTGCCTCGCATATCATACATTGTTGATATGATGTATATGATATGAATATAATATGTTGGATGATGTTATGATGTTTGATATGCTATGTTTATATGATGCATATTCGTCTTACTAACTGCTTCCATGCCATTATGTTGATATATATGTTTCTTACTCCCCGTCTTTTGTTGTTGCTTTGCATGTACCCTTTTATGTTATGCAGAGGACGGTGAGATGCTGGCTGAGGAGTGACTCTGAGGAGCCGCTACTCGTAGTTTAGTTTGGTTTCAGTTTAGTTTGTTTATTTCGAGTTGTTTTATCGGATTGGTTATACCAGCTCTGTAATGTGGCATCAGGGTTGGGTTCGTTTATATGTTTATGTTATGGTTTTCTTTTAAACATGTATTATAATTCCCCATTTGTAAAGTTATGTTACAATAAGGCAGCCTCTGCCCGATTTTTATTATTATGATATAATATGCATGTGTTCTCTTTTCCTTTTATATCTTTTACGCTTTATGAATGCATGCGGGGTAGAGGGTGTCACAGGAAGCAAATTTCATGGGGAATTATTCAAGACTAGGGCAGAATTCTTATTCAAATCCTTACAATCAAAGTTGGAGGAAGCAGCCTGATGTCTCTTGCAAACAAGAAGCTTCTCAAGCTAGCAATCCACCACCACAAAAGCAAGTTCAAGAGAAAAATCTGTCTGTGGAGGATGCTCTTTCTCAATTCATTCAAGTAACTCAATCCAACTTCAAAAACACTGAATCATCCATCAAAAATCTGGAAAACAAAATTGGACAGCTAGCAAAACAATTTGCGGATCAATCGAATGGTACTTTTTTTGGAAATACAATCATTAATCCGAATGAGCAATGCAAGGCTGTGATGTTGAGAAGTGGTAGAGTGATTACACCCTCTTTTGAGCAGAAAAATCTTGAGCAAGAAGTAGAAGTTGAGAAGAGTGAGTTGGAAGAAAAACAAGAAAATGAGGTGATTGATCAAGAAGAGAAAAAAGATAAAAAGAGAAAGCTAGTTGATGAAGAGTCACACTTGAGAAAAACAAAGAGTCAATTATTGAAAGAGAATGGTAAGCCACAAGAAATTCCTCCTTATGTGAAATTGCCTTATCCTCATGTGAGTAAGAAAAAGAAGAAGGAAGAACAATTTGCAAGATTTCTTGACATCTCCAAGAGGCTACAAATCAACATACCCTTCGCCGAAGCATTAAAACAAATGCCAAATTATGCAAAATTTATGAAGGAGTTACTTACCAAGAAGAGGAAGTTTAGAGAGAATGAGACAGTCGCTTTAACTGAGGAATGTAGTGCCATTTTGCAGTAGAAGCTGCCTCCAAAACTCAAGGATCCCGGTAGCTTCACCATTACTTGTACTATAGGAAGTATCACTATTGGCAAGGCCCTTTGCAATTTGGGAGCAAGCATTAATCTCATGCCATTGTCTTCTTGAAGAAGCTAGGAGTAGGAGAGGTTAAGCCTACAAAAACTGCCACTTCAATTGGCAGACCGGTCCATCAAATATCCATACGGCATTATGGAAGATGTGTTGGTAAAAGTGGATAAATTTATCTTCCCGGTGGATTTTGTCATTTTGGATATGGAAGAGGATGTAGAGATATCACTTATATTGGGGAGACTTTTTCTAGCAACTGGACGTGCTTTAATAGATGTACAAGAAGGTCAACTCCGGCTTAGAGTGCAAGATAAAGAAGTCACTTTTAATGTTTTTGAGGCTATGCATCATCCAAGTGATCAAGAGAGTTGTTTTCGCAAAGATAAAGTGGAAGTAATGGCTAGAGAAGTCTTGGGACAATAGCACCCTTCTACCACTCTTGAGAAGATAATAGTGCATCCTATTGAAAATCTTGATGAAGAAGAGGAAAAGAAATAGAAGAATGTTTGCGTAGTTTGGAAGCTCAACAAAAGCAAACTGATGTCCACAATAAGAAAGAAGAGCTTAAGAAAGATGAAGTGCAAGAGAAGCCCAAACTAGAGCTCAAATCGTTGCCTGCACACTTAAAATATGTGTTTCTTAGTGAAAATGCTGAAAATCCTGTTATTGTGGGCAGTACATTGTCCAAATAGGAGGAAGAAAAGCTTGTGAGAGTACTTAGAGAGCACAAAACAGCCATCGGATGGTCCATATCTGATTTGAAAGGCATTAGCCCCTCATTTTGTATGCAGAAAATTCTGCTTGAGGATGATTTTAAGCCGGTTGTGCAGCCCCAAAGGCGACTGAGTCCAACTATGAAGGAGGTTGTAAGGAAAGAAGTGTTGAAACTTCTCGAAGCGGGGATGATCTACCCTATTTCGGATAGTGCATGGGTTAGTCCAGTCCAAGTGGTGCCTAAGAAAGGTGGGATGACGGTTATCAAGAATGAAAAGAATGAACTCATTCCCACAAGAACGGTAATGGGTTGGCGCATGTGCATTGATTACCGCAAGCTCAACCAAGCCACTCGAAAGGATCATATTCCATTGCCATTCATGGATCAAATGCTAGAGAGATTGGCCGACCAAGCATTCTATTGTTTCCTAGATGGATACTCCGGATATAACCAAATTGTAGTTAATCCGGAGGATCAAGAGAAGACAACATTTACATGTCCATTTGGGATCTTAGCATATCATCGGATGCCATTCGGATTATGCAACGCACCAGCCACGTTTCAAAGGTGTATGCTATCCATTTTTTCTGATATGATTAAAAAATCTAGTGAAGTTTTTACGGATGATTTTTCTGTTTTTTGTTCTACTTTTGATTTATGCCTCATTAACCTAGCTGCTACCTTGCAAAGATGTGTAGAGACCAACTTGGTATTGATTTGGGAAAAGTGCCATTTTATGGTACATGAAGGCATTGTCCTTGGTCACAAAATTTCAGCTAAGGGAATTGACGTAGATAGAGCCAAGATAGAAGTCATAGAGAAGCTGCCACCACCTGCAAATGTCAAGGGAGTCCGAAGTTTCTTAGGACATGCCGGGTTTTATAGAAGCTTTATCAAATATTTTTCTAAAATTGCTAAACCCTTGTGTGTCTTATTGAATAAAGATAGTCTTTTTGAGTTTAATGCTGAATGTTTGCATGCTTTTACTGTTTTGAAAGAGAAGTTAGTCATTGCACCTATCATTGTTGCACCAAATTGGGACTTACCATTTGAATTAATGCGCGATGCTAGTGACTATGTAGTAGGTGCAGTGTTAGGACAACGAAAGGATAAGTTTTTCCATGCAATATACTATGCAAGCAAGGTTTTGAATGAAAATCAGATTCACTATGCAACTACTGAAAAAGAATTGCTTGCTATAGTCTTTGCATTGGAGAAATTTAGGTCCTATTTGATTGGTTCTAAAGTCATTATCTTTAGTGATCATTCTGCACTTAAATATCTCTTGACTAAAGTGGAATCAAAGCCTAGATTGATCTGATGGAATCTCTTTTTGCAGGAATTTGATCTAGAGATAAGAGATAAGAAAGGAAGTGAAAATGTGGTAGGCTGACCACCTGTCCAGATTGGAGAATGAAGCAATAACAGTCCAAGATAATGAAGTTAGAGAGGAATTTCCGGATGAAAAACAGCTCATGGTCAAGGAGAGGCCTTGGTTTGCTGATATGGCATATTTTAAGGCCACAAACATCATTCCGAAAGGCCTAACATGGCAGCAGCAGAAAAATTTCTTCTGTGACGCGAATTTCTACATTTGGGATGATCCATTTCTGTTTAATTGTTGCCCCGATGGTATCCTTCACAGATGCATTGATCAAGAGGAAGCTCAAAGCATCTTGTGGCATTGCCATGGTTCACCTTATAGAGGGCATTATAATGGGGACCGGACAGTGCTGAAGGTGCTGCTGTGACACCCTCTACCCCATATACGTTTATAAAGCATATAACTAAAAGATAAGATAAAAACATGCATTTATTTCATAGACTCAAACCAAGGTAAAAGGCACCACATTGTAACATTGTCTTAACGCGGAAAATAACATAAGTTTTAAAACGATAACATAACATGAAAAACAACCCAACCCTTGATGTCACATACAGAGCTGGTATAACCAAATCCGGGAAATATCCTCGGATAACAAACTGAACTAAACTAACTAACAAAACTGGAAATCCTAACTACGAGTCGCGGCTCCTCGGAGTCATTCCTCAAATGGCTGTTCGTCATCCTCTGCATAAAAGATACATGCCACAACACACAAAACATAGCAATGGGGAGTAAGAAACATGAATATTAATATAATGGCAAGGAAGCAGTTAGCAAGACGAGCATGCATCACAACAATCATGTTATCAAAACAGCAGCATAAAACATAAGCAATTAATAATGTCATACATTAACATATGCTATGCGATGCAATGTTACTCCACTACTCCCTTATGCACTTGGATCCATTCTACCTCAAGAAGTCAACTTCGGAGTTACATATCCACATTGGTCAATAAGCACCAACGTTGGGGCAATCCACCTTACCTTGGGTGGACCCTTTAGATAGTTGACGCTCCTTACTCTCGGATGCACCACCGTGGGGGCACACGATTCACCTAACTCTCGGATGAATCACCACGGACGGCCAGATCGCCTTACTCTCGGACGACCTCCCCTATGTTGAACATCCCCCACTAACATCTCCGATGCGTGAATGCATGATCAACACAACACACAAACATAACCTCCACCTCCGCTTAGGCCACTAGGCTACCCAAGTTTTATCACCATCAACACCTCGACCACTTGACTATCAAGGATTATTGTTATCTTCTCATCGTTTAGTCTTTTAAACACTCTGGTCGTTCTGCACCAGAGATTACCACCTCGATCACTAGGCTATCGAGGTCCCCCTTGGCCACTAGGCTACCAAGGTACATTATCATCTTTAATTAACACTCTGGCCATTAAGCACCAGAGATTACCACATTGACCATCATGCATCAAGGCCCTCTTGGCCACTCGGTTACCAAGGTACAACATCTAGTCACTTGTCTTTTGTCTTCATGTTCGTTTGGTGTCTTATAAATTATTAAGACGTTTAGGGTGAAACACTCCTGTTTCAGCTCTGTTTTTCTATTCTGAGCAGGGAAGCACGGGCTTGCTCCCCATTCAGCATGGGAGTGCTGACACTTTAGTCATGCACGGTCGTGTTGACTATTAAGCATGGCCGTGCTTATGCAGCGCGGCCTTTTTGAATTTTAAATTGGAGCACGGGCGTGCTCCTTATTAAGCACGACCGTGCTACTTGGAGCATGGCCCTACTGATCTGGACAGAAAGGGTCAGGAACCCTTTCCCAAACCTTTGGGGTAAATTAATGGATTATGAGATACCCCGTTGTGCCCCGTTGTGTTATTAGGTTAAAACCTTATTAATTAAATTCCTAATTGCGCTCTTTACGTGAAAATACGTCAAAATTAAAAACTTATGTTAATAAGCATACAACTTTGAAAAATTAAAAACAACACACCATCTTTATATTGTGAATACACACATATGTTTTTACACGTAATATAAAAACATTGTTGAGAGTATCCTCTCAGTAGGATCCCTCATAGGAATATACTTAAACAAAATATTAAACTTAGCAGAAAATATAAAAACGTCTCACGAGACGCACTAGTCATAAACTATCTAGACCCTAATCACCATGTATCACAGCTCGTCCTCCTGCCTCTGATTCATAAGGAGTTCCATCCAACTCCTTAGCAACCTTCGTTTCATACAGAGCTCCGTCCAGCTCCTCAGCAACATATTCCTCCATAGGGTCTTCTAACGTAAATAAAGTAAACACACCAAATATAGAAATATAGGGGATAAGAAGCAATTCTATCATCAAAAAGCGGAACAAAGTCATAGTATATAATACAATAAATGTTACAGACATAACATCACTCATAATCAATCATCATCCATAATTCGATATATACATCATCCTTTACCCTCAACTCATGCAACTTAAATCTTTATGCTGACATGGCCACTACCAATTCCTTCACACATTCCTCGTTGGGAATGTCAGTCAGTTGTTCAAGCGACAGGTTCCAAATTCCCGGTGCACATTCTCTTCCATGGTGAGAATGCTTAGGCAAAGCAATGACACTATAGCGGCACGATTATCCCGGTGCACACCCTGTCCACTCACGAGGGTGCTCATGAAATTCAATGACACTATAGCTGCACAACCTATATCTAAGGTGGAACAGTCTAGCGAGAACTCCTGACCTCATGTATTCCAAATACACGGTTTTGAACAACAATGCAAACACATGAATCTCACCGACCCACATTAACAACATCCTAGTGCCTTAACCTTCCATCAAAGCCTCAACACTTGTTCTATGTCACACCTCCTCTTTAAAATAACTCATTTAGTTTAGGCACCTCTAAGTCACCATTATTCTCACACTCAAACCAACAACACCCGAACTATACCTATCTTCGCTTAAGAATCAACTAAGCACCATATTAAAAACCAAGCAGATCATGCATAACACAATATCAGGAAATATTCAAACACCAAAAATAATACGTCACATACAATGGAATACCTCAACCAGCGTATCACAATAAATTCAATACCATAAAGTCAGACATCATCAAATACTTAAAATCAACCTAATGTCGATAAACCTACAATCCCTGAATCACCATTGGTTTTACAGAAAAGGTTTCTAATGCGATTTTGGTCTTGTCGATTACTCGACTACTAGTAGGGTTTAGGTCGCCCTACACAATTATTATAAAATATACTACTTATCGATTCCGACGGTAGAATGATTCTTTCCCTCACCTGAGTTATCACCGGAATCTCGAATTCGACGTTCCTCGTTATCACACCCCATGTTACCAATTTCATCTTCAACCAAACAACATAACCACAAATTAATCAACAAACCCAAATTTGACACATTGATGCTAGGTTTCGATCATCAATTCAAAAATAGGCTAGGATCATTTTCTCATTCTAATCTTTTGGATACTAATTCCTTAGGTCTTAAATAGCTAGGATAAATTGCTATACTTTGAAAATATGAACAAAATATTTCAATCCCTTTTTAGTTGAGTTTCGGCCTCCTATAGAAAATTAGGCTAGGAAATTCTTTTGAATGTAAACTTTTGGATTTAGGCTACTAAGACATTAGAGAGCATTAATCAAGTATTAGATTTCACATATTGAACAAAAATTCCAAACCTACTTTCTAAGGTAGTTTCGGCCAAAAATGAAACAATAGGAAATAAAATGATTTTGATCACATGCTCTTGGATAATGAAAGTAGAAGACATAACAAGATCATAGCAATTGGTTTCACATTAAAATTATTTTTTTACAATTTTCTAGAATTATTTGAAGTTCTAGATCTAGAAAAGTAAAAAGTCATGAAAAAGGAAGAACAAGATCTTAGGAATGGAAGAGATGATCATGGATGATCATATTACCTCAAGTGAGTGAAGGAAATGAAGAAAAGATGATGATCTTAGCAAATTTCTCTTAAGGCATGAACTTGAGCTCTTGGAGAGAAAATTGAGTTTATGTGTTTTTGTGAAGAAAATGAAAGAGATGAAGAGTGAAGAGATGAGTGAAGGGGGCTACGGTTTTGGGGTTATTTATAGGATAGATCTTAGGCTTTGTTTGGTTCTTCGGATTTAAATTAATGGGTTTTGTGAATATTAAATAATATCATAGTTAACTATGGTTAATAATTAACTTAACTAGGGTTACTTTGCTAACTATGGTTAAAATCATGTGGCCAAGAATTGATGAATGGTGTGGCTGCTCATTGTCCACACAAACTATCCTTGGTTCCTTAACCATGGTTAAAATTTAACTAAACGTCGGTTAGGTTAAGCTTAGGGGTATTTTGGTCATTTCACTTGAAAATTCAAGATTACTAGCATTTAATGCTCATAAATGCTTGGTGACTCATCCTCCATGAGTCATCCTGTATGACTCGTTGTCCCGATCTCTTGACGGGTCTCTGCAGTTCCGTTTTGGACTCTGTTGGTTTCCCGATTAGGGTTTCCGTCTGTTTTTCGATCGAAAATTTTCAAAATAACCAAACTCATTTGAAATATGTTTTAAACATAAATCGTTTCCTTTACGAGTCAAAATTAGGTTTTCTGATCATTAAAATCTTACTGTCAATGAAAAACACCGACTATTTTCCGTCCGAACTTTTACCAAAATTCATCCGAATAAACATAATATTTTATTTTTGATCAGAAATTTGGAAAGTAGAATTCCTCACGGACATAATATAAAAAATCTACAAATTTTCAGTTTCGGGTCAAATTAGGGTTTTCTGCCGGTATAAAATTATACTGTTAGTAAAAACGCAGACCGGGTCCCTTCTGAATTTTCAACCAAAACTTTTACCGTAACCTTCTACCATAAGATAGACTATGAATATGATTTTATTTTGTTTAAAATCATTTTATAGTTCTCAGATTAAAATATAAATAATTATATTTTTACTTGGTTAAACAGCGTAATTAAAATCAGGCTGTTACAGCTTAAACCTATTGGCTCTTACTAAAACTTTAAACGTTATTGTTCTTAGCTTAATCTTCATGTCTTATAATTAAAGGGGAAATTAGTCCTTTAATCTCAGTTTCCTTTTGATAGTCCCTAAACACTCATAGATCAATCCCTAGGGTCCTTGACTAAACCTTTTGGCATAAATCCTTGCCCCTCATTACTATCATTCAGTTTTATGAGAAAAGGGGGAAAACCTCCCTTAAACCATTATTAACAATTTTAAAGTTTTATCATTAGCGCGTTTACACGTGTTGGCCGTGGCAACCATACCCAAGAGGGGGGTGAATTGGGTTTTAAATAAAAATGAAATCTTTTTCGATAAATCAAAAACCCTTTTTAAAGTTAAAACAGAATTCACAGCGGATAAAAGATTATTGTCGAATTGAAGCGCTTGATAAAAATAAACGGTTTGAAACTAAAGCACTATAAAGTAAAATGCGATAAAGTAAAGAGGATAGGGAAAGAAGATGAACACCACAATATATCCTGGTTCGGCCACAAACTACTCACGTGACCTACATCCAGTCCCCAAGGCAATACCATCAAGGGTTTTCAATCAACTCTAGTTTTTAACAGGATCAACTAGAACCTTTACAAAACAGAGAACCCTTAACACAAATCTCAGGACATACTATCCCTTGTGTAAGAGTCTCAAACACTAGCTTTTAAACAGGCTTAGCTAGAACCTTTACAAATCAGAGCACCCTTAACACAAATCATAGGACATACAATCCCTTGTGTAAGAGCCTCAAAAATATCCCAAGAGATATACCCTCTCTTGTTTGGTAACCAAATAGGTGGTTTGAGTCAATCCGACTCTTACCAAGATAAAACACTCTAATTAGTGCAGATAAAAACAAATTGAAGCACAAGATATAAGAACACCTATATGGTGTAAAGCTCTCTCAATATAATATGATCAAAGTGTATAAGTGAGAGCGACAGGAGAAAATGACAGTGATAGAGTTTTAGAACAGTTGGGAAAATGGGGAATTAGCATTTTGTTATCAGCCTAAGTTTCCTTTATATAGAAGAAGTGGTTAGCTCAAGGAAATTAGGTCAAGCCCATTTTAAAACACATTTTCTTCGCATGATAATCGATTATTTAAAAATCAATAATCGATTATTTTAATCCATTGTAAAAGGTGCTTTAAGGCAGTCGCAATGTAATCGATTACACTAATCGATTATATGTTCTCTGTTTAAAAACCTGTGAACTGAAAAAGGACAATCGATTCGCATAATCGATTAGCACTTCTCTGTCTTGTAATTCAAAATATCATAATCGATTCTAAAAGATGTATAATCGATTATTTCAACTTCAAATTCAAATACTTAACGGCTAGAAAAATAATTTCTCATTAATACTCATTAAAGCTAATTAAGTTAATAAAAACGTGTTCAACTATAAATAGTCGATTACTATAATCAAATATGTCATTTCAAAATCAGCTGATTCAAATTCTTTAATAACTCTAAAATTGATTACTCATTAAAGCATATTTAGAGCCATTAATACTATTGATAATCGATTATCATAATCGATTATGACTCGTTTATAAATTTGAATTTGAAAACTTAATGATGAAATTAATACCTCTTTTAAGTTCATTAAAAGCCATTTAAGTTTTGTTTTGAAAGATCATTTATGTGTGTGTGTGACCAATTTTAATTAGAGAGCTTTACTTACTATTCACAAGGGAATCTAAAACATACAATACAACTAATAAAATTCCCTTCACCCGTCTTGAAAGACTTGATTTCTTGAGATTTTAACTCTTCAAGTTCTTGATATCATAGCTTTGCTTGTTTCCAACCTGAACTTATGTATTTCACAATTTCTCATAAATGATTGTATTAGTTCAAGGTATAGAAAATAGTAATAGTATTTCACATTTAATTTCATACACAAAACTATGTATAATAATTCATAAGACATATTTTGAGATAATATCATATTTAATATTTCTTATATCTTTAGGCATAAACTAAATATTCCAACTATGATTCTATGCCAAATTATTATATTTGTCAATCGCAAGCATATATAATATAGGCAAAATTATATTTTTGGTCCCTTAAGTTATTTGTTTTGTTCAAATTGGTCCCTTAAGTTTTTTTTGTGACAAACTAGACTCTAAGTTAGGTTCAGGTTTCAAATTGGTCCCATAAGTTTTTTTGTGACAAACTAGACCCTTAAGTTATGTTCGGGTGACAAATTGGTCCCTTAATTTGTCAAAGGACTAATAAATTAGACCCTTAATTTATTATTTTTAATAACTTAAGGGACCAATTTGCCACCCGAACATAACTTAAGGATCTGGTTTGTCACAAAAAAAACTTAAGGGACCAATTTGAAACCTGAACCTAACTTAAGGATCTAGTTTGTCACAAAAAAAACTTAAGGGACCAATTTGAACAAAACAAATAACTTAAGGGACCAAAAGTGTAATTTTGCCTATAATATATGATCAAATATTATAGTCACATGGCTTTTATCAACATAATACACATTAAGCCCAATATTCCTTTTATTGAATTAATACCATGATATTCTATTTGTCAACATCAAAACTTATATCATATTGATTTGCTTATTTTCTCCCCTTAATATTATATTTGTCAACATCAAAACCTATATGACAATATGATTCACAACACGAACAACCAACAACCAGTTTCATGATAAAACATTAATCATGGCATCAATCATTCAACATGTTATAACAACAACATCAACCTCAGATATACCAAAATAAGCATGTTAAATATTCATGCCATAAACAAATAGACATACATATTTCATATTATCATTCAATAATCATTTAGGCATTTTAACAAACATAAGGGTCATGGGATGATGGGAACCCTTTGTCTTACGCTACCCCCAGCCTACATACTCATACTATCTCTTCTCCCCATACCTGGTATGAAGATTTCCCTTTCAAACAACGAAAGCTCTAACCGGTTCCCTCGATTGGCTCGATGAATCGTCCCAAGCCTTGGCCAACATAAAAAGGTTAACCAATTAATTCCAAATTCTTGAAAAGAAAAAAGGATTAAGAGGGAAGAACTATTACCTTTATATTGGCACTAAACGCGTGATCTTACTCTCCCAAACACGAACGGAACACCAAGAAACGATTGGGTTCAAGAGGAAGGGAGGGAGAGGCTGCCGTCACACTTAGGGTTGCCTAAAGTGCCATAGTGAGGGTTTAACTTGTAACCCTCGCTGTCTGACGTGATTACATAAGCTCTGACCCTAGAACGGTCGTGCTTCTACTAAGCACAGCCGTGCTTAACTTAAGCAAGGGGTTTTGCTTAAGTTAGCCCGGTCAGGCAAAAAAGACTGTCAATTAGTGCGTTGAGCACGTCCGTGCTCCCTACTAAGCATGGCCATGCTTGTGGTCCAGACAGGCACAAAGCACGCACCTTAAGCACGGGCGTGCTGATACATGAGCATGGCCATGTTCATACATCAAAAAGGGATTTTCATCTTAAAATCCCCCTTAGCCCTTTCTAAACATTCCAGGGCAAACAAGGCATACACATAAGCACTTATAACGAAAAACAGGGTGGTACAATTCCACCCCTTTATAAAAATTTCATCCTCGAAATTTCTACTTACCTCGAACAAAAAGGTGTGGGTACGCCTCCATCATCTTGCTCTCAAGTTCCCATGTAGCACTTTCCTCAGTTGCCCCGCTGCAAACGACTTTAACCAAAGGAATCTCTTTGCCTCTCAGCTGCTTCACCCTCTGATCCTCAACTCGAAGGGGTTGTACCCTGAATGTCATGTTCTCTTTTAACTGAATTGTGTTAGGTACTAGCACTTTCCTCAGTTGCCTCGCTCTAAACGACTTTAACCAAAGGAATCTCTTTGCCTCTCAGCTGCTTGACCCTCCGATCCTCAACTCGAAGGGGTTGTACCTCGAATGTCAAGTTCTCTTTTAACTGAATTGTGTCAGGTACTATCACATGGTTCAAATCATGAATCTATTTTCTAAGTTGTGACACATGGAACACATTATGAAGTTTGGACAAGAACGGTGGCAAGGTTATTTGGTAAGCAACTTTGCCGACTCTTTTAAGAATTTGGTAAGGGGCGATGAATTTGGGAGTAAGTTTCTTCGCTTTCATCACTCTATCGACCCCAGTTGTTGGAATAACTCTCAAGAATACATGATTGCCTTCCTGGAATTCGAGCACCTTCCTCCTTTTGTCATGGTAGCTCTTTTGCCTATTCTGTGCCACTTTCATCTTTTCCTGAATCATCCTCACTTTTTTCTGTGGTTTCTTGCACTACCTCGGGTCC
Source organism: Echinosophora koreensis (assembly GCA_035048595.1). Classification (NCBI taxonomy): domain Eukaryota; kingdom Viridiplantae; phylum Streptophyta; class Magnoliopsida; order Fabales; family Fabaceae; genus Echinosophora; species Echinosophora koreensis. The sequence goes on from JAPCYP010000095.1 coordinate 657,080, forward strand.
TATCACCACATTGTCACCAGGTTCATTCCAATACAAGGGTGTCCTACATCTCCTCCATTAAAGAGCTTCATAAGTTGCCGTCCCAATACTGGAATGGAAACTATTGCTGTAGGTGAACTCTATCAGGGGCAAAAACTTATCCCAACTACCAGACTGTTCTAGTACACACGCTCTCAACAAGTCCTCTAAGGACTGGATGGTCCTCTCAGACTGCCCATCAGTCTGCGGATGATAAGCTGAACTTAGCCTAACTTGGTCCCTAAAGCCTCATGTAAACTATTCCAGAACCTAAAGGTAAATCTAAGGTCTCTATCTGACACTATGCTAGAGGGTACACCATGTAGCTTAACTATCTCTTTGATGTACAACCTAGTCAACTTTTCCAAAGTGTATTACATGTTCATATGGATGAAATGGGCAGACTTAGTCAATCTATCCACGACAACCCAGTAAGCCTCAAAACCAGCTGGAGTCCTAGGGAGTATAGACACAAAATCTATCGAGATACTATCCCATTTCCATTCTGGGATACTTAAAGGTTGCAACTTTCCTGAAGACTTTTGGTGTTCTGTCTTAGCCTTTTGGCATACTAAGCAAGCATACACAAACTCAGCTACATCCTTTTTCATCCTAGGCCACCAAAGCATGCACTTAAGGTCCTGATACATCTTAGTGGCACCTGGGTGCACACTCAATCCACTCCTATGTCCTTCGTCGAGGATCAACTTCCTAAGATCAGGAACATCTGGTATCTATCTTTGAACCTCAAAACTCCATCGCTTGCTTCCTTAAAACTAAGGTCTCTACCTTGGGCAAGCAACTCCCTCTGGTCTAAGAGAAACTTATCTATCTTTTGCCCTTCTCTAACCTGATCCATCAAACTATTGGTGACCTTCAAGGTTCCAAGCCTAACACTCTTAGGGGTAACTTCTCAGGATAAACTTATATCTCTAAACTCCTCAATCAAATCCATCTCCATAATCATTAAAGCGGAGACGTGCAAGGTTTTCCTACTCAAAGCATCTGCCACTACATTGGCCTTTCCTGGGTGGTAGGTCAACTCAAACTCATAGTCCTTAAGGAATTCCATCCATCTATGTTGCCTAATATTGAGCTCTTTCTGGTCAAACAAATATTTCAAACTCTTATGGTCACTAAAATCCTCAAACTTAGCTCCATAAAGGTAATGCCTCCAAATATTTAGGGCAAACACCATGGCTCCTAACTCTAGATCATGGGTAGGGTAGTTCTTCTCATGGGTTTTGAACTACCTAGAAGCATAAGCCACTACCTTACCATCTTGCATCAATACTCCACCTAAACCTTGCTTAGAAGCATCGCAGTATACTACGAAAGGTCTACTAGGATCGGGTAAAACTAGAACTAGTGCTGATGTCAACCTATCCTTCAAGGTTTGGAAACTCTCCTCACACTTAGAGTCCCACACAAAGAGCTGTCCCTTCTTGGTGAAACGGGTCAAGGATAAAGCTATCTTAGAGAAACTTTCTATGAACCTCCTATAGTACCCTGCTAAACCCAAGAAACTCCTAATCTCGGTTACTAACTTCGGTGCTTCCTAGTGAAGCACCGTCTCTACCTTAGCAGGATCCACAGCTATCCCACCTTTCGAGATGACGTGTCCTAAGAAACTCACCTCTTCGAGCCAAAACTCGCACTTGGACAACTTAGCATACAACTGCTTCTCCTTAAGGGTCTGCAAGACAACCCTCAAGTGTTCCTCATGTTCCTCCTTGGTCTTGGAGTACACTAAGATGTCATCTATGAAAACCACCACAAACTTATCCAAGTAAGGGTGAAAGGTCATGTTCATGTAGTCCATGAACACAGCAGGAGCATTGGTCATACCAAAGGGCATAACCAAATACTCATAGTGACCATAACGCGTCCTAAACGCTGTCTTCGGGATGTCCTCAGACTTAACCCGAATCTGATGGTACCCTGACCTCGAATCTATCTTCAAGAAGACATAAGCTCCTATCAACTGGTCCATAAGGTCATCAATCCTAGGAAGGGGATATTGATTCTTAATGATCACTTTGTTGAGTTGCCGATAGTCGACACACAACCTCATACTGCCATCCTTCTTCTTCACCAACAACACTGCTGCTCCCCATGGGGATACACTAGGTATAATGAATTGCTTCTGCATCAGGTCCTCTATCTGTTTCTTCAACTCGGCTAGCTCTAGATGAGACATCCTATAAGGTGCTATGGATATAAGCCCGGTGCCAGGCACTAAGTCTATGGTAAACTCCACATCTCTCTCTGGGGGTAGTTCATAAACATCCCCCGGAAATACTTCAGGAAATTCTCGCACAACCGGCACGCTTTCAACATCAGGAGGGCTCTCTACTTCTAGGGAAGATAGCATCATGTACACTTGGGCTTCTTCTTTCATCGAAGCCTTAACTTGGTTGGCAGAGAGAAACCTAGGATCCTTAGACTCCACGGGAGTTCCAAAAACTATGGTTTTATCAAAACAATTCAAAATGGCATGGTTGGAAGATAACCAGTCCATGCCAAGAAGAACATCAAGGTCCTTTAGGGGCTACCATACAAGATCAACAATAAAATCTCTACCATCTATGGTAAAAAAGAATATTCTTGCATGCATGCATGAGAAGTAAGAATAGGTTTATTCGTGGGTGTGGCAACAAACAAATCACACTCAAGAAGTCTCATAGGCAATTTAAAACGCTTAACACATTCATGTGATACAAACGAGTGAGTCACGCTCGAATCAAACAATACAACTAAACGAATACCATTAATGAGGCACATACCTTGGATCAAGTCTTCAAACTCGGAGGCCTCAGGCCCACTGAGAGTAAAGACTCTCCCCGTGGTCTACAGTCGGTTGGCTTGAGGTTTATGATTCTTGCTAGCACTCTGTGGCTCTGACTTTTCTCCTCCGCAATCCCGGCTGATGTGGCCATACTTGCCACACTTGAAGCAGATGATGTTTGTCTCCTTGCACTGGGTAATGAAGTAATCCTGTCCACCCTTGCTGCACCAAAGAGGTCTAGGAGCAGAAGAATCCCATCTTCTGGACCTATTTGAAGAAAACTGAGGCTTCTTGCCATCCCGCTTGAAGTCCCAGCCAGCTGGAGCGAGATGCTGCTTCCACTTGTTCCCTTGATCACTCGTCTTATTGCTCTGACTTTCTGATCCCTTGGAGGCTGATCCTCCAAAATTTTAGGCATCTTCAAAGATCCTACACTTGTTCACTAAACCTAGGAAGACTCGGATCTCTGGTAGCTGATAGCCTGCTTAATCTCTAGACGCAGACCATCCTTAAACTTCACGCACTTGGAGCGGTCGTCCGTCACATACTGATACCTCGAATCTAGCTGCATACTCTCCCATTGACATGTTACCCTGCTTTAGCACCAAGAACTCCATCTCCTTCTTATCGCGGATGTCTGCTGGAAAGTACTTCTCTAGAAATCTGTCTTTGAAGACATTCCAAGCAACCACAGTACCCTTTGCCTGCATGCGCTGATGACAGTTTTCCCACCAGTGCTCAGCCTCCTCTGTCAGCATGAAGGTCCCAAAGATGAGCTTCTGCTGGTCGTTGCATCCCATAGCCTAGAAGATCTTCTCAATATACCTCATCCACAACAGGGCACCCTCAGGATCATAAGCTCCTTTGAAGGATAGCGGATTGTTCCGCTGGAACTTGTCAAGACCCTGAAACTCAACTGGTCCCCCGTTGTTGTTGGCGTTCTGGTTCTGGCCTATCGCGTTGGCAAGGAGTGTCAAAGCGTCCACGATAGCTGGTCGTTTCTACCTCTTCCTCCCATAAGTTCCTGTAAATACCCAAGACAGCTTGTTAAATACAGAGAACTTAAAGTAGGAAAAGCTATCGGTCACTAACACTAAGCATCATTATGTATAGTAAATATATATAATTCAAACAAGAGCACGCAAAAGACTTGCAACAGACTCATACCATTGCCTGATAGGATAGGCCAGCTCTGATACCACTAAATGTGGCACCCTCTACCCAGCATACATTTATAAAGCATTTGACTAAAAGATAAGACAAAAACATGCATTTATTTCATAGAGTCAAACCAAGGTAAAAGGCACCACATTATAACATTGTCTCAAAGATGAAAAGAACATAAGTTTTAAAACGATAACATAACATGGAAAACAACCCAACCCTTGATGCCACATATAGAGCTGGTATAACCAAATCCGGAAAATATCCTCGGATAACAAACTGAACTAAACTAACTAACAAAACTGGAAATCCTAACTACGAGTCGTGGCTCCTCGGAGTCACTCCTCAACTGGCTGATCGCCGTCCTCTGCATAAAAGATACATGCCACAAAACACAAAACATAGCAATGGGGAGTAAGAAACATGAATATGAATATAATGGCAAGGAAGCAGTTAGCAAGACGAGCATGCGTCACAACAATCATGTTATCACAACAGCAGCATATAACATAAGCAATTAATAACGTCATACAATAACGTATGCTATGCGATGCAATGCTACTCCACTACTCCCTTATACACTTGGATCCATTCTACCTCAGGAAGTCAACTTCAGAGTTACATATCCACATTGGCCAATAAGCACCAACGCCGGGGCAATCCACCTTACCTTGGGTGGACCCCTTGGATAGCCGACACACCTTACTCTCGGATGCGCCACCACGGGGGCGCATGGTTCACCTAACTCTCAGATGAATCACCAAGGACGGCCAGATCGCCTTACTCTCGGACGACCTCCCCTATGTTGAACATCCTCCACTAACATCTCCGATGCGTGAATGCATGCTCAACACAACACACAAACACAACCACCACCTCCGCTTGGGCCTTTCTGGATTAATGTTATATTTTCATCGTTTAGTCTTTTAAACACTCTGGCCTTTCTGCACCAGAGATTACCACCTCGACCACTCGGCTATCAAGGTCCCCTTGGCCAATAGGCTACCAAGGTACATCATCATCTTTAATAAACACTCTAGCCATTAAGCACCGGAGATTACCACCTTAACCATCATGCATCAAGGTCCCCTTGGCCACTTGGCTACCAAGGTACAACATATTATCACTTATCTTTTGTCATCATGTTCATTTGGTGTCTTATAAATTATTAAGACGTTTGGGGTGAAACACCCCTGCTTCAGCACTGTTTTTCTGTTCTGGGCAGGGAAGCATGGGGGTGCTCCCCATTCAGCACGGATGTGCTGACACTTTAGTCATGCACAGTCGTACTGACTTTTAAGCACGACTGTGCTTATGGAGCTCGACCTTTTTGAATTTGCAAGTGTAGCACGGGCGTGCTCCTTATTAAGCACGGTCGTGCTGCCTGGAACATGGCCGAACTGGTCTGGGCAGAAAGGGTCAGGAACCCTTTCCCAAAGCTTTGGGGTAAATTAATGGATTAAACCTATTGGCTCTTACTAAAACTTTAAATGTTATTGTTCTTAAATTAATCTTCATGTCTTATAATTAAAGGGTAAATTAGTCCTTTAATCTCAGTTTCCTTTTAATTGTCCATAAACACTCATAGATTAATCCCTAGGGTCCTTGACTAAACCTTTTGGCATAAAGTCTTGCCCCTCATTACTATCATTCAGTTTTATGAGCAAAGGGGCAAAACCTCCCTTAAACCATTATTGACAGTTTTAATGTTTTATCATTAGCGCGTTCACACGAAAAACCAACAGCCAGTTTCATGATAAAACATTAGTCATGGCATCAATCATTCAACATGTTATAACAACAACATCAACCTCAGATATACCAAAATAAGCATGTTAAACATTCATACCATAAACAAATATACATACATATTTCATATTATCATTCAATAATCATCTAGGCATTTTAACAAACATAAGGGTCATGGGAACCCTTCGTCTTACGCTACCCCCAAGCCTACATACTCATACTATCCCTTCTCCCCATACCTGGTATGAAGATTTCTCTTTTAACCAATGAAAGCTCTAACTGATTCCCTCGATTGGCTCGATGAATCGTCCCAAGCCTTGGCCAACACAAAAAGGTTAACTAATTAATTCCAAATTCATGAAAAGAAAAAGGAATTAAGAAGAGGGAAGAACTATTACCTTTAGATTGGCACTTAACGCGTGATCTTACTATCCCAAACACGAACGGAACACTAAGAAATGATTGGGTTCAAGTGGAAGGAAGGGAAAGGCTACCATCACACTTAGGGTTGCCTAAAGTGCCAAAGTGATGGTTTAACTTGAAACCTTCGCTGTCTGACGTGATTATATATATGCTCTGACCCGAGTACGACTTTGCTCCCACTAAGCACGGTCGTGCTTAACTTAACCAAGGGGTTGTGCTTAAGTCAGCACGGTCAGACAAAAAGACCGTCAACGAGCGCGTTGAGCATGACCGTGCTCCCCACTAAGCACGGCCGTGCTTTGTGGCTGCTTGTGGCTCTGACAGCCACAAAACACACGCCTTAAGCACGGGCATGCTGATACATGAGCACAGCCGTGCTCATGCATCAGAAAGGGATTTTCAGATTAAAATCCCCCTTAGCCCTTTCCAAACATTCCTAGACAAACAAGGCATACACATAAGCACTTATAACGAAAAACAGGGTGTTACAGCTACAATGTGGCTTTTATTGGCCAACACTTTTCAAAGATGCTCACAAATATGCCCATCAATGTGATAAATGCCAAAGAATTGGAGGCATCTCAAAGAAGAATGAAATGCCATTGCAAAGCATTCTTGAAGTAAAGTTGTTTAATTGTTGGGGGATAGACTTTATGGGACCATTCCCATTGTCATACTCCAATCAATACATACTTGTAGCAGTGGACTATGTCTCTAAATGGATGGAAGCAATTACCTCACCGACAAATGATGGAGCTACTGTTGTGAGATTCTTCAAAAAGAATATCTTCGCAAGATTTGGAGTGCCCCGTGTGTTGATTAGTGATGGAGGAAAACACTTTTGCAATAATCATTTGTATAGTGTTTTGTCTAAGTATAATGTGAGACACAAGGTGGCCACCCCTTATCATCCACAAACGAGTGGTCAAGTTGAGGTATCTACTAGAGAAATCAAAAAGATCTTGTAAATGACTGTTGCAAACTCAAGAAAAGATTGGTCAAGGAAATTAGACAACGCATTTTGGGCTCATAGGACAACATTTAAGACTCCACTTGGTCTTTCTCCTTACCAAATGGTCTATGGAAAATCATGCCATCTCCTGGTGGAGCTTCAACACAAAGCATATTGGGCTCTTAAGTTCCTAAATTTTGATTCCACTTTAGCTGGCTGGAAGCGATTAGATCAGCTGAACAAATTGGATGAAATGAGGCTAATGGCCTATGAAAATGCTTCAATTTATAAGCAAATAGTGAAGGCATACCATGACAAACACATATTGCACAGAGTCTTCTACCCGGGGCAACAAGTATTATTATTCAATTCGCGTTTGAAGCTATTCCCTGGGAAATTGAAGTCGAAATGGTCAGGGCCCTTCATTGTTAAAAGCTATGGCTCATGGTGCGATTGAGGTGAAAGAACCAGAATCTAAGAGGAGATTTAAAGTGAATGGTCAACGATTGAAGCTATATTTTTTAGGTGACTTTGAGAGAGCAAAAGCTGCCTTAAGTTTGAAAGAACCTTGACCATAAATCAGGCGCCAAGCTTGTGACGTTAAAGAAGCGATGCTTGGGAGGCAACCCAAGAGTAGACTAGAATTTCCTTTAATTTTTTTTTCATTCAAATTTTTGGTGATTTCATTGAAATAGTGTGGTGCACTATATTCTGTAGTACCTGCTCTATATTGTGTGCAGGTCTTTCACAAAGAAAGGACCAAAGGAATAACATCATAATCATGCAAAATTTTGCAAAGTCTCTGATAGCACTGGGCATAGCGCTGGGAGTTAGCAAAATCAAAGAATCCTGAATGGTTCAGCGCTGGGCTCCAAACTGTGAAGTTGGGCTCGACAAAACCCAGGAAATCCTGGGCTGTGGGCGCTGGGCTCCGTGTTTAATCGTCGGGTGCTGGTGTGTCTTATAGCCAGAACCTGCAAGGGACAATGTAGTTCCTCTTTTAAAAAAAAAAAAAAATGGGACACAACTAAACCCTAACTCTTCTTCTCTACGTTCCTAGGTATACCACGCTGTGGGTAAGGTTCTTTGCTCCCCATTTCACTTCAACAGGTATGAATCTTCATTCCCCTTTTCTCTCCTAGTTAGGGATTGCAATTTTGTACCTATCTTCTTCTTCTTCCCCTTTTGCTTTCTATTTTCAGTTAGCAGTAGTTGTGTAGCTAGGTTTGGTAATATACTCCTGAGTGTGAATATTTCTCTGATTTAGACCCTCATCTCCTTGCTCTCTGTGCAAATTGATAGATAACTATTCTTGTAAGTGTTCAAGAAGGGTCATAGGTCACGACCACACTTTTCACACTCATAGATTCACTCAATGTCACTGTGTGTGGGTTGGATAGATGCGTACAAAGCTGGAGAGGAAAGGGTGTAGCCAAAACCGTATGTAATTTGATATCACCAAACCAGCACCCCACATGTTTGATAAAATGTGTCTATGGTTGTTATTTGAAAATTTCAAAGGTTCTTAGTGTATTTCAAGTCCATTAAGACTGTACTTGAATTCATAGCTTATTCACAGTTTTTGTATACCTTATGGTGACTCACATGAATATAGAATGCATGGTGAAAGTTAATGTGGTTACCATATGAACTATGGGTAATTGTGAATATAATGTTGTTTGTGAAACATGTCTGGAATGGGTAATGTATTAACCATTAGAACCGTGAATCTTTCATGCATTAACTGTGATGAGAATTAGATAACCATAATGCTGATCTGTTGCCATGTTGATATGATGTGCATATCTGTTCATAAATGGGAATTCTTCTCCATAGAAGTGACCTGTGTGTACCATGCTCATATTGACCCTTGCATTCTTTTGTAAAATTAAGGCAATTACACTCTGAAACAACCTGTTTTCGTGCTGTATTTGGTTGTACACTGATGAGGGTAATTTTTGTTAACAGGTTACCATGGCTCCTGCTACACCAGAGAAAAAAAGAAAGAAGGCTGCCGCATCCCCATCTTATAACACTGATTTTTTTTTTGCTTTTAGGCTCATGAGCAGAGATATAATGGTCACGTCAAAACCAGAAGCTTTGTGTATGAGAAAGTGATTTAGGTGGGGAGGACCGAGTGTCCTGAAATAATAGAGGAGATTCTGAATAGAAGGTGGAACACAGTGGTTACAGTCCCCAAGCTCGTGTTTCAAGAGTTGGTTAAAAAGTTTTGTGCCAACGCTTTTGTAGCTGAATCACAAAAGGGGAACAAGCATGTGAGTTTTGTCCGCGGAAAGGAGATTCGTTTTAATGCTCGTATCATCAATGCTATACTCTGGACTCCAGCACTAGCTGAATGTGAGTATGAGGAACTTCAAGAGCAAGAGGTTGATGCTGACACTTTGCTAACCACATTGTGCCGCCCCGGAGCAACATGGACTTATACTAGGGGTGGGATACCTAGAACGCTCAAAGCATCGGAGTTCAAACCTATTCCAAGGGTATGGTGCACCTTTGTGCATCATACGTTGCAAACTTGTGCTAATGTTTCCGATGAGATTGTATCTAGGGCACAATTGGTTTACTGCATTGTGGAGGGAAAAGATATTGATGTGGGTCAGATACTTGCCTAAGACATATATGAGATTGCACAGTCCTCTTCTGCAGCTCTTGGACATTCTTCTCTAATTGGTATGCTATGTGAAAATGCCGGTGTTCAGACTTCACGGGAGGAAATACTAGTGAAGCCCATGCTTTCTATTACTAGGAGATATATTCAGAAGCTTGATGTGGGGCCAATTAGACAGCAAGATGGCCATGTTAATCCAGCTGAGCAGCAGGGGCCACCATTGGGACAACAGCATCAACCTGAGCATTCAGATAGATTGAGGAATGTAGAGACAAGTCTCATAGAGGTTACAGGGTAGCTGGCACGTGTGGCACTGCGTCAAGGGAGTTTAAACAGTAATATTCAAGCTATGTGTCGACTGAACACTCTCATTCTGCAGTCTCAGCAAGGATTGGAGTCTATGCTCTACCGCATAGCAGAGAATCAGGGCGTAGACTTGGAGACATTGGGTGGTCTACCTGTAGGGCTGCTACCCGAGCAGCAGATTTTGGAGATGATTAATTTTGATGACTCAGCAACGGATGACATTGAGGAGGAGCCTCTGGTTGATCAGGAGGCATATGAACCTGATACTAGAGAGGATGCACCATAGGAGTACCACTGGGGTAGTTTAGGATCTTGTTCTAGTGTTTTTTATTTTTCTTTTCTTTTATTTTGGTTTTTGAACTTTTCGTAGACCTTATTTTGTGGATCTTGAACCTGTGTTAGATTTGTTTGGATTGTAGGATCTTAGGTCTGTGCTTGTTTTAGTTGTATCTTAGTTTTGAGAAAACTGACTCATGGCATGCTTATGATTGTTTTTGATATGTTGTAGTGATGACTGGCTATTGTCATCCAGCTGCGTATGCAGTGCGTGCGGATTCCACAGGCTCAACCATGCAAGGAAAAGGGGGAAGTGTTCTTAACTCTTTCTTTTGTATCCCTTCCTTCAATTTTTGTTACAGACTGTGGTTTGAGTGGAGTTTTGTGTGGATTTCTTTGTGAGCATGGCACTTTTGCTTGGCTGAAAATTCTAGCATCATGCATTTTGTACTAGGTGAGCATATGATTTCATTGAGACCTTTGATCCTTGTGACATGTTTTTAGATAATCCTTCATTACTATGAATGTGCAATGCTGGATGTGCTGATTTCTCTTGCACATGATCATCAATTGTGAGCTTTTGGGCCCAAACAGATTACTTTTTTTTCATGTGTGATTGTCCATCGCTTGCATGTTCTCACTTTTTCCTGCCTTGATGCTTGTTACTATCGTAATTGAGGCAATATTTCTTTGTTTAAACTCAATGCCATAATTGCCATCCTAACATTTACCATTGCTATGCCCAATTGAGCCTTGGCCCTCTTTTTTTTGTCATGCTAGCTCATCTTAAAGCCTTATTCGAAAAAACAATTTTGTCCCGCTATTTTGGCTTAAAGGGATGTATTGGACCAAAGTTTGCGGTTGTTCTCTTGCTTAGGGACAAGCAAGCAAATTAAGTTTGGGGTGGGATAAGGCCACTATTGGCTACTGTAAAAAAAAAAAAAAAATTCTGAACCAAGAAAAAAAAAAGCCAAAAAGAAAGTAGGAACAAAGAAAGTATACAAAAAGTAAAGAAAAAGGCAAAAATAGAAGTGATAGAAAGAAAAAAGAAAAGAACGAAGCAAGATGAAACAAAAGAAAAATAAAGAAAAAAGGTGATAGTACTGTAATATCCTGTTTTTCGTTAAGTGCCTTTATGTATGTTTGTTTGGTTGTTTAAGCCTTAGGTCTTAGCTTAGAGTCATTGTTGGGGAGCTAATGGGAGTTCTAGGCTTAAAACCCCTTTCTTAAGCTTGTGTTTTGTGACTGTCTGAGTCACAAGCACGGTCGTGCTCACTAGGGAGCACGACCGTGCTTGTTGGGAAAGCATGTCTCACTGACGCTAAGTTGGGCACGCCCGTGCTCAAGGGCAGACCGCACCTCATAGGCGCTAAGTTGAGCACGCTCGTGCTCAACGAGGAGCACGACCGTTCTCGGGTTTGATGCCTTTAAATAGAGAACAGTAACCGAGGGTTTTCTCATAAACCCTGTTTTGGCACAAATAGAAACCCTGTTGCGGCTAAGAGTGTTCTTTCCCCTTTTTCCTCTAAACTCAGTACGTTCTAGGAGTTTTGGAGACCCTTGGGAAGCCTTTGTTCATCTGTGCCAATCTGCATAGGTAATGGTTTCTCCTTCTTTTGGTTTCCTTTCTTTCGTTCAAAATTGGGAACTAATGGTTTGACCTTTTCTGTTTAACCAAGGCTTGGAAAGCTAGCTGAGCCAGTCGAAGGACGCGTTGGTTTATCGTTGGGTTGTCACTATCGGATTCTTCATACTAGGTATGGGGAGAAGGATAATGTATACATTAGGCAAGGGGATAGCGTAAGATGAGGGGTTCCCATAGCCTCGTTTTATGTTGTTAACTATTATGAATGTTAATACTATATTTAAATATGCCTAAACTGCTATCAATGCCTATGATTTGATTGATTAATTGGCACGCCTAGTTGTTATACTTGTAAAATTGTTCATGATGTGATATGCCTTAATAATCTGTTTTATGCCATAAGTTTGGTTAAATTGGTAGGAGTACCTATATTATGAATGTTGCTGTTATGATACTGATGATGTTGATGACGTTGACTGGCTGAATTATGTTGTTGTTACGTTGAAACAGTTAATAAGACCGTAAATGAATTAATAGGACTCTTAATTAACACAACGGTTGAGGGATTAATTCCCCCATTGTTTCATAAAATATGAACTGTTAGTGAGAGTTGAGGTTTGAAGCCAACTGGATTAGTCAAGGACCCTAAGAACTGATTAGAGAGTGTTAGGGAGTTTAGCTCCAAGAACACAAATTGAATCTGCCCAGAACAGTATGACTGGCTCCAGGAGCACGGGTGATGAACAAGGAGCACACCCGTACTCCCAATTTGAATCTGGAAGATGACCGCGCATTGAGTACGGTGGTGCAGAACAGTGTGCACGACTGTGCTCCACTTAAGTGACAGCATGACCGTGCTGGGGTGAGCACGCCCGTGCTCCCCTTACTGATCCGAATGTGAATTAAAGGTTGTAAAAGGGGTGTTTCACCCAAAATGTCTCCAATGATGAAATAAAACACCAATCGAATGAAGACAAGTTAGATAACTTAATTAAGACTAATTAAGATAAACAAGACTAATAAGTAGGTTAAGCCGGTGCCCAATGGGTTACCCCACATTGATATGTTTTGGTGCTTTTTGGCCAAAGTAGCCTCGATGCTTTTTGGTCGAGGTGTTGATAAGTTGGAACTTGGTGCTTTTTTGCCAAGGGGCCCTTGACTCTTAAGGGTCAGGGTGTTGATGATGTTGATGTTGATGATAAGTCTTAGGTGCTTATTGGCCCAAGCAAAGTAGGTGGTCGTCCTTGTTTGTTGTTGTGCTCATGCATCACGCATTGGAGTTGTTAGTGGGGGAAGATCAACATAGGGGAGGTCGTCCTAGAGCACGGCTATCTGGCGGTCCGCGGGTGGTTTACCCAAAAGTTTGGTGAACCTTGCGCCCCCGTGGTGGCGCATCCTAGGTATGGTGCGTCGGCTATCCAATGGGTTCACCCATGGTTTGGTGGACTGCCAACGTTGGTGCTTTTATGGCCAATGTGGATATGTAACTCCGAAGTTGCCTTCCTGAGATAGTTTGGATCCACATGCATAATGGAGTAGCGGAGTAGTGTTGCACTGCATAGCACACGTCGATTGATCTAATATGTTGATATAATCTTATGTTGATGTTAAATGATGTATGGTGATAAATGCTATGTATATGACGTATGTTCATCTTGCTTACTACTTCCGTGCCGATGTGTTTACATGTTTTCTTACTCCTCGTTTCCTCTTTTCTGTTTTGGCATGTATCTCTTTATGCAGAGGACGGTGACCAGCCAGTGGAGGAGTGACTCTGAGGAGCCGCGACTCTAGCTAGGATGTTTAATTGTTTTAGTTGTATTCCGTGGATTTTATTAAGGGTCGGTTATACCAGCTCTGTATGTGACATCGGGGTTGGGTTATGTTTATACTTTGTTTACGTTTTATTTCTCTTAAAACTATGTTTCCTTCTGCGTTGAGATGTTACAATGTGGTACCTTTATCCATTTTTTATTTTATGAAATAAATGCATGTTTTTATTTTACCTCTTTTATGAAAATGTTTTATAAATAACATGCGGGGTAGAGGGTGTCACATTTAGTGGTATCAGAGCAGGTCTATCCTATCAGGTTATGGTATGAGTCTGTTGTGTGCTCTTGTTTGAATTGTCTATACTTTATAGACAATGATGCTTAAAGTTATGAGCCAACACTTTTTTCCTGCTTAAGTTCTCTGTATTTAATGGTTATTTTGGACATGTACAGGAACTCATGGCAGAAAGAGGCAGAAACGATCAGGCAATCGCTGACGCGTTGGCACTCCTTGCCAATATGATAGGGCAAGTTCAGAACAACAACAATATAGGACTGGCTGATTTTCAGGGTCTCGACAAGTTCCAGCGGAATAATCCACCATCTTTCAGAAGAGCTTATGACCCCGGGGGTGCTCTTTTGTGGATAAGGGAGATCAAGAAGATCTTTCGAGCCATAGACTACAATGATCAGCAGAGGGTTATTTTTACTACTTTTATGCTCACTGAGGAGGCTGAGCACTGGTGGGAGAACTGTCGTCAGAGGATGGTGACTGAGGGTACGACAGTTACATGGGCTGTTTTCAGAGATAGGTTCTTGGAGAAGTATTTTCTTGCGGATGTTCGTGACAAGAAAGAGATGGAATTCTTGGCGCTGAAGTAGGGAAATATGTCAGTGGGAGAGTATGCGGCAAAGTTCGAGGATCTAGCTAGCTATTACACACCGTATCAGGTTATGGTTGATGATCGTTCAAAGTGTGTCAAGTTTGAGGATGGCCTTCGTCCGGAGATCAAACAAGCGATCAATTACCAGGAGATCAGCGTCTTCCCGACCTTAGTGAACAAGTGTAGGATCTTGGAAGATACCTACATGTCCAGAGTGGCCAGTTTTAGGAATTCGGATAGCCAAGGCAGCAAGAAGATCGAGCAGAAGAACAAGGGCAAGCAGCATTACACTCCAGCCAGCAAGGACTTCAAACAGAGTGGCAGGAAGCCACAATTTTCTTATGATAGGTCCAGGGGTGGGAATTCTAATGCCCCTAGGCCCATGAGGTGCGGCAAGTGCGGCGCACCAGATCACTTCACTACCCAGTGCAAGGAATCAGACGTCATCTGCTTTAGGTGTGGCAAGTTCGGCCATATCAGTCGGGATTGTGGAGGAGCAAAGTCAGAACCCTCGAGTGCTAGCAAGAGTCAGCAGTCTCAGGCTAATCGACTAAAGACCACTGGGAGAGTCTTTACTCTTAGTGGAGCTGAGGCCTCCGAGTTTGATGACTTGATTCAAGGTATGTGCTTAATTGATGGAACTCCTTTAACTGTATTGTATGATTCGGGTGCTACGCACTTGTTTATATCACACGATGGGGTCAAGAGTCTAAATTTGCCTATTACTTTTCTTGAGTATGATTTGGTTGTTTCCACGCCTACAAACAAGCATGTTCTTACTTCTCATGCAAGTAAGAACTGCCATATTACCATTAATGGTAGAACTTTTTATTGTATATCTTGTATGCTTACCCTTAAAACAACTTGATGTTATTCTTGGCATGGACTGGTTATCTTCCAACCACATCCTTTTGAATTGTTTCGATAAAACCATAGTTTTTGGAACTCCTGTGGAATCTAAGAATCCGACCTTTCTCTCTGCCAACCAAGTTAAGGCTTCGATGAAAGACGAGGCCCAAGTGTACATGCTGTTAACTTCCCTGGAAGTAGAGAGCCCTGCTGATGTCAGAAGTGTGCCTGTTGTGTGGGAATTTCCTGAAGTGTTCCCGGGGGATGTTTATAACTTGCCCCCTAAGAGAGATGTTGAGTTCACCATAGATTTAGTGCCTGGCACCGGGACAATATCCATAGTGCCCTATAGAATGTCTCCTCTAGAGCTAGTTGAGTTGAAGAAAGAGATAGCGGATCTGATCCAGAAGCAGTTTATTAAGCCTAGCGTATCCCCATGGGGAGTGCCAGTGTTGCTAGTATGAGGTTGTGTGTCGACCATCTACCGCTCAACAAGGTGACCATTAAGAACAGATATCCCCTCCCAAGGATTGATGATCTTATGGATCAGTTGATCGGAGCGTGTGTCTTCTCGAAGATAGATTTGAGGTCAAGGTACCATTAGATTCGGGTTAAGTCTGAGGACATCCCGAAGACAGCGTTTAGGACACGTTACTACGAGTACTTGGTTATGCCCTTTGGTGTGACCAATGCTCCTGCTGTGTTCATGGACTACATGAACAAGACCTTTCACCCTTACTTGGATAAGTTTGTGGTGGTTTTTATAGATGACATCTTAGTATACTCCAAGACCAAGGAGAAACATGAGGAACACCTAAGGATTGTCTTGCAGACCCTTAAGGAAAAGCAGTTGTATGCTAAGTTATCTAATTGTGAGTTCTGGCTAGAAGAGGCGAGTTTCTTAGGATATGTTATCTCTAAAGGTGGCATAGCCGTGGACCCGGCTAAGGTTGAGACGGTGCTCTAGTGGGAAGCACCGAAATCAGTAACCGAGATTAGGAGTTTCTTGGGTTTAGCAAGGTACTATAGGAGGTTAATAAAAGGTTTCTCTAAGTTAGCTTTACCCTTAACCCGTCTCACCAAGAAGGGACAGTTGTTTTTGTGGGACCCTAAGTGTGAAGAGAGTTTCCAAACCCTTAAGGATAGGTTGACATCAGCACTAGTGTTAGTTTTACCAGATCCTAGTGAACCTTTCGTAGTTTACTGTGATGCTTCTAAGCAAGGTTTAGGTGGTGTGTTGATGCAGAATGGTAAGGCAGTAGCTTATGCTTCTAGGCAGTTGAAGACCCATGAGAAGAACTATCCTACCCATGACTTAGAGTTAGGAGTTGTGGTGTTAGCCTTGAAGATTTGGAGGCATTACCTTTATGGAGCGAAGTTTGTGGCTTTTAGTGATCATAAGAGTTTGAAGTATCTCTTTGATCAGAAGGAGTTAAATATGAGGCAACATAGATGGATGGAGTTTTTAAAGGATTATGAGTTTGATCTGACCTACCTCCCAGGAAAAGCCAATGTAGTGCTAGATGCTTTAAGTAGGAAAACTTGCACGTCTCCGCTTTAATGGTTAGGGAGATGGATGTGATTGAGGAAATTAGAGACTTGAGTTTAGCTTGGAAAGTTACCCCTAAGAGCATTAGGCTTAGAACCTTGAAGGTTACCAACAGTTTGATGGATCAAGTTAGAGAGGGTCAAAAGATAGACCAGTTTCTATTAGACCAGAGAGAGTTGCTTGCTCGGGGTAGAAACCTTAGTTTTAAGGAAGGAAATGATGGAGTTTTGAGGTTCAAAGATAGAGTCTGTATACTAGAAGTCTCGAAGCTTAGAAATTCGATCCTTGAAGAAGGACATAGGAGTGGATTGAGTGTGCACCCAGGTGCCACCAAGATGTATCAGAATCTTAAGCGCATGTTTTGGTGGCCTAGGATGAAGAAAGATGTGGCTGAGTTTGTGTACGCTTGTTTAGTATGCCAAAAGGCTAAGATAGAACACCAGAAACCATCATTAAAGTTGCAACCTTTGAGTATCCCAGAATGAAAATGGGACAGTATCTCCATGGATTTTTTGTCTGGACTCCCTAGGACTCTAGCTGGTTTTGAGGCGATATGGGTTGTCGTGGATAGACTGACTAAGTCCGCCCATTTCATCCCTATGAACATGGACTACCCTTTGGAAAAGTTGGCCCAGTTGTACATCAAAAAGATAGTTAGGGTACATGGTGTACCTTATAGTATAGTGTCAGATAAAGACCTATGGTTTACCTCTAGGTTTTGGAATAGTTTGCAAGAGGCTTTAGGAACCAAGCTTAGACTTAGTTCAGCTTATCACCGACAAACTGATGGTCAGTCTGAGAGAATCATCCAGTCCTTAGAGGACTTGTTGAGAGTGTGTGTGCTAGAACAGTCAGGTAGTTGGGACAAGTTTTGGCCCCTGATAGAGTTCACCTACAACAATAGTTTCCATTCCAGTATTGAGATGGACCTTATGAAGCTCTTTATGGGAGAAGATGTAGGACACCCTTGTGTTGGAGTGAACCTGGTGATAGTGTTGTGTTAGGACCAGAGATAGTGCAAGAAACCACGGAAAAAGTAAGGATGATTCAGGAAAAGATGAAAGTGGCACAAAGTAGGCAAAAGAGCTACCATGACAGAAGAAGGAATGCACTCGAATTCCAGGAAGGTGACCATGTGTTCTTGAGAGTTACCTCGACGACTAGGGTTGGTAGAGTGATGAAAGCAAGGAAACTTACTCCTAGATTCATTGGTCCTCACCAAATTATCAAAAGAGTCGGCGAAGTCACCTACCAAATAGCCTTACCACCTTTCTTGTCCAACCTTTGCAGTGTTTTTCATGTGTCTCAACTCAGAAAGTATATTCATGATCTTAGTCACATGATAGTACCCGATACCATACAGTTAAAAGAGAACTTGACTTTTGAGGTATTACCCCTTCGAGTCGAGGATAGGAGGGAGAAGCAGATAAGCGGCAAGGAGATTCCTTTGGTCAAAGTCATTTGGAGTGGGGCTACTGAGAAAAGTGCTATGTGGGAGCTAGAAAGCAAGATGATGGAATCGTATCCACACCTTTTCAATCGAGGTGAGTAGAAATTTTGAGGACGAAATTTTTATAAGGGGGTGGAGTTGTAACACCCCGTTTTTCGTTAAGTGCTTTTATGTATGTTTGTTTTGTTGTTTAAGCCTTAGGTCTTAGCTTAGAGTCGTTGTTGGGGAGCTAATAGGAGTTCTAGGCTTAAAACCCCTTTCTTAAGCTTGTGTCTTGTGACTGTCTGAGTCATAAGCACGACCGTGCTCACTAGGGAGCACGATCATGCTTGTTGGGAAAGCGCGTCTCGCTGACGCTAAGTTGGGCACACCCGTGCTCAAGGGCAGACCGCACCTTGTAGGCGCTAAGTTGAGCACGACCGTGCTCGGGTCTGATGCCTTTAAATAGAGAACAGTGACCGAGGGTTTTCTCATAAATCCTGTTTTGGCACAAATAGAAACCCTGTTGAGGCTAAGAATGTTCTTTCCCCTTTTTCCTCTAAACTCAGTATGTTCTAGGAATTTTGGAGACCCTTGGGAAGCCTATGTTCATATGTGCCAATCTGCATAGGTAATGGTTTCTCCCTCTTTTGGTTTCCTTTTTTCTGTTAAGAATTGGGAACTAATGGTTTAACCTTTTCTGTTTAACCAAGGCTTGGAAAGCTAACTGAGCCGTTCGAGGGACGTGTTGGTTTATCGTTGGGTTGTCACTATCGGATTCTTCATACTAGGTATGGGGAGAAGGATAGTGTATACATTAGGCAAGGGAGTAGCATAAGGGGTTCCCATAGCCCTGTTTTATGTTGTTAACTGTTATAAATGTTAATGCTATCATTGAATATGCCTAAACTGCTATCAATGCCTATGATTTGATTGATTAATTGGCACGCCTAATTGTTATACTTGTAAAATTGTTAATAATGTGGTATGCCTTAATAATCTGTTTTATGCCATGAGTTTGGTTAAATTGGTATCAGTACCTATATTATGAATGTTGCTGTTATGATACCGATGATGTTGATGATGCCGATTGGCTGAATTATGTTGTTGTTATGTTGTAACAGTGAATAAGACCCTAAGTGAATTAAGAGGACTCTTAATTAATACAATGGTTGAGGGATTAATTCCCCCAATGTTTCATAAAATATGAACTGTTAGTGAGAGGTGAGGTTTGAAGCCAACTGCATTAGTCAAGGATCCTAGGAACTGATTAGAGAGTGTTAGAGAGTTTATCTCCAAGAACACAAATTGAATCTGCCAGAACAGTACGACTGGCTCCAGAAGCACGGTCGTGCTGAACAGGGAGCACGCCCGTACTCCCAATTTGAATCTGGAAGATAGCCGCGCATTGAGAACAGTCGTGCAGGACAGTGAGCACGACCTTGCTCCACTTAAGTGACAGCATGACCGTGCTGTGGGAGCACGCCCGTGCTCCCCCTACTGGTCCGAACGTGAATTAAAGGTTGTAAAAGGGCTGTTTCACCAAAAATGTCTCCAATTATGAAATAAAACTCCAATCAAATGAAGACAAGTTAGATAACTTAATTAAGACTAATTAAGATAAACAAGATTAATAAGTTGGTTAAGCCGGTGCCCAATGGGTTACCGCACGTTGATATGTTTTGGTGCTTTTTGGCCAAAGTAGCCTCGATGCTTTTTGGTCGAGGTGTTGATAAGTTGAACCTTGGTGCTTTTTGGCCAAGGGGGCCTTGACTTTTAAGGGTCAGGGAGTTGATGATGTTGATGTTGATGATAAGTCTTGGGTGCTTATTGGCCCAAGCAAAGAAGGTGGTTGCCCTTGTTTGTTGTTGTGATCATGCATTGGAGTTGTTAGTGGGGGAAGTTCAACATAGCGGAGGTCGTCCTACAGTACGGCTATCGGGCCGTCCGCGGGTGGTTCACCCAAGGTTTGGTGAACCGTGTGCCCCTGTGGTGGCGCATCCTAGGTATGGTGCGTCGGCTATCCAAGGGGACCCATGGTTTGGTGGACTGCCGACGTTGGTGTTTTTATGGTCAATGTGGATATGTAACTCTGTAGTTGCCTTCCTGAAATAGTTTGGATCCACATGCATAATGGAGTAGCGGAGTAGTGTTGCACTGCATAGCATACGTTGGTTGATCTAATATGTTGATATAATCTTATGTTGATGTTGAATGCTGTATGATGATAAATGCTTTGTATATGATGTATGTTCATCTTGCGTACTACTTCCGTGCCGATGTGTTTACATGTTTTCTTACTCACCGTTTCCTCTTTTCTGTTTTGGCATGTATCTCTTTATGCAGAGGACAGTGAGCAGCCAATGGAGGAGTGACTTTGAGGAACCGCGACTCTAGCTAGGATGTTTAGTTGTTTCAGTTGTATTCCATGGATTTTATTTTGGATCGGTTATACCAGCTTTGTATGTGACATCGGGGTTGGGTTATGTTTATGCTTTGTTTACGTTTTATTTCTCTTAAAACTATGTTTTCTTCTGCGTTGAGATGTTACAATGTGGTACCTTTATCCAGTTTTTATTTTATGAAATAAATACATGTTTTTATTTTACCTCTTTTATGAAAATGTTTTATAAATAACATGCGGGGTAGAGGGTGTCACAAGTACAATTTATGTGCTTGTTTACTTGCTGTCCAGCTGAGCAAGTGAAGCCCAAAAGTCAATATTCCTTTTTGCTAAAGTAGCTTAGCCTCTATCCTTGATTATATCCACCCCCTACCTTAGCCCCATTATAACCAAATAAAAGACCTCATGATATGTGTTGCATTACCATTTGTGAATTTAACATCTTGTCAAGTTTAGGATTGGGGAGTGCTAGTGATTGGAAGTGAGAGTAAATAGCACCCAAGAGAGGATGAGTGAAACACTTGATAGAGAGGTTGCAAGGGATAATCTTGTGCATTTAGTAGAGCTGATTTTGTAGTGTGTTTGATTGCCTTAAAATAGGAAGCATGTGATCAATTAGAATTGATGCATTGATTGTGTGATGCTTGTGCATTTTGCAAATGTGTTAAGCATTGGAAGTCTTGCATGAGTAATGTGCTACATAAGGGAATTGAACATGAAAATCCATTTCTCAAACCTTTTATCTGAACTTAAATGTTTGCTTGAGGATAAGCAAAATCTCTAAGTTTGGGGTTGTGATAAATCTGCAATATATGCAGATTCATAGAGTTAATTAGGAGTAAAAATGTATATAATCTTAGGAATTGAAAGAAAATGGATAGGAAAATGCAGAAATTCTTCCTAATAGAGTTTGGATCCTTCGATTTCTTTTTTTTTTTAAAAAAAAAAATACACTTAAAAACTGATTCAAAATATGCAGGAAAAGAGGAAATTGAAAACCAACGCTCAGCCCAGTTTTCCAAAGCTCAGCGCTAGTAGGAACAGAATGTCATGGACTCTGTACGTATTGCAGCGCCCAGCGCCAAGTTGCATCGGCAACGCCAGTAGCTGACAGAAAGCAATGTTCGCAGTTTTCAGCCCAACGCCCAGCGCTAGTGGTGGCGCCCAGCGCTGGCATCAAACTTCTGACAATATAAATTCGCGTTCTGACAGATTTTTGGGGACTTTTGGATCATTTTTAGGCAAGAAACAGTTACATTTCAAAGCATTTTCGAGATCCTTGGTTGTTCAAGAGCTTTTGGAAAGAAGAATTGAAGAATCCATGGTTTCTCCATCTCAACTTTCATCCATTTCATCTATTTTCCAACTTTTTACTATGAGTTTCTAAATCTCTTATGTTAGGATAGGATGAACTCAATTGGATCTTGATGTAAGTATGTTTTACCTATAATTTCCATTCAATTTCGTTTCAATTGAGTAATCTCTTCTATGCTTAATGCAATTCTTTGACTGGCCATATCTGAAATTAATTGTAAGTGTGGATGCATAATTGGAAAATTTGTGTTCATGCTAGATCTGAAGTAGATTAACGTTGTGATGATTGATTCTAGGAATAGAACCTTATTGCAATACATTATTCTGAGTCTTATGCTTAATGTTTGTGCTAATTTTGAATCAACTTAGGAATTAGGTTTCTTGATTGGTAACAAAAGGATTTATACTAAGGAATTAGGATAAATCTATATTGGTGACTTGAATGTCAATTGAATGAATTGAATTGAGATTAGGGTTGAATAAGGTTACATTAGGTGAAAATTGAGGGATTTCAATTCCTAATCATTTTAACTACTTTGATTTCATTCTAGTTGTTCATTCTTCCATTAATTGATTGCGATAAAGAAGAAAACTTAATTCATTTATTTTTGTGACAACACTTAATTAGTATTGTGAAACTATGAAATTCATTTGTTCAAATATCGATTGCTTAGTTTACGCTGTTACTTGATCACAATCCTCGTTGGGAACCATACTTTACTCTCACTTTGTTACTTGTCACGATTTGGTACACTTGCCAATTCAACAACAAGATAATGTGGTGTGACTTGAGGAATTATATGAGTTTGTGGTGGAATGTTGAGGCACAAGGTTATGACCCGATACGAGTCAGTGAGACTCATATAGAATACGTGATGTTGTTCACAGCCGTGTGAGTGGTACACATGAGGTCAGAGTATCCGATTACGGATACCGCATATCACAGGTCAGTTCCCTAACTGGAATCGGTGGAAGGGCTCCTTGCTGTCAATTATGGGAAGGCTTCAACTAAACAACACTATTATCAATGGTATGCTCTTGTACAGTTTTAAAATCTATGCATGGCCAGTTTCTCTGTTAAGAACCATAGATAGGTGGATCAAAAATTTCTTGTGGTCTGGAAATATTCATTCTAAAAAGGTTGTGACAGTTTCCTGGAAGTCTCTTTGTAAGCCTATTATTGAAGGTGGTTTGGGGCTTAGATCTATAAGGGCCATTAATGCTGGTGCAATGCTCAAGCTGTGTTGGGATGTTACTACATCTAGAGATGATTGGGCTGGCTTCCTTAGAGCCAGGTTTTTCAAAAATGGAGTACCTGTTTGCTCCTATATCAGATCATCAATTTGGTTAGGAATTAAGCCCTATATGCAGTCAATCTCCCAGAACTCGGTTTGGATTATTGGTGATGGTTCTGCTATTAACTTTTGGAGTTGTTATTGGTTAGCTAATGTTGGTTCAGTTGTTGATTTCATTAACTTTCCATCAGAGCTTTTATACAATCTGACAGCTACTGTCATGGATTTTATTAGAAATGGGGAATGGTTCCTCCCTGTGGAGTTGCAGATTCAGTATCCTGCTCTTTTATCTAAAATGAAAAAAATTGTCATTCTTGTTACTCCTAGAATTGATCAACTAGCTTGGTGTGATTCAGCAACAGGAGACTTAACCTTTAAGGAAGCATACTCTTTCCTCAATCCTGGTGGCAGACCCTTGAACTGGTGCAAACTAATTTGGAATCACTTCATTCCTCCTTCTAAATCTTTTTTAGTTTGGAGACTGTTTCACAGGAAAATGCCAACTGATGACAACCTGAGAGCAAGGGGATGCATTTCAGTTTCTATGTGCTCTCTGTGCTGTGAATCAGAAGAAACCTCAGACCACCTTTCCCTTGCTTGCAAATTCTCAAGTGGCCTTTGGAATTGGCTGCAAGGAGTTCTGCAATGTTCCATCGACTTATCATCAATTTCATCAATCTTTGCTGTTTGTTCTAAGGGTTGGAGTACTCAAGTCAAAGACATTGTTCTGGCTGCAGTGATCAATGTCGCAACCGAAAATCATGACGAGGAACGGCGATAAAAGATACTTTTGAAAACATGGGAGTCGCCACCAATTTTATTTGATTTGGGAAAAAATTGGAAAACCTTTTAAAAAAAATATGGTCTTTGAAACCAAGTTGAGTTCGGAAGTCGATTGTGCATAGGGAAGGATGGGGACTTAACCCCATAGCACCCCTAATACACCCGTTAGAAAAACGGTTACCCAAATTAATTGTGCAAATAATTAATAAGTATAACATGTTTATTTTACCTCTTGAACGAATCACAAAATAAAACAAATTGATAAGCTTTTTGTTCCATCTGCTTTTTTTTATCAAACGCATGATACAGTGGGCAGTCATCAATTTATTCTTAAAACAAAATTAAATTAATACAAAATAATCCAAGTCAACAGTGATGTCATAGCAAATAAAAAAAAAGGGAACAAACCTGCATCATCTTATTTTACATTCGGTCACTTAGAGTTTACCAGCACAAGGTTGCGATAAAATTGACATGCTTGCATTCTCAATTGCATTAGAGTCTACATACCTTGTAGCATGAACATGTGCCCCATGCACTAAGATCTCCAGCAAGGTATTATAATTGGTCATCCTTTTAATTAGGCACAAACAGCAGCTAGTTTCTTCCAATATGCAAATCAACACAAGTACAAACCCAAAAAAACACGTGAACACATGAAGTGCACAGACAGATCTACATATTGGACAAGCATAAATGGCTTTAACAAAATTTCACATGACTTTATCATCTTTGCAAGCACCAAAACAGCATCACCAAAGATACATATAAATCCTTTTAAAAGCCAAATATGGAAAGAAAAAAGAAAAAAAAACTGGTTTCAAACAACTGAGCTTTAAAGAGACTTTAGAGCACATCAAATGGATTGTGCATTCTTAAGCATACAACAGGATTCATACTCCTAAATTTCATTCTCAGAAAAAAAAAAAAAAAAAAAAAAAAAAAACATGTTGTCTTGAGAACAAAATATGCAATGAAATAAATTTTTGTAACAACTCACATCAAATATATCATGAGTGACTCAGCACCATTCTTTAGCCCAAACCTTGAGACTCAGTCATTTAGAAGCAAAAGAGCAACAAGAACCTCAAGTTATCATGTGGCAGGATTAAATTACAGAGAATCAATGATAATTATCAAAACAACTGTTGAGTTGAAAAGATCATGCACTACTTATACTAACCAATTCATACAGCTAGTAAAGGAGACCAAACTTTCGTCATCTCAAGAAAAAAAATCAAAGAAATAGAAAAGAAAGGAGAAATAGGAAAAAGAACTATACATATCCAGCAGCCATTTAATGATTTAATAGAAGAACAACATATGGGATTTCGGAGAGCTACCAACATTTCATTCAAATTCAAATTGTCTACATTTTCAGAATTGATAAAAAACGAAAATCCCAGAAAAATACAATGAAAATTCCCTCTCCCAAACAAAAACAAATCAGAACTCAAAGAACTCTTCCCCTCTCCTCTCTGTCTAATTTTCGTTTCTCCCTCATTCTCAATATCCCTCTTTTGAATCTTCTTCCTCTCCTCTTTATCTGTTTTTTCTTTCCTTCTGCGTTTTTTTTTTCTTCTAATTTTCGCTCCCCCCTTTATAGACACCAGCCTGCGCAACCTGCAAATAGAGGAAACACAAATCCATTAATTTCGTGATTGAGAGTGAAAACAGAAAGAAACGATGCTTACCTTGATGACATTCACTTGCTTTTTATTGGTGAGGTGAAAAAGGAAAGGAACGCTACTAGTAGCTGAAATGGAAGGGGAGAATCACGATTTTGTCTGGAACAATCACAATGGCACGAGATTTCAGGAGCAAGGATCGTGAGATGCATGATTCAAAAAGGAAGGAAGGATTCGCAACCTGTGAAGGATGAAACTGATCTGATACGGCAATCACGAACTTTTCGCAGGGGAGCCAGCACCATACGGCTAGGGTTTCAAATGAGATGGGAGAAAGAAGTGTGTGGGTGGATCCGGGTTTATGGGTCAGAAAGGGTCTTGGGTAAGTTGAAGGGAAATGGATATGGAGCAAGGATTGTGGGCTTTGGTTGGTTTGACCCAATAATGAAATAAAACAAACCAAAAAGTGTAACATAAAACAAAAATTAAAATCTTTTTTGGGTTTTTGTCTTTTATAAATTTTTTTTGAATTTTAGGATAAAAAGAAACAAAGCAAAATATTTTTGTGATTTTCTTAGTCTTTTAAAAAACAAACATCAAAATTAAACATTTTTGTAATTTCTCTTTTTTGCAATTTTTTTTTTTAGATTTTAGTGAAAATTTAAAAAAAGACCCGGTCAAAATAGGGTGTTCACAATCAATGTTATTTCAGCTATCTGTTTCTGCAGAAACAACTCTAGATTTAAGAGCAAATCCATTGCTTTGTATCATGCAATCAATCAGGTTATTGCAAATACAAATCTTGCAGGCTCTCTTTCAAAGGGAACAATGTCCAACTCAATTGATGAGTTCAGAATTATTAAGCAGTTCTTTGTTTCTTGTCATGCTGCAAAGGCACCTCTGATAAAGCAAGTTGATTGACACCCTCCCCTTGTTGGTTGGGTGAAATGCAACACTGATGGCTTGGCTAGAGGCTCTCCTGGTTTTTCTGCTTCTGGGGGATTATTTCAGGACTCCAAAGGATCAATTCTTGGATGCTTTTCCTCTTACCTTGGTATTCATAATGCTCTATATGCTGAACTTTCAGAAGCAATGTTGGCAATTGAAATTGCTTCTCAAAGAGGTTGGCTCCTTTTTTGGCTCGAATGTGATTCCAAATTGGTGATTGATGCTTTTAATGGTAATTCAAAATTCCTTGGCAATTGAAGAACAGGTGGTCTAATTACAAAACTATTTGCCAGAAGATGTCTTTTAGGTGCTCTCATATTTATAGAGAGGGCAATAGTTACGCAGACAAATTAGCTAATTTTGGTCTTGGTAATCATGATTTTATTTGGTGGAATAACATTCCTAGTTTTATTAGGGAGGATTTCTTCCGTAATAGATTAGGATTACCTAACTCTAGGTTCGTTTAATTCTTTCCATGGGTATTGGCTTTAGTCCCCCCCATGTTTATTTTTGTATTCTTTTGTCTTTTTTAATAAATTTTTGGCATGCTGCAGATGATTGTTAGGGATAGAGGTGCCAACATAGTTGGGATGTCTATTCCTATTGTGATGCCTATGCACGTCAATAGCCTTTAGTTAAAAAAAAAAACGTGGAAGAATGTTAGAAAAATTTATTTTCTATATGTTGGTCTTCCATTGATTTATAAAACTTTGGTTGAATGGTATCTTGATGGGTCCTGGAATATCTATCTTGAGATCAATAGATATTGAACATCACATTGTGGTGTACAATTAATTAGCGTAGCCTATAGTTGAATGGAACCATGATGGATGGAACCATTACAACTCTTCATGTAAAAGGGTATGGTTTGAATATATGACTTTTCATGTTTGAATATAATGAACCATTGTAACCCTACATGAAAGGGTAGGTCCCCTCTCCACTTTCTCTATATATATGTCTTGGGACATATGTTGTAAGTACTATGTCATTACACACTTACCCATCAAAGTTTGAGATAGAAGGGGAGGAAGATTCTATCCTATGTCATTGGCATTCAAAGGCATTCAAGATTGGTCAAACACATTACAAGCAATGGCTTCAAGAGGTAAGTTCCATGAACTCTTCTAATCATTGTTTATGGTGTTCTAATTCATGCAACTAGATCCAAATATATTGTTCTTGAATATGTAAAGTATGTTTCATGATGTGTGATAAATATTAAAAGTTCGCCTTCTAAAGCTCCCAAAAAAGAGGGAACTTGTCTTTCGCTGTAGGTTCTTGATGGGCTTAAGAAAGCCCCCAATAACTAAAGTCCAACAAAGTATATGAAATATAGGTGAAATACAAGGAAACAAACAATGTCCCAAAGAACAAAGCAAAATAAATTGTATAAAGTTAAAAGGAGTAAAGAAATTATGTAAAGTGCTTGAAAATATAAAGGAAAGAAATAAAAAAATTGGGAAAGCAAAAGAAAAACTATAAAAGGTTAGATATAAGAAGAGAAATTGTCTGAAACATAGATCATTTTCATTTTAGTCCATTTTCCTGTAGGAGCATCATATTCAACTTTGTCAATTTCATGCATTACTTGATGATGAGGCATCTTTATTGAATTTTTTTAGCCAACTTCAATAAACAAAATTGTCAAAATTATCTCAACTTGATTTTTTTTTTTGTTTCCCAGATTATCCTCTCATCCGATAGGTGAGAGACTAATCTCCCAGGATACTGTCAGACACCTATATGGGAATCTTTCTCAATAATGTTTTCTTCATACACGTGAATATAGTGATCAAACCAAGGACCACATGCATCCTCACTCGATGTTTGAATGTTGGAAGCAACCTCCTCTTCTATTATCTCCTATTTTCAAGGGGTGTGCTTTGTCAAACTCCATAACCCTGACCTTTGACTTAGTCAACTCGGGTCCAACCTAACTTTACTGACTAAGTATACAATTTTTGGAGCTTTTGGGCTTTTGGGTTATTTTCCATATTGAGCCGCATATATTAATACCATCTTCAGTTAGCTTAAAGTTCATCCGCACAACCCTCTAAATTTGAGTTTACCAACAAGTCTAAGTCTTTTAGGTATTAATTAATTATGGAGCATAAAAGAAAGTTTGAAGGAGAATATGTTTACAAGGAGAATATTGTTATTTTTGGACTATGGATACTTTAAAATATCAAGGTGGTAGTTATATTAACCCCTATAAATAGATTTACTGATCACTTATTTATTTTCATTTATTTCCTTTTCTTTGCAAGACAAAATTTGTTTTGCTTATTTAATTGTTACCTTTTAAAATAGTTGAAATATTAATTACTTGCTATTTTGCCACAAAAATTAGAAATATTAATTATTTGCTATCACTTCATATTCAAATTATTATATTCTAAGAATTATGATTACAAAATTCATAAGGTTTCATATATATATATTTGTTTTAAGAAATCCAAGTATTAACGAGTCAAATAGTTAAAATTTATAATAGGATTTTGTTGATTGGTATGAAAGTCTCTTTCACCGAATGTGTACAAAAGATGCTGATTGGTTGATATATTCTCTATTAGTCCCTACTATTTTCTGTTTTATTTTTTAAATACTTTATAAACAGTTAAACAGCACACATGTTTCGTGTACATTCGTTTCACGTCAAATAACATAACTATTTAGAATATGTTGTATATATAAATCATATTAAATTATAACTTACACAAACATTAATATTTTTAGTTAATAAATAATAATTAAACAAATATTAAAATTAAAAAGTTGTGCATTGCATATGCTATACATTTTCGTGTCAAATTGTTTAGATTGGTATTCAGTTTATTACCAAAATATTTTCCTACAAATCAAATCCCCCGTTAAAACTGGGATAATTCATTTATATTTCTACTTTGATGATATAATTTCTTTTAATTTCCGAGGGTATCCTCCTACTCGATAGGTGGGAGATTAATCTTTCTGGATATTATCAGACGTTTAAGCGAGGATCCCTCCCAATAATTGTTTTTTCATACACATGAACCTGACGATCAAACCTAGGACCACACGGATAAGGGACAAGTCCCTTCACCTAGACCAACACGTATTGATCTTTTTTTTTTTTTTAAGTCAACACACATTGATATTTGATGATGGCCATTTCTAGGGTGACGCCACCATTAGATATAAGAGCTCGTTTGTGTAACACCCCCCTTGGGCGTTACATATCTAACTCTTAACTCGTCGCGGAACTTAAATAAAAAGAATTCTGCTGGTTTTGCTTTCGAAAAAAAAATAATTTACTTTAAGTTAGAAAAACTCGGGTGTAAAAAACAAATTCTTTCTAAATACTTCGGAACAAAAGTAAAATCACATTATACTTGAGTAAAGATTTAGAATTTTTACAAAAATTTCGACAGAGTCACCTCTGTAATTTCAACATCTCAAACAAAAACATTTGCTAATATATTTATATTTTCATCCAAAAGAAAGGCTTTCCGAGCCATAAGCATTCTATCCAAAATAAAGGCTCTCCGAGCCATCAACAAACATACCATCATTAATCAACAACGTCTTAAAAAAAACTAAGATGGTCGTTCTGAGAGACATTCATAAATATAACGGTAATCCCATAAAAGACTCTCAGAGCCATAATACAAAAATTATGACCTTCTCTAAATTAAATTTTGATTCGATACTGAGCTTGTCGCACTATGAGACTCTTACTGGAAAATACCCCATGGTTATTCCAGTTAATCAACTTTCTTCAAAGGTCGGAACCAATCCCTCCGGGTGGAGAAAAGAACCCCTCTACATCATTTGTACACGCAACAAGATACCACAAAAGAAACCGAACAGAAATAATGCAAATGTGAGATATCAATAAATGAGTTTTATATAGCAGCCACATACATGACTCACAAGACAACAACATATGACAATAATACATAGTATAACATTATAATCATAGCACAGGGATTCATTCTCGACAACCAAATGCAATTTTATAAAACCTTTCATGTCACTTCAATATTCACCATCTAACTCATAATTCTCCGGAGATCCTAACTTCCCTTCGTCGAGCATGATAGGATCGCGATAATGCCTATAACACAACTGTTTCGCGTTGGGTCGGCCTCTCAATTTAGGTCTGATCCCCAATTGTTCTAGGGTATCGCATGTCACCTAAATAATACAGAATAGTTCCTGATTGAGTACATTTCGAGCAGGGTAACCGAGTGTCGAGATTGCAGCCCCAAGCATTTCGTGGATTTCGAACCCGAATGTCCCTGAAGACCCAAAAACTAAAGGAGCCGTCTTTGGTCCGTAACTATTCAGTTTGTCAGTTCACCTTTTGTGAAACTGTAGCTCGATACACAATGGCACGTCTGCCATAACGGCACATAGGCCAGACTATGCATGTAAAACAATGGTTTTTCGCGTTGTTTTTCTTCTTCGCATCGTTCTTTCTTCGTCGAGGCTGAAAGCTCCCGACTACTTTTATTCAGGTATTAAATACATTTTAATACCAACTCAAGATCTTGAAAATCTCTTTCTCATTTCGAACACTAGTCCGACGTTTCGGAAATGTAGGTTCTCTCAGCAGGTACACTAGTCCAGCTTCTCGGCAATCCGAATACAGCCCGATATCTCGGCAATCCATATTCAGCCCGAATCTCAGCATCAAAAATCAAGGTCCTTTCCTTTCCTCAAAAACTCAAACAGGAACTCTAGCCCGTACTTTGGCAATCCAGACCTAGCCCGTAATTTCGGCAATCCAGGTCTAGCCCGTCGTTTCGGTAATCTAGGTCCTTTCCACTTTCTCTTTTCCACTTGGTTTTTCGTTTAGTGAAAACTAAATCGAAAAACAAAAGTTCAAAAGTTTCTCAACTTTGTGACATAAATACTTTTTGTTCTTGTAAATACACTTTCATAGAAAATTTTGTCCTCTAAAATCCATTTTCTGAAAACTTAGAAAACCACTGAAATCTTTTACCAAATATAAAACTCTTGCAATTGAATTTATCAAAGATAGCATTTTCTCTAAACCTTTCCATTTTTGAACAACTTTTTTAAAACCTAAAAGAGAATCCTTATTTTCAAGATAACTTTTCCTTTCAAAATCCTTTTAAACATTTCCATAACTTCTGATGTTTTCCATTTTCATTTCTTTTCCTAACTTTGTTTTATCTTAACACTTTCATCATTTAAGATTTTCTTCTCACTTTCCAAAGAAAACAAAACAACACTTTTCAATCTTTCTAAGTTAAGATATTTTAATGTCTTAATCTTTTTAACAAGCAATGACCAGTGTCATGCCCTCAGCCAATCACAATCAAGCATCAAGCAATAAATCCCAATCAACATCATCAACAAACAATAACATCAAAACTCCAATCAAACTCTAAACAATTCAAGCAAGACATCATTATAAAGATTAAAACTTAACATACATTCAGACACAACAATAAGTATGTGACTAGCTAAAACTCCTCAGGCAAACTCCCTTTACCTTTTAAGGCCAGAAAGGATCTTCTCCTTGACGCATTCAACAGTCAGCTTCCCTCACCACAAAGCTGCTCAAGTTTCAAACCCCAACTCGACGTTCCCATTTCCTCTAAACAGCTCCTATCAACTCCCGAAAAATATAAAACCTGTTTTCCCCAAGCAAACGCAACCACAACAACATCCCGGAGAGGGAGTCAAAGCATTTTCACAACCAGACAAAACACATAATCAGCTACTCATCATCAAACGCTCACTCTAAGTTGATTTTAAATACTCAATTTCACAAAATAGAGGTAACTTCAATAGAAATCAGATTTGGGACTTCAGGGTTCATAAATCAATTTGGGGAAAATTCATTTTTAACTAAAGAATAATGAAATTGGTTTAGGGAAACATTAATTCACAGTCCCAATTGCATAAAACAAGTGTTAATTTCCCACTTTGAAACTGAAATCAAAATCTTAGGGTTAGGGTTTCAAAATTGGGGTTTTGAAAATTGACAAGGAGAGAAGATCACTCACCCACAAGGAAAGGAGAAGACGGCGCCGGAGTTGGTGCTATGGCGACGGTGGGTGGCGGCGCTAGTGGCGGTGGATGGCGGCAACAACATTTTGAAGGACCCATGAACCAAACAAAGAAGATGAGCTTCATAGAAGGAGAGAAGGAAGCTTTAACAACATAACCATGGTGGAAGCCACCATAGACGGCGGCCAGAGTAGCGTCCCGCGGCGGAGATAGGCGGAGAGACGAGCTGAACCGCCAGACGCGTGTTGGCATCTTCCTCCTCATCGCACGGCTGTCGGAGGCGATTCCAGGGCGGCGCGCACGGCTGAGGTCCTATGAGGTGGATGGAAGTGGTTGGGTGAAGGTGGAGGAAGATGAGATGAAGAGAAGAAATGGGTTTGATAGAGGAAGAAGAAGAAGAAGGGAAAAATAAAAGAAAGCAAGTGGGGGAGGGGTATCGTGCGTGACCAAGAAGGGGGAGGGCAAAATTATTCATTTAATATAGATACAAAATAAAAATGAGTGGTTGGGATTGAGTCTAGAAAAAGAAAATAATATTGTTTCTACGATCTAAAAATAATGAGTGACAAATATATATTTTCAAAATTCAAATTAGAGTAAAGATTAATAGTTGAATTGATCAAATAAAAAAATCCACGGTCTAATATTTAATCTCCGATTAATGTCAAACCAATTTATTTTCAAATCTCAAAATAAATAGAGTGAAATATGAAAATAATTTTCTTTCAATCGTATTATTTAAAATATTTTTCTAATCAAATACTAATAGTGACAATAACAAAACATTATTGTCTAGTAAATGTACTTATACTGAAATAAGGCAGTGCTGACGCACTTAATAAAATAATTTTAAAAGAGTAATTAAAATTACTCAAGATTAAGCGTCATAAAATAATTAAAAATTAATGTCCAACTAATTATCATTCCAAATAAAATATATATATATATATATATATATATATATATATATATATATATATATATATATATATATATATATTTTACCGATATTGAAAAAGGTAAAAACCAGGGTGTTACAGTTTGGTGGTTAGGATAAGAGAGACGTGATAGAATAAGCTATCATATCATGTCTGAAACTATGGTTTGGTGAGCCAGCATGATAGGATAAATCAATCTTGTCACTTATCATATCTTGTCCATCTAGTTAAAATTCTATCATGAGGGGAGGGCTGGGTTAGAACACAACATGATAGGATATAGTGATTGAAAATATAATAAATTATAAAAATATTTTATTTATAAAATAATTAAAGCATAATAAAATATAGCATGGTTAACAAAATAAGTATAATAAAACATAAAATATTTAAAATAATAAAAATATTAATAATTAATTTTAAAAATTATTTTTATTTTGTATTTATATTATTTTAAAAATAAAAAATTAAAAACATTATTCTAATAATTTAACTATCTGTAAAGTAAAAACTAAAAGGAATATTTAAATTATAAAAAATAATTTAAATTAAACAAATATTTAAAAATTTAAAATATTATGTGTAATTTTATCACAAGGATAATTTTGTCTTTTTATATAATTAAAAATTAAATTATAAAAATTATAATATAATAAAATATGAAAATAAATAAAAACAAAAATTTTAGAATTCATACTAAAACTATAATGCTATCCAGCTGGATATCTGGTGTATACCAAATATCGGATAGGATAATAACTTATCATGCTCATATCATATCCTACTCCTACTCTTCTCTCTTATTGTGATACCCTTCTACCCGCACGTTAATATAAAACATTTACTTAAAAGAGGTAATATAAAAACATGCATTTATTTGATTAAAATAAATACTCGGATAAAAGGTACCAGATATAACACTTAACGCGGAAAGAAACATAGTTTTTAAAATAAATAAACATAATACAAACATAAACATAACCCAACCTCGATGTCACATACAAAGCTGGTATAACCGCTCGAGAATAAAATCCTTGGAATACAATTGAAACTGAAACTAGACAACTAACAACTATAAACTAAGCATCCTAACTAGAGTCACGGCTCCTCAGAGTCACTCCTCCACTGGCTGCTCACCGTCCTCTGCAAGAAGAGATACATGCAACAACAGAAACAGAGAAAACAGGGAGTAAGAAATCAGGTAAACACATCGGCATGGAGATAGTTAAGCAAAATGAACATACATCATAACATGACATAACAATACAACATAGCATCAACATATAATAATCACATCAACATATCATCTCAACCAACATATGCTATGTGGTGCAACACTACTCCGCTACTCCGTTATCCATGTGGATCCAAACTATTTTAGGAAGGCAACTTTGGAGTTACATATCCACATTGGCCATAACAGCACTAACGCCGGCAGTTCAATAAACCATGGGTGAACCCCTTGGATAGCCGACGCACCATAGCTAGGGTACGCCACCGCGGGGGCGCACGGTTCACAAAAACCTTGGGTGAACCTCCCGAGACTTGGCCAGATCGTCGGACTCTAGGACGACCTCCCATATGTTGAACTTACTCCACTAACAACTTCAACATATGAATGCATGAGCACAACATCAAACAAGGAAACCACCTCCTTTGCTTGGGTCGTTAAGCACCCAAGACTTATCGCCATTATCAACAACATCAATATCAACGCCTTGGCCAAAAAGCACCAAGGTTCAACTCAACAACCTCTCGACCAAAAAGCATCGAGGGCACTTTGGTCAAAAAGCACCAAAGTGTATCAACGTGCGATAACCCAAAGGGCACCGGCTTAACCAACTTATTATCCTTTGTTATCTTAATTAATCCATAATTAATTTATCTAACTTGTCTTCGTTCGATTAGTGTATTATCACAATATTGGGGAAAATTGGGGTGAAACACCCCTTATTTCCTTTAATCTCAGATCCTGACCAGTAAAGGGAGCACGGGTGTGCTCATCCCAGCACGAGCTCACTGTCCTACACGGCCGTGGTCAATGCGCGGCCTGCCTTCCAGAATTTAACTGGGAGCACAGGCATGCTCCCTATTCGGCACGGCCGTGCTCCTGGCCAGCCATACTGTTCTGGGCAGATTCATTACGTGTTCTTGGAGTCAAAACTCCCTAACACTCTCAAATCAGATCCTAGGGTCTTTTAACTAATCCACTTGGCATTAAACCTCACCTCTCACTAACAGTTCATGTTTTATGAAGCATTGGGGAATTAATCCCTTAATTCCTATGTTAACTAAGAGTCCTAATTAAACTCGATTAGGGTCTTATTAACGTGTTCCTCATAACAACAACATTCAGCCAAACAATATCATCAATAACAACAGCCATAGCATTCTCATCATAGCATCATTAATAAACCAATGTCATTCAACATAATAACAACTATAACAAAGATGCATACCAATTAGCCAACTAACAACATAACAATAACTCATACAACCAGGCAGATCATGGCATCAACAACATTTAAACATAACAGTTAACGATAAACAACATAGAACTTTTAACGGGGCTATGGGAACCCCTCATCTTATGCTACCCCCTTGCCTAATGTATACACTATCCTTCTCCCCATACCTGGTATGAAGATTCCGATGGTAGAACGCCAAACGGTAGACCAATGACAACCACGTGATCCTAACTAGTTCCCTCGAGTGGCTCGACAAACGATCCCAAGCCTTGGCTAACACAAAAAGGTTAACCAATTAGTCCCCAAATCATGAACAAGAAAAGGGACACTAAAAGGGAAGAACTGTTACCTTTCGATTGGCACTTAGTGCGTGACTCCACTCTCTGAAACACGAACGGAACACCAAACAAAGATTGGGTTCAAAGGGGACGAACGAGGGAGGCTGCCGTCCCACTTAGGGTTGCCTAAAAGTGCCAAAATAGGGTTTAACTAGTAAACCCTTAATTACTGTTCTGCTTATAAAGGCTGAGGCCTGAGCACGGTCATGCTCCCCCTTGAGCACGGTCGTGCTCAACTTAGCGCTTACGAGGCGCGGTCTGACATTGAGCATGGTGTTAAGTCTCTAAAATGTCTGCGTGCATTTTTCCTAAGTTTTGATGAAAACTAAACATTGGGTAATGATTTAATTAACCTATTTTGTGGTTGCTAACCTGTCTACTTAGTGTACAGATCAGAAGATTACAAAACTCACCTGTCTGTCTACCTAAGTCTCACCTGTCTGTAGTAACCAAGAAGTCAACCTGTCTGCTGACTAGGATTGTTGGTCATGTGCAAACTAATTTTACAACCTGTCTATACCCTTCAACTTGTCTAAGGTTCTTCGTTAAAGGAACTCGAAGTACAGGAAGCTTTTGCAAGCTGTCCCCTCATGAAGAATACTCTGAGAACTATCTCACGCTTATCAAGAAACTCAGATGTGCTCTCTCTCAAGCAAACAAGGAAGTCAGAGATTAACTTCCAATTAAAGAACATTTCCAACATGCTTTATTCCCTAGTACTTTCAGTCATTACACAAAAAGGGAAATGTACTCTGCAAAAGTACAAAAGCACTCTGCACAACTCTGAGTTGGCGTCTACACGATACATAAAGCTATTATCCCTCATGTTAGAGTACAACCAACGTCTTCATTGCATTAATGGCTGCCCAGAACGACTATATTGCATTTAATGAAGCTCTGCCTGAAGCCATAGTTGCAAGGAATGTCTCTAACGGATATTAAATGTTTGAAGGCTATAAATACAGAAGTCATTGAAGATGAACATCATCAGAGTTTTTACAAAGCATTAAAGAGCCATTACTCTGTTCATTTATTCATTCTGTATTCTTCAATCATTTGAAGTTATTACGCAGACTTTCCTAAAGCCTTATATTTAAACCACTCTGAGTGTTAGTGAAAGGTCTGTAAGTGTATTTATTACAAACAAAACTCTCAAACAAATCTGAGTGAGCCTGAAGAGGCTAGGTGTGCAAAGAATACTTGTGTTGGAGCCTGAAGAGGCTAGGTGTGCAAACAATACTTGGAGTCTGTAACCTGATCAGTTATAGTGGATAAATCTTGGTGCTGCCAAGGACTGGACGTAGCTCTTTGTGTTGAAGAGTGAACCAGGATAAATCTCCGTGTTAATCTCTCTTCCCTTAATCTCTTTAGTTGTTTAGATTATATATCATCTGCTTTCTAACTAAGGGGTTAAAACTGCTTTTATCAAGACTGTTTCTGTTTTATACGTGTGTTGTTTTCTACAAAAACTACAACAGACAGGTGACCTGTCTGTGTAACCTTTTACACCCGTCTGTGCTTAGCTTCTGCATGCAAAAGTTTTTAACTTTATTTTAATTTCTGATAAACACAATTCAACCCCCCTTCTCGTGTTTATAGCTGTCTATTTCAGTTGGTATCAGAGCTCAGCCTCTGGATTGAGCATCTAACAGTGTTGAGGTAAAAGATCCTGAAGAATAGACATGACTGCTAGAGCTAGTGGAAGTAACCAGACCGAAGGAGCCTCCTTAACCAGACCTCCATTCTTCAATGGAGAAAACTACAACTATTGGAAAGATAGATTTCAATGGTTCATTCTATCTACAAACTCAGACCTCTGGGATGTCATCACAGATGGTCCTTTCATCCCTAAAAATGATGACAACACTGACAAACCAAAAGCTCAGTGGACCCCTGCAGAAAAGACAAAATGGGAGCTGAATCACAAAGCCAGATACAACATCATTTGTGCACTCAGTCCTGATGAGTTTGAGAAGGTCTGTGCCTGTGATTCTGCCAAAGAAATATGGGATACCTTAGCTGTCACACATGAAGGAACCGCCAAGGTCAAAGAATCAAAAATTGCCATACTTGTCAGAAAGTATGAACTATTTCTCATGGAAGAAGGAGAATCTGTTGCTCAAATGATTGGGAGATTTCAAACTATCATCAATGGTCTAAAATCTCTTGGCAAAGTTTACTCCAATGCTGAGAAGGTTGGAAAGATACTTAGGAGTCTACCTAAGCAGTGGACACCTCTGGTAACTGCTATCTCTCAAGCCAAAGATCTTTCCACTTTGACTATGGATGAACTCCTTGGAACACTTACTGTTCATGAGCAAGAACTTGGAGATGAAATCTCAACAAAGAAGGGCAAGTCAATTGCTTTGAAGGCTGATCAAAAGTCTTCCAAAGCCTCTAAAGCTTTAAAGGCAGACGAGTCATCCAGTGATGCTGACCTGTCTGAATCTGAGGATTCTGAAAGTGATGAAGAACTATCTCTCCTAACTAGAAAGATAAAGCTTCTCCTACAGAAAAAGAAGTTCAGAAGGGATAAGCCATTCAGAAGATTCAACAAGGACAAAAATTTCAAGGATTCCACCTCAACAGACAAAAACTCAATCGTCTGTTATGAGTGCAAGAAACCAGGACACATCAAAGCAGAATGTCCTCAACTCAAGAAAGCCCCATTTAAGAAGTTCTTCAAAAAGAAGAAGAAAGGAATGATGGCCACTTGGGAAGATCTAGAGTCAACATCTACTGATGAGGAGACAGAGGAAGAAGCAAATCTCTGTCTAATGGCTAACACTGACTCTGATTCAGATGATGAGGTAAATTCTGATTATGAGGAATTACTTGATGCCTATGAAGAATTGTTGGAGGAATCCAACTGTTTGTCTAAGGCTCTCAAATCTCTCAAGAGAGATCATGTTAAGCTCCTTAGTGAGCATAAACAGAAATCTCTAGAGTGTGAGAAATTTGCCAAGGAGAACAGTGAGCTGAAGACTGAAAAGTCTAATGAAGCTAAGATCTCTAGTGATACATCACAATCTGAAGAAGTTGAAAAACTTCAACAGAAAGTGGAAGAGCTCACTTCTGATCTTGCCAAATTTGTTAATGGTAGAGATAATCTGACAAAGCTGCTTGGCTGTCAGAGGCACTCCCTTAACAAAGAAGGTATAGGATATGTCCATCAGATACATCATAAAGTATCAACTAAGCACTCTAAAGTGTCTGCTACATCTATTTCTATTAAATCCATACCTGTCTGTAACTTCTGTGGAAAGACTGGACATGTTATGTCTAAGTGTCTCCACAAGAAAAGAAGGAAGTCTTCACAGACCCCTAGAACTAACAAAAAAGGACCCAGAAAACTATGGGTACCTAAAGATCAAATAATCTCTGTTGCAGATGTCCTCAACAGCACAAAGAAAACACCACTGCTGGTACCTGGACAGTGGCTGCTCGCGACACATGATAGGAGAAAGGTCTATGTTCCTAGACCTCCAACTTAAGAAAGGAGGACATGTGGCATTTGGTGGAAATCAGAAAGGGAAGGTTATAGGAATTGGTACTATTGGTGGTAAACCTCCTCTTCCCTCTATATCAAATGTTCTTATGGTTAAAGGATTAAAACACAATTTGCTTAGCATAAGTCAATTATGTGA
Organism: Echinosophora koreensis; assembly: GCA_035048595.1. Classification (NCBI taxonomy): domain Eukaryota; kingdom Viridiplantae; phylum Streptophyta; class Magnoliopsida; order Fabales; family Fabaceae; genus Echinosophora; species Echinosophora koreensis. Next base: position 697,243 of record JAPCYP010000095.1, read on the forward strand.
TAGTGGATTTGATGTCTCCTTTACCAAAGACTTCTGTATAGTTAAAGATCTTAGTGGCAAAACCCTCTTTTCAGCCAAAAGGCAACAAAATCTGTATAAGATTGAACTGACTGATCTCTCAGATCAAAGTGTAACATGTCTGATGTCTAAAGAGGATGAAAGATGGTTGTGGCATAAGAAACTAGGACATGCTAGTATGAAATTAATTTCAAAACTAAAAAGAGATAACCTTGTGAGAGGATTGCCTGATATTAGCTTTAAGAAAGATATTTTGTGTGATGCATGTCAGAGAGGTAAACAGATAAAATCAAGTTTCAAATCTAAAAACCAAATATCAACCTCTAGACCTCTTCAATTGTTGCACATGGATCTGTTTGGACCAGTTAGTGTTGCTAGCTTGGGTGGAAGGAAATATGGATTTGTCATAGTTGATGACTATTCTAGATTCACATGGGTACTCTTCTTAACCCACAAGGATGAGTCTTTTAAGGCTTTCTCAGTATTCTGTAAAAGAGTACAAAATGAGCAGGGTTTTCTGCATTTCTACTCTAAGAAGTGACCATGGGGGAGAATTTGAAAATGAGCAGTTTAGTCAGTTCTGTGAGGAGAATGGGATCTCTCACAATTTCTCTGCACCTAGAACTCCTCAACAAAATGGAGTGGTTGAGAGAAAGAACAGATCTCTGCAAGAGATGGCTAGATCTATGCTCAATGAAAATAATCTCCCTAAGTACTTCTGGGCAGAAGCAGTAAACACAGCTTGTTATGTACAAAACAGAATACTCATTAGGCCTTTTCTAAAGAAGACTCCTTATGAACTGTGGAAAGGAAAAAGCCCCAACATCTCTTACTTTCATGCATTTGGTTGTGAATGCTACATATTAAATACCAAGGATCAACTTGGAAAATTCGACTCTAAGACTGACAAAGGTATCTTTTTGGGATACTCCGAAATGTCTAAAGCTTTTAGAATTTACAATTCTAGAACATCTGTTATTGAAGAATCTGTTCATGTCAAATTTAATGATAACTTAAAGACTGATAAGGAATTGTCAGATCTAGAAGATGATCTTGCAGGTCTTGATATAAACAAGTCAGAAGATCAACAACCTGACTTAACCAAACCAGAACCTGAAGCAGAACCAGACAGACCAGTGGAACAGACAAGTCAACAGACACAGACAAGTCAAAGTCCTCTTGAAAGAGACTGGAAATTCAAAACTCATCATCCTAAGGATCTCATCATTGGTCATCCCTCAGAAGGAGTAAGAACCAGATCTACCTTAAGAGAATCAAGCAATGTGGCCTTTTTGTCAGAAATAGAGCCAAAACACATTGAAGAAGCTCTTGATGATGAAAGCTGGATTCTTGCCATGCAAGAAGAACTCAACCAGTTCATCAGAAATGATGTCTGGACACTTGTCTCCAAGCCCAAAAACAAGTCTGTCATAGGAACAAGATGGGTCTTCAGAAACAAGTTAGATGAAGATGGCAAAGTTGTCAGAAATAAGGCAAGGTTAGTAGCTCAAGGCTATAACCAACAAGAAGGTATTGACTATACTGAAACATTTGCACCTGTAGCTAGAATAGAAGCTATTCGCATACTAATGTCATATGCTGCACAACACCAAATCACTCTTTTTCAAATGGATGTGAAAAGTGCTTTTCTCAATGGAATAATTGAAGAAGAAGTTTATGTTAAACAACCCCCTGGTTTTGAAGATACTGATAAACCAGATCATGTTTTTAAACTTAAAAGGGCATTATATGGTTTAAAGCAAGCACCTAGGGCATGGTATGATAGACTAAGCTCTTTTCTCATGCATAACGGCTTTACAAGAGGTCAAGTAGATACTACTCTGTTTAAGAAAAGCTTTGAAGAAAATTTCATTGTAGTCCAAATATATGTTGATGATATTATTTTTGGAGCAACTAATGAAAAGCTGTGCAAGGATTTTTCAAAGATGATGCAAGCAGAATTTGAGATGAGCATGATGGGAGAACTGAAGTTCTTCCTTGGTCTACAAATCAAACAGACAAGTGATGGAATCTACATCCATCAACAAAAGTATATCAAGGAAATGCTCAAGAAATACAAAATGGAAAATGCTAAACTTATGAAAACTCCCATGGAAACCAATGCAAAACTCAGTAAAGATGATGAAGGTAAAAAGGTAGACCAAACTGTCTACAGAGGTATGATTGGATCTTTGCTGTACTTAACTTCAAGCAGACCTGATATTCAGTTTAGTGTCTGTATGTGTGCTAGATTTCAATCTGACCCAAGAGAATCTCATCTTAAAGCTGTCAAGAGAATATTTAGATATTTGCTTGGTACTACTAATCTTGGTTTGCTATATTTAAGAACTAATGAATACAGATTAGTGGGATTCTGTGATGCTGACTTTGCTGGAGACAAAATAGAAAGAAAGAGCACCAGTGGAGGATGCCACTTCATTGGAGCAAACTTGGTCTCTTGGTCAAGCAAAAGACAAACAACTATAGCTCTATCTATAGCTGAAGCAGAATATATCTCAGCTGCTAGTTGTTGCTCTCAGCTTTTATGGGTAAAATATCAACTTGAGGATTACTCTATTTTTTAGCATAATATATCTGTATGGTGTGATAATTCTAGTGCTATCTGCTTAACTAAAAATCCAATTCAGCATTCTAAAGCTAAGCATATAGAAATCAAACATCATTTCATTAGAGATTATGTTCAGAAAGGTATTTTTGATATTAAGTTTGTTAAAACTGAAAATCAATGGGCTGATATCTTCACTAAGCCCTTAGCAGAAGAAAGATTTTTATTTATTAGAGATAATTTAAACATGCATTGTATTGTTGATTGACATGTCTGAGTATTTAAAACTGTCTGTGATTACCCGTCTGACTCTGCTGAGTCACTATGCTGAAACCCAACAGTTTTTTGTTTTTTTTTGGTTATTATTTATTCATTTATTTAAATACCATTTGTTAATCTGAAGCTAATCATAAACACGGCAGTTTCTACCTCGAAACCATGTTTTCATTATGTCTAAGTGGGCGCTACAGTTCCCCACACAAATCGTGCCATTCTTAATTAAAAAATGTCTTTTTTCTCTCTCCTGCTTTCACTTCTTTAAAAGGCAAATCTTCAGAAAGTTTTAAACTTTATCCTTCTCAAAAGCCCTAAGTCTTTTCGTCTTCGTCTTCCTCTCGTTCAAACCCTTCTTATCTCTGTGTTAATCTCTCTTCCCTTAATCTCTTTAGTTGTTTTGATTATATATCATTTGCTTTCTAACTAAGGGGTTAAAACTGTTTTTATCAAGCCTGTTTTTAATTTATACGTGTGTTGTTTTCTGAGAAAACTACAACAGACAGGTGACCTGTCTGTGTAACCTTTTTATACCCGTCTGCGCTTAGCTTCTGCATGCGAAAAAGTTTTTAACTTTATTTTAATTTCTGATAAACACAATTCAACCCCCCTTCTCGTGTTTATAGTTGTCTATTTCAGTTGGTATCAGAGCTCAGCCTCTGGGTTGAGCATATAACAGTGTAGAGGTAAAAGATCCTGAAGAATAGACATGACTGCTGGAGCTAGTGGAAGTAACCAGACTGAAGGAGCCTCCTTAACCAGACCTCCATTCTTCAATGGAGAAAACTACAACTATTGGAAAGACAGATTTCAATGGTTCATTATATCTACAAACTCTGATCTCTGGGATGTCATCACTGATGGTCCTTTCATTCCTAAAAACGATGACAACACTGATAAGCCAAAAGCTCAGTGGACCCCTGCAGAAAAGGCAAAGTGGGATCTGAATCACAAAGCCAGATACAACATTATTTGTGCTCTCAGTCCTGATGAATTTGAGAAGGTCTGTGCTTGTGATTCTGCCAAAGAAATATGGGACACCTTAGCTGTCACACATGAAGGAACAGCCAAAGTCAAAGAATCAAAAATTGTCATACTTGTCAGAAAGTATGAACTGTTTCTCATGGAGGAAGGAGAATCTGTTGCTCAAATGATTGGGAGATTCCAAACTATCATCAATGGTCTAAAATCTCTTGGCAAAGTTTACTCTAATGCTGAGAAGGTTGGAAAGATACTTAGGAGTCTACCTAAGCAGTGGAGACCTCTGGTAACTGCTATCTCTCAAGCCAAAGATCTTACCACCTTGACCATGGATGAACTCCTTGGAACACTTACTGTTCATGAGCAAGAACTTGGAGATGAAGTCTCAACAAAGAAGGGCAAGTCAATTGCTCTGAAGGCTGATCAAAAGTCTTCCAAAGCTTCTAAAGCTTTGAAGGCAGACGAGTCATCCAGTGATGATGACCTGTCTGAATCTGAGGATTCTGAAAGTGATGAAGAACTATCTCTCCTAACCAGAAAGATAAAGCTTCTCTTACAGAAAAAGAAGTTCAGAAAGGATAAACCATTCAGAAGATTCAACAAGGACAAGAACTTCAAGGATTCCACCTCAACAGACAAGAACTCAATTGTCTGCTATGAGTGCAAGAAACCAGGTCACATCAAAGCAGAATGTCCTCAACTCAAGAAAGCCCCGTTTAAGAAGTTCTTCAAAAAGAAGAAGAAAGGAATGTTGGCTACTTGGGAAGATCTAGAGTCAACATCTACTAATGAGGAGACAGAGGAAGAAGCAAATCTCTGTCTAATGGCTAACACTGACTCTGATTCAGATAATGAGGTAAATTCTGATTATGAGGAATTACTTGATGCCTATGAAGAATTGTTGGAGGAATCCAACTGTTTATCCAAGGCTTTCAAATCTCTCAAGAGAGATCATGTTAAGCTCCTCAGTGAGCATAAACAGAAATCTCTAGAGTGTGAGAAATTTGCCAAGGAGAACAGTGAGCTGAAGACTGAAAAGTCTAATGAAGCTAAGATCTCTAGTGATACATCACAGTCTGAAGAAGTTGAAAAACTTCAACAGAAAGTGGAAGAGCTCACTTCTGATCTTGCCAAATTTGTTAATGGTAGAGAAAATCTGACCAAGCTGCTTGGCTGTCAGAGGCACTCTCTTAACAAAGAAGGTATAGGATATGTCCATCAGATACATCATAAAGTATCAACTAAGCACTCTAAAGTGTCTGCTACATCTACTTCTATTAATTCCATACCTGTCTGTAATTTCTGTGGAAAGACTGGACATGTTATGTCTAAGTGTCTTCATAAGAAAAGAAGGAAGTCTTCACAGACTCCTAGAACTAACAGAAAAGGACCCAGAAAACTATGGGTACCTAAAGATCAAATAATCTCTGTTGCAGATGTCCTCAACAGCACAAAGAAAACACCACTACTGGTACCTGGACAGTGGCTGCTCGCGACACATGACAAGAGAAAGGTCTATGTTCCTAGACCTCCAACTTAAAAAGGGAGGACATGTGGCATTTGGTGGAAATCAGAAAGGAAAGGTTATAGGAATTGGTACTATTGGTGGTAAACCTCCTCTTCCCTCTATATCAAATGTTCTTATGGTTAAAGGATTAAAACACAATTTGCTTAGCATTAGTCTATTATGTGACAGTGGATTTGATGTCTCCCTTACCAAAGATTTCTGTATAGTTAAGGATCTAAGTGGCAAAACCCTCTTTTCAGCTAAAAGGCAACAAAATCTGTATAAGATTGAACTGACTGATCTCTCAGATCAAAGTGTAACCTGTTTGATGTCTAAAGAGGATGAAAGATGGTTGTGGCACAAGAAACTAGGACATGCGAGTATGAAATTAATTTCAAAACTAAAAAGGGATAACCTTGTGAGAGGATTGCCTGATATTAGTTTTAAGAAAGATGTTTTGTGTGATGCATGTCAGAAAGGTAAACAGATAAAATCAAGTTTCAAATCTAAAAACCAAATATCAACCTCTAGACCTCTTCAGCTGTTACACATGGATCTGTTTGGACCAGTTAGTGTTGCTAGCCTAGCTGGAAGGAAATATGGATTTGTCATAGTTGATGACTATTCTAGATATACATGGGTACTCTTCTTAACCCACAAGGATGAGTCTTTTAAGGCTTTCTCAGTATTCTGTAAAAGAGTACAAAATGAGCAGGGTTTCTGCATTTCTACTCTTAGAAGTGACCATGGGGGAGAATTTGAAAATGAGCAGTTTAGTCAGTTCTGTGAGGAGAATGGGATCTCTCACAATTTCTCTGCACCTAGAACTCCTCAACAAAATGGAGTGGTTGAGAGAAAGAACAGATCTCTGCAAGAGATGGCTATATCTATGCTCAATGAGAATAATCTCCCTAAGTACTTCTGGGCAGAAGCAGTAAACACAGCCTGTTATGTACAAAACAGAATACTCATTAGGCCTTTTCTAAAGAAGACTCCCTATGAACTGTGGAAAGGAAAAAGCCCCAACATTTCTTACTTTCATGCATTTGGTTGTGAATGCTTCATCTTAAATACCAAGGATCAACTTGGAAAATTTGACTCTAAGACAGACAAAGGTATCTTTTTGGGATACTCTGAAATGTCTAAAGCTTTTAGAATTTATAATTCTAGAACATCTGTTATTGAAGAATCTGTTCATGTCAAATTTAATGATAACTTAAAGACTGATAAGGAATTGTCAGATCTAGAAGATGATCTTGCAGGACTTGATATAAACAAGTCAAAAGATCAACAACCTAACTTAACCAAATCAGAACCTGAAGCAGAACCAGACAGACAAGTGGAGCAGACAAGTCAACAGACAGTTCAACAGACAAGTCAACAGACAAGTCAAGATCCTCTTGAAAGAGACTGGAAATTCAAAACTCATCATCCTAAGGATCTCATCATTGGACATCCCTCAGAAGGAGTGAGTACCAGATCTACCTTAAGAGAATCAAGCAATGTGGCCTTTTTGTCAGAAATAGAGCCAAAGCACATTGAAGAAGCTCTTGATGATGAAAGCTGGATTCTTGCTATGCAAGAAGAACTCAACCAGTTCACCAGAAATGATGTCTGGACACTTGTCTCCAAACCCAAAAACAAGTCTGTCATTGGAACAAGATGGGTCTTCAGAAACAAGTTAGATGAAGATGACAAAGTTGTCAGAAACAAGGCAAGGTTAGTAGCTCAAGGCTATAACCAACAAGAAGGTATTGACTATACTGAAACCTTTGCACCTGTAGCTAGAATAGAAGCTATTCGCATACTAATGTCATATGCTGCACAACACCAAATCACTCTTTTTCAAATGGATGTGAAAAGTGCTTTTCTCAATGGAATAATTGAAGAAGAAGTTTATGTTAAACAACCCCCTGGTTTTGAAGATATTGATAAACCAGATCATGTTTTTAAACTTAAAAAGGCATTATATGGTTTAAAACAAGCACCTAGGGCATGGTATGATAGACTAAGCTCTTTTCTCATGCATAATGGTTTTACAAGAGGTCAAGTAGATACTACTCTGTTTAAGAAAAGCCATAAAGAAAATTTCATTGTAGTCCAAATATATGTTGATGATATTATATTTGGAGCAACTAATGAAAAGCTGTGCAAGGATTTTTCAAAGCTGATGCAAGCAGAATTTGAGATGAGCATGATGGGAGAATTGAAGTTCTTCCTTGGTCTACAAATCAAACAGACAAGTGATGGAATCTACATCCATCAACAAAAGTATATCAAGGAAATGCTCAAGAAATACAAAATGGAAAGTGCTAAACTTATGAAAACTCCCATGGAAACCAATGCAAAACTCAGTAAAGATGATGAAGGTAAAAAGGTAGACCAAACTGTCTACAGAGGTATGATTGGATCTTTACTGTACTTAACCTCAAGCAGACCTGATATTCAATTTAGTGTCTGCATGTGTGCTAGATTTCAATCTGACCCAAGGGAATCTCATCTTAAAGCTGTTAAGAGAATATTTAGATATTTGCTTGGTACTACTAATCTTGGTTTGCTGTATTTAAGAACTAAAGAATACAGATTAGTGGGATTCTGTGATGCTGACTTTGCTGGAGACAGAATAGAAAGAAAAAGCACCAGTGGAGGATGCCACTTCATTGGAGCAAATTTGGTCTCTTGGTCAAGCAAAAGACAAACAACTATAGCTCTATCTACTGCTGAAGCAGAATATATCTCAGCTGCTAGTTGTTGCTCTCAACTCTTATGGGTAAAACATCAACTTGAGGATTACTCTATTTTTGAGCATAATATATCTGTATGGTGTGATAATTCTAGTGCTATCTGCTTAACTAAAAATCCAATTCAGCATTCTAAGGCTAAGCATATAGAAATCAAACATCACTTCATTAGAGACTATGTTCAGAAAGGTATCTTTGATATTAAGTTTGTTAAAACTGAAAATCAATGGGCTGATATCTTCACTAAGCCTTTAGCAGAAGAAAGATTTTTATTTATTAGAGATAATTTAAACATGCATTGTATTGTTGAATGACATGTCTGAGTTTTTAAACTGTCTGTGATCACCTGTCTGACTTTGCTGAGTCACTATGCCGAAACCCAACAGTTTTATTGAAATGGTTATTATTTATTTATTTATTTAATACCATTTGTTAATCTGAAGCTAATCATGGACACGGCAGTTTTTACCTCGAAACCATGTTTTCATTATGTCTAAGTGGGCGCTACAGTTCCCCACATAAATCGTGCCATTCTTAATTAAAAATGTCTTTTTTCTCTCTCCTGCTTTTACTGCTTTAAAAGGCAAATCTTCAGAAAGTTTCAAACTTTATCCTTCTCAAAAAGCCCTAAGTCTTTTCGTCTTCGTCTTCGTCTTCCTCTCGTTCAAACCCTTCTCTCTTCCAAAACTTTCTTTTTTTTTCTCTCTTCTCTGAAAATGGCATCTTCAAAGCGCTTGTCTCCAAAAGAAATTGCTGAGCAATATGATATGAGAATAGCTGATGTAGAGAAGATTCTACCTGGAAAGACTATTGATCTTCAACAGATGAAGAAATGGGGAATGGATGTCACTGAGGAGTTGGAATACTCTAAGTGGACAGCCTTCTTTGATATCAAGGAGCTGGTCCATCCCAAGCTTGTCAGAGACTTCTGGAAAAATGTTGTGGTCATCACCAACGTGGTTGATGGAACCAAGAGCTTCAAGGCTCAAATGTCAGCTGATGTGACTCTCCAGTTTCCTATCAGCTCTCTGGAATTGGCAACCAGATGCCCAAGGATTGGAACTGCTTTCAGACCTGACTGGAAAGATCAGGTGGGAACTAAAAGTGTCAATATTGCTATATATGGAGTTCCCAACCCGGAGAACAAGAGGCCTGTCAGCATGGTGCCCAAGTGCAGGTTCTTGCACAAGCTGCTTCTGGAGTGTGTGATGCCTAGAAAAGGGTCAAGAGACAATGTGACCAAGTTGGACAGATTTGCTCTGTACCACTTGATTCACAAAATCAAGATAGACATCAACGATCTCATCTACATGTATCTTGAGTCTCTGATCAGAAGGACAAATATGCCTACCTACCCTTATGGAATGCTGCTGACAAGGGTTTTTAGGAACAAGATATTTGTTCCAACTGATGTCCACTTTGTGGACATGGCTTTGCCCATAGACAAGAAGGTCTTGTCTATGATGGGGATTGAAGGAATCCCTCTGGAGGATGAGGAAGAAGAGAAGAAGAAGAAGAAGCCTGCTGTTGAGCAGAAGCTGAAGGAAAAAGCAGAAGAACCTGCTGATTCCACTGGTGAATCAGAGTTTCCAATCTCTGAAAGAATTTGGAAAGCTGTGGAAAGGTTGCCAGACAGGATCAGAGGCCTGAGGAACCCACAGCATCTGAAGGATCTGCTGAGACAGTAGAGCCTCTCAGATTCAAGCTGAAGAAACCTTCTCCCAAGAGGAAGACCAGTGAGGCTGGAAAATCTGGTGGGGTTTCTGCACAACCCACCAAGAGAAGAAGACTGGTGAAGACCTTTACCAAGGTCAGACAAGTAGAGTATGTGCCTAGTAAAGAAGAAGCACCTGCTTAGGGGGAGCAGACATCTCCACCCTCAGAGGAGCCTAGGGAGATCAAATCTCTTGATTTGGGATTCATTCCCAGAAAAAGAAGGTCAGGCTACCCTATGCCTGTAGTGGCTGTTGCTGAAAGGGAAGCAGTCCCTGCAGAAGAGCCTGCTGTTGCTGCTGCTACTGCACCCTCTGCTGACCTGTCTGCTGGAACACAGACAGTTGGTCATCATGAAGAAGCTTCTCTGTCTCCTTCAAGGAAGAAAGCAAGGCACTTTGAAGATCAGCTCTTCACCTTCCCTTCTGCACCATCCTCTCCCCTTCATCTAGGTATTCCAGATTCTGTTGTTTCTTCCCCCTCTGCTCTCTGTGTCAACCCTTCATCTGTTGCCTCCCCTTTTCATTCACCTGTCTCCTACCACCCCACTCAAACATCTTTTGATGTAGTGTCTGATGTATGTCAGTACACAGTTGTTCACAGGGACTCAACTCCCAGAGAACAATCTGGCATATCATCTAGACTGTTTGTGAGTGATTTGCAATCTCTGATGACTGCAAGTATATCTCACTTATCTGTCATCCCTTCTCCTCCACCTCACATTCTGAACTCATGTAGGGAGATTTTCTTTTATCCCCCTATTGTGTTGTTCATTAGAACATTGGAAGGATCTCACTATCCTGCCTCTGTTGTAATGTTACCCTCTAGGTCTAGATACTTTTTTATTTTAGTCACAGGGTCTAATTCTTTCTTCTCCCACATAGACTCTCTCTTACCCCTACCTCCCTCTGTCTTAGCCAATCAACCTCTTCCCCCTCCTATTCCAATAAGAGTCACTCGTCTGTCTCTTTGTGAAAGACTCTCCTGTGTCTTTCCCTCTCCTGATTTTGACCCAGTTAGAATCACCCCTCTGTTTAAAATAGCATTTCTTCCTTTATTTTATTTCAGAACCATTCATCAACTTTTCTTTCCCCGTGTCTCCTCACCTTTCTCTGTACCTAAGGCACCCCCAGTTTTAGCCTTACCCTGGTATCCATCCCTGTCTGCTGCTTCAACCAGCTTGTCTACAGAAGTTTCCTCCTCTCAGATGGTGGATTCAGATAGCTTCAATCTTCTTAAGACTGAGCTAGAAGAAGTCAGAAGACAATTGGATGCAGAGAGGCATGCTAGGCTGCTGTTAGAACAGAAAGTTGATTCCCTGTATCTTCTTTTTAATCAGCCTAGATGAGTAGTTGTAGGAACTGCCTTGTAATTGAAATGCTCATGATGAATACAAATCAATTTTACCTTATTATTTTCTCTTAATTGTCTCCTTTTCTCTCCACTGTTATATGTTTACTCTTTTTGTTGCTGACAAAAGGTGGAGAAAAATGTAATGTAAGATGATTAATGTAAAATGTTTGGAGAAAAATATGTGATATATGCTAAGTGTTCTGGAGAATATGAACATTTCCTCTGTTATTTTGAACTTAAACCTGCTGCATATTGCTCTGATGCTCTTCATTGAACACTAATGCATCTGTCTGCACATATAGAAAAAATCAACCTGTCTACTGTCTGTCATTCTATACTCTGATTTTTTCAAAGGTTCATTAAATCATCTGAATGTTTGTCATCATCAAAAAGGGGGAGATTGTTAAGTCTCTAAAATGTCTGTGTGCATTTCCCTAAGTTTTGATGAAAACTAAACATTGGTTAATGATTTAATTAACCTATTTTGTGGTTGCTAACCTGTCTACTTAGTGTACAGATCAGAAGATTACAAAACTCACCTGTCTGTCTACCTAAGTATCACCTGTCCGTATAAGCCAAGAAGTCAACCTGTCTGCTGACTAGGATTGTTGACTATGTGCAAATTGGTTTACAACCTGTCTCTACTCTTCAACTTATCTATGGTTCTCTGTTAAAGAACTCGAAGTACAGGAAGCCTTTGCAAGCTGTCCCCTCATGAAGAATACTCTGAGAACTCTCTCTCACGCTTATCAAGAAACTCAGAAATGCTTTCTCTCAAGCAACCTAGGAAGTCAGAGATAAACTTCCAGTTAAAGAATGTTTCCAACATGCTTTATTCCCTAGTACTTTCAGTCATTACACAGAAAGGGAAATGTACTCTGCAAAAGTACAAAAGCACTCTGCACAACTCTGAGTTGGCGTCTACACGATGCATAAAGCTATTATCCTTCATGTTAGAGTACAACCAACGTCTCCATTGCATTAATGGCTGCCCAGAACGACTATATTGCATTTAATGAAGCTCTGCTTGAAGCCATCGTTGCAAACAATGTCTCTAACGGATGTTAAATGTTTGAAGGCTATAAATACAGAAGTCATTGAAGATGAACACATCAGAGTTTACAAAGCATTAAAGAGCCATTACTCTGTTCATTTATTTACTCTGTATTCTTCAATCATTTGAAGTTATTACGCAGACTTTCCTAAGCTTTACATTTAAACCACTCTCTGAGTGTTAGTGAAAGATCTGTCTGTCTGTAAGTGTATTTATTACAAACCAAACTCTCAAACAAATCTGAGTGAGCCTGAAGAGGCTAGGTGTGCAAAGAATACTTGTGTTGGAGCCTGAAGGGGCTAGGTGTGCAAAGAATACTTGTGTTGGAGCCTGAAGAGGCTAGGTGTGCAAACAATACTTGGAGTCTGTAACCTGATCAGTTATAGTGGATAAATCTTGGTGCTGCCAAGGACTGGACGTAGCTCTTTGTGTTGAAGAGTGAACCAGGATAAATCTCTGTGTTAATCTCTCTTCCCTTAATCTCTTTAGTTGTTTTGATTATATATCATTTGCTTTCTAACTAAGGGGTTAAAACTGTTTTTATCAAGACTGTTTTTCATTTATACGTGTGTTGTTTTCTGAGAAAACTACAACAGACAGGTGACCTGTCTGTGTAACCTTTTTATACCCGTCTGTGCTTAGCTTCTGCATGCGAAAAAGTTTTTAACTTTATTTTAATTTCTGATAAACACAATTCAACCCCCTTCTCGTGTTTATAGTTGTATATTTCAAAAAGCACTTAACGAAAAGCAGGGTGTTACACTTATCCTATCCACCTCTATCCTATCCTGACCACCAAACGAGCCCTAATAATATAATATACAATGTTCCAAATTCATTGATCCAAAAAAAAAAATGAAAATGAAAATGACCCTTTTGCCCTTCACCCTCTCATCCCTCATCCGTCCATGTCCAGAGTTCATTGTTCCGTTCGAAACCTCCTCACCTGCCATGGCACCACCACCACGCCCGAGCGGCGGGCAACTCAACGCCCGTGCTCATCGTCCTCGTCCTTTCACGCCGTCCTCACCCCTCTTCCCCTCAACCCAAATCTACTTTCAATTTCAACCCACCACCCCCAGATCTGGTGTTGGTGTTGTTTGGTTTGATTTTGCGGAGGCAAATGTCTAGTGCAAATCGAGCACAATGAGACCATGAAAAGAGGGAACCCAAGGTTGGAGGATTGAGTGATCCCTCTTCAGTAAACTCAGCTTTCTGCTTTATGTGTTGCCAAACCAGATCCCCGAGCATGTCCATGTATCTGTGACAAGGACAAAAAGTGTAGGATAAAACTCAGAAACTGATGTATCCATCAGAAGCTTAGCAACCTGCAAACAGAACAATCAGTCTAAGACCCACAAAATCAACCAATATCTTTAGGCATAAAAAAGAAAAGAAAATAAAGGTAGATGATTTCACTTTCAGTCTCCCAAACTAAGTTAGAATAATACATGATCGTGTATTTTATGGTGGTGGTGGTTGGTGGGATGGGCTGAAGAAGATGACAGATGGTGGTGGTCGGTGGGTGGACTGAGGAAGATGATAGTGGGATGGGATAAGGACAAAAGTGGGTTTTCACATATAAAAGAGGTGCTTCATGGGTGAGGCACCTAGTTAGGTACTTCACCCTAGAATTGGCCTTTGATGATATGCTTGAATGTTTTTTCTTATTAGATTTAAAGGAATTTTGGCGAATTCTACGGTGAAGTAGTGAATTAGGTGCCTTACCATTGGATATATTATTATTCTAATGAACAGCCGCGATTTGTTTCCCAAAAAAAAAATGATGACCTTTCATCGTTTACATGCGTTCGATTGGCTTTCAATCATTTCCAAAAATAACCCTGAATTAAATTTTTTATTTTAAAAATTGCAATAGTTGTGTAGCCCCTAGTTCACTCATGTATGGATGGTCTTCGTTGTTGCATTGTTGATGGCTTAGATGGTATTCGACTAAAAGGAAAGGAGTCTATGACGCCCCACTCACCCAAATCTGATTTGTGACTCGCGGTGGAGAGATCGAGAAGCCGAGAGAGATCAAGGGATCGATACAGAGAGAGAAAGGGGGGAGAGAACCTCGCTGTAGTAGCTCGCGGCTGAGGGTAGATCTCGACAAATCAACCACCCCTTAACAGCGACTCCTTCGTTCATCATTTCGAACACCATCGCACCAAGCGTCGTTCATCTTCTCCACGATTGCATTGTTGTCACTTTTGTATGTTCAATTTGTTAGTCATTTTCAAGGTTTTAATGCAACATTCCAAATCGTGTCACCTGTAGTTGCAATTGGTTGAGGGTTGTATGGATTTTAATAATTTGTTAGTCACTTTGAATTTTATTTGAATGTAGATTACAGTAGGTAATGTCCCAGACTTTAGTTATATAGTTAACCTATTCACTAATCTACATAGGTAACCGATTCACTAACTGATTTACTAAGGTATCTTGATTCAAGGAATCCATTAACTAATCGATTCATGTCAACATAATAATCAATTCAGGAAATCCATTAAGTAATCACATTCTGGCCACAAATTTTAAATGCGTGTGAGCACACTTTTGTTTCACCGTTGTCACATTCATACATAAGGTCAGATAGTTTCACCGTTGTAGATTTAATATTTTTAATTGATTCAAAGGCACATGGTAACCGTCACTAACACAGATAGTTTCCACGATGGTTAACCCTCGATGAGATGTCGTTGTCCCGAACCAAGACGAAAAGGGATGACTTGGGCTATGCTGGAACTCAATGAAGAGAAATAGGAGCATTTTAGGGAAAATTTGCATCCATGATTTTTTAAAGAAAAATTCATTTTACTTCCTAAACCGGTACTACAGGTCAGTCAGGTGCCTCATCGATGAGACACCTAGTTCACTACTTCACCATAGAATTCGCCAGGATTTTTTGTCATATCAACGATTTAAAGTTTTTTCGGCTCTACAGATTTTAGGGTTTTTTAAGGTTGAGTCCGTAACACGTTTTCTGCCCTCTATGAGGCCCACGGGTCAGACCCGACACCTTCAACAGAAAAAAGCCCAATAGCAGTTAGATCCCGCCCCAGTTGATTCCTTCCCGCACTTCAGGTCGCAAAAGGAAAAATCAATTACCCGAAAAAACTGACACTAATCCGGCTAAGTCATTATGTTACGGACCCACATTTATTATGATTTTCATTTTCATTTTCTTCCTCTCCAATCTTCATCATTCCACCAATCGTAACCGTCGGATCCACACCCCAATCAATCCCCTTTTCCGTTACACCACTCCAACGGTCACCTCCACCACCATCACCACCACCGTGCTAGAGCGTTAAAAGATTAGACACAAACCTGTATTGAAAGAGAGAAACAAAGGAAGAAATAGTGTGTGTGCGCGTGTGTGTGTGTGTGTGTGTGTGTGTGTGAGGGATGGGAATGGATTACTATAACATACTGAAAGTGAATCGAAATGCTAGCGACGAAGATTTGAAGAAAGCGTACAAGAGGCTCGCTATGATTTGGCACCCTGACAAGAACCCTATTAACAAGAGCGAGGCCGAAGCCAAATTCAAACGAATCTCAGAAGCCTACGATGTTCTGAGCGATCCGCAGAAGCGTCAGATCTACGATCTCTACGGTGAGGAAACGCTCAAGTCCGGTCAGGTCCCTCCACCTCCTTCCTTTTCTTCTCCGTCGTCATCGACTTCTTCTTCACGCGCTTACCACCACCAGCAGCAGCGCCAGAACCCTGCCACCTCGTTCCGCTTCAACCCGCGCGACGCCGATGACATTTACGCCGAGATTTTCGGCCCCGAAGGGGCCGATGGAGGGAGCGGCGGGAGAGGCGGCGGAGGAGGCCGGAGGGACGCGTTCTTTAGGACGTCGAACGGCGCGGCGTTTGGGGGAGTGGGAAGGAAGGCTGCGGCGGTGGAGAATGTGTTGCCGTGTAGCTTGGAAGATCTTTACAAAGGGGTGAAGAAGAAGATGAAGATCTCGAGGAATGTTTGTGATGCTTTTGGGTAAATCAATTTCTAACCCTAACCTAACCTAGCATCACGTGCATGTTTGAAATTTTAATGAGCTATAATATGTCAAATAGTTTATAGTTAATTAATTAGTGTAAGGACGAGTTTGACATAACATATGGGTTCTGTTCTATGGTTTGCTTATATTATATAACAGAACAGGACATGAACAGTTGAACACTCCATTTCAACTCTGTTCTGCCTGGCTATGTTTGGATGGATGGATGAAGTAGAGTGGTAAAATGAGAACCCAACCCTCTCCAGAGTCTAGACTATTCAAACCCTCAAATTTTCACACCCAACAATTTCAGGGTTAGGGATGGAGTGGAGTGTAAACCTCTTCATATCCTTTGCAATTCACTCCATTCCATTAATTACCATCATCACTTCCAAACAATGGAGTGGATTCTCCTTCCGTTCCCTCATTTATATTTCCAAACAATGGAATAGTAAACTTTTACCTTTTCACCCCATTTCATTACATTCTAAACAACTTCATTATTATTCTATTCCTTTCTAAATCACTCTATTGCTAACTACTGTGTAGTTGGTGGAAAATAGATAACAGATTGGAGCTAATTTTAACCAAGATCCAAAAATGAAAATGAAGTACATTAAAGTGATTTTAATTCTAAATTTTCTAATTGCTTAACCAACCGTGCCCTAAATGTTATTTTCTCTGACCTTAAGCCTTTACCTGGAAGGTTTGCCTTAATAGTAAGTTCTAGTTGCAAAGATCAAATTTTGTTTAGAAGAGTGGCTAATTTGAGATGGCTTTGACTGTTTATGCCATTGATGGCTCACCCTTTAAATGGCAACCCCCTCCTTCCAACTGACCTTTCCTCCCCTCCCCCTTTGACTTAGCCTGATTGTCTGAATTATTAGCAACTTAATGGTTGATTGTTCTCAAAGTCAAATGTTTGACTGGCTAGGTAATATGACCTACTGAATTATTAGTTCTTTTTTGTTCTACATAGCATTCATTTATTTCTGTCTTGTCTATTCTAAATTAGACCCTGTAGATAAGTTTTGAAGTGGAATTTGTGGCTTTTGTTAATGATGTCAGATTTTATTTAGGATCATGTATAACGTATAAAAGTTTTGGTTAATTGATGAACTTGAAATTTAAGAGTTTTGTAACTTTTGTTAGTCATAAAATTTCTCAAAGTGATTGATGTATGTATTCAAAAACTATGAATGCCACAATGTCAAGTGTCAACTTAGGAGAGCAAATTTTTCTAGCAAGCAGAAATTTGCATGGTCCATTTCTTTAAAAAGAGAAACTAATTTCAGGATTGCTTCTTAATCTGTTTCTAATTTTCATAACAATCTTCTTAAAAGATTATGAATAATTTATCAAGCCAAAGATATATATAGATAGATGTCTTTAAAGGGGGGTCATTCATAAGTGTTAGGTATAACATATCCCAGAAAGTTGTACTCACTCACATCTTGGCATCTTGCTAGTGTTCGTTTCTTGTGCTTGTGGCCTTGTGGACATGATAACTTAATGAGAAAGGAAATTCGGTAGGATATGCCTTTTACATTTGTCACTTAGAGGCAGGTAATGAGGACCATGCATGCCCACTTAGCACTTTCTTGGGGTGGACCTAGTTGCTATAGTGCCTGCTTATGTTAAGACTTTTAGGCTGCACCATCATAGCATTTGTGTAGTGCATTGATGGACTACTTTGCACTCATTTTGGTTTGAACCCATTGCCATGATGTTTGCTTATATGATGAACTTTAGGCTTCCCCACTGATTTCAACAGTAATTTCATCTCCATTCATTTCTTATAGTCACAGCCCTGGCTGTTGCCTATCCTTATGAAAGATAATTCATAATATACACCTGTGAAGATGTGGAATCTAATGGTTTATATGTATTTCATGCGATTTGAAGATAATCTCTAAACATCGTTGTATGACAAGTTTTAAATTTGCTATCAATCATGATTTCTTATTTTAGAAATGAATGGTTTATCTATAGACATGATTTGATAGAACATTATGGTGCCGTTTGATCCATGTAGTTGGTTTACTATCCCACCTAGAGGGAAAAAAGGCTTGGTTGTTTTTGTTGTTATATCAATTATGATTTTTGGTCTCTCTTAATGTTTGAGAATTTTACTGGCGTTTTGCCAGGGCTACTTGGAATTTGTGAGCCATTTTTTTGGATGAAGTGGACTTAGGTCAGGGATTGGGTAAGCAGCAGTATCATTTTGCTGCTTGCACGGTTTTGCCTGGATTATTACTTTTCGTTTTAAAAACTGATAATAATTTATAAAATCATTTCTCCATGATTTGTTATATTTACCCTAGAGAAATCATGTTATTCTATCTGTGTTACAGTTGAAATAATTAAAGTTCATTTTCAGAACATTTAAACTTTGGTGCTCTACTTGGTTTTCTAGAGAAAATGTTTGCTCTGGTTGCTTTCTTCAGAATTTAGGTATATATTCATTTTGATACCATATGCCAACTCTGGGATAACTTGGCTTAAGAGAACTTGTCTTTGTCAATTTAAGGTAATAAAATGAATTAAGACAATTCAGGGGTTTTTGGTTTGTTTTCTGCTTCTACTTTTAGCTGATATGTTTTAATTATTAATTACAAAAATGCCACTATGTTTTCATTATGATTTTTGTTTTGTAAATATTATTTTCACCATTTCCTTTCCAAAGTTTTGAATACAAGAAACAGAATGTAAACCTGGTGGTGTTTTTATAAGTAAACAGAAATCGAACCAAACTCCCCCTAAGTTTCAATTTAGGTTATGAATTTTCTTTTTCTTGTTTTGTATGACTATATATAAATAAAAAAGTGAGTGTTAGATCCACTGTGTCTTCAAAACCATATAGTGGTTCATAACTCAATAATGAATTTATGCCAACTAGGAGGTTTCTACTTGGACCTTAAAATATGGAGCAAAAGTACAAAATGAGAATTAAACTAAAGCATATACAAAATGAAGTGGTTAAAATTGAAGTCTGCATCTGCATATATGTTGTCCTTCCCTTTTTGAGCTGGCTTGAGATGGTGTAGTTTGTATATTAGTTATCCTGGAATCGAACTAGGTTTGCTTGATAGACGAAGGTCTTTTCATAATAACTTACTCAGCTTTGAAACTAAATCTATTCTGGAGTTTAATTAAGGGGTTGGGAGAGTTGTAGAGGAGGAGGCAGATAATGACAAAAACATAGATGCGATGTACGCAAAATATAAAAAAAAGAAAGATATAGTTTACATTGAATGGACAAAGAATATGACATCTAGATTAGTTTCAGAAAAGGATTTAGATTAAAAATATGTCCTGGGACACAAGTGAAAGTAGATGGTGAGCCTCTGTGCAATGGTAAGGTTGCTGTTGGTCTGGGTTCTAGTTGCTGAAAAAGCCTATCTATGAGCTCTAAGCACACATCATTAAATCTAACCCTCCCTGAAGTCTATAGTAGCGGGAAATATAGGATATGTATACGTCAAGATACTTTAAGTTTTAGAAAAAAATTAAAATAGCACACATATCAGCTATTTCTTCTTTTTGTACATGACAAATCAACTATTTAAGTATTACATACTCTGGGAAGTCAATAATACTAGACATGCTGTAGCCCAAAAAAACAAAAAAAAAACTTGACATTCTAACTTTTTGTACCATCTTTTGGCAATATACAAGTTTAAAGCAAGCCCATTTCTTGGCCAAGAAAAAAATGGGGCCAGTATTATTTTGCGTCAAACTTAATTGCATAAATTTGACACTATGGAGCACAATTGAAACTTGAGAACCAAAATCAAACTTTTGCAAAACCAAAGGGACAAAAGTGAAATTAAGTCTAGTTCTTTGATTTCCTCTTAGCAAAAATTTTTTTTTTCGCGTACTGATTTGGTTGATTAACCTATTCTTGTTTTTCTGGAGTAGAAGCCTCTATTACACTGATTTATTAATTTAGACACACTGGTCTTCTCAAATCCAAAGATGAAAAGTTCCTGAGTGTCTTAAAAATTCTAATTACTCTTTAACATTGAAGAAACAGGGAAAGGATTGTCTTGTTTTATGAACGGCATTATAATATTTTTAGGAAAAAAAAATTCTGCTTCGGTTCTTTTACATATGAAGAAATGGATATTTACATTTGTTTACTATGTTTGACACAAGAAATTCCATTTCAGCAAGTGTCGGAATGTGGAGGAGATTTTGACTATTGAGATAAAACCTGGCTGGAAGAAAGGAACAAAGATTACTTTCCCGGAGAAGGGTAACCAGGAGCCTGGCGTCATCCCAGCAGATCTTATTTTTGTGGTAGATGAGAAACCACATGCTCTTTATAGAAGGGATGGTAATGATTTGATGATCAACCAGGAGATAACTCTTCTGGAGGCACTTACAGGTAAAACCTTGAACCTCACCACCTTGGATGGAAGGACTCTCATGATCCCACTGACAGATATAGTCAAACCTGGTGCTGAGGTTGTTGTCCCTAATGAAGGAATGCCCATATCAAAAGAGCCTGGGAGGAAGGGGAATTTAAGAATTAAGCTTGACGTCAAGTACCCTTCAAGGCTAACTCCAGAGCAGAAATCTGATCTGAGGAGAGTATTAGGTGGAATCTCCTAAATATTTGAGTTTGGTGTATGGGGTCACGGCTGAATACACGTTGTAAATATCAGTTCCTGCTGCATGCTGTTTGGTGCATGGGAATAACAGGAATATTCTACGGGTAAATTTGAGTATTAAGGGCTGGGCATTAGCTGGGTAAGTTGAAATATCCCTTACGTTTGGACTTTTTTGCAGGGTAGGAAACATAATGACTTTTTGAAAATGCCTGGAAGAGTCAATCTTAGAGAAACAAGTAGATAGGAAAATTCTACGAGTTTCCACCATTTTGCATTAGCTTGTTTTGTCTTTGATTAAACTCACAAAGATTAATAGTCTTGATAGGATCACAATTAATCATGTTTATACCATGGAAATTGTATATATTGATTGTTGATTTTATTTGAGGTTGCTCTATTGATTTGCAGTTCTTTTGAATTTAAAGTACAACATGGAATCATGCATTTGCTTTCACAACCTCATATTCTGCCATAGATATGTGATGTGTATAATGAGGCGAAATTTTCTTTATTAATCAACTTTTACTTCAAGTATATTAAAATTTCATATTCACCCCTATCAAGTTTCACTTAGAGCTGGTAAAATGAATTGGCCCGACTGGTCCAGCCTGAATAAGTCCGATAAATCGTAGGGTTTGGGCTTTGAAATTTGAGCTCGAATCAATACCGGATTTTTTTGGCCTAGCCCGATGGAGCTCAAACCCAAAGCGGGTTAGCCTGATTGGGCTTGGGCAGCCCGGATAAATTTATATATTTTTATTTGTAATTATTTTTATTTTCTTAAAAATGTAAAAATGAAAAACTTAACGATTCCCTATGACTCTATACCACAAACACTATCAGTATCAAACTTCAAATTACTCACTGTACATTCAAAAATTTCAATTAAACCAAGACGCTTAAATGATATGGTCCCATGTAAAGAATATAATGCATTAATAAAAAAAATTGTCTAAAGAAAATGTGGCATTAATAGATGGCATTAGAAGCAAAAATGATTTTTTGGACATATAACCGGGCGGCCTGAACAAGACCGCAGTCGTATAGGGCCGGGCTTGGGTACCTTTTTCTAGCCCGAATTAAACCTTGACCTTTTGGACCAGCCAGATAAAGTCCGAACACGCAGCGGCAATGGCCACCTCTAGTTTCACTTCAGTCACACCCCTTAAATAATTTTTTTTTATAAGAGTATAATGGCTACTCAAACCCATATACAAGAAGTAACCAAAAGCAATAGACCGTCTGTAATTGTAATCAGTGTTATTAAACTCGGACCGGACCGGCCGGTCGGGGAGGATCGAACATAGGTCCCAAGGGTCGCATGCAAGGAGCGTTACCGCTAGACCAGCAACTTCGGTTGCTATACTTATGACAAATATTATATATATTAATAACTTTGGTATATAATTTATATATATTTAATATATACTAGTTCAACTGGTTCAACCAGTGGCCCACTGGTTCGACCAGTGACCCATTAACCCTGTGTCCTGACCGAGTCGATGACCGGTTCGGTTTTAATAACACTAATTGTAATACTACCATACAAACAAGCAGTATTAGTTTTACTGGAACCTATTCCAAGAGCAATACAACTAGATACATACATTGAACTACTATGCCTCTGTACTAATACAACTTGAGTTTGGATTTTATTTTTATTTTTTGTATTTAGAACAACTAATAAAAAATTGCACCGATCTGTTAGAAAAAAGCTAATTTCTTAAATATTAATCTATTCCAAATTTCCAAATTTGATAATCCATATACTAGTGGAGATTGTGCTCTGTGGCTGACAATAGGGAAAAAGTAATAGAAGGTTTTGAATCTTGTGTGCAAACAAGAGAAAACATAGTATTGAAGAAAAAAAAAACTGTGTATTTTGTTATGGAGAAAATTATCACAAGCATGTTATTTCACTATTTCACATCTCAACAATTAATTTAAGTCGAATTGTTTGTAGTTAGTGTTTTAGAATCTCATATAAGTTTGTAAAATGTTTTGAGATATCTAGAGCTTTGCCAGAGAGCCCGGGAGTGTGTACTCCGGTGAGCCCGGACAAAAATGTGCAAGTAAATCCTATAGGGAGCCCACATAATACTCTAATTCTTTCTTCACCATTTGAACCATTTCCGGGTCATCCGGGAATCTGCCTGATTATTTAGTTGTTTTATAATATGCTTACACAAAAAAAAAAAAAAAAGGCTTAATTGCACTTTTGGTCCCTCAACTTTTTCAATTATGCGATTTTGGTCCCTCAAAAATTTTAATTGTACTTTTTGTCCCTCAATTTTTTCGATTGTGCGATTTTTGTCCCTCAAAAATTTTAATTGCACATTTTGTCCCCCAACTTTTAAAATTGTGCGATTTTGGTCCCTAAAAAATTTAAATGCATATTGACTAGTCATGGACGAGAGGACTGATTTTGCACAATTCGACAAATTAGAGGATGAAATGTACAATTAAATTTTTGAGGGACCAAAATCACACAATTGAAAAAGTTAAGGGACGAAATGTGTAATTAAATTTTTTAAGGGACCAAAATCACATAATTAAAAAAGTTGAGGGACCAAAAATATAATTAAGCCAAAAAAAAATTGAGTTAGCATGTAAGGTTTTAAATTTGACACAGATTAATTTGGCTGATAAAATTAGGGAAGTGAAGTAAAAAAACAATTCAGAGAATCTTCACCAATATATTTTGCATTTTTCTATAAGATGTGTTTGGAAAGAGCATTATAAAATTTCAAGGAATTAAAAGGGAATTGAAAAACAGCAATTAAATGTTAATCATTTATAATTTTTTGTTTTGTTTGGGTAGTTACGTAGAAATTGAAATTCAATAGGCAAGTTGCCACAGAAAAATCCTAGCTGTTGCCTTTCTTTAATTCCACTTATTGAGCCAAACCAAATGATCAAGCACTTGGTCGCAATGAAAAGTGCAATGATTTACGTCTGTTCCTGAGAATCTGAGCATAAGGCTCGAATTTAAGGTTGTAAATCAGCATCAACAATTCAAATAAAAAAAAATTGTTACATAGTTTTTTCATCCTACTAATCAACTTAAAAAAGAACAAAGCTATATTCAATTAAACATTACGGTTATGTTTGGGTAGATGTGAAGTGGTTAGTCATGAAGTTTTTTTTGACAATATTAAACATTAAGTTTTTTTTTTTTAGTCATGAAGTTGGAGTGGTAAAAAGATATTAATTCAGAATACTAAAAAAAAAAAAATATCAATTCATTGAAAGTTTTCTTTAAGTAATGATCCCAAATCATTGCATATCACTTAATTAACTCATATCTTTGGCTGGATAAAATAGAACTCACATTTTCTTTTTTTCTTTTTGGGGAAAAGATAACTTTTATTTCTAATGATTCCCGTTTTTTGTTTCCATTTTTTCTTGATGACAGGTATGATCACCTGGGCTACATTTTACTAGCAGTCAAGGTTTAGCTAGGTAGACAGAATGTAGAACTTATTGGCATTGCTCGTGATTCAGACTCGAGAATCTTTAACCAATAATTCGGTTTGATTCCCTGCCTGGACCACTGGCCACGAAAGCCCAATATCATAAAACAATTCTCATCACATTCCGCTTGTCCTTTTTCTTTCTGTTATTATATTGTTACGGCTTTTGCAGTTATGTTATTTGTACAACCTTTTTGAATACCTAAGTGACACCTCACTCATAATTGTATATTATATATATATACTCTATCTTAAAACAGTTATGATATTTGGACACAAAAATAGTGTCCAATACCGTATAAAAGTATTTATCCCCATATATTTATGTTTTATTTTCTCTTATCATGTATTTCATCACTCCCAAGACACTCATAAGCTCTACGATATTCAAATTGTATGTCCAAATATCTTTACTCATCTTAATATACTATATTTGTATAGCATGCAATTGTGAGTAAGGTGTCACTAAAAGTTGTACCATTAACATATCTGGTGTTTTTGCTTTTTTGTCTTAGCCTCCAAGTCGTAATATTTGTTGTGTAATATTCTCATGTACCGTTATTGTCATATTTGTTGAAATATCAATATATGCAGAAGAAAACAGTGCCACAAACCCAGAAAATATCATATGAAGATCAGATATGCATGTCAGCCATAAAGACAATTAATCCCTGAAATGTATACTTATGGACAAGAATTAGATTAAAAACATCTGACAAGTTGGGAATAGTCAATACTAATTCATCAGCCCGTGTATCATTGGTTCTCTTCAATTTCCTGTTTTATTCCTTGCATTTTGTCAAATTATTACCATAACCTCAGTGTGCTATAGGTGCGATACAAAAAGCTGATTCTCTGTGTCCTTGAGCTGCCAGAATATACTCTGGTACAAAATGCAAAGCAGCACAGACAAACCACGTTCCACAAGACGAAAATGATTGTCTTTTTGCGAAGGAATCATGTTTTCTTTCTCATAAACATAGCTCAGGATTCAGTTATACCTAAAGCTGCTCATCAAAAAACAAAGGGAAGTTTCTATGGTGCCTTGGAATATTTAGCTGCTATGGTGCAGTTTTATTCTGACCAATAGCTAAATATGAGTACATTTAATAAGGTCAAGTCAAAGCATTTGAGTTTTAAACTAAAAATATTTGATTGTACAGATTTGTCCCTATTAACTAAATACAGTAACTCTTTTACCTCTAAAATTAGAAATTTAAATAATTTTATTAATTTTTAAATTCTTTTTGCTTTCAGATACCATCATCTTCCCTTCTATCACTTGCCTCCATCGCCACCACCCTACCCTCCCACCACCACCTCCTCCCATCACCACTCTCCTCCTCCTTCCTCTTCGACGCCACCTAACCCTCAACCGCCCTCGAACCGCCGCTACAACCCAGAATACGACCAGATCTCGCTCGGAACCGTGGCCATCAGACGTGCGCGAACCGTCAGACGTTGGTCGCCTTGCTCTGCCACAGTCGTGCCACTGCCACGAGCCCGCAGCCACGACACTTCACAGCAGTCGCGCCATCGCCGGAATCCCTCATTAGTTCCATTGATTTTCTTCATCTATCTCATCTCAATCTTCTTCTGTTGAGTTTTCTTTCTTTTCGAACATTTGTTGTGTGATTTAAAAAGGAAAGATTGGCGTGTTCTTTTTATATAGGATTCGATCTGGGATGGGTGATTAAAAGCGAATTTGATGCACAGAGGAGGTAGTTTTGCGGCTAGGATTCCAATTTGGGGATCTAGAGGTTCAGATAAATGCTAGGGTTTCTAAACAAGGGAAAGAGGGGTAGATCCGGGTTTGGGTTAGTTTGAGGGTGAATGGGTCCGTTTAGTCAGAGGTTGTCTCAGTCGTGTATTTCATCGCCGCCACCGTGACTGGGTTCTGCATATCTTGCCGTCGCCGTCGCCGTCGCCGCCGCCCCCGCCGCCATCGTGTTGATGAAGAGCCTCCAATCCCACTTGCGAGAGGTAGCAGAAGATGACCTAATTAGGAATTCTACTAAAATAATAATATAATAATAGTAATAAATTTTTTTTAACCTAAAATAATTTTTTTAATATTTACAACTTAATATGTTTCAAAAAAATTATATATTTATTCTCTAAAAAAAAAATACTTACAACTTAATATCATAATTATAATATTTTAAGCAGTTTTTATGGTTAATCACAACTTTACAGATTTGTTTTTTGTAACAAAAATAAAATAAACCTTTCAAGTTTTATTAGCTATCACGTTTAGTGTCACTTTTTTTAAAAAAAAATAATTAAGTATCACACCTTGAGTGAGTGCTTGCCCGGGGCTGCTGAAATTATTTAGTTTGAGCTGTTTTTTGGTTCAAAAAGCTTTTTATAAATAATATGAGGTGTTTGGGTCTATAGCTGAAATTCTTAAAAAGCATTGTTTTTGGCAAATTAAGATGTTTTCTTACCAGCTGATACCCAGGACTGTTTTCTTAAAAAGCTTTTTGTGCTTTAAAGGTATTTTTCCTTCTCCCCTTAAACTCCTCACCAATGATACGCACTCACGTTGCTCCTTGGCCAATTCAAGGATATGTATTCACGTACCAGCATGCTCTCATGTTTCAAAAAATTGTCCATTTGTTTTTGTTTTTATTTTTAATTGATATATTTTAATCTATAATTACAAAAATATTTATTTTGTTATTACTTTTTAAATTTTTTTAAAGAAATAATATAAATAGAAATAGTTTTCACTATTTGTTTGCTATAATTTTAAAAACAAGAAACAAAATAGAAAATAATTATTAATGAAAACATACCCTTTTTTTTTGTAATTTACTATGTAAAAGTGATTATTTTTGTAATAGCCAAACGAAATAGATTATCTTAAACTCGCTTTTCAGTAAATATACCCAAACAAAAACAGATTCTGATTATAATCGATTATCACAATAATCGATTATTTGAAAACAGATTATCAACATAATCTTTTTTTCCAGCTTTCCCAAACACACTCTGAAGAATAAAATGGTAAAATAGAAAGTTTGATATATATAAATAATAAATAACATATAATCATAGCATTAAATAATATTAAATGATAGTTCTTCAACTATTAGTCAAAATCAAAACTGCATTAAAGCAATCAAATTTTTCAAGGCACCCTAGAAGGATCCCAAAAAAATAAAAATTCTCAAAAATAAAAAAAGTTATACGTAAAGCGGACATGGTGCCATGTAACTTTCAACCTTCAAGTTCAATTAAAGCGTTATTACTTATTAGCGATAGATGAGAGGCAAACATTTTTTTAACTAACATTATTTCTCATAGTTTTGTGACACGAGAACTCAGTTTTTTTAACTTTTGGGATGCTGAATCTCATTTCCTCTCTTTTGCTTTCTAGTTGGACTAAAGGTAAAGATTATACCATAAATCATATCATAGTACTTAAAATGTGTTAAAGGAAAACAAAAGTATGAGAGCTGATAAGGATGTAGTTGAAAGAGAAAGGCCACTTGCAATAAGGAAAACTTTTTCTTTTTGAGGAGATCCTACAGTGAAATTATTTTGCTGTAGAACGATTCCTTCGTACGTGGAAAGTATCCTTTTAGGAAAAGTAAACTCCACTTTTGTCGTACAAGTCCAATCGCTTATATCACAAGTCCATTATTTCTCTTCTCTGTAAATAAGGAAAGGAGAGGAGGAGGGTATCTAAATTCTAAAATAAAAATGTTTTGAGGGCTTACGGTACAGTACGGATTGTACCTTGTTTGGAGGTGTAGACAGGACAAAAATCATGTGATGCGATTATCAGCTTGTTGGGTACTTGCTATTAAAGCAGCCAAACAAAACACGTTTATTTGCCCAGTAGGACCACACGTCTTTGAGAATAGTGGGACCCTTCTTTGT
Source organism: Echinosophora koreensis (assembly GCA_035048595.1). NCBI lineage: Eukaryota > Viridiplantae > Streptophyta > Magnoliopsida > Fabales > Fabaceae > Echinosophora > Echinosophora koreensis. Next base: position 725,431 of record JAPCYP010000095.1, read on the forward strand.
CTCAATCTCCTTTCTGTTTATTCACATGAGCCTTCCACGCATATGCATGCAATCCTTCATCCCACCCATCCACACCACCATAGTGATTTCTGTTCCATTTAGGTGTATCATGCCCTTTTCCGCCAATAATATCTTGTTATAAAGTAAAAATTTTATATAATATTAAGAAATAAATATATAACAAAATATTATTGGTATGGATAATATATGATACACTAAAATGGGATAAGTAATCTATATCTACACACAACAAAAACAACTTTTGATACTCAGTAAAATCAAACTCGTGTTAGGTATAGGTAATTGTCCCCACTCAAAAGTAATTAGGATGTGTCAAATGCCAATATAGTCAGGGTGATCATCGGTCGAGTTCGGGCTCAAAATGCCCAACCCGAATGAAATCGATGCAAATAGAACGTAATCCATTTCCACCCATTTTGACCAACGGGTTGGTCGGGTGGCGGGTTGGTCGGGCGGTTTTCAACGGGTCGGGATTTTTTATTATTATTTTATTTCAAAAAAAAAGAAAAGAAAAAAGAAACCCAATTGATCAGAGCCGTTTTAGCAGATCTGAAAGCTTGTCTTTGTGAATCTCAAAATTAAATAAAGAAACCCTAAGTATAAGAAGTTTCTCCAGTCTAACCAATTGAAAGAAACCCAGTTGAAGACCTTGTCAAGTACTATGATTAGTGAGGATATTTCAGTGAAAGCTTCTCCAGTCGATCTAACCAGGAATCAACCCAATAAATAGAGAAAAACAAAAAATATAAAAACAGATCTAGGATCTTCTTCGCCTCTGGTACAACCCTTTTCTGCTCAATCCTCACCTCTGCCATCTTCGTCGCGTCCCATATCCGAGAAACCACTCCCACTGTCTTTGCAACCCAGATGCCGTGAGTCGCGCATCACAGTACCGCCGTGTCCTGCATACATAGTGTTGTTGTCGCTCGCAGCTTGTTTCACGCCATGATTAGCCCATCACAGCACCGCCGTGTCTTGCATAGATAGTGTCGCTGCCACTCGCCGTCAATTTCACGTCGTGAGTTGCCCTTCACAGCACCGCCGTCTCCTTCGCATGTGTGTTGTGTACTGAGACTGTGAGAGTTGTGAGACCTGAGTGAGTAATTGAGTAAGTAAAAGTTAGGGTAAGGGAGGGCTGGGTCTGTGACAACTTAGTAAGGAAGGGTGAAAATTGGGCCTAGGCCCACTCATAGTAAATCTGTTCTTTTTTTATTTTTGTTAGTAAGTGGCGGGTCGGGTCGGATACCGATGGATGAAGAAATCCAAATCCGAAACTGACCGCTTGAATCCGTGTGAACTCTATTTTCTCAGCCGACCAATCCACCCAACAGATTGAACCCGCCTGTTTCACCAAAATATATAGCGGATTGGTCAGTTTCGGGCGAGTCAGAGAATTCTGATCACCCTACAATATAGTTAAGGAAGTTATCAATAAAAAAAATATTTGTATTAAAATGATATATTTAATATATTGATAAGTATTATATTTAGTTTTTCTAGGCTAAATTACTGTTTTGTTCCTTATTTGTTTTAAATATTCAATTTGGTCCCTTTATTTTAAAAAAATGTTCTAATCGATCCCTCATCAATTGCCAAACGTTAAGCAATCTGGTTTTTCCGTTAAATTTGATAATTAAGTTTGACTCTCGCCGGAAAACACCATCGAAATCTCAAAAACTCTGTCTGAATCTAAAAATTCACTGGAATCTCACCCCCCCCCCCCCCAACCCAATTTTCTTCCCTCCCTTCCTCTCCATCTCTTTCTTTATCTCTCTCCCTTTAATGAAACAAGTTTTCACACACAACAACAACAACAACTATATGCTTGTCAATCATCTCTCTATTTTCTAATTTGAATCAACTTAACCCAAAAAAAACAAAAACAAAAAAAAACCTAAAGGCTGTGTTTTTAAAGAAAACAATAAATATCAATAGCTTTGTTAAACGAGTTTACTGCTATCATAATAATTTCGTAGCAATTTTTGGCTTTCATTGGTCAAATAGTACAATGTGATGATATCATTTCAACCTTTTCAACGCCACAGGCACAGTGCGCACAACCATAGCCATTGAAGCTCTTCACCTTAACATCTAGAAGATGAAGGGAGAGAGAGAAATAGAGACGTAGAGAGGAAGGGAGGGAAGAAAATGGGAGAGAGAGATAGAGAGAGAGAGAGAGAGGAAGATTCTGACGAAGTTTTCCAGATTTCATCGAAGTTTTCCATATTATGGTGGTGTTTTTCGGCCAGAGTCGAACTTAACGGTCAAACTTACACTACAAGAAAATAGCCGTTTAGTGACCGACTTAGCGACCGAAGATAGCTGGCAGCTGAAACCATGGTTGCTAAGCAATTAGCGACTGGATATTATAATTTGTCGCTAATTAGCGACCGAAACACCGGTCGCAAAAGCTAATTAGTTGGTCTCTAGTTATTGGTACCAGATGCTGTTTTTGGTACCATTTGTGACCGCATTAGCGACCGAATTGAGTCTGCCGCTAAATTATTTTATTATTTTATTGTTTTATTGTTTTTTATTTTTCATTCTGTTTTCTGGTACCACATTAGCGACCGAGCTAATTCGATCGCTAAATGTATTTTATTTTTATTTTATTTTTTGTAATTGGATTTTTTCTAAAAACAAATTGGAAACTTGTTTCACACTCAAGATTGCATTGATAGTTCAAGTAATATATATTAAATAAAATAAAATATGATCAAAAATTTAATTACAATTGTCAAATAAATAAAAATACGATCAAAAGTTTAATTACAAACTGTCAGATGAATAAAAATACAAGTCAACTGGGTGGGGGTGGTGGGGGGGACCGATGTTCATCGGCCTCATGATCATCTGCATCATGCTACTGTCCAGAGGCATCAGGAATAGACAGGTCATCAGGAGCAGCAGGGACATCAGCACGGGTACCCGAAGTAGCAGCATCGTCAGGGACGAAACCAGATCCACCGGGTCTGAATCCCAAGTGCTGGTACAACATCTCCCTCTCCCTCTCCAGAGCAGCCACCCTCTGACGTCCGGTGTAGGGCCATGTACTAACTGAGAAGATAATGTGGCAAAGGCCACGTACTCAGCTCCCAGGGCTCCCAAACTATATACATGGCCCTTCTTGTTCCTGCCACCAACCACCTCCAGGAAAATGGCATTGTTAGAGGCAACAGAAGGCTCTTGCCCCTGACTAATGGCATCATCTTGGTGGTACTGGAACTCGTCCTGCATTATAAGGAAAATGAGTCAGCATATGGGAGGAAGAGAACTAAATATAATTAAATAATGTAATGAGAGATTTTAACTTACAGCAATCTCGCCTGCGTTCCCGACCAACTCCCCAGTCTTGCTCTTCTTGGTAACCTTCAGTACCTCATAGGAAGTAGGGGGCCTCTGCATCTCGATCATCTACATATATATTCAATTATAACAGTTAAGCTATTTAATAAGTTTACTTAATTGAAATTGAAATAATTACAAGCCTATCATGATGCTTTGTGATGGGCACAGCCCACCCGTGTATAGAGGAGCACCGGAATCTGCGGCTCGGTTCTGCTTCCCGATCGCACTCCTCTTCAAGAACTCCTCATCAGTGGCCCAATAACGACGCAGGCCCTCCAGAACCTCGGGTGTCAAAATGTCCCCCGAAGATGAACCATCGCGAATCTTTCTCATAAAATTCTTCACAACAAGGGATTCGCGATGCTCAAATGTAAGAGGCTTGCATGATATACAAGACATCAGACCATAATGTAATAATAAAAACAATAAAAATTAAATTAAGCACCAACTAATGCACCAATTAAATAGTAATGCTTACACCAAACTGGTGCTCGAACCAGTGATCCCGGACACCCATGGGGATCTTGTCCATGTGGGCCAAGACACTGTGTAATGCCCCTTAACAACCTCCGAGATGGTCTTATGGGGTCCATCTACTGGATAGAAACTGTTTGGAAACAATATATTAAATACAGTATAAATAATCAAATATCAATTAACAAATAAGCAACAAATCAAAATGAATAAATAACTTACTCTAGTTTTGCATATGGGAATCCATATGCGCGTGTTCGTGGGTGCAGTCACCCTCGTACTCAATGCCTGCAACCCACCCCCCCCCCCCCCGGGCAGGCTGCTGTATTGAGGATGATGGATGATGTAGTGAGCGGGGTGGGAGGCATAACAGTGGGTGGTGGAGCTGCGGTGGATGAGCCCACACAATGTCTGGACTGTGTGGCTACTGAACCGCCAGAGGGGCCAGCGCGGTGAGCAGATGGGGTGGTGGTGGGTGCTGTTCTCCCACGCCCACAGGACCCACGCCCACGGGGTATACGACCCCCACGTCCAGCATCGTCAGCCATCTGTCTAGAATTAAAAAACAAGTAAGACATGAAGTATACAAATATGCATCATAAGCAATAAGTGAAACATAATAATTATATATCATAACAAATATAAGAAAAACAAAATATAAAAAAAGTTTACACATTACCTCGCTGGAATCTCTATCACTAAATTCACCCTCACTCTCCTCGTCATCGGTTGAGACATATGTTTCCTCGCTCTATGCGGTCAAGTCATACTGAGTCTCCAACTCTGCATGTGTCAATTACCTCGTCGGCAAGCCCGGCATCAGCAAGAATGCCCTGGTACTCGTTCAAGTCAATTTGTAACATTATTTGGATCCCATCAACTTCATGAACATCTTGGTATGGAGCTTCTATCTCAGGTTTACTTATTACATTATCGGTGATCGCACTATGTGCCTTTACCCGAATAACACCCAACCAGTCTTGATGTCCCTCGGGATACGGGGTACAATATACTTGCTCCGCTTGTCGTGCAAATATAAATGGGTCGTACACCTGATATCTTGCCACCCCCGATGTCCACCAGTTCTAGCTCCCGTCGTCTACAAATTTCTGCTATATCTAATCGAGCCTTATACGTATCCTTTGTCTTACCGTTGACATCCATCACTGTGTCAAACACATTCTTAAACACGTTCCGCTCAGTGTGCATGACATCGATGTTATGGCGTATCAAATGCGTCTTCCAATATGGCAAGCTCCAAAAAAATTCTTTTTTTGGTCCAGTTATGTTCAACACCATATCCAGGTATCTGCCTATCTTAAGATTCATGAATCAAAGGAAGCGTCCTAATCATCTGCCAAACCTGTTCTCCTGTAAACTGTTGGGGAGGTAGGGCGGTCTCAACACGCCCCTTCTTGAATGCAGTTTTATTCCTCCTATAAGGATGATCTTGTGGAAAGAATTGGCGGTGACAATCAAAATAAGAAGTCTTCCGACTATGGTTGAGTGTGAAACCCTTTGATCGCCACATGCAACAAGGGCAGCCAAGCCTCCCAACAGTCATCCATCCCGACAACATCCCATACACTGGAAAGTCATTGATTGTCCACATCAAAGCTGCCTAAAGCATGAAATTTTGCCTCAATGATATGTCGTATGTTAATACACCGGAATTCCACAAGTGGTTCAACTCTTCTATGAGAGGCTGCAAGTGCACATCAATCTTACTTTTCTGTTTCGATGGTCCAGGAATTATGACCGTCAGAAACATAATCTCCCTCTTCATACACATGTCTGGCGGGATATTATATGGGGTCATAATAATCAGCCAACAAGAGTAAGCTTTACCATATTGACCAGAAGGATTAAATCCATCAGTACATAAGCCCAATCTTACATTCTGAGACTCTTGAGAGAACTCCGGGTACATCATGTCAAAATGCTTCCATGCCTCTCCATTCGACGGATGGCACAAGACACTAGGATCCCTCTGATTGCTGTCATGCCATCGCATGCGAGGAGCGGTGGGCATTGAAGAGTACATCCTTTGGAGTCTAGGGGTAACCGGGAAATACCACATTCTCTTCAGATGGGTTTTTATTTCAACACCTCTTCTATCTGTTCTGATCTTATACCGGTCAGCGTGACAAAATCTACAAGTTGTTAGGTCAGCATCTTCATTACGATACAACATGCATTCATTCTAGCAACATTCAATTTTCTGAATGCCCAAGCCCAAGTTTGCCACCGATTTCTTCGCTTGATAGAGTTTCTGATGCATACGGTTATCGGTCGGCATTGCATCGCCCATAAAGGATACCCAGCGATCGAACTCACCCTCCATCTCATTGTAGTCGGACTTGATGCTAAGAGCAACCAAAGAAGTCGACAATTCAGAATAGGCCTGACATCCATCCCACAATAGAGCTTGTGCAGCCGCCAACATGTCATAAAATCTCTGCGCATCCGGATTCGGATCCTCCTCTATGTAATGGTCCTCAACATGATCATCGTCTTGTTATATTCCTATACCAACAGAGGAGTCAGCATTATCGAAAATCATCTGCTCAAAAGGGTTGAATTGTTCCCTCCCCTCCAGGACCATAATATGCATCTTCCATCACAACCGGGGAAACCAATGGCAAATTTTCACCATGGTTGACCCAATAATAATAATTCGCCATAAACCCCCTCTCGTAGAGATGTGCCATCACATCATCCCCGTACTGGAATTTTAGACATTTGCACTTCAAGGACACCTCATTTTTGGATCCTGTTGACTTAGATATTCCTCTTGATGGCTCGGATAAAGAACGAACTCGTTCACTCCCTCGATGAACTCATGCGTCAGTCCTCCACGCTCCTTCCTTCTATCCATCCATTTTTTATTCTCAGGTGCTTCCATCACTGCTAACTACCACAAGAATTCTCAGTCCCATAGCTCCATCGTTCTCCAATTCTTATTACAAGGTATGGCCCTAACCCATTAGAGAACAAATCTTTTCAACACTCCGTTGGCAGTTATTCCTTAATTCTCATGCCTTATACCAGACGAAATTTTGGCAGCATTTCCCATTGGTCTCCGATACCAATTGAATGCAGTTATTCCACCACGATCAAATATGCACCCGGAGAACAATAGGAAATGTAACATACCAAAATTCAATCAAGTGTAAGATACGAGAATCCAAAGAATAACCGTTAACTTTGTGAAGAAAATGTTTTTCCCAAACTGTCAAACTTGGACAATTCAAGATTCAATATAATGAGTGGTACCTTGAAAAGGTACACGTGCTTATTGATATTGCATCTCAAACGGGAAACTATGACTTTGCTAAATTATTAACATTAAAAAATAATAAAACTTTAACCCTATCTTCCTCTACTAACAAACAACAAATCAAATTAACAGGGCAGATACAACTGTAGTGGTCCTGTACACTTAACATAAAATGTATAGAACGATAAAATTGACAAACAACCTATTGAGCTCCGCTCTCTACGAACTAACAACAAATCAAATAGGCAAACACATGCAAGGTTTCTAAACTATCAACACACAACCAGTCATGCACCTCATACTATAGCGTACCCTATTGAGCTCTGCTCCCAACTAACAAAGAACATATAAATGAAACAAACACATGCCTTTTACTGATTTCATCAACACATATCCAACATAGTCCAAGTCTAATTCGACACAAGGTATTTGACGTACCTCGACACCAAGCAAACAGTGAAGAAGGGTGATGGCTGGACTGGTGACCGGAGATAGAGGAATGCTACAAGAAAAAGAAAAATAAGAAGACGTGGATTCCCCTTTATAGTTTTATAACTTAAGCAGACATCAAATAATATGATAATTTTAACACCAAACACCTAAAAAATAATATGTACCTTCATGTCATAATTGAATATGCACATGTAAACCCTAAAATGATGCATTCTACTTGCGTTGAGCATAAAGTCACTAATATATAGTTGTGTAAAAAATTAGGTGCTTAAGTCACTAATATATACAAATATGCCATAAAAGAAGCGATATGCTTTGGCCGAAAGTCCAATTTCAAATGATAATCAAGTGAAAATCAAGTGAGGGGGCACCGGCACTCGGTTGAAATCAAATATAGACAAAACCGACATAGATAGATGTATTTATGTAAACCTATTCATGGTGGCAAGTATTTGAACTAGAACTAGTATCATACAATTCTACCAACTATAAAAGATGTGCTTGGGTAAACAAATTAATTAAGCATAAGCACTTATCACATGAGCCCAAACAAGAACTTAATAAGCTCTTCCAAACGCCCCTAAAGTCAGCATATATCACAATAAACGATAGACAGAAGCACATTCACATTCACAATAACAATAACAAGTACTAAGCAATTCACAAGCAAGAAAATCTATTACAGAAAAACACAGTCATTTGAACTACTAAACACCAACACCTAAAACCATAACTTGGAAAAAAAAAACAGAAATTCATGAATCCAAAAAAGAGATTTAATTTCATTTTATTCTCCACTCCAATAACTGAATAGATTAGCATATTGGGTCCTAGAATCTCTAAACCCTCCGACCTAGAAACAATTTTTTTCCAAAAAATTAAATCTTTTCTCAATAAAATAAAAAAATGTAATAAAGGAGAAGAAACTAGAAAAAGCAAACCCTAAGAAGATTGGAAAGGAGAGACAGTGAGAGAGATATGAATACCAATGAGAATGAGAGAGCTATCTGGATAGAGAGCTATCTGTAGTTGGGAGCCTGGTGTGGTGGTCCTCTATCCTCTACATTGGTTATAAAAAAAAAAGAAAAAATTAATTAGAAAAAAGTGAAGAAGAGGGAGGAGAAGAGGGGGAAGAAGCTATACCTGTGGTCCGGCGGAGGAGCTCCGGTGGTTCTCGCGGTGGCTCTGCGACAGAGACAGAGAGAGATGGAGGAAACGAGTGACGGAGACAGAGACAGAGAGAGGGAGAGAGGCGTAGCTCCGATGGTCCCTTCGCGGTGGCGTGCGCGGAGGAGTGGGCGGCTGACGAAGAGAGAGGGAGGAGGGGGAGGGTTCTATTTAGTGAGAGTGGAAGAGTGGAAGGGAGAAATGGGGGGAAGAGAGGTCGCGTGCGCGATTTAGGGATTTTACAATAATTCGGTCGCTAACTGAATCGCAATTAAAAAATAAAGATTAGCCGCCGAATTTACTTCGGTCGATAAATTATGACCGTTAATCCGTCGCTATCTCGGTCGCTAATTAGTCAATAATTTTGACTTTCGAATTTTATGCATTTGCGACCGAATTAGAGACTAAAATATTTAGCAATCGAAAAGGTGGATCGCTGAGTTAAATCATGTGACCAAGTTGTAAAAAATAGAAATCCGTCGCTAACACGGTCGTTATAATATTTCGGTCGCTAATCAACTATTTTCTTGTAGTATTAAAGGAAATGACCAAATTGCTTAACGTTTGACAATTAAGGGACCAATTTGAACATTTTTAAAATGGAGGGATAAAATTGAATATTTTAAAATAAATAAGAGACCAAAAGAGTAACCTTTTTTTTTTAATATAAATTTATTTCTTTTTTATATAAACTGGTTAGGAAGATCCTTAGAATATATTTGAATTTGAGTAATCTAAAGTGAGCTTATCTCTAAAATAAATAAAAAAAGAGATATTCACATTGATTTGATAAAATGGATAGAGATTTCAACTCATTAAATGATTTAAAGGTAGATACATCATTATTTTCTTACTTTAGAGAGACAACCTCACTCAACAGGAGTATTCATTGAAGTTTAGAATTTAGTTAGATTTAGTTTATATTTTGGGTTGTTTTAATATGGCCAGGTATCATATTTTATAAATTTATATTTTTTATAATTAATTGTTCTTGGTCTGAGACCCTCATTATTCATAAATTACATAGGACTCTGACTATTTTGAATCAAGCCGGGAGAACCCATTTAAGGGGTAAAGCTCTCTTAGCACCTATTTTTTTCATTCACAAGACTTGAATATAATATCTTATTTAAGGGAAATCAAGCTCCTTGATACTTTGAGACCAACTGACATTGATACGTATGTTGGCAACACTTAACTTATATTCTTGTTAATATTTTACCATCTACAATTGATCTCATAAAGCATTGTTCCTCTTATGTTTAATCTGTAAAAAAATTATTTGAAGTTTAATAATATATATATATATATATATATCACAAATAACTCTTAAATCATTTCTTTATTTTATCTCCTAAGCTAGAATCCTATAATTTATAGGTTTCATAATCTCTTCATCACGTTTTATAATTGATCAAAGATACTAACATTGTACCTCTTATAATATATAATTCACGATTTTCACCTCCAACCAAGTGATAGCTCAAACCTTACTTCAGCAGTTAAGTGACATTCTACATAAGCTATTTTTGAGCAACTTAATTAGAAATGGTTATTAAGTTTTCTTTCCGTCATTTTAGTTTAGAACAAATTAACTAATTTCTTTTTTAGTACGTACAATGCTGTCCATTAATAAAAAAATATATAATATTTATACTATTTTCTTACAAAGGAGGGGAAGAAAGGAGATGGATTTTATTTCATGGGAAGGGAGAGGACGAATTTCAATGGAGGGGAGGGGAGGGGAATTCACTCTTGCTGTTTGGCATAGGAGGGAAGGAGAAAATTTTTAAAATTATTAATATCTCTATAATTTTAGAATTTAAAATATAAGTAAGGATGTTTTAGTTAAGGTATTCAAAATGTTTTAAAACCCCTCTCATCCCTTTCAAGAGAAAGTCTTGGGTAGACCCAAACTCATCACCTCATCCTTAGGCACACCCAATAATAAATTGACAACACATTAAAATTAAGGCTTAAGTATACTTTTGGTTTCATTGGTATCACGATTGTGCAATATTGACCCTTAAGGTTTCAATTGCGCCAACTGTGGGTCCCTCAAGTATTCCCCCAGTTACAATCAGGTCCCTCCATCACTGTGCCGTCTGATTTTCAATCCCAGTAGCCTACATGACACACGTGTGACTGATTTGGTACTTTGTGAGACCACTTTTCCTGAAAATGGGGATGACTCTATAGATCATAGTGATTATAATGAAGAGTGAGACTAGACTAGTGTACTGCCAGAGGAGTCTGTCAAACTAATCGGTTCACAAACGGTAGGAAAAGTACAATTGGATGACACAGACTAAGTTCCAAATCAATCACACGTAGGCTACCAACAATCAAAATTGGACGACACGGTGACAGGGGAACCAGATTGTAATTGAAGGGATACATGTGGGACCTAATTGGGCCAATTGGAATTCGGAAGACCAAAATTGTTCAATCATAATACCTGGGGGACCAAAAGTGCAATCAAATTTAAAGTTTAATATATTTATTTTAAAATAATAATAATAATAATAATTAAAAAGACAAAACCCATTTCTTATTTTCCACCATTACTTTCTCTTACAGCTGATCCCTCATCCATCCTAACCATCTTTCTCTCCTTCTCTTTTTACCTCCCTAACCACGTTCTGTCGCTGGCAACTCTCCAACTCAACCACTGCACACTAGATCGGATGTGGCCAACCATCAGACTGGATGCGACCAACCACCTGACTAAACCTGGTGTAGACAATAATATTTTTTGGATCGAACGAATGCACAACTGAAATTGGGAAATGAAAGAAAAGACAGAGGATTTTTTAGAGATTAATGGGGTAAAGAGAGAGAGAGTTCACACGAACATGAACAAAGAGGTTGAAAAGAGAAGTAGTCTTCTAGCATTAATTAGTATTTTTTTTTTCTTATCTATGTTGGAATTGGAAATGGTCCATTGAATAGGAACAGAAAAGTGGAAAATAGTAATAATTTAAGGAAAATTGAATTGAATGTGGCAATGGTAAAAGCCTTATGTTCGTCGAAATGAAAGGACATGATGATTACAGAAGGAAAAATGAAACCTACTAGCTACTACCAATCTTTGCAATCCTCATTTTTGTGTTTGGACTTTGGATCAAATTGGATGTACTTCTTCAACCTTTCTATTCATACTTCCCAAATTCTCTACCTTTTTGTTTAGCTGGTTTTTGTTAGGTTACAAAGCGTCTGACTCTGTGTCAAGCGTCCGACCCTTGTGTTTTGATGAATCCAAACATTAAGCAAATGGTTTTAAATGAACTGTCTGAGCATTGCTAATCCTTTACTTCAGATGTGCAGGATATATATGTTAAGTCTAAGTTTTTGACATCTCTAATTTTGATGAATCCAAACAAAGAATGATTTTAATTGAACCTTTTGAAATCTTCTAATATGTGTATTAAGTGTGCAGATCATAAAGCAAAAGCCTTTTAGCAAAACAACAAGTCTAAAGATGCGTCTGTGTTTTGATAACACAATGCGTCTGAAGAAAGACTCAATATCTACAAGCTATGAAAATGCGTCCGACCGTACAACTTGATTGGAAGTCTTTCACTTCACTTATATTCAAAAGTCAAGAATATTCCCTTGCATTTTCAAAAAAAAAAAAATAATTCAAATTCAGAAGCTTAAAGCATCAATCCATGTTTGAAATTCCTTTTGTTGCAAAAGGCAAAATAACCTTTACTCGGTCGCAGACCCGTGTTGCACAAATAAAGAAAGTCGCGCTGCCCAAATCTAAAAAGCAACAAACACTCCTCTGAATCAAGCTACACTCTGATAAAGTAATACCAACAAATACGTTCAACTTGTCTTGAAGCTCTCCAATTATCATAAACATTAAATGAAAGCTCAGAACGTCTCTTGGGCATTAATGGATGAAGAACAAAAGTTTTACTCACCTGAAGAACTCTATTCAACGGATTTATTACTGATGAATATAAATAGAGGACTTTGAAGACTGTTGAAGATACACACCTGAACTTAATCACTCAAGCATTCAATATTCTCTTCGCATTCAAAGCTCTCTAAGTTCTTCTTCTTAGAATACTTCTCTGCTCAATCATTTGTATTTGTTGAGAAGTCATTACTGCGGTTATACCAACCAAAATATTTATTCACTCATTGAGTGTTATTCGGTTGACTTGTAAAGTTGTAGAGCCTGAAGAGGCTTGATGAAAGAATACTTGTTTGAACCTGGATAGGCTAGGTATGCAAACAATACTTGTTAGTTGAGCCTGCAGAGGCTAGGTGTGCAAACAATACCTGTATGTAATCTGATCAATTATAGTGTTAATACTTGGTGAAACCAAGGATTGGACGTAGCTCAAGGTTTGGGGTGAACCAGTATAATTCTCTGTGTCAACTCTCTTTCCTTATCTATTTAAGTTTGCTTTATATTTATTGTGCTAACTGGGTTGATAGTGCTAAGTTTTCATTAACCGCTTTTTATATCAGACGGTTCCTTGTGTCTGATCCTTTAACTGGAGAAAACCTTCTTATTTACGAAAAATTTAACTAAAACACAATTCAACCCCGCTTCTCGTGTTTTAATTTGTTCATTTCAAGATAATCTGAGTACAGATTAAACAAAGAAAAGAATGGAATAACAAAGTGCAATATATGCATCTTATATCTAAAGTCAAAATTCAACTGAAGCAAGCGTCTGACCAGTTATCAAGCAGTTAAAGTTCAGTCCACTTGTCCAATGGAAGATTCAATCATAATCTCTCATGAAGATGATGAAGCAAAGTCAATCTAGTTTGAAGAAAAGTCTTGATGATCATAATCAAGTTAAAAGGCAAATGCTTTTGTAGATTAGATCAATAGCTGAAGATAAAGCTATGCATCTGATACTACAAGACCAGATTAAAGACTGGAGTATACTCAATCAAAGCAAACCTTAGACAGAAATTCTTGTTGTATATCAAATGAATGAATAACAAGATTTTCACATCTTTGCAATAAAGATTACAAAAGTCAAGAACTATTGGAAGCTTCATCAAGAAAGTTTTCAACAAGTTTCTAAGAAGGATTGCAATGCCAAAAGTATATGCAATCTCTGATTGAAGATTGAAGACCAACTTGAGTAAAGATCAGGTTGCATTCGTCAAAGAAAGAATCAACTTAAACATACAACCTCTACAAGTTGTCTGAAAAGCAAACATCAAACAAGGTTATTTACTTGAAGCTGAAAGTGTCTGGAGGACTTCAAGATCTTACCAGTACAAAGAAGCATTTGAAGAACTTGTCAGACAATGAAGAATACTCTGAAGGAAGCATCTCTGCAATCATACTAGTTCCTAAGCCTTATTCACTCTTTGAGTGTTAGTTGGTTGATTTGCAATTCTGTAATCTTGAAGCTGCTGCTTCACAAAATCCTCATTTCCTGTTGAGCCTAAAGAGGCTGCTAAAAGAATACTTGTTAAGGAGCTTGGAGAGGCTAGGTATTCAAACAACACTTGAAAGAGTCTGAAGAGGCTAGGTGTGCAAATAATAATTGTATGTAACCTGATCAGTTATCGTGGAAAAACTTGCTGAAGCCAAGGACTGGATGTAGCCCAAGGTTTGTTGGTGAACCAGGATAAACCTCTGAGTATACTTTCCCCTTCCTACCCTTTTATTTACTGCTCTTAGTTTACTGTTACTAACCCTTGGGGAGTGTTTGCAATAGATCTAAGTGTTTCATTTTCCTGGACAGACGTCTGTATAAAGTATCTAATCTATTCTTGTTTTGATTTGTACCAAAGAAATCTACTTTGAGAAAACACTATTCAACCTTCTTTTAGTGTTGTTTTGTGCCATTTCAGTTTTAACTTTTATTAGAGTGAATGCTATTTGATTTAATATAATTTAGTTATTTATTGCTTTTGAAGGTTCAAAACAATGGAGTTTGATTGTTTGAATGTGGGAGAGGAATAAAATGAGAGAGGAATTGGCAATCATGAAGAAGAAAAATGTGTTTTGTTTTTTTATTTAATATTTTAAATTTTAATTTGTTTAGTTGATTATTGGGTGTGTCTAACGATGAGGTTGGGTTTGTGTCTGCCCAAGACCCCCCCCCCCCCCCCAAAAAAAAAAAAAAAATCCCACTATATTTAAAGGGAACCAAAATCGAATGTGGAAGGATGTTACGTCATTCCATTCTCCTTTTCCCCCGAAAATAAACTAAAAAAGTGAATGAAACACAATTTTTTATTTTTTTTTTATAAAATTCCCTTACCTCCCTTTCTCTCAATTTTCTCATAACCAAACACTATGTTAGTATGTTACCTCTTTTTTTTTTTTTAAGCAAAAAGGCATGCAACAGCATCACTGCATTGCAAGAAATCCCAACTAGGTTGGCACCTCAGGCAATGCTAATCATCTGCAGCACACCTAAATTGTTATTAAAAAATAAAAAGAATATAAAAAACATGGGGGGCATTAACCAAACCCATAGCAGAAAAAACATCAAGAGAATCTATAACAAGGGAGACCCACTCTATCCCGGAAGTTAATAAAGCTAGGAATTAAATCCCACCACAAAAATCCCTGAGTAGAAGTGGCATGATTTGCCAACTTATCAACACAGACATTTCCTTCTCTGTAAATATGTGAACAGATGAAGGACATTTTCTTTGTTAAAACTAAACAATTGAGCCATCTATTTCTGAGTTTCCAAGGCACAATCTTCAAAGATTTAAAGGCATCAATAACAAGCTTGGAATCACATTTTAACCAAAGCCTATGCCATCCTTTACTGTAAGCAATTTCAATTGCAATAATAGCACCAAGAAACTCAACATATATAGCAGATGAGACACTGATGTTGAATGCGAAACAGCCCAGAGTTGCAGAATTTGTGCCGCAAAAAGTACCCCCGCAAGCTGCCATACCTGGAGAACCCTTTGCAGCCCCATCAGTGTTAGCTTTGATCCAATAAGAATTAGGAGGTTTCCAGTTGACCTCAATAATCCCAGGAGCTGCTGAATAATTACCTTTGACATTAAATTTATTCAGAATGAAAGAATCCATGATGTCCGAAGAGATGCAACCATTAGATAAAATGCCTATGTAGGAGACATTTGCTTGAATCATGTTAATAGCAGGACCATCAAACCTTATGCAATTTTTGACATACCAGATAGTCCATATGGAATACACAATGCAAGCTAAGATAACATATTTTGTTTGAGATCCCCACCTTCTATTACACAAAGATAAAATAGAGAGGACAGAACTTGTATCAATAGACGAACTGAGAAAGTTGCTAAGCTAAGACCAGATTTGAGATGTGAATTGGCATTGTAAAAATAGGTGATATGCAGTTTCATACCTGGACTCACATAAGCAGCACATAGAAACCAAATTGCAGCCCCTGAACCACAATTGATCATTAGTAGGAACCTTCCTATTAATTAGCCTCCAAAGAACAAAGGATTTAGAAGCAGGGATCACATTACTCCATATCAATTTACCCCAAAGAACAATCTGATTACCTTTATACAGAAACTGATAAGCCTCTTTTAGAGATAGACAACCAAAAACTGAAGGATTCCAATTTAAACTATCAACCGCATGAAATTGAGGAATGCTAACCTCTTGCAATTCAATGGAAAGCTGTGGATATCTCTGCAGCATCTCTTGAGGAATATACCAAGAGTGGCAATTTTCAAGAATGTCTAGCAAATCCACTAAAGGCTGTGAAAGCCAAGTATCACACCAGAAATTGATAGATCTACCATCTCCTATCTGCCACCTTGAATTGGAAATAACAGTGTTGAAATGAGATTTCAAACTTGGCCAAATTGAAGAACAAAGGTGATGCTGGATAACCTTTCCATCTTTTAGAGCTCTTGCTCTAAGAAGCACTGCCCATTGATTATCATATGAAGTAAATTCCCAACACATTTTGAGCATAGAGGCATTATTAATGGATCTAAGAGACCTTATACCTAAGCCTCCCTCCTGACAAGGAGAGCAGACCAAATGGCAAGGAACTGTACAGATTTTCCTTACTTGGATATCACCTTATTATGTTACTAGTAATTACGAGTAATAATATAATTAAAAAACAAGACACACAAATATTTTGATGAGTTGTGTTATTTGAACACAAAATTTGGACACCGTATGTAACACCACCGTATATTTTTGTTTCTATCTCACTTATTTTTATTATCCTTTTATTATTTTTATATATGTGTTTCGAGAATATCATAAAAAAAACAAAGCGAACATCATATGTGTTCCCTTTAACATAATTATGTACCTAAATGACACTATAGTATGATGAAAACATACAAATTGAGAGTTAAATTGCATGTTTATACAGCGCTCTTCGTGGTGGGAGTGTCTAAAAGCTAATAGGTATAATCACCTATTCACCTGGACAAGCGCGATTAACCAGTAACCCTGATTAATTAATAGAGAGGTGACATTCATTCTGGTTCAGGAATTAGGAGTTGTTTCTGACAATTCTTTTCCATACATAATTAATATTAATAAATTAATAATTAATAATTAATTAATAAATTAAATACAGAAGGAAAAGAGAAAAAAATAAAAACAAATGCAAAGCAAAGGTAGTAGTGACTTGTGAGTTGTGAGCTGTGACTGTTATTGGTTGGCTCTATCGGTTACTCCAAAAAATGCTTGCATTTGCATAGGCGGTTTCTCTTTGTGCCTTTCTGGGTTCTATATTCAGTCTCAGTTTGCACTTGGCAGTTTGAACATCACTTCAGTCCTTGATCCCAAAACTTGGGGTCAGAACTCAGAACAATTTAGGTTGTCCAACTCCAACAGATACATCCTTTGCACCCTTTTATTCCTTCGTACTTGTACTTTTGTCAGCTCTCACAAGTTTGTGTTTTGCATGTTGAGTTCTAATTTCTGAGCAGTTTTATTTTATTTTTTGTAGTGAGAGAAACTTAGGAGAGTTAGAGGAACTGGTCGACAATGGGTGACAAGTCCCAAGTACTGGAGGCTGTGTTGAAGGAAACAGTAGATTTGGTAACAGATCTAAATAATCACTTCAAGTGTCTTTTTTCATTCATTGGTCTCATGTGGTCTGTTTTTCTGGAACCTTTTTTTGGGACATTGTGAATGCAGGAAAACATACCCATTGAGGAGGTTTTTGAGAATCTGAGATGTAGCAGAGAAGGTCTCACTAGTGATGCTGCTGAGGAGAGGTTGGTCATTTTTGGCCACAACAAGCTTGAAGAGAAAAAGGTTGGCATCTTCACTCTTCTTCTTTTTCTTCGTCTACCATTTATGAACTTTCTTTTTCTCAGTCATTGATTAAAAATTTTGAATTTTGGGGTGAAAAATCATCTTCTTGGTGTATTTTCAGGAGAACAAATTTTTGACGTTCTTGGGATTTATGTGGAATCCTCTGTCTTGGGTTATGGAAGCTGCTGCCATAATGGCAATTGCACTTGCCAATGGAGGGGTTAGTTGAATGTACTTGGCTTTGTAGTTCTTAATTGCTATATTTGTTACTTTTAGAGTTTTAGTTGAATTGTTGCTTAAATTTTTTATGCAGGGTAAGCCACCTGATTGGCAAGATTTTGTGGGTATCATCACTTTGCTTCTCATTAACTCTACTATTAGTTTCATTGAGGAAAACAATGCCGGTAATGCTGCAGCAGCTCTCATGGCTCGTCTTGCTCCGAAAGCAAAGGTACCAAATTCAGCTTCTTTCTTCACTTCAATATTTTGTGTATTTGATATTGGTGCTGTAAAATCTTTGCTTCCCTCCTCACAGTTTCATTTCTCATGTCTGTTTTGTAAAGGTTCTTCGAGATGGTAGGTGGAGTGAGCAAGATGCCGCGGTCCTGGTTCCCGGTGACATAATCAGCATTAAACTTGGAGATATTATACCAGCCGATGCTCGTCTTCTGGAAGGGGATCCTTTGAAAATTGATCAGGTGGATCCCTTTTTTTAATACTATATAAGTTCTGTATTCATACCGGTCCCTATTAACCCTGTATACCACGTACCGAATTTGCTATACTGCATGTTGCATACCGGGTTCACATTAAAAAAAGTGTTGTAATAATAATTGGAAAAGGCGTTGAACCACAGATCCAAAACGAAACTGCATACTATTATTATCCATTACATGCCAAATTGTTCAATTAAACCTTGGTCTCCCTTGTGGTTTGTACTTTTCAGTCTGCACTTACTGGTGAGTCCTTGCCAGTGACGAAGGGCCCTGGTGATGGTGTGTATTCTGGTTCTACCTGCAAACAAGGAGAGATTGAAGCGGTGGTCATCGCCACCGGGGTTCATACCTTCTTTGGGAAAGCTGCTCATCTTGTTGATAGCACTAATCAAGTGGGTCACTTCCAAAAGGTAACATGAAAGCAGGCAACACTTTCTTTTTAGTATTCTAAATGTAATTTTCATGCTTAAGATTTCTTGTGTTCTATATTCTGCTTCCCTTTAGGTGTTGACTGCAATTGGGAACTTCTGCATATGTTCAATTGCTGTGGGGATGATTATTGAGATTATTGTTATGTATCCAATCCAAGATCGAAAGTATCGTCCTGGAATTGATAACCTTCTTGTGCTTCTTATTGGGGGAATTCCAATTGCCATGCCCACTGTTCTGTCAGTGACTATGGCTATTGGTTCCCATAGGCTATCTCAGCAGGTCAGTAACTTAGGTTCCTTCAGTTGAGTGCGTTTGGTGGACATAGAGCAGAAACTAAGGGTTAATTGGTTATTATATTTTCAGGGGGCTATCACAAAGAGGATGACAGCTATTGAAGAGATGGCAGGCATGGATGTTCTTTGCAGTGATAAGACTGGGACTTTAACATTAAATAAGCTCACTGTTGACAAAAACCTTATTGAGGTTGAATGATGAATGGTTATCTCTTTCTGTTTCATATGCACATGCACATTTTCTAAATATTTTTGTTTTAAACAATATAAGGTTTTTGCAAAAGGAGTGGATCCAGATGCTGTTGTTTTGATGGCAGCTCGAGCTTCAAGACTTGAAAATCAAGATGCAATAGATTGTGCCATAGTTGGGATGCTGGCTGATCCAAAGGAGGTTAGCCATTATACATTATTCACTGCAATTCCTTCTATGACATAAATTTGTTTGCTGCAGCTTGCAACTATAGTCTGCACATCTTCGTAAGTTTTTTTGTAACTAAGTTTATATAAACATTTTCTTTTCTAAACTTACTGCTATCAAGGCACGTGTTGGTATCCAAGAAGTACATTTTCTTCCTTTCAATCCTACTGATAAGCGGACAGCATTAACTTATATTGATCGTGATGGTAAAATGCATAGAGTAAGCAAAGGTGCGCCAGAACAGGTAATTTAGTAACATTGTATTCATAATTTTTTTTCTTTCGTTAATCTCTCATATATTCTCATTTTGATTTGCATTGTGATTGCTAGATCCTTAATCTTGCGCACAATAAATCAGACATTGAACGTAGAGTTCATGCAGTGATAGATAAGTTTGCTGAGCGTGGTTTACGATCCCTTGCAGTGGCATACCAGGTAAGGCATGCTCTCTTTCTTGATCATTTGGTTTATTTATGTATATGCTATAAGTGTTTACTTAGGTTTATCCTTTTTATTCAGGAAGTTCCAGATGGAAGGAAAGAGAGTGCTGGAGGTCCATGGCAGTTTGTAGGCCTTATGCCGCTGTTTGACCCACCTAGGCATGACAGTGCAGAAACAATACGGAGGGCACTAAACCTTGGAGTAAATGTCAAAATGATTACAGGTCTATTACGTATAATAATGAAAAGTGAAAACCCTTGAGTTGCTTGTATTGTTTGTGGCAGTAAAAACTTTTCTTTATCACTAATTAATTTATTTAAGCTTGGGAACAAGCTTTGCTTTAGCATGCAACTACTGCAATCTCAGTCCCTTGACATCTGAGTCCTATGCTTGCTTGTTATTCTGGGATTCAGCAAATGTTATTGGCCAAGTAAACTTGTCGTGCATATTGGTCAAGAGTCATGATTGAGCTTGATTGCAATAAAACAAAAATGTAATAGTAGATGAAGGATTTTACTTTGCATGGGTTGACTGAAGGACACAACTTCACAACCAGGTTGTCAAAAACATGTTCTAGTTAAATAATTTATATGATCCATGGTATACATTGGAAACTGACTTTTCTTGTGTGCTTAGTGTAATGAATCATTTTTTCCAACATAGCCAGAATATGTATATATATTTTTTGACCTTATTCACCCCATACCTCCTAATTTTCATTTATATATCTTCCTCGTTCTTATTGACCTTTCTTGTGCACTTAGAGTAATGGACCTGTTTTCCAACATAGCCACACAATATAATTTATTTATTGGACCTTATGAACCCCTAATGCCTCATCTAATTTCATTCATATATCTTCCTTTTCATGTCAGGGGATCAACTTGCTATAGGAAAGGAAACAGGTCGTCGATTGGGAATGGGTACCAATATGTATCCTTCATCTGCATTGCTTGGGCAGCATAAAGATGAATCCATTTCTGCCTTACCGATTGACGAGCTAATTGAAAAAGCTGACGGATTCGCTGGTGTTTTTCCTGGTATGCTTTTATGTTGTCATGCAGTAGATTGTTTTGATTTGCTTATTGTTTGACATGTACTGGATGGAAGATTAATTAGTAGTTGTGGTAATAGAGCATTATTTGCTTCTATTCTCATATTAATTGGTTTATATATTTGGCCAGAGCACAAGTATGAGATCGTGAAACGCTTGCAAGCTAGGAAACATATCTGTGGAATGACTGGTGATGGAGTGAATGATGCGCCTGCACTCAAGAAGGCAGACATTGGTATAGCTGTTGCTGATGCAACTGATGCAGCTCGTAGTGCATCTGATATTGTCTTAACAGAACCTGGTCTTAGTGTTATTATTAGTGCCGTTTTGACAAGCCGAGCTATCTTCCAGAGAATGAAAAATTATACAGTGAGCAATTGAGCTTCTGTTGATCTCCTCATTTCTCAACAACTCCCCCCTCCCCACTTTGTCATTGTTTTCCCTTATAGTATCGGTCATACCATGTATGAATTTTGGGAAAATTATTTTGTTTTAGCCATATGCACTTTGGCTAACACAAGTGCTTATTATACCATCATTTGACCAATTTATTTCTTCTTTTATGCAGATATATGCTGTCTCAATTACAATTCGTATTGTGGTATGTGAACTATTTTGCATCTCTGGAAATATATTTTGTACCTTAGGTGTCATCATTGATACAATAGTTCTTGGATTGGTCTAAACTGGGTATTGTATTTTACATATTTGACATGCTTGCAGCTTGGTTTCATGTTGCTGGCTCTCATATGGAAGTTCGACTTTCCACCTTTTATGGTGCTAATTATAGCCATCCTAAATGATGGTATCGTTTCTTTTCTGCCACAGCATGCCTTGACACTTGATCCTAAGCTTTATTGGCAGCTAATATTATGGCATCTATGACATTGTAGGTACGATTATGACAATTTCGAAAGATCGGGTAAAACCATCACCTCTGCCAGATAGCTGGAAGCTAGCTGAGATATTTACTACTGGCGTTGTGCTTGGAAGTTACTTGGCAATGATGACAGTCATATTCTTTTGGGCAGCATACAAAACCAGTTTTTTCCCGGTATATCTTCTCTATTGATTTTGATCTCAGTATATTTTCTAGTTTAATTAAATTTAGTTGTATCAGAGTTTATTCTGTGACATTAGGATTCTTAAGATGTTTCCTATTTGATTATGTATCTAAGTGTCAATTTATGCATTTCATGGATTGTGTGTTGCTTTTGGTTATTTTGTATATGGCTCATTTGTTCATCTTGCCTGTTATTTGTACAGCGAGTATTTGGGGTCTCCAGTCTTGAAAAAAGTGCTCATGATGATTTCCGAAAACTAGCCTCTGCAATCTATCTTCAAGTGAGCACTATTAGTCAGGCCCTAATATTTGTGACTCGGTCTCGAGGTTGGTCATATGTTGAACGTCCTGGTATTTTGCTAGTAACTGCTTTTGTGGTTGCTCAGCTGGTAAGCCAAATGACAATTTATTCTGTTGCAATTTGTTTCAGTTGCATCAAGGATGACTTGGGTGATTGATTTGTTGTTTGTAGTTTGCCACTTTGATTGCAGTATATGCAAACTGGAGTTTTGCTGCCATTGAAGGAATAGGTTGGGGTTGGGCTGGTGTAATATGGTTATATAACATAATATTCTACATCCCACTTGATTTCATTAAGTTTTTCATTCGATACGCTTTGAGTGGGAGGGCTTGGGAGCTTGTCATTGAGCAAAGGGTAAGTAGATTTTGTTGCTGTAATTTTTCTGACCAGAGCATTACTTTTGGCTATGTGCTAATGGATTTCATTGTATGTATTTAGATTGCATTCACAAGGCAAAAGGACTTTGGGAAGGAACAAAGGGAACTTCAATGGGCACATGCACAAAGAACATTGCATGGATTACAGCCACCTGACACTAAGATGTTCACTGAGCGGATGCATTTCAATGAGCTCAATCAAATGGCTGAAGAAGCTAAAAGGAGAGCCGAAATTGCAAGGTAGACAGGAATATTTAAGTAATTGTTCTTTGTTTGATTAGAAATCTGGTTGGAGATAAACAATGCATCAAAACATTGCCTATATGCAAGCATACAAGTTGCAAAGAATATCAATGAGTACTGAACTCCTTTCCTAGACAAACTTTGTTGTATTGCCAAATAGTTACAAAAACCACACTGCCACTCCTGCATGTAAACAAAGTTGGTTACCATAAATCACAATTATGTATTTATTCATTTCCTAATAATTTCTTGCAGGTTGAGAGAACTGCATACACTTAAAGGTCATGTAGAATCAGTTTTGAAATTGAAGGGGATTGACGTAGACACAATTCAGCAAGCATACACAGTCTGAAGATGCTTAATTGCTTATAGATTTGCATACTGATATTGTAAAGGGGCACATTCTAATGGTGCTGACTGCTGAAAGGAATAGAATGTAATGATCACAATTCACACTCAAAGTTAAGTTCAATACCCTCTTAGTGTGCTTTCTGTTTTAAGCACTTAAGGAGTGCTTTTATCAGGTCGATGCATGTATCTTGTTACCTGTTATCACTATACTTGTCTCGAATTCTCCTCAAATTCATAAAATGCAACAGGGAGGCATAAGGCATTCATCTTCTTGTATGCTTCTCTACCCTATTTCCTCATGTACTTCCCTCTAAATCCCTTCAAACTGTTTAGTTAAATATAAGAAAAGCATGTCAAGCTATCTTAAGCTTGCGATTGGTTTGTTTTGAAACATAATATCAAGGACGGTCTAACCAACCCTAATTCACTGGGAGGTTGACTAGGTGAATCTATTACCATAGCCAATCATGATTAAATGCTAAATTCTCTCTTGAGAGTATATAGAGTCTATTGGCTTCATGTTAGGGTGATAACCGAATAATGTTTGAGGCTTCAATGTAAAGCCTTAGTTTGGATGTGTTGGGAAAAACAATTCAAATTTTTAAACATTAATTTAAGTGAGTGATTACTACAATATATGAATATATAGTAAATTGCTATGTTAGTGGAATTTAATGTTTGACTTTTGTGAAGTTTAAAACTTTGTTAGGTGACATTATTGAGTCTTAATATGTGTAACATGCATATTTGTTTTGTATTAATAATAGAGTCTTGTTGACGAGTACCTTAAAGGCATTATTTAAGAAATTCAAAAATAGTAAGATTTCATTGAAAAATCAAGTGTATTACTTCTCGAAATATTGAATGCATCACTTTTTAATACAATCTTTCTTTTCTTGGTTCCTTACTAATGTCTTAAGGGCATTTGTAAGCATTCTTCTTGATGATATAAGATAGCTGGATCACATTGAGCTTATTTAACATTTAATTATATGTACTTAAACTTTTTCTAATTATAGTAGTTTTGAGCTCTACCAGCTTCATAGAAAAAACAATGTTAATACGCACACTTACACATCACCTCACTTTTTATATAGGTTCCATAATCTTATTACAATTGGTTCTGGTTTGTTTTCTCCATTACTACACTATGATTCTGTTATTTAAGCCTAATGTGAAGTGATGTGTGAGAGGATTTCTAAAATTGAAAAATGCTAGAATTGCTCTATGCTTATCCACCACCTAAGTGCCCAAAAAGGGACATGAAGGGCTGTTATAATGAATACATGTGCCCATCATATAAGATTCTTATACAATAAGAGATGTACATATTTGTGTGTATATCAATTCATGGCATCTAGTCATGAAAAGTTGTAATGCATGAAGAGTTGTATCTTTTCACAAGATGTCTCTCAATGTTTATATAAAGACCCATCAGAGTCTCAAAAGTTGATTTTTAATTCATTCTTCCAATTCCCGCTTAAGTTTTCTTCTAAATACATTGGAAGTTCTTTTGGGAGTTATCATTAGGTAAAATACTATTGATTTCATTATGTAAAATACTAAAGCTAATAATAAATAAGTAGCCCAATATACATTACTTTGAGATCCAAGAAAATTGCTCCGCAGAAGGACATGAATATTGATAAAAGACAAGCTGGCTATGAAGCATTCCGGGTTCAAGTCCATGGCTACCCAAAGGTCACTTACACTCTATTTGGTTCAATGAAAGTATGAAAGAGGGAACTAGGGAAGATGGAACTCAAGGGTGAAAAGTGATTCTGACATGTTTGGGAGAGAGGAGAAGTGGGAAGGAGAGAAGAATATATTGATGGGACCCACATATTTTTACTTCTTCTCACTTGAGAGGAGATTTTGGAGAGAAAACTCCTCCTTTTTACGTTGTTTCGTGTCTACCCCTGGCTAGTTTCGTTAGTAATATATGTATGGTCCAGTAACTTGCATTTCGTGATTATGGAAATAATCCGTAGACTATACAAAAATTGTCCAGAAATTGGACATTTTAGAAATTGGAAACAGTAAGTAATACTGTAATATTGTAATAGTAATAGGAATTATTTTGATGATGTTGTCATTTATAATTTTTATAATTTCTAAATATCAAATGAAACCTTAACAATAAAATTAAATTTAAGAATTTAATTAATATTTTTATTAATAAATTATTAGAGATAATTAGAAATTCAGAATTTTATTTCACTAGTCACTATACTATCACTTTACTACTCATTTATTATTATTTCACAAAAAATTTATGAGGGGCAAATTTGTCTTTACACAAAAACTCGTTTTCTCTCTTTCCACTTTTCTATCCAACCAAACGAGTGGAGGGAGAATTCAACATTTCTTTCTCTTCCACTTCTCTCCTACTTCTTTCAATCCAAACAATCTAAAAATCCATCCATTTTTTTTACTCATTTTCTCTTCTCTCCTACTTCTCTCTTTCCTACTTCTCTCTTCCCTACTTGTTTCCTAATCCAAACAAAGCATTACACTCTAATTGGTTCCGTGGAAGTATGAAAGAGGGAACTAGGGAAGATGGAACTCAAGGGTGAAAAGTGATTCTCACATGTTTGGGAGAGAAGAGAAGTGGGAAGGAGAGATGAATATATTGATGGGACCCACATGTTTTTACTTCTTCTCACTTGAGATAAGATTTTGGAGAGAAAACTCCTCCTTTTTACTTTGTTCCGTGTCTACCCCTCGCTAGTTTTGTTAGTAATATATGTGTGGTCCAGTAACTTGCTTTTCGTGATGATGGAAATAGTCCGTAGACTATGCAACAGTTGTCCAGAAATTGGACATTTTAAAAATTGGAAACAGTAAGTAATATTGTAATAGTAATAGGAATTATTTTGATGATGTTGTCATTTATAATTTTTATAATTTCTAAATATCAAATGAAACCTTAACAATAAAATTAAATTTAAGAATTTAATTAATATTTTTAGTAATAAATTATTAGAGATAATTAGAAATTCAGAATTTTATTTCACTAGTCACTATACTATCCCTCTACTACTCATTTATTATTATTTCACAAAAAATTTATGAGGGCCAAATTTGTCTTTACACAAAAACTCATTTTCTCTCTTTCCACTTTTCTATCCAACCAAACGAGTGGAGGGAGAATTCAACTTTTTCTTCACTTCCACTTCTTTCTTAATCCAAACAATGCATTAGGCAGCTGCCTAGCGCCACCCCCCCCCCCCCCCCCCCCTCCCCCTCCCCCTCCCCCTCCCCCTCCCACCCCAAAAAAAAAACAACTAAAATAAAATAAAAAACATTATACTACATAAAAATGTAAGAAGTTTTTTGTAACACCTCGTTTCTTTCGTTGTTTTAATATTGGTTACTATATAACTGTTTATATTTTTACCTGAGTCCTAGAAAATGATTTTGAAGAAAACAAATTCATATCTAGAACCTACTTTATAATAGGAGGTTATGAATACAATTTAGGTTTAAAATTCAGACGAAAACCAGTCTGTGTTTTCTTTGACAGTACATTTGTATCGGTTAGAAAACCCTAATTTGAACTGAAATCGAAGAACTTTAGATTTTATCACTTTTCTAGTGATATGATCTATTTTAAAAATTTTCGTTCAAAGATAAAATATTTTATTATATTCGGGTGAATTTTCGAAGAAAACACGAAAAAAAAAAACCTACATCGGGTAAACGACGGAACTGGATACGGAACTGCAGGTATATGCCAGAAGCCAGGACAACGAGTCATCTATGATGACTCACTTGGGGTGAGTCACCATGGTGAGTCATCACCATGACTCACCAAGTCATGATTATCTTGAAACAAATATCTAGATATTTGTTATGAAAAGGTCCAAAATGCCCTTAACTTCTCAAACAATTCCCTTGGTATCCCAAAACTAATACTCCTACCCCTCCTAATTAACCAAGTTCGGCAGCCCCTCCCCCCTCCAAGACTACACTTCTTTCATACTTATTCTTGACATTTCCTACACAAAAACCCTAAGTTCATCCTTAAGGATTTCATTGGAGCTCCAAGCTCTTGCTTCATTCTTCAAGTTCTAGAGGTATACTCTCCATCCCTATGACCTCGAAACCATTTCCTTTCATGTACTTCTTGCTCATCCACTTCATTTTCATAAGTTTAAGATTTGACCCATTTCATTGAGAAATTTCTAGATAATCATAGGAAATGAATTTGTGAGTTATGGCAATTTTCCTATGCTATCTAAGACTCTAATATCATGTATCCAAGAGCTTAAAAAAATTGGAAAACCTTAACCCTGTTTTCTATGCCTTTGCCGAACCATACCCTTAGGAGTTAATCATGAGTTTTCTTGTTTATTTAACTTGTTGTTGTTGATTATTGAAGGTTAAGTGTGGTTGAGTGTTTGTGATCTTGTTTGGAGGAAAAGGAAGATTCGAGGTCAAGGAAATCTTTTGTTTTCGAGAGGTAAGGGGAGTTTATCTGAGGAGTTTTGATAGTTATATACTTTGTTGTGTAGTATGTGTAATTGTTTGTAATTATTGTGTGATGTTTGAGTTGATGATTTAAAGTTGTGATATTATTAAGTGATAAGTGATTCTATGCTTTAAAGTCTTATTCTGATATATGTATTGATGAGACTGCCTATTGACTGTACTGGTTGAGTACTGGTTGATAATCTTCTAGCCGTAAAAGACGTGAATCAATGAAAATAAATGTCTTGATAAAAAAAGATAGTTTAATAAAGTTATTATAGATAACTATAGTATAAAAAAAGAAATCGATGAATTTTAAGATCGTCGTTTTGCTAAAACTCACTAACTGAGAGGTTGTAAGGATGAACATTGAAAAGTCGCATTATCTTTATTTTCGTTAAAAATTTCAAAAATGAAAAGGGAAGTCTCTAAAATGTTTTAAAGTCATCAAGAAAACATTGTATTTGAAATAAGAAGTCTTTTTTTTAAAATAAAAAAAAAATTGATTTAGACAAAAGGTTTAGAAAATTTGCAGTCGTGGCAGAAACTCTGTAAAATCATTTCTTTATGTCAAAAGATTTGAGAAAAATGAATTTCTTTACGATGTAACATTTTAGAAATGAATTTCAGCTGAAAAGATTTTATGCAAAAGGTTTTAAATCAGCGAAAATATTTCTGATAAACTTGGATAAGTTTCAGAGTTTTGCTTTGGTATTTGTTTTCATAGAATGAAAACTGTGTTTAAAATAAAAGTTAAAGAACCTAGTGGCCAAGACGTCGGGATTCTAGTGTTCTGTGAGAAAACATGCAGATCGTTGATCCGTGTTGTTCGTGGGGGACTTTGTGTCCTACAAGTGATGTGGTGGACTTCATGTCCCATATCTGCGAACCTAGGACTGGTGCATCGGTCTAGAGTTTCGTGATTGAGCACTCCGACTGTGTGTCCTGTGTTGTGGATGATTGGACTTTATGCCTTTAGTCATGTGCTTTGAGCATCGACAAGAAAGAACGAACGAAAAAGAAAACAACAAACCAAACTATTTTATTTGCATGAACCGGCAGACATGCCATTGTGTTAACGAGCATACAATCCATGGGTGGATTGATAAATTCGATAGTTACGGACCAAGGAAATGGGTCTTTAGGGATATCCGGATTCGAAATCCACTGAAGGCCGGGGCTTTGCAACCTCGAGTCGTGGAACTCGACTACCATGCACGAATGTGCTCAATAGGGAACCATTTAATATTATTTAGGTTTTGACATGATACCTTTGAACAATTGGGGATCATACCTAAATTGAGAGGCCGATCTCACGCGAAACAATTATGTTAGGGGGATTATTGCAGCCTATCCTGCCCGACGAAGAGAAGTTAGGATCTCCAGAGATTACGAAATAGATAGTGGATGTTGGAAGTGTCATGCATTTTTAAAACTTACAATGATTGTCGGGTATGAATCCTTTTATTTTGAAGATTATCGTTATTGTTGATGATTTATGTATATTTTGGTGATATATGCTCTTGTTTGTGTGTCACATATGTGACTATCATGATAAAACTTACATGTCGGTATCTCACCCTGGCGATATGTCTGTTTGTGGTTTTGGTTGTCGTATGTTGATTACAGATGTAACCACGGGGTCCCCATTCACACTCAGGGGTTCTAGCCGTGACATTTGATCATGCAGACGAGGGAGGTGCTTGGGTGATCCATCCGGGGCCCCGGAGTGCCACGTATACAGGACCAGTTCGTGCCACTGAAGGCACGGAAGTAGGGCCTCTTTCTTGCACCCATAGTACTAAGACTATGGAGATACCACTACCCCCTATCTGGTTATTACTCGGAGCAGTCATGGACGATGGGAATGTTTATCATGAGCCTCCTCCCGGACAACCGGTCCATGAGGCTGCACCTCTTTCCCCTTTGCCAGAGCTTCCCCCTCTTGCTTCTCCGTTTATACTTGTAGCTGATGATAATGAGGTTGGGGAAGATCCGATGGAGGATGATGGAGAGATCGAGTATCATGTGGATGACGAGCATGTAGATCCAGCAGCTGATGAGGCAGCTGAGGCTGGTTCATCTGATACTTCTACGGGTGGGGATGACCATCGTGGTCTTCCCAATGGGTATCATTAGTTGACCAACTTAGGTTTTTGGTTATTTCCTTTTTGAGGTAGTTGTATTTGTAGACAGTCTGTATATCTGGCTTCTGAGAGCCATCTTTTTGAGTAGTGGTTTTCAGACTTTTCAGTTTCAATGGTGTAAAGTTGTAACTTTTACTTATGTATATACTTCTGAAAA
Organism: Echinosophora koreensis; assembly: GCA_035048595.1. Taxonomy (NCBI): domain Eukaryota; kingdom Viridiplantae; phylum Streptophyta; class Magnoliopsida; order Fabales; family Fabaceae; genus Echinosophora; species Echinosophora koreensis. The sequence goes on from JAPCYP010000095.1 coordinate 755,880, forward strand.
ACCAACTCATACACTGTGATGTTTATTGTTAATACGATGTATATTACATTGTTCTATGTTAATGTCTACACGAACATTTATCTACCACAAACAAAAATTTTATATCCATTTTTTTAACATAGTTTTAAATTAATTTCCGGAAGCAACCAGCATATTAATTTCAATTTATTTTTATTTTTAAGTTCCGCAAACGAGTTACACATGTAGCGCCAAGGGGACGTTACATCAGTGGTATCAGTGCTAGTCGAGTCTTTCGAGAATCTTTGGGAGTAGGTCTGTTATATTTATGTTGTGTGATCTCTGATTGTACTCATTTGGATTGTTTCTTAGAAGCAATATGTGTTGACTCACGATCATACATTTCAGTTTCTGGTGCATTCTAACTGATTTCATTTTGTAGGTCAGTTATGGAACCAGAAGGTGGCCGTGGCAGTAGCCGTGGAAGGGACCGTAGAGGCGGCCGTGGAAGGGGCCATATAGGCGGTCGTGGTAGTGGCCGTGGTAATGTAGGAGGAAACAATGATGCTACTGGTGAGATGAATCGGGCTATTCAAGCAATGGCAAATGTTGCAGCAGCTGTCGCACAACAAATAACTACTATGACCGCACAGAATCAACAAGATCAGATTCGACCCGAGCAAACTGCTAAGGCCAAAGGTCTAATTAACTTTCAATGTTAGAATCCTCCACAGTTTCATGGGGATGCTGATCCTGAGAAAGCAGATCTATGGATACAAGAGCTGGAGAAGATCTTTGCACTTATCCATAGTCCAGAAGGGGTGAAAGTTCCATATGCTACCTTCCTACTTTTAGGAGATGCAGAATACTGGTGAAATGGTACTAAGAAACTTTTGGAAGCGGACAACCAGGAAATTATTTGGGAAGTTTTCTGCACCACATTTCTGGATAAGTATTTTCCTCAGAGCGCCAGAGTCAAGAAAGAACAAGAGTTTCTACGTTTGCAACAGAGAGAACTGTCTGTTGGGGAATATGCGGCGAAGTTTGAATCACTCGCCAAGTATTTCCGTTTCTTTCAAGCTCAACCTGATGTGGGTTGGAAATGTGAAAGGTTCGAAGGAGGTCTACGATACAAAATCAAGGAATCGGTGCTACCGCTTGAAATTCGCAACTTTCAAGCTTTAGTTGAAAAGTGTTGGAAAGTGGAGCAGATGAGGAAGGGGATAGACAATCGGGGTAATATCGGAGGACCATCTCGATTTAAGAATCAATTTCATAATCAAAAGGGGAAACAAGCTCAGAAGAAGCCATATTTCCGATCACCAGGAAACAATCAGAACCAACAATCCTACCTTCCCGTTGCTTCTGCGCATGGTAGTGGAAGCTAGAATAACCAGAATCGAGGCCAAGTCCAGAGGTGATACAAATGTGGTAGCACGAATCATATTACTGAGAACTATCAACTGAAGGGAATGAAATGCTTTAGCTGTGGACAGATAGGGCACATGGCAAAGGACTGTACCACACTGAGGTCTGGACCGCTTGCCAACAACTCAAAGACCAATAGACCGATGGCTAAGGGAAGATTTTGTACCATGAGTGGTGTTGATGCCTCAAAATCCGATGATCTCATACAAGGTAGTTGCGACATAGCTGGTAATCTTTTAACTGTACTTTTTGATTCGGGTGCAACGCATTCTTTTATTTCAAAGGATTGTGTGAGACATTTGAGTTTGCATGTTTCTTTCTTGTCATATGACTTAATTGTTTCAACCCTAATTACTGAACCAGTTATAGTAAATTCAATATGCCTGAACTGTCCTATCGTTATTCAGGATATACATTATCTTGTTAATCTGATGTGTCTGCCTTTAATACAATTAGATGTAATTCTAGGCATGGATTGGTTATCTTCCAACCATATCCTTTTAGATTGTGCACATAAAGCCTTAGTTTTTCATGATCCGGAGATTTCTGGATTTTTATCTGCCAACCAAGTAAAAACTTCTTCGAAAGGAGCTCAGGGATACTTACTTCTATCTAACTAGGAAGTCGAGGGGGAGATCGACTTGAGTATGGTGCCGGTAGTGAGGGAGTTTTTGGATGTGTTTCCTAACGATGTTCCGGGTTTTCCGCCAGTCAGAGATATCGAGTTCTCCATTGACCTAATTCCAGGAACCAGTTCAATTTCCATCGCTCCGTATCGGATGTCGCCTACAGAGCTTGATGAGTTGAAAGCTCAACTGGAAGACCTGCTGCCGAAGCAGTTTATAAGATCGAGTGTATCCCCGTGGGGAGCACTAGTTCTTTTAGTGAGAAAGAAGGACGGAGGTTCGAGACTCTGCGTGGATTTTCGACAACTTAATAGAGTGATGATCAAGAATAAGTACCCTCTGCCATGCATAGATGAACTGATAGCTCAACTACGAGGAGCTGTTGTGTTCTCAAAGATCGGCCTGAGGACGGGTTATCATCAAATAAGAGTAAAGACTGAAGATATACCAAAGACTGCATTCAGAACTCGTTATGGACATTACGAATACCTAGTAATGCCTTTTGGAGTGACAAATGCACCTGCTATCTTTATGGACTACATGAATCGGATTTTTCATCCGCAGCTTTGTGGGTCTGGCCGGTTATTACCGGAGGTTTATCGAAAGTTTTTCTAAGATAGTAGCGCCATTAACTTAGCTTACAATGAAGGATCAACCTTTTGAGTGGACTACAAAATGTGAGGAAAGTTTTCAAAAGATAAAGGAACGTCTGACAACCTCATCGGTGTTAGTACTTCCTGAATCGAATGAACCATATGAAGTGTATTGTGATGCTTCACACCAAGGATTGGGTTGTGTACTAATGCAACACCAAAAAGTTGTAGCTTACGCGTCTCGCCAGTTAAAGACTCATGAGAGGAACTACCCGATGCATGATCCAGAGTTAGCTGCCGTGGTTTTTGCACTAAAGATATGGAGACATCACCTATATGAATCTAAGTTTAATGTCTTTAGTGACCACAAAAGCCTGAAAATATGTTTGATCAGAAGGAGCTCAACATGAGACAAAGGCAATGGATGGAATTTCTAAAAGACTATGACTTCACCTTGCAATACCACCGTGGAAAGATAAATTTAGTGGCTGATGCCTTAAGCCGAAAAACCATTCATATCTCAGCTATGATGGTTAATGTAACAGCCTGATTTTTAATTATGCTGTTTAACAGGTTAAAATATAATCAATTATATTTTAATCTGAGAGTTAGAAAGTGATTTTAATAAAATAAAATCATATTCATAATCTCTCTTATGGTAGGAAGCTCTAGTTAAAATTTGGGTTTAAAACTCAAACGGAAACCGGTTTGCATTTTTTTACTGACAGTATAATTTTATATTGACAGAAAACTCTAATTTGACCCGAAAACTGAAATTTGTAGATTTTTTATATTTTGTCCGTGAGGAATTCTACTTTCCAAATTTCTGATCAGAAATAAAATATTATGTGTTTTCGGACGAATTTTGGTAAAAGTTCGAACGGAAAACAGTCGGTCTTTTCACTGACAGTAAGATTTTAATGATCAGAAAACCTAATTTTGACTCGTGAACGAAATGGTTTATAATTAAATCATATTTCCAACGAGTCTGGTTAGTTTGAAAATTTTCAATCGAAAAACTGACAGAAACCCTAATCGGGAAACCGACGGAGTCGAAAACGGAACTGCAGAGACCTGTCAAGAGATCAGGACAAGGAGTCACACATGATGACTCATGGAGGATGAGTCACCAAGAATTTATGAGCATTAAATGCTAGTAATCATGACTCTTAGGTAAAATGACCAAGATACCCCAAGCTTTCGCGGTTATTAATAAGACACATATACGCACTCTTAACCACTCATTTTACGTGGTTGTAAACCTCCCACATCTCCCCAATTTCGTGCAGCCATACATACTAAATCATACCTATTTCATTTTGCTTTCGTTTCATTATTTTCCTCTAAAAAAAAAATCGAAATCGGGTAAATGACGGAGCTGCGTACTGGATTTCCGGGAACCACTAATGGATTGGATCGATGAGTCATGGATGACTCATTAGATGTTGACCAAATTCAGCCACACCTACATTAATTATGAGCCACATGAATTTTAACCCTAGTTAGTAACATAACCCTAGTTAAGTCAACTATTAACTATGGTTAAGCTTATATTAATTAAATATTCACAAAACCCATTAATTCTATTCCTAAAAACCAAACAAAGCCTAAGATCTACCCTATATATATCCCCCAAACCGCAGCCCCTCCCATTTCACTCACTTCTTCTTCTTCATTTTCATTCTAAGACTTTTCTTCACAAAAACCACAAAAACTCCATTGTTATTCTAGAAGGAAACCTCCAAGCTTGATCATTTCTCTTTCATTTCTCTTCATTCCAAGGTGAGGAATCTCTTCCTAATCATTTTAGATTCATTAAATCATCCATCAATCTTCATTTTCTTCCTATTTCATGGGTTTTCCATTTCTAGATCTAGAACTTTAAATATTTCTAGAAATTTGTAGAAAAACCATTTTAAGTGAAACCAATTTCTATGATCTAGTTATGATCTCTAATTTAATTATCCAAGAGTATGTAATCAAAAACATTTTCCTTCCCTATTTTCTATGCTTGGCCGAATTGATGTTCATGTGGACAAAATAATTTTTCTTCAATCTTTAATTAAGTCATGATATATATCAACTATCTAAAATGTGTAGGTTCTAAATCCAAGAGCTTGAATCAAAAGAAATTTTCTAGCCTATTTTTATATTTGAGGCCGAAACCCTACCCTAAGTGGTTGGATGATTTTTATTCCATATTTTCAACTTATAGCAATTTATCCTAGCTATCTAAGACCTAAGTAGTTAGTACCCAAAAGATTAGAATGAGAAAATGATCCTAGCCCTAATTTGAATTGAATGGCCGAATCTAGCATAAAGTGGGTATAGATAGGTTTGTTGGATTAATTATAGTTATGTTGTTTGGTTCAGGATGAAACTGTTAAGCTGTGGTGTGATAGCGAGGAACGTCGAGTTCGGGATTTCGGTGCTAACTCAGGTGGGGGGAAGAACCAATCTACCACCGGAAATCGATATGTAGTATATTCTATAATAATTATGCAGGGCGACCTAAACCCTACTAGTAGTTGAGTAATCGACAAGACCAAAATCACATTGGAAACCTTTTCTGTAAAACCAATGGTGATTCGGGGATTGTAGGTTTATCGACGTTAGGATGATTTTATCTTATCTGAGGTTGATTGAATTTATTATTATTATTGAATTGCGTATATGATATTTTGTGGTATTTGAGTATTTCTGACATTGTGTTATGCATGATCTGCATGGTTTTTTTTTTATATTGTGCATAGTGGACTTTAAGCAAAGATATATGTTGTTCAAGAGATAATTGTTGGTTTAGGTGTGAGGATAATGGTGACTTAGAGGTGCCTAACCTAAATGAGTTATTTTAAAGAGAAAGGGTGACATAGAATATGTGTTAAGGCTTTGATGGAAGGTTAAGGCACTAGGTTGTTATCAATGTGGGTTGGTGAGGCTCATGTGTTTGTCTTGTTATTCACAGCCGTGTGAGTGGAACACACGAGGTCAGGATATTCTATTTTGGGATATCGGATATTGCGGGTGAGTACCCTATGGATGTGGATGCCGAGGTTGACTACCGTAATACTCTTTTAGTTCTTGACGCATTCTAATGTTCTTGGCACTGGACTGTTCTGGACTGATACTTCTTGACGCGTTCGTATATTCTCGGCACTGGACCATTTTAGACTAATACTTGTTTAGTCTTTGATGCGTTCGAAAGTTATTGGTACTGGACCGTTCTGGACTACTGACTAACGTGATAGGAATAGAGATGGCCACGTCAGTATAAAAGTTTAGTTGTATGAGATTGGGGTAGAGGATGATACATTAATTTGAGGATGATTTGTTAGTTATGTATGTTGATTGTCTGTGACATTTATTGTATGATATACTATGACTCTTTTCCGCTTTTATGATGATAGATATGTTTCTTATCCCCTATATCTTTCTGTGTGTTGTATTCTGTCTTTTTATGGGATCGTACAAGAAGACCCTGTAGCTGAGCTGAATAAGGAGGAGTTTGATGGAACTCCTTACAAACCGGAGGCCGGAGGACGAGCTGTGATCCATGGCGACTAGGGTCTAGTTAGTCATGGCTAGTGCGTCTCGTGAGACGTTTTTATATGTTCCGCTAAGTATAACTCTTGTTTAAGTATATGCCTGTGAGGGATCCTATGGAAAGGATACCCTCAACAGTGTTTTGGTAATGTAATAAACAACCAGGTGTGTATTTATATATTACAACGTTGGTGTGTTTAAATTGCAGAAGTTATTTGGTATTTAAATAAGTTTTAATTTTTACGTATTTATCACGCTAAGTGCGCGATTAAGAATGAATTAAGAGAGAGAATTAATCTAATAAAACATCGAGGCACAATGGGGTGTCTCAGTTAAGGAGTTAGAACTGATTGAGAAGTTTCGCGATCTAAATCTAGTTATGGAGATAGATCGAGAGAAAGTCAGGTTGGGAATGATCAAGATATCCAGTGGTTTAATGGAAGAAATCTGAGAGCAACAAGCTGATGATGAATATCTTCAAGAAAAGAAGGAGTTACTCAGACAAGGGAAATCTACCGAGTTTAGTCTAGGAGCAGATCACATCTTGAGATGCAATGGACGAGTCTGTGTACCTGCCAATCCCGAGATGAGGAAGATGATTCTGGAAGAATCACATAAAAGCAAGTTAAGTCTTCATCCTGGAACAACCAAAATGTATCAAGATCTGAAGCAAAGGTTTTGGTGGCCAGGAATGAAAAAGCAAGTCGCGGCGTATGTTGTATCATATCTGACAGTCAGAAAGCAAAGGTAGAACATCAACGACCCATGGAATGCTACAATCGTTGGATGTACCTGAATGAAAATGGGATAACATATCGATGAACTTTGTAGTAAGTTTATCAAGGACCACTAAGGGTTTCGATTCGATTTGGGTGATCGTTGACAGGTTAACGAAGTCATCACACTTCTTACCTGTTAAGATCAATTACACGGTGGAAAGGTTAATGTAGGTGTACATCAGGGAAGTGATCAGACTTCATGGAGTGCCTTCGAGCATTGTTTCAGATAGAGACCCGAAGTTTACTTCTTGTTTCTAGAGGAGTCTACATCAAACTTTAGGAACCAAATTGAGGTTGAGTTCAGCTTACCATCCTCAAACCGATGGACAAACAGAGAGGACAATCCAATAATTGGAAGATTTACTAAGAACATGTGTCTTAGATCATCGTGGAAGTTGGCATAATCTTTTGTCACTCAACGAATTCACATACAACAACAGTTTTCATTCAAGTATAGGGATGGCTCCCTATGAGGCTCTGTATGGGGCGAAAATGTCAAACGCCGTTGTGTTGGTACCAAGATGGAGAAAGTATGATTTTAGGTCCCGAGATTGTGCAACAAACCACGGAAAAGGTCAAACAAATCTATGAAAAGTTGAAAGCAACCCAAAGCAGGCAGAAGAGCTACTCCAATCGAAGGAGACGACCTCTCGAATTTCAAGAAGGTGAACATGTATTTCTGAGAGTCATACCCACGACTGGGGTTGGTAGAGCTATAAAGTCCAAAAAAATACTCCTAAATTCATTGGACCTTCCCAAATTCTTCGTCGTATTGGTCCATAGCCTACCAAATTGCTTTACCACCTTTTTTTCAAATATTCATAATGTCTTTCACATCTCACAACTGAGGAAGTAAATTCCTGATCCATCACATGTAATTGAATCTGATGTAGTATAGTTAAAAGAGAACTTGTCTAATGAGACATCACCTGTATGAATCGAGCATAAAAGGATTAAGTAGCTTAGGGATAAACAAATTTCTTTAGTTAAGGTTATTTGGGATGAAACAACTAGAGATGCAACATGGGAAGTCGAGGATAAGATGAGATTACAATATCATGATCTTTTTCCAGGTATGTAATTTCGAGCACATATTTTTTTTTTAGTTGTGTAGTTTTGTAACACCCCGTTTCTTTCGTTGTAGTAACTATATAAATGTTTATATTTTTTCCTGAGACCTAGAAAAGGATTTTGAAGAAAACAAAATCATATCTAGAACCTACTTTATAGTAGGAGGTTATGATTAAAATTTGGGTTTAAAATTCAGACGAAAACCGGTCTGCGTTTTCACTGATAGTACATTTGTATCGGTCAGAAAACCCTAATTTGAACCGAAATTGAAGAATTTTAGATTTTTATCACTTTTATAGTGATATGATATATTTTATAAATTTTCGTTCAAAGATAAAATATTTTATTTATTTGAGTGGATTTTCGAAGAAAACACGCAAAAAAAAAAAAAAAAAAACCTAAATCGGGTAAACGACGGAACTGGATACCAAATTGCAGGGATACACCGGGAGCCAGGACGACGAGTCATCCATGATGGCTCACTTGGTGTGAGTCATCACCATGACTCATCAGGTCATGATTACCTTGAAACAAATATTTATGAATAGGTCCAAAATGCCCTTAAGTTCTCAAACAATTCCCTTGGTATCCCGAAACTAATCCTTTTACCCCTCCTAATTAACCAAGTTCGGAAGCCCCTCCCCCCTCCAAGACCACACTTCTTTCAAACTCATTCTTCACGTTTCCTACACAAAAACCCTAAGTTCATCCTTAAGGATTTCATTGGAGCTCCAAGCTTTTGCTTCCTTCTTCAAGTTCTAGAGGTATACCCTCCATCTCTATGACCTTGACATCATTTCCTTTCATGAATTTCTTGCTCATCCACTTCATTTTCATAAGTTTAAGATTTGACCCATTTCATTGAGAAATTTCTAGAGAATCATAGGAAATGAATTTATGAGTTATGGCAATTTTCCTATGCTATCTAAGACTCTAGGATCATGTATCCAAGAGCTTAAAAAAATTGGAAAACCCTACCTTAGGAGTTAATCATGAGTTTTCTTGTTTATTTAACTTGTTGTTGTTGATTATTGAAGGTTAAGTGTGGTTGAGTGTTTGTGATCTTGTTTGGAGGAAAAGGAAGATTCAAGGACAAGGAAATCTTTTGTCTTCGAGAGGTAATGGGAGTTTACCTGAGGGGTTTTGATAGTTATATACTTTGTTGTGTAGTATATTATTAAGTGATAAGTGATTCTATGCTTTAAAGTCTTATTCTGATATATGTATTCATGAGACTGCTTATTGACTGTACTGGTTGAGAGCGCGGCGATCGGCCACAGCTTGATAATCTTCAAGCCGTAAAAGACGTGAATCAATTAAAATAAATGTCTTGATTTTATTTCAGTGAATGACAGTTTAATATAGTTATTATAGATAACTGTAGTATAAAAAAAGAAATCGAAGAATTTTACGATCGTCGTTTTGCTTAAAACTCACTAACTGAGAGGTTGTAAGGATGAACATTGAAAAGTCGCATTATCTTTATTTTCCTTAAAAATTGCAAAAATGAAAAGTGAAGTCTCTAAAATGTTTAAAGTCGTCAAGGAAAAATTGTATTTGAAATAAAAAGACTTTTGTTTTACAAAAAAATTCGATTTAGACAAAAAGTAGAAAATTTGCAGTTGTGGCAGAAACTCTGTAAAATCATTTCTTTACGTCAAAAGATTTGAGAAAAATGATTTTCTTTGCAATTTAACGTTTTAGAAACGAATTTCAGCGGAAAGGATTTTATGCAAAAGGTTTTAAATCAGTGAAAATATTTCCGATAAACTTGGATAAGTTTCAGAGTTTTGTTTTGGTATTTGTTTCCAAAGAACAAAAACTGTGTTGAAAATAAAAGTTAAACAAAAGTTAAAGAACCTAGTGGCCGAGACGTCAGGATTCTAGTGTTTGGTAAGAAAACACATAGATCGTTGGTCCGTGTTGTTCGTGGGGGACTTTGTGTCCTATAAGTGATGTGGTGGACTTCGTGTCCTATATCTGCGAACCTAGGACTGGTGCATCGGTTTAGGGTTTCGTGATTGAGCACTCGGACTATGTGTCCTATGTTGAGGGTGATTGGACTTTATGCCTTTAGTCGTGTACTTTGAGCCTCGACAAGAAAGAACGAATGAAAAATAAAACAGCAAACCAAATTGTTTTACATGCATGAACCGACAGATATGCCATTGTGTTAACGAGCATACAATCTATGAGTGGATTGATAAATTGGATGGTTACGGACCAAGGAAACGGGTCTTTAGGGACATCCGTGTTCGAACTCCACTGAAGGCCAGGGCTTTGCAACCTCGAGTCGCGGAACTCGACTACCATGCACGAATATACTCAATAGGGAACTATTTAATATTATTTAGATTTGATGTGATACCCTTGAACAATTGGGGATCAGACCTAAATTGAGAGGTCGATCTCACGCGAAACAATTGTGTTAGGGGGATTATTGCGGCCTATCCTGCTCGATGAAGGGAAGTTAGGATCTCCAGAGATTATTTAATAGATAGTGGATGTTGGAAGTGTCATGCATTTTTACAACTTACAATGATTGTCTGGTACGAATCCCCTTATTTTAAAGATTATCGTTATTGTTGATGATCTATGTATATTTTGGTGATATATGCTCTTGTTGTGTGTCGCGTATGTGACTATCACGATAAAACTTACATGTCGGTATCTCACCCTTGCGATATGTCTGTTTGTGGTTTTGGTTGCCGTCAGGGACGGACACACTCAGTAGCCTGTAGTGGCCTTGGCCCCTCCTGACTTTTTTTTAAAAAAAAAATTCTTACTATATTAATTTTTTTTTATCATACTCGCTATCTCCCATACTCCCATCATTAGCAAGTAGGTGTAGGTGCACGGTGCTAATCTAGTAGAAATCCAAAAAAAAAAAAAGGATTTATAAATTTAATTTTGGCCAAAATACCATTTTGGTCCCTTAACTTATTTTTTAGATTCAATTTGGTCCCTTAACTTTTAAAATGTTCAATTTGGTCCCTTAACTTATTTTTTAGATTCAGTTTGGTCCCTTAACTTTTAAAAGGTTCAATTTGGTTCCTTAATTTGTCTATATTGACTCAAGTTAGTCCTCCCCCATCAATAATGTCAGTAACAGTGTTAAATGAGTTTCAAATTGGTCTTTTAAATTATTAACTTGTTTCAAATTGGTAATTTAAATTGTTAACGGGATTCAAACTGGTCCTTTAAATTGTTAGCGAATTTCAACCGGATCCTCAAAAATTAACACGGTTAATGACTCGTTGACGGAGATGACTAACTTAGGTCAACAGACATAAATTAAGGGACCAAATTGAACTTTTTAAAAGTGAAGGGACCAAACTGAATCTAAAAAATAAGTTAAAGGACCAAATTGAACATTTTAAAAGTTAAGGGACCAAACTGAATCTAAAAAATAAGTTAAGGGACCAAAATGATATTTTAGCCTTTAATTTTTTTTAATTATTGTATGTTTTGTTTATTAGACACAGTTCAATTTGTGTGGATTACTCGTGTGTGAAACCTCCTTTATTGATCAAGGTAATCCTTTTATACATCTTTCAACCTTTGTTTGATGAAATTTAATATTTATAATTGGTCCCTCCCATCATCCAAGCCTGGTTCCGTCCCTGGTTGTCGTATGTTGATATAGGTGTACAGATGTATCCACGGGGCCCCCATTCACACTCAGGGGTTCTAGCCCTGACATTTGATCATGTAGACGAGGGAGGCGCTTGGGTGATCCATCCGGGGGCCCGGAGCGCCACGTATACAGGACCAGTTCATGCCACTGAAGGCACATAAGCATGGCCTTTTTCTTGCACCCATAGTACTAAGACTGTGGAGATACCACTACCCCCTATCTGGTTATTACTCGGAGCACTCGTAGACGAGGGGAATGTTTATCATGAGCCTCCTCCCGCATAACCTGTCCACGAGGCTGCACCTCTTTTTCCCTTACCAGAGCTTCCCCCTCTTGTCCCTCCGTTTATACTTGTAGCTGATGATGACGAGGTTGAGGAGGATCCGATGGAGGATGATGGAGAGATCGAGTATCATGTGGATGATGAGCATGTAGATCCAGCAGCTGATGAGGCAGCTGAGGTGGGTTCATTTGATACTTCTGCGGGTGGGGATGACCATGGTGGTCTTCCCAATGGGTATCATTAGTTGACCAGCTTAGGTTTTTGGTTATTTCCTTTTTGAGGTAGTTGTATCTGTAGACAGTCTGTAAATCTGGCTTCTGAGAGCCATCTTTTTGAGTATTGATTTTCAAACTTTTCAGTTTCAGTGGTGTAAAGTTGTAACTTTTACTTATGTATATACTTTTGAAAAACCAACTCATTCGCTGTGATGTTTATTATTACTATGATGTATATTACGTTGTTCTATGTTAATGTCTACACGTTGAAAATTAATCTATCGTGAACAAAAATTTTATATCCGTTTTTTTTAACTTAATTAAGTATTTTAAATTAATTTTCTGAAGCAACCAGCATATTAATTTCAATTTATTTTTATTTTTAAGTTCTGCAAACGAGTTAGACATTTAGCACCAAGGGGACGTTACATTTTTTTAAATTGAAATTTCCTAAACCTTATTTAAGATAAATTATGTTACAAGATATATTGATTAAATGAATTAGTCATATTTAAATGTTAAAGATATGTTATTATAAAACTTTAGTAAATGATTTTGCGGTTTAAAAAAATTAGAAGAATGAAATGAGTATGTATGAGTTCCATTAGACTAAAGATTTTGGCCGTCCAAAGATTTTGTCTAAATCCCTGAAATTTTGAGACACTATTTGAATTAGCGTTGTGTTTTGATTGAACTTGTTTTGTTTTAGTTATGCTTTCAGGCTTGTTGGAAGTGATATTGGGAAGCCTATCATATTTTGATGTCTTTGAAACTATGGACATGTTTGTAGAGCTGTCAAAATGAACCCGATCCTATGGGCTGATCCGTTTGGCCAAATATAAATGATGAGTTGAGTTGTCAAATTTAGAGCCTAGACAGAATTTAGCCAGCCCATCCTGGTCCGAAAATTTATTGACCCATCATGGGTTGGTCCGACCCATCGTGCGAAATGTTTTCAGATTAACCAAAATAATAAAAAAAATTACAAAGAAACCGTGTCGTGCAAATGATCAACATGCAAGCGATCTTTATATGCCATTTCTGGTCCACAACATGCAAGCTTGTCTCCCACCGTTCAAAGCTCAAGCAAATCAAGCGTTTCTAACTTTATCACAAGGATGGGGAAATTACACAAGTATATGTTGGAACATTTCCTGTGATGTTTGTACTGGTTATAGGAATAGCAAAATGCCGAAAAAACAAAGATGAATTGGTTGATGACATTGGAGTAAATGATTTCTCTGAAGTGGTGGAGGTGGGTTTGGTGGAGGTGCTACTGCCGGATTTGGTGGTGGTGCAGGAGGAGATTCTATAGAAAGCTTGTCACATACGAGATCTAATACTTTTTTTATGTTATGATTAAATGTTACCATTTTATGATTATTATTTTGCAATGAATATTTTTAATCAATGACGAGTCAAATGTAATTTATAACCATATGAATGGAATTTTTTAGTTTAAAAAAGCCAATTTTAAGAAACAAGAACAATGATTTTAAAAACAATATTGGCTCATGGGCCAGTGTGTTTGACCAGTAGCCCACAGAAGGCTGGGATGGGCTAGCAAATTTGCACACCGGCATAATTTTGGCCCAACTCAGCCCGGCTCGAAAAATGACTTGGCTCGAGTGGACTGACCCGAATTTGACAGTTCTACATGTTTGCTTTGTTTCCAATTTCCAATTTTCATTTTCTGTTTTAAAAAATAATTACAAAGTTGTCATCTTGTTTTCATTTTGTTTTTGTTTTCAAAAATTTGTACAAGAAATAGTGAAAACAAGAAAAGTTATATTCAGTATTTCCTGTACAAATATTTGAAAACAGGAAACAAAATGAAAATAAGATGACGATCTGTAATTATTTTTGAAAATAGGAAAATGAAGGCAGAACAAAGAGGCCTGTGTTTTTTCCTTTATATCAAGTAATGAATAGTTTATCTCTGTTAAAAGAAAATGGATAAAAGAATTGAAACCATATACAACTACAGCAAAACTGAACTGCATAGAGCTATTCTAAGAAGTCTCTAATAGTAAATAACAAAATTGCACGAAAGAACAAATTTTTTGGGAATTTAAGCTCTGGCAGAGGGAAGAGTAGTATCATATTCTCCATCATCTACTAGTGCTACTTCTGTCTATTACCTTCTCCTCATCCTCTTCTTCAAGTGATTCTCTCATCTGGTCAACAGTTGAATTCTCTGGTTGCACTTCTGATGTTGCACTGACCTTGCTGCTTGTCAAATAACCACTAGCAAAGAAATTGAAGTACACAAAATTCAAACCTCCCAATGCAGCAACGACATAATAGTAGTAGTCAAGCCTATTCTTATTTAAATCATGACCACCTAGCCATGGTGTTCTTCCTTTGAGTGATGTTGCCTTGTGGATGATATTGACAATCAAGGAACCTAAGTAGTTTGCAATGGACAAGCTCAGAAAGAACACTGCCCCAGCAACAGTCCTCATGCTCTCTGGCATTTGCATGGTAAAGAATTCCATAATGGCAACAGCTGCAAATGCTTCAATTAGACCAGATAGTGCAAACTGTGGCAAGAGCAAGACAAAGCTTGTGGGTGAAATAAAGGAACCACGTCTTAAAGCCGAGTCGCGGCGTTTCTTCTCAACAACTGCTGCTACCAACATGCATAGGATTGATAACAGAATCCCAATTCTAATTCTTACCCCCAAGGTCAATCTTCTATCCCTTTTAGTGATTTTCCTTGTAAGAGGAATATAGATAATCTCATAAATGAATATCCAACATGAAAGTGCTATCATTGGAAACAGGTTCATCCACCCAGGTGGAACCTTGAAGTGAGGTCCTAGTGACCTGTTGGTTTGTGCAACCTGAAGGAGTCCAAAAGTGCTCTGCTGGTCCATTGCAACGAAACAACAGATTCCTGTTATCCATACAGGAAGAATTACCAGCAAGCATTTGAAGAGTTCGACTTGCTGCAAACTGCATAGTCTCCAAACATTCTTCGACCGGCCATGCTCGTTGAGTTCGCTCGGAGCAACAATTATAGCAGCCTTGTCAAAGAATTTGAACCTATCTGTGTGAGCAAGTCTTTTATTCTCCAAGTCAAATTCGCACAAAAGTCGATCAGGATCATAAAAGGTTCTCCCATTTGCCTTTAGCTTCCGTTTTCTACAGGATGCTGCAATCACCTTAGCCATATCTGTGAAGGTGCTCCCTTCAGGTTTCTTGCAAATGTAAGTGTGGTGACCAATCAAGAAGATGGTTATAGAGAAAGCAAGAAAAACTGTTGGAATTCCAAACCCCAAAGCCCAGCTGATATTAGTTTGGATATAGACAACCCCTGTGAGTGCTATAATGACTGCAATGGTAAAAGTAAAGTACCACCAATTGAAGAAGCTCTCTAATTGTGTCCTTCCCTTCTCTGTTTTGGTGTCAAATTGATCAGCACCAAAAGCAATGTTACATGGCCTAATGCCGCCGGCGCCTATGGATAACAGTCCAAGACCTACAAAGAGGACTCCTAGCTG
Source organism: Echinosophora koreensis (assembly GCA_035048595.1). Taxonomy (NCBI): domain Eukaryota; kingdom Viridiplantae; phylum Streptophyta; class Magnoliopsida; order Fabales; family Fabaceae; genus Echinosophora; species Echinosophora koreensis. Next base: position 771,519 of record JAPCYP010000095.1, read on the forward strand.
CCAACCTTGTGGCCTTTGGCAATGGGGTGGTTCCTTGCAGGTAGGGGGTCTCAATTGATGTATACCTGCTGTTAGGGTAATGGTCAACATACCCTGTCAAAGGCAATCCCAGCTGGTGATGTAAACATAATACATTCTCCAAAGATTAATAATAAGAGTAACTCTGGCTATGTGATTAATGTAAATGAATGGAATGAAGTGTAATAGAATAGAAGCATATTAGATTGTCTTGTTTGGATTGTTTAAAATATGATGAAATGGAATGAAATTAAAGTTGATGAAATTGATTTCATTCCATCCGGTATCTCATTGTTTCCATCCCATTTGGGAATTATGAGATGAAACCAACTTATTATTCACTCCAACTTTGTTATGAGTTTAACTGTTAAACAGTAAAAGTGTAAAGTTTCTACAATCACCGGTCAAAATATGGACGATGACTTATCAGGTAGTTAGGATAAAAGTCATTTTTTTGTACTGACGTGATAATTTATGATTGAAAATATGTGTAAAAGGGTTTTACACTCCAATAATAACTTTATTCATTTCATTTCATTCCACCTCATTCTATTGCATTATACCCATCATGAATACTCAAACATATAGGAAGGATTTGAAATTAACTTTGATGCAACGCTCAATCGTGGTGGTAAAAAATTTTGATAGGTGAATTTGGGCATTTAAGGTTATTAATGCTTGAAATATATTGGACGACAATAAAAAACGAAAGACCCAGAAAGGAAATATGGATATATTTTGTGTTAATATGGCAAGATAGGATTATGCAGATTAGGAATCATGTTATTTATTTGCTTACCAGGAGAGATGCAAGACAGCCATAAAGGAGGGTCCTGAACCTGCCCAGATAAGTATCAGAAATGAATGCACCGGCAATTGATGCAACGTTGGAGGAACCATTCCAAATTTGTACCACGTTAACGACGAATATGCCACCAAGGTTGTATTTATTGAGCAGGTACATCGTCATATTCGATACCAAACTCATCGATGCCACTTTCTCGAACGACTCATTACCTTCGTATATGTCATACAAAGCGAAGCAAAGAATAATCAGCAACATGGAAAGCAAAGATTATGTTTGTTAATAACAAAATAAATTGTGAAAATAATAATAGGGAGCTACGTACCGATTATGTATTTTATGGCTCTCCATCCTCCTGCTTCTTTGCGTGGAGAAGTAGAAGAAGAGGGTGCAGGTATTTGCTCATGTTGTTGTATCTCGAGTGCAGAAGGAGAATTAGTGGTCACATTCTCCATTGTTTTTGGTTGTGTTCAACTCATGTATTGCATAGAGTAATGTATGAATTCGTTTTGAAATGGCCTGACATGGAGAGATGGATTTCTTTTTTTCTCTAATTGAGCTTCCAAAGTGTTCGTAGTTTTGAGATTTTTGACCAGGATTGATTGCATTTGTGGTGTGACTCGTGAGGTGATTTGTTTGAGATGGAGGTGATTGTTTCGCATGCAAGAGGACTTGGATTAGGGAAATGGATTAGAAATGCCCTACCTTTAGTGTCGTTTTTCTTTTTATTAGAAATATTCATGGGATATTAAGTTTGACTTTAGACGCCAAACTGATTGTTTTGGACTTTAATAACTCCGATCCTAATATTACGAACTACCATATCTCTCTTTGAAGTCATTTTGCCCAGCCAATGACGGATTACAGCATCTAAAATACATTAAAATAATGAATGATAAAAATTATGATATAAATTAATAAATAAGTGACAATCACTATGGGATGAGACTAATTCTCTTTAAAGATAACTAGTATGGTGACCCATGACATGCATGATATATATATTGCTTGTCTTACATTATAAAAATATGAGAATTTGTATTAGAAATGATCTATTAATAATCACAAAAAAAATTGATTTTCAACATCGGTTTAAAAACATTAGTAGTTCCTCTAATCTAAATTAAACCTTTTATGTGGCAAAAAAATGTACTGAGTATATTACCACCTAATCAAACCACATTCTTGTTAGGAAAAAAATAAACAAATAAAAAAGAACATTCTTTGTTGGTTTTTTTTTTTTTAATTGTAAAATAGTGGTAAATATCATAATATGCTATCACGTTATCCATTTGGGAAGTTACAATTTAATTTAATTTAATATTAATTTAATTTTTAAAATTTTGATATTAGTTGAGCCAGTTTGAATTTGGATTATATTAACAATGAGAAATATTAAAATTTAAAATTATTTTTACAATTTCTTTGTTAATTTTAATTTATTAATTTATTAATTTATTAATTTATTACATTATTTTTATAAATATTATAATTAAATTTTAATATTTTGTAAAAAAATATTACTCATTTATAATTTTTTATGAAATAAATTGATGAAAAATAATTTTTTAACATTAGTCTTGGAGGAAAATAATTATTGTGACATTGATGTATTAGATTTAAATAGAAAATCTTTACTTTAGATTTTTGATATTTAAGTAAAAAAATTTAAAAGAAGGATACTATCATTAACTAAAAATTATCATTTCTTATTAATAATAGTTTCTTGCTTCTTGGATGCTTGAAATACAAAATATTTGAAGTATTGAACATAGAAACTCAATGTGCAATGGGTCATGTACAAAAGAATTTAATTTTGGGTATATTTTTAAGTTAGTTTCAAAGTATTAAACATAGACTCTCGATGGTGCTATTTTTGGTATATTTTTTAGGGAGAAAAGTATACAGGCCCCCTAAACTTTAGTCCATTTACAAATAGGTACCATCAACTACTGATTCTTCCTAATTAATCCTTAAACTCAAAGAATTAGTAAAATTGGTCCTTCTATTAACTCAAATTAGATCACTAACATTGATTGAATATAAACGTCCATTTTTCTTGAATCCTAACAGCTTATTTTGTTTATTTTTATTTATGGGTTTATTCTTCTTCACTATTCTTCGTTCTTCTTTCTCAAAGCATCACTACTAGAAACTTTCTGATCACCTGTGGATTTTCCTGCGAATTTTCCTACGATTTTTTGTCTACAGGTAGTACCTTTGTGGGTATTTTTTTTCCTGTAGATTTTCTTGAGAAAAAATCCGCAGATAATTTTCCTGCAAAATAATTTGTAGGTAATTTTGCATGAAATTCTGCAGGTAACTCCGCAACAAAATCCTGTAGATTTTCTTGAGAAAAAATCGGCAGATAATTTTCCTGCAAAATAATTTGTAGGTAATTTTGCATGAAATTCTGCAGGTAACTTAGCCGATGAACACATACGAATTTTAAAAGGTATCAGGCGATTTGAACTAAAAACAAAATTCAACCTCTAGCAAAGGGTTCCCAAACTCACTAAAGAAAGCGTTTGGTATTAAGGTGAACTTAAGAAAGCTAAGAACTAAAGGTGAAAACTGTAATCGGCTAAGAAAATAAGCTGGCAGAAAGTAAAGCGCATAAGGTAAAGGCAAAGTAGTAAATAGCTAAAAGTAAAGGCAAGGAAAATAAGCAAAGCTTAAAAGTTGTATTGATTTTTCTCGTGTGTTTACAATAGTCAATACAATGGGTATTTATAGGCTCAATGTAACCAATAATAACCCCTTTCTTATTCGCTGAACATCATAAATATGTGCAACTACCCTCAACTCAGTGTTGCCTTAAAAACAGTTGTTCTTAAGCTTGTGCAAGTATACACAAATGCCTCAAATAGTATAGAACTTTTGTTCAGATATCGTTCCCACAGGGATTAAATTGATGCGGCAAAATTCAGTTCAGATTATATGTTCAAGAGTTAGGAAGGAGTAACCATTAATTGTTGTGTGTGGACAACTTCAAATAAATGTGTTGATACTAAAAAAAAATAAGCAAATTACAACTTGAATGTAAATTAAAACAGGTTAACAGAGAAAAGTGATATGATGATTTAGATAATTAAAACAACTTCAGGTATGCTGCAGCATAAATCTTGTTTAGCCCTCATTATGCTCTGACCACGCTCTAGCATCTAGCTCCAGGAAATTACAGTTTGTTTTCCAACATTACAGGGTCAGGTTCATTAACTTTGTTCTATTCCTAGGTTCAGTTTAATTACACCACCCTCTAATTAAAGCTCGTTCCAGCTAGCTTAGGGACATGAATACCTATTCCTAGCCTATTCATCATCAATTAATTTTCCAATTAATGATTTAACCCCTATCCTTTATCAAGTCCCCACTTACTTAATTCTTCCAAATTAATTAAGCTAAGTGTTCAATCAAGTTGATCACGCTTAATCAAACAATATTAAATGCGTGATAAAAGAAGATGCGAACATAGCCATTACACAAATCAGCTAAACATTCACTATACTAGCATACCCAAAGCTTAAAGAGTTTAACTCATAGTGAGCTTACAAAGAACAAATGTAAGAAAAGAGCAAGAAATCATTACAATGTAGGAACACGAAAAACACAGCAGCAACAGCTCAGGAAGAAAGACTCAGCACAGCTCTCCACAAGACAATGTGTGTAAAATCAGAATGTTCCAGTCTCTTTTTACTAGGGTTTTCAAGATGCTTTTATAGTACACTAAACCCTATTATCTTTCATTCCATTTTGGGCCAACAATCAAAAGAATTCATAAATTAACCCTAGCCCAAATTCCAAATGATGTAAGGCAGCTGATCCTATGTGCTTATGTTTCCTTAAAAACGACAGCGTCAGCGCCCTTGAGGAGAGAGGAAAGGTGTCCTTGTCAGGTTTTGTCCTTTAGTGCCATACTACTGGAAGGTAGCCCTTGCTGCAGCAACCAAGTTCTTGTATCCCAATGCTTCAGCCTTGCTCCAGTAAGCTTCCTGCATGCCAAGACACAAAGTTTTTAGACAATGATAGAGCAATCAGGAGCAAAAGGCTAATATTTACTCTTAACACAAATATATATAAACTAACTTTTTCTAAGAGAAACCAAACTTAAAACCTTAAGGATGGCAAAGAATTACAGTAAAAAGGATCTAAATAACTCTTCATTCAAAGAGTTATCACACCCCCAAACTTAAATCATTGCTTGTCCTCAAGTAATGCAAAAGAAACATACAATGAACACAAAAATACTCCTAATTAATGAATGATATGCAAGCACCCCCCAGATTTGTCCAACCTGCAACTCCCATCCAGAAATCCACACTTATTTACCTAACCAAACTGCTCTGTCTATCTTGCTTTCAACAACAACTGCTACACATTAATTCAAATAGATTAACACATGCTACAGCATACATCTCTCAGAATAGTTGGTTCTGCATCTCACCCTCACATTAGACCTTTCACTCTTTACCACAAACATGTATCCCTGATATAGATTTGATGAGAATCTATCATAATCAAAACAAACACAGAATTACACACAGCAAGAGGTCTTTACGGTTGTAACTGGGCTTAGGAAAGGTAAGGTTGAATCATTTGGGTAAGTAGCTTACTCAAGGTAGAGCATAATCATTTTTTATCTAATGTTTTATAAGAATTCCTATTTTTGTTATTAATTTGTTGTTACATAATGATGATTTTTCAAAATTATAAATTTGTCAGGTTGATTCCATCGAAGACGGCCTCCAAGACCATTGCATTTGCCCTCATGGTGCAGTATCGTCGATTTTGGCCGTCCTGGGGGAAGTTGAGCTTAGAGGACAGAGATCGTGTCTTTACATGATTCGGGGTAAGTTGTTTATTTTTGTGGCTTATTTTATAATTGTTTTTTCATGCATTATATTCTATTATATATTTAATTCTACTCTTATGTATTAATTATCTTTTCTTTGTTAACATTACCTTGTACTGGAGCACGTGGCAGAGATCCGGCATATTTTTTAGGCCAGATGTTCTCCTAGACTCGCGGACATGCTCCCGGAGCTTAGGAACAGCCACATACATCCAGATTGGATCAGCCCCAATATCTGGACCCAGCTGTGTGAGTACTGGAACTCACCAGCTTATAAGCTGAAGTGTGAGCAGGCAATATGAGTTCGTTGATGAGAGGTCTAGGCGGACTGCGGTGAGCGATATTTATAAGTTAATGTTTTGATTTTTATTTTTTTTTACTTTTTATTATTCTAAGTTAATAATATAATGTTTTTGTTTGTTGATAATAGGAGGAGTTCTCTATCAGGTTTACTCACGTAGCATCTGAGGCAGAGAATCTTGAGACCCAGGTGTGGGTTGATGTGGCCGGCAGGAAAAAGAAGGGGCAAATTTACAGGACTGGGAGCCTAATTCGTACCTACCGCCGGGGGGTCCGAGCTTGACACATCAGGATGATGCATTTTATGGCTTGCAAGACACCGAGTAGGTGCAGCAGGTGAGACAAGGGGTGCATCGGGCAAGGGAGGACAACAAGCGCATGAGGTACCAGGTGGAGGCACTCCAACAGGTGGTCGCGGGTGTGGTCACTTGATAGGCACACCATTCTGCAGGGGGTGCTCTATACCGGCTAGGCTCCCTTTTCTACTACGGACAAACCTGGGCAGCAACAAGATGGCGGTACGTTGCCTCAGTCGCAGCCAAATGTTCATCTGACGCCGGATGATGATCTTGACTTCCCCCATGAGCGCGACTTGCATGATGACTATTATAGTGAATATTAGGATAGTTACTTTAGATATTTCTAGGATTTTTGTAGTTGTAGGGTTTTGTACAAATTTATTTATATTGTACAGGTTTTTACATTATTTATATATTGCATTTTATTATATATTAAGTTATTTATTTTATTTCAATTTCATTTTTAATTTTAATTTTAATTTTTAATTAATTTTTTATTTATTTAATAAATAAAATTAATTTAATTTAATTTAATTTAATAAAAAATGATTTAATTAATTAATTAATTTTAATTTTAGATTAAATAAAATAAATAACTTTATCGACAGACTGGTCCCTCAATAATCTACAAATAGATTACCGACGGACTAATCCGTTAGTGGGTTGGTGCCCTATTATCGACGGAAAAAACCATCGGTAAGTCACTAACGGAGTCACCGACGACTTTTTCCGTCGGTAATGGGGCAGCCTACCGAGCTAATTACCGACGAATCATCCAAATCCGTCAGTAACTGTTACCGACGAGCTAGTTACCGACGGATTTGGGGCCGTCGGAAACACGTCATTACCAACGGTTTTTTGACGTTTCTGACGGCTTTTGTCTATCGGCAATTCACTTTTTTTTGTAGTGCTTGTTAGCGCTCACATTCTAAATTTTATTGAGCCTAATTTCTTTCATCTTTCTCGGACAAGAAAGGAAAACTCCATAAATGAACAACATCACTGATTGAAAATGAGTAATTGGTAAATTTTGGAGTGTGATATTTTTTATCTTACAAATTTATCTTCACTGAAAAATAACCTTCCCACTATTTTTTTTTTCTTTTGGTAAAACCTTCTCACTAGTTTTATAATTTTGCTTTAGGGACGAACCGTATACCTTGAGCCTCTTTTGGTTTTACGTCTTGTGCTTTCGAGCACTGCTATGGTTGGATTGGACGAGTTTCTTTCTCGGCACCTTCTTCAAAAGAGCGGGTGCTAATAGTAATTGATTACTGGCTTATAATAGCAAATCAAGGCTATCATATAGCCAACAGGGGTTGTCACATATCTGGTTAAGCCTTCCGTTCACACTAGCTGTTGTTCGATTCCTAGTTCTTCTCTGTTGATAGGCAATATATAAATTCCATTATACATCTTCCTTGAGGTTGATGCTATTCTCTGGCATTGCAAGGGGGCCTGCCTCCCCCAATCTAAACTTTGATATATATATATATATATATATATATATATATATATATATATATATATATATATAAAGGTAATTATATATATGATTTGTCGTGAGATAAGGTGGGGTAGGAAAATCTCATAATAGCAAATTATAAAAGGAAACGGTGATTACCCTTATCAAAAAATATGTAAATAGTTGTGATCGGAAGCAAAAAGTAGTAGATGGGAAGAATATACTCAAAAGTTGTTTTTTATTTTCTTTTTATACTCAAAAGTATTTTCTTTTTATACTCAAAAAAATAATATTAAAATGAAACTTATTTTCATATTATGGTGCCGCCACCTGCATATAAAACGTTTTGTAAACAGCAAACTTTAGTTATTATTTACTTTTTGTTAAGGATTTAAAAAGGAGTTTAATTTTTATGCACTGTCAGTGTAAATATTTTTACATTGACACCCAATAAAAAATCATGAAATTGATGACTTTTAAAGTAATTGGGATAAGAATTAAACATTTTTAATGATATGTCAATTTTTGATTGGTTGACAATGTAAAAAAACTTTACACCGATAGTGTATTCTAATTAAATCATTTAAAAAAATGACACATTTTATTCTGATGTATACATTTACAAAATTTTATTATTATGAAATTTTGTATGTGTTATACATAACCAATCGATAATTAGTTATATATTTCATTTAATTATTGCAAATTATAAGTTAAACCAATAACTATTTACTTTTTTTAGTTTATTAGTTTAACTGATTTCTAAAACACAGATTGGATCATGTTTTATCTTCTGTTTGAAAGAAGGAACCATCCATTACAACCCAAGAATGACTAGGTTGCAAACATATTTAATTATGGATTTAATTAATATGTACTAAATTTTCATAATGTCAACCAACGAGAAATTGATAAATCAGAAAAAAAAATTTGATTCCTATCTCCATTATCTTAAAAGTCACTTATACCATAATTTCTAATTAGTTGACAACATAAAAAACTTTACATTGATGTTACATATCAATTATTAAACTCTTTAATTATTTATTGACTTATAGCAAATCAAGGATATCGTATAAGTGGTTGGAGGAGAGATAAGGTAGGGTAGGAAGATTTAATTATAGCAATTAGCAAATAATATTAGTCACATTTACACTGAAATTATTTTCTATTTGTAGAATTTTTATTGTTTAATTGTTTAATTATAATTATTTTTATTTCATTTTATTATATTAATATTTTAATTTTGTCATCTTATAAAACATGAAGTGATATACTTGATGTACAATTGTACACGTCCATCAATTACTATTTTGTAATAATGTTTTGATAATTGGATCCGGTGCTTAACATATTGGTTGATGGAATGGTTAATCGTGGTTTAATTTAACTGTAGTCGAACAGGTTTAATTGAATATATTTTTAATTTTATATAATAAATTAATATATTAATAATAAATATTCGTTGAATTTGTCAGTTGGTTGAGAAGGATGTGCTTTCCGTAAGTATCATGATTTGAGGATTAATTAATACACAAACACTGTGCAAGGTCCACCAAGTATCATATATTTCTCTTTAGAATAATATATTGATTAGAAGCCATGCGATTTATCTTTGTGCAATAGTTTCCATGGAAGATACTATTGTAGCGGAATTGTTTGACAATTTACCACACGAAATTCTAGGCTGCATAGTTTACTTTCTGTTTTCTTCTAAATGAATATGCACTAGAAACCAACGTCATTTCTACTAGCCTTAGGTGGAGAGACTGAACCAAGTTGTTGTTAGATATGGAACTAGAGAGGATATCAGTGGTGTTGCTTTTGGATGTCTTAAAGCATCTCCGCAAGCTTCAGTTTGACTTTGCTGAAGACAGAGCACTCTTCACAAGTTTCATTCAGCTCTAGCTAGGGTCCAAATCATGCTTGATGCAAGTAACTAAATATACAGATGAACTGAAGCGTCTAACTTGGTAAAGTTTATTAGGCTTATAACTAAGATGGGAGTTACTTGAATGTAGATTTCTTATATGTCACTCAATTCCCGAGCCTAGGCAATTGAATCACTGAAAGTAGAAAGAAGGGAATTGGTGGATAAAAAAGCAAGAGATAAATAAAACCCCATAGTCACCGATGAGGTTAAGCAATATTGCAGTGTGAATGGGAGGCTATAAGAAAAAGTGTGAAATTAAGGGTACCTTTTTTTTTTTTTTTTTTGTAAAGGATAAAGAGTATAAGAGGTACTCTAAACCATACAAAAGAGAACCAAAACAGAGCAGGACCAGTGTGAAATTAAATGTGCGTTTGATTCGCATTCAGGTACAGGATAACAAGAACGGCACAAGACAAATGCTTGAGGTACAACACAACTCTGTCATGTACACACTTTGATGGATAACAAGAACAGCACAGGACCATCTGTTTTGATCGGTCTAGATATTTTTGGGTGGTTTTATAAGAGCCCAATTTTAGGGGCTGTCCGATCAATCCAGATCGATCACATAATTGGTTCATCGATTTACTGGTTGAACCATTCATTTCAGTTTTTTGTAGTGGCAAACTATAAAAGTGTACTTGGATTACCCTAACCCAAAAAAGATATTAAAATTTTGGGGTGGGAAACAATAAGTTAAATTTAAAAATAAATTGTTGAACATTTTACAAATAAAAATCTGTATTTATTTATTTATTTGCATGAGTTTAATTTTGATGTATTGTTAGTGTAAAAAATTTTCATCATTAATTAATAATATATTAGCATATGTATAGCATTTTAAAATAATTTACTATCAAAATCAAATATTTTTAGTAACGTAATTTTGAATGATGGTGCAATACACATTTTACATTGGGTTAGGATTTCTTGTTTGGGTAAGATTAATTCATAATCAAATAATTATTTTTTATCTTATAAAAAATTCTTTTTTTATGATAAAAGCTAATTTTTGGTAGAAGCTAGTATAGTCGAGTAAACTGATTAAATTACAAAATGACCGATTTTTTTAGGAAAAGGTTATTTTTAGATAATCTAGAACTTTCAATCTTATTTTAAGAATTGATGGATTATTTTGAAATTAATAACATTCTTCCAACTCAAATATATATAATATTTCATATTAATTCAAAATCGTTTACTACTTCATTGATATACATTATAATTAACGTAATCTATAGTTTTGAAACACATAAAACAAGAGCTATTAGAATATATTTTTATTTATATTCAAGTTTACTAAAATATTTGACAAACGATATAGATGATATATTATTATTATTATTATTAATTATTATTATTATTATATACATAAAATAATCAATAAAAATAAGATATAATTAATTTCTTCTAAAAAAAAATCATAAACTACCAATCAATTGTACTATTGATGTACCATAAAGTCAATTGTAGTACTATTGTAGGAGTTTCCTGATGTTGTGTTTCATTTGCTGAAAATTAAGGGATTGAACAATACATGTATGCTTGTTTCATGTTTGATTCAAAAATTGGTGAACATGATAAATAATGGGATAAAAAACAGCACAAAAATATGAAATCTTATCCCTCAATAAACCATGAGATGAAAAGTTGTTTAAAGACAAACTATTAAAAAAAAAAAACAAAAATATCCACATTTTTTTTTCCGTAAGTAGATTCTCTCTCTATCAGATAAAGAGTTATATTGTGACTCAAACAATTATCCTATATTATTCTTTTTATCCTGTATCTCATTATAAATCAATTCCACCCTAAATAAATTAGCTAACATTTTCACGGAGAGCAAAGCAATTATCAGATTTCTCAAATTTCTCTACCTCCACACCTTATGATTGATGCTTCTAACACCTGTCGGAAGCAATTATGATATTTCCCTACCCCACCTCATAATTGCTTTCATTATCTTACTTTAATAAATGGTTTGATTGATGTTTTAATAGTGTTATAGTAATACTTTTGGACTCGATTATAAGTAAAAATAATTAAATTCATATTAATAATAAGAAAGTTAGTTAATTTATTTTAATTATTTTGATTTATGTAAAAAATAGTTATAATTACTAAATTATCATTTAATTATTTCTGGAATATGCAATACTCTTTGAAAAGTAAATGGAGAATTGGTTTGATTAATTAATTTTCTTGATTTTTGGAATACTTACATTAAAAAGAGTTAAGTTGGTTGGATTTTTCTTATATTTGAGTCCAAAAAATATAATTTTTTTATTTATAATTGAGTTGAGAGGGAGTACTAGTACTATTATTTTGCAGTTTGTACCAAGTGAATTAAATGAAATATAAATGTTTTCTCTTCCTTCAAGCGAAGAAATTTTAGTCCACTTTCAATACATAATATGCTTGATTTTATTATGATATTTTATAGGTTTAATGAACTTTTTATCCCAAAAAATATAGTGACTTTTGGTTTTAATTCATAGTTTTTTCTTTGCATTCGGTTCTTTTAACTTTTTAAATTTTGAAATTGGTCCCTGCCGTCAGCAGTTAACGGTCAGAGGCAAGGATCAATTGCAAACTTTAGAAGTTAAAAGGACCAAAAAAAATATTTGCTAAAAAAGGCTTAATATATGAAATGATTAGGGAACAAAACACTTACAACAAACAAAACACTGACTTGGAATGACCAATGCTGCATATTACCTCATGTGCGTGTGTTGTATCTATGCAACTTAGAATGCGATAGATAAAAACTGTAATGCAGAAAAACTAATTTGGGAGAGTAGAATGTGAGAGGGAGAAATTGTAATACAGAACATGAGAGGGATGTGAAAAAGTAGATGAAGGAAAGGAAAAATTTGTATGAGTTATTATGCGAAAACTGAAGTTTCTGTATAAATTAGTGGAGATTTATTGCATCCCTGAAAATATAGCCACTTTTGGTTTTAGTCCATGCGTTTTTTTTTTTTTTTTTTTTTGTATTCAAAGAATATTTCTTGCGGTTTTCTTGCTCACATTCAACAATAACTTTTTGAAGGCAGATTCACTTCCTTCATCCACCTTTTCACATCCCTCGATCATGTTCTATATTACAGTTTCTCCCTCTCACATTCTACTCTCTCAAATTAGAATGTGAGAGGGAGAATTTGTAAGACAGAACTTGAGAGAGGTGTGAAAAAGTGGATGAAGGAAGTGAATCTGCCTTCAAAAAGTTATTGTTGAATGTGAGCAAGAAAACCGCAAGAAATATTCTTTGAATGCAAAAAAAAAAAAAACGCATGGACTAAAACCAAAAGTGACTATATTTTCAGGGATGCAATAAATCTCCACTAATTTATACAGAAACTTCAGTTTTCGCATAATAACTCGTACAAATTTTATATCTAACTCCAAAGAGTTAGTCTAATGGAGTGTAACAGGGTCTCGTATCTAACAGGCTGTAGGTTCGAGTCTCCACTAGTCTCATTGGGGGAAGGTTATTAAATGTGAATCTGTGAATCCCTTTGTAAGTGCTCATAGAACCCGGAGATTTTCCTTGCCTTGGACTGGGACACAATCTCCTTATCATAAATTTTATATCCTCCACTTGTTAAGTATATACTAAATAATATTTATTTGAGTAAATAAATACATAATGGACTCAAAAATTAATGCCTAAATAATTTTATTCCTTTCTATAATATTTTCAAATTATATATTTCATTTTTCAAATTTAAAATTAAACCTTATTATGTAAACATAAAACCATAAAATTAATCTTTAAAAACGTTTTTTAATATATAAATATCAAATAATTTATTATAAATAATTTTTTAAAGGAGTGAAGACCCAAAGTGGTCCCTCAAATTTTTCAAGTAGGACAGTTTGGTCCCTGAAAAAAATAAAGGACAATTTGGTCCCCAAATTTCAAAACGAGGGACAATTTGGTCCCCCAAATTTCATAATGGGGGACGTTCTGGTCCCTCCGTAAGGACCAAATTGACCCCCGTTTTGAAATTTGGGAGACCAAATTGTCCTTTATTTTTTTCAGGGACCAAACCGTCCTACTTGAAAAATTTGAGGGACAATTTTGGGTCTTTACTCTTTTTTAAAGTAATTTAACAGTATAAGTTAAGAGTTTGTTGACACTAAAAATGGGATAAAATATAATTTATAGTCAAGTTTGACTTTTGTTATTTTTCTAACTAAATTTAAAGGTGGTGGATTTACAATTTTTCTTAGGCAAAAGTGTATAGATACCCTTTAAACTTTAGTCCATTTACAAATAGACATCATCAACTATTGATTGTTCCTAATTGATCCTTAAACTTTAAACATTAGTGAAATTGGTCCTTCTGTTAGTCATCAAATTCAGTTGTTCATTTTACTTTAATCTGGACCGTTGATTGTATTTATTTTTTATTTCTTGATAAAATTAAAAAGAAAAGTTTCTTGGTGCGTCTCTTTCCTGCGTTTTCTTCCTTTGCATTTCTCAGACTCGTGCCTTCAATAGAGGGATAGGCGTGTGATTATCCATATAGTAAAATAGCAAATTTGCGATAATAGAATACTGGACAAGTTTTCAAGCAACCAAAGTAATAATGCTCCCCATTTGAACAATTTAGAGAAGAAATTGTTTGATACCCAATAAGTGATCGATACGGAAAAATGAAGGAATTCAGCTCCTGTTCCCCCCAAGTTCGAGTTCCAGATTATAGAAAAATGATTACATATGTGCTTTAATCAAATGAATAAGAAAGAAAGAAAGAAAGAAAGTGAAACAAAATACCAAATTTGCCAATGCAGTTATCGTGGGCATTAGGCCATGCAACAAGCATCAAGATCGTGGCACATGGTTTTTGGCCAGGTAAAGATTGAAGGCATGAACAAGACAAATTCCATTTAAAAATAAAAAAAATATAATTAACGGTTCATATTAAAGCAAAATGTACGGCTATCATAGTTAGTAATTTAACTTTAAGTTGAAAGATACTAATATTTAAAGTTTGAGGACTAATTGGGAAGAATTAATAGTTGAAGTGTCTGTTTGCAAACATATTAAAGTTTAAAGGATGTGTATATATTTTACCCCTTTTTTTAAGTTAACCGTAGTTAATTTAAGAAATATTTTATTAGTATAATTTAACTTCTCGGTTAATTAAAAGGTCAGATAAAGTGAAGTGTTATTTTTACTTAAAAATGGAGTTAATCAATTTCACCAAAATTCAATGGGGATAGTGTAATTTACCCTTTATGTTTTATTGGATTATATTTTGCCTATAAAATGGGCTAGGTTTTGCTTCGCTTGTAGCATGTAGCAAGTGAGGTAAATAAAAAACGGAAGTGCTCTCTGCTCCTGTACAATGTATTACACCCGGCCCGGTGTACCAGATAAAATCTGAGTCGGCGAGTTTAGTATATCTTGAAAATCATCTACTACATATTACTATATAGCTAGAGTGATTCAACTATTATTTACAGACAAAAATGGCAGCAGACTCTACTTCCACCAACACCGGTCTCAAGTTAGCAGGCAAAGTGGCCATAGTCACCGGAGGCGCCGGTGGCATCGGTGAAACAACCGCGCGTGTCTTTGCTGACCAGGGCGCGCGTATGGTGGTGATCGCTGACATCCAAGACGAGCTGGGCAAACAAGTTGCTGAGTCCATTGGCACCAACAGGTGCACTTATGTCCACTGCAACGTAACAGTTGAAGATCAAGTCCAAAATCTCGTCCAATCAACGGTCAAGATTTATGGACAAATCGATATCATGTGCAGTAATGTGGGAATCATGAGTCCCTCCGATCAGACCCTCCTTGAACTCGACCTTAGCCAACTCGACCGTGTCCTCACAGTTAATGTTCGTGGAATGGCAGCGTGCGTGAAACATGCTGGGCGTGCCATGGTGGAAAAGCAGGTGAGCAGGGCTAATTCCTGGTAGTCATGATCATGCTTTTAAACGGGTAAAAAAATTTGTAAAAAAAAAAAAATTTAAATTCTCAAAATACACCTTTTTTCTTTCATTTATTTTTCAAAGTACACATATTTTTTCAACTATTGGGAAGTGGATTTTTAATTCTCAAAACCGAAATTCTTTCTATCTTTTTTTTTATAATTATCAAAATTATTTATTATATTTCAAAATTTAACAAAAAAAAAAGAAAAAAAGAAACAAGATAAGTCGGCAATATCAAATCAAAAAATAGACAGCACGGGTGCCAACAAGCAAAAAGAAAGAATAATAATGGAAGGAAAGTCTGGTTTCCCAAATACATACTTTTGATAGGAAAAAAATATATGTATTTTGGAAATTAATTGAAAAGAATTTGTATTTTGAAAATTAGAATTTTTTGTATTGTTTGAATATTTTGGCCTTTTAAAATGATGTTTACAATCACTAACATGTGGTTGATCCAAGTGGTAAGGGAGTTGGACACCTTAAGCAATTGGTCAGTGATTCGAATCCTGACTCTTGTGTATAGAGAAAACTTGGTTGGGAGGGGAGAACCCACTTTGTGTGCCCCAACAGGTTCCCCGACGGAGATTAGCCACTGCTAACGGTGGTGGATACTTCGTACATATGTCATGATTAAAAAAAAATGATATTTACAATCACAATTGAGGGTGTGATGTTGTGATTTTGATGATGTCATTATTCTTATTATGACCGTAGTTGCAGGCACATTAATTGTTTTTTTATTTTTTTTTCAACAACAAGCACAACGCAATCTCAAATTTGTAAAAGTCTAGATTTTGATTTTTTTTTAATTATATTTTTTTAACTTATCTTTTATATATATATATATATATATATATATATAAAAAGTATGTTTTTTTAACTACCTGCAGGTGAGGGGGAGCATAGTATGCATGGGGAGTGTCTCTGCCACCTACGGCGCATCTGCAGATACAGATTACGTCATGTCGAAGCATGCAGTGTTGGGGCTGATGCGTTCAGCGAGTATACAGCTTGCGGGCCATGGGATAAGGGTGAACTCTGTATCACCAAATGGATTGGCAACACCATTGACATGTAAAAGGCTAGGGGGCGAGGACAATGTGGTAGAGATTTATGGGCAATACGCGAGGCTGAAGGGGGTAGTTCTCACGACCAAGCACGTGGCGGACGCTGTGTTATTTCTAGCTTCTAATGACTCGGAGTTTATCACTGGGCATGATCTTTTAGTAGATGGTTCCTTCATCGTTGTGTAATCCGGAAAGGAAGTCGACGATCCTAGAATTTAATGTTGGGTTACCGGATAAGCAGTCTAACTGCAAGTCTAAAATTTGAACCACAAATATTTTACATTAAAATGTAAGGGTACAAATAATGAGAGCTATTATGAATAAGGTGGCTTCTAAGGTGAAACACTGAACATATGGTTCATCGATGAACCATCATTAGATATATTAATAAAATAAGTAAATGGTTTATCTTGGAACAGGTTAATTGCTAAATCGATAATACAAAAAATTAAGGTGATTGTTTTATTCTTACTCTTCTCACCCCACTGTGCCATGTTCCAGCCACCACTTCCTAACCCATTCCAGAGACAACCACCATCATGTTAATATTTGGAGAACTAAGCATTAACAATGAAAGCACTGTTGAGAAATTTGGAAAATAAAATATTTGACATCATCAGCATAAGTATTTCTCAAAGCATGAGTAACCCAACACGGATGGTACTAAGCATTTAATGCTCTTTAAATTTGTATGTTAGAGCTAAAAAGCACGTGGTACTCGAGCACATACTGCCTTTAAAGTTTGCAAAAATATGTCCATTTTACTTCTTAAAAGCAAGAATCCCTCCATTTTTGCATGTTGTCACTACAATATATTGAGGATTTAATAGTGCATATTTTTTACATTTGATAGCGCTTTCGAGAGTTATCTATATTGACGCTATTGAAAGTTGTAAACAACAACATCGCTTCTGAAATGCTGTCGTAGATTTAACTACAATAGCATTTGTCCAACGAAACGCTATAGTTATTCGGACTAAAATGAACATTCAACCAGCGGTGCTGACATGAGGTCGAAATAAAGGTAACACTGACTTAAAAGTGCACTATCTTAGTTACCAAAAAATGACAACGCAATTACAGTAAAATGCTATTTGGGTTTGAATATACGATAACATTTACTTAAATAAACTCTATCTATTCTCCACCATCTTTTTTAATTGGAATTTTCATTTCTTTTTGCACATTCCCAAACATTTATCAATCAACAAACATCATTCGACATTCAAAAAGCAGCTTTCAACATTCAACTTCCGACATTCAAAAAATAGCATTTAACATTCAACATTCAACACTCAAACAATAGCATTCAACATTCAACACGAATCATACCCCTAACACAATCAACAGAATCGATCATAATCAAACTATGGTTATTAAAAACATATTTGATAATGCAATAACAAAAATAGATACTCCAATGAATATACCAGAATTTGACGAAGTTCGATTTGCATCCTTTTCAGCAATAAAAAAAGTCCATTGATAGAAGTGTCACCAACATCCTGATATTTGCCGACAACTGATTCCGGAAAAAAGTTGAGAATTTAACATCTATTAATAATGTCTTGTTGTCATCCAAATTAAAGGAGACAATAGAAGGACGACAACTCCAAATTAAGCTAGAGCCATCAAAATGATACATCACTCACATTTTGCATATAATATATACCTTTCAACTTTGAACATATAGATACTACATTCATTTTATTGATGCTTTTAACAAATACACTTGGATTTACCTAATACAAAACAAGTCTCAAGCCTTGCGGTGTTTTATCCATTTCAAAACCCATGTTGAAAAGCAAACATGTTACTTAATCAAAGCCATTCAAATTGAGATGGGTCTATCCCTCCTAGCTCATGCTTCTTTGCCTCTGCATTTTTGGGGAGAGGCTTTCAGTACTGCAGTTCATCTAATCAACTGCCTTCCTACTCCTAATCTAGCTAACACCAGCCCATTAGAACTCCTATTTCATTAAAAACCAGATTATTAGTTTCTGAAAGTATTTGGCTGTTTCTGTTATCCATATACTAGACCTTACAACAAGCACAAAATGCAATTTAGGTCAGAAGATTGTCTCTTCTTGGGATACAGTCATAAGCATAAGGGCTATATTTGTCTATCTACCACCGGAAAAACATACATTGCAAGACATGTGCTATTTGAAGAAAACCAATTCTCATTTAAACTGAATCCTAGTTTTCTCTGTCAAAGTCATGCATCTCAATCATCAACTCCTATTTATCTTACACTTTCTATCCATGTGTTATCATCTTTACCTAATATATCTTGCTCTAACAGATTTTCTCATTTACAATGGGATTCTGACCACATCAATGAGTCACAATCACTTGCAGATCTACCCTCTGATCAGAACATAGACCAACCTACTATTGATCCTGTCATCACCACTACATATGCAAATTAGAATGCATCAGATAGAGTTACGTACTAATAGGCACTCTATGATTACAAGAGGGAAATATGGAATATCCAAGCCCAAAGTCTACTTGGCTAATGCATCAAAGTCAGTCACAGAGCTCACAGTCACCGAGCCTAAATCAGTCAAAAGTGCTTTGTCAAGCCCTCATTGGAAACAAGCTATGCAACAGGAATTTGATGCACTCATCAAAACACATGGACTCTGACATCTCTACCTCCTAACAGAGACCCTATAGGTTGCAAAAGGGTGTTTAAAATCAAAAGAAATGCTGATGGCTCTATTGAAAAATATAAGACAAGGTTGGTTGCCAAGGGCCTTCACCAACAACATGAATTTGATTTCTTTGAGACATTCAGTCTAATGGTGAAGCCTACTACTATGATAGTGGTTCTTACCCTAGCATTGACAAACAATTGGCCAATTCACCAGATTGATATCAACAATGCATTTCTAAATGGTGACCTAAATGAGGAGGTGTTCATGGTTCAACTCCAAGGGTTTGTACAGGGAGATGGTGTGACACCCTCTACCCCACATACGTATAAAGAATTAAAGATAAGGAAAATAAAATAAAACATGCATCATTTATTGAAAATTAAAACCAACAACGGATAGAGAACACCACATTATATCAAGTCTCAAACGCGGAAAATAAAACATAACATATCATCAAAGAAAACCCACATTACAAAGCTGGTATAACCAATCCGGAATAAATCCTCGGATACAACTGAAAACAACTAACTAACCAAACTACTGAAAACTGGAAATCCTAACTAAAGAGTCGCGGCTCCTCGGAGTCACTCCTCAACTGGCTGCTCGCTGTCCTCTGCATAAAAGATACATGCCAAAACAAAACATAGCAATAGGGAGTAAGAAACATGTATACGGATATAATGGCAAGGAAGTAGTTAGCAAGACGAGCATACATCAAATAAGCATGTTATAACAAACAGCAATATAACATATCATCATCATCACACAAACGTGTATGCTATGCAATACAACTCTGCTACACTACTCCATTATGCACTTGGATCCATCTATCTTAGGAAGTCAACTTTGGAGTTACATCTCCACATTGGCCAATAAGCACCAACGTGTTGGTATAAGCCCTAGAGGCCAATGTTTTTCCTTTGGACTTACATTTTGTATCTTGCTATTATTTATCATATGAGGCATTTCAGTTTATTATGTTATTTGTTTAAACGTAATAAAGTCTTTAGAATAGAAAGTTCTATTTAATAGAATATCAAATATACGATTTGATAGTGAGGCACTATTAATCAAGAGAACTTCATTCTTAAATATCCATAGTCAAGTATTATTATTCATAAGGACAATAATAATACATCGAGACTATTATGTGTGTGGACTGATGACCACGTCTCACAGGTCATGGATATGAGATATCAAGTCACACACATAGGTGCACATTAGAGTAATGATGTACCGGATTGACCCGCAGTGAGAACACTACATGGAACATTATGTGAGTGTCATAAGTAGTTCTCACAGTGACAATGGTGTATGCAATCCTTCGACCTGAAACCACTACGATCCCTACATGAGGAGTCGTGTGCTTTAATACCGTCAAACGTTATCTGTAACAGGATGATTATAAAGTCGGTCATTGGGTACACCGTAAGTCATGCAGAGGGGTGTGAGTGATCTAGATGGGATTTGTCCCTCCTACATAATAGCAGTAATATCTGTGGGCCCCTTGATAGAGTGAGACTATAAAAATGCATGGCAGTGCTAAAATGAGTCAATATGAGATATTGACCTCGTTTAATATTAAGTCTACTCGGGTATCAAGGAACGTAATATTGAACTATACAAGGATGACACGTTCTATGCCTTGTGTTCAAAATGGATATGAGGACAAAGGAAAAATAATGCACATTAACATTGGTCACGGAAACGGAAAGGTTACGTCAAATAACTGACTTTCTCATTATTGGGTAGCAATGATGTGTTGCTAGACACCGCTCATTGTTTATAATATTAAATATGATTTAATATTATTGCCAATGTTATGGGAACCTATAGGGTCACACTCTTAGAGCAGATAAATCAGAATTAAAAGAAATTGGGTTAGACCCAAATTTCTATTGGGCCATGCTCATGACAGACGAGACCAGGAGGGCCAGATTAAACCTTTTTTGCATGCAAGAGACGCCTACCTATAAGTAGCAGCGAAACAGTGCTGAGTCGTTATGCTATCATTCTGGCCGCACTCAGTACACTGTTTGTGTGTAAAAAGAAATATACTGCCGCGTCTCTTCTTGCACCTAGCAGTGCTTAGAGGCGTCATTCTGATTGAACACGTGAGACGTGTTAATCTGTTCGTGTGGACTACATAGAGGCATTGCTGGCTTGTACAGTGCTCGTGATTTGCAGCGTCTGAAATAAAAGGTCTGCGCTTCAAGAGGTAAATTTTTGAAACATGAACCATGACCATTCGCAAGGATTCTTGGTGGGAATTTTTCCGTTGTGCTTGTTTGATGCACAAATTCCTAACAGTGGTATCAGAACCGCTTGCGAAACCATGGTTTTGTTTGTATGGTTTACCTATTATATGTGATAACATGCTTATATGCGAATTTGTTTTTCTGAAAAATGTTTCAATAATTCGTATGCCATGTTTTGGAAAACATGTTTTTGATGTTTCATATTTCATATATGATATGAGTCGCATTATGTATATGATATGTACATTGTTCTGGAATCGTTGTATTATATGTGATATATACATGATTTGTTTCATTTTTATCATGACGACGTTAAGGTTCAATGAGACATAAAGAGTCCATGTTCTCGTGGCCATGAAGGTCCAAGTGTTTGTACCCGAAGCCGCCGTCGTCTGCGATGTCACGGAAACCCCGTGCTACCTCTGCGTAGTGTGATAATTAATTGTGGCATTAAAACGTTTTAATGATAATAAAATAGTTTTATTATTATGATTACAAAATCAAATCCTTTTGAATATTTTGTATCATCTTCTTAATGACAATATTTTAATACTCATTAAGTATTATAAACATGTGTTCAATTACATATTTGAATTTCAATTTTGAAGATTTTGAAATCTCAATTAATTGCAACATTAATAGTTATTTGGTATATTATTAATGTGTGCTTTATCATTATTTTGAAAATTAATTTCATAAAGAAGGATATTTTGATATCTCTTGATGACAACATTAATAATAATAAGTGTGTGGTATTATTTTGATTGTTATGATTCAAAATTAATTTTGAAATCTTTTATGTCACCTTTTAATAACGACATCAATTATAATAAATGTGATTTATTATATATATATATATATATATGTTATGTTTTCAAAATTCAGATTTTGAAATCCTTATTTAATAACATTTTAATAGTAATAATGGTGATTATTATTGGTTGTTATTATTTATTTAGTGATGCATGATGAGTGGTTATTGCCTTAGTCATTTTGTTCCTTTTGGTTTATATTTTGAAATACGGCCTGCATATCGTGCTTCTCTCTTATATTTCATTTGTACATTCTCTTCTCACCTCACTCCCCTCGTATGTAAAACGAGGTTTCTATTTTATTTGTAATGAAATGATGAAGACAAGAAGGCGACGTCATAAAAGGACTTGGTGGGAGATCATGCTTGGAGAAGCTTGGATGCTCCTAGGACTTAGTTAAGATTCTCTCATTGGCTTGGGAGAATCAATGCGTTAGGGGCCATAACAATATCACATTTATTTGCTTTTGATATATGTATAAGATGCATGCATGTATGTATGTATGTATGTATGTTAAAGAGTTTAACTAATGGTGAAATCACTTTAATAAAATCCCTTAAAGGAAATATTAAGTTTAAAAGCCTTCCAATGCATAGCACTCGTCAAGACTAATATCAAATGAGTGTAGGTCCGCCAAAGCGGGGTGCATTTTTCTATACTAGTGAGACGCGATGGGACAATTGTAATGTCTAATTGCTATCTATTGGGTCTCACTTAACTAAGTCATATTCAATAGGATTGAAAGACTTAGAGGCATTGAGTTGGGCTTTAGTCCATGAGATGGATTAGAATAAAGAGTTATTCACCCAACTATCCAAAAGTTACATGAGATGTAATTGGAAAGTGTTTCCTACCTAAATAACCAAACTTTAAGCGGTCGTCCAAAGCTGACTTGAAGCTAGGTGAAATATGGATCTTGGCCCACTAGAAAATCTTCCAACGGGATTTTCCGGATCAATGTTGAGGGTCATTGGTTTGAGTAAAATAGTGGGAGGCGTATTTAATTAAAGACCTAATTAAATATTTTATAGCATGATACTTATATTTTGCATATTTCTTTATGTAGATTACCATGGCATCAAACACATCAAGTAACTTATCATTACGATCTGTCTTTGAGAAGGACAAACTATTCGGAACAAACTATCCGGATACAGAAACTTGAGGATTGTTCTCAAGCAAGAGAAAAAGCTGTATGTTCTTGAAGAGGCTATGTTAGATGTGCCACCAGCTGCTAGTGCACCCAAAGCTGACAAGGTTGCTTATAAGAAGCATCAGGATGATTCCTTGGATGTTGGCTGTCTTATGCTTGCTACCATGAACTCTGAGCTTCAAAAGCAACATGAGAACATGGAGGCGTTTGATATGATCGAATGCCTCAAGATGCTCAACCAAGAGCAAGCAAGGCATGAGCGGTTTGAAGTCTCTAGAGCTCTTTTCCAAATGAAGTTGGTAGAAGGAAGCCCAGTGGGTCCTCATGTGCTTCAAATGATTGGGTACATTGAGAATCTCGAAAGGTTGGGTTATGCCTTGGGCTAAGAGTTGGCCACTGACTTGATCTTGCAATCGTTGCCGGAAAGTTACAATCAATTTGTCATGAACTTCAATATGAATGATCTTGACAAAACACTGCCAGAGTTGTTAGGCATGTTGAGAACTGCTGAAACCAACATCAATAGGGGAAAGGGAAGGCCATTATGATGGTCCAACCTGGAAAGGGCAAGAAGCAGCCCTGGAAGCCCAAGAGGCCTATGTACAAGCAGAAGGACAAGGGTAAGGACCACAAGTTCAAACCCAGCATTTCTGGCTTGAAGCCTATTGGCGGAGTGGCCAAGGAGGGCACGTGCTTCCATTGTGGTAAGACCGGACATTGGAAGGGGAACTGCCCAAAATACCTGGAAGAGTGCAAGAAGAATGGAAGTGGGACTCCCAACTCAAGTATGTTTGTAATAAAAGTCAATTTATCTACTTCTGCATCATGGGTATTAGATATTGGATGTGGTTCTCACATCTGTACAAATGTGCAGGAGCTAAAAAGGAGTAGACCATTGGCAAAAGGCAAAGTCGATCTACGAGTTGGCAATGGAGCAAAGGTTGCTGCTTTGGCTATAGGAACTTATGTATTGACTTTGCCTATTGGGCTTATTATTCAATTGGAGAACTGTTATTTTGTGCCTGCAATTAGCAGGAATATCATTTCCGTTTCTTGTTTGGATAAGATTGGGTTTCATTTTATAATAAAGAACAAATGTTGTTCTATTTATTTGGATAATATATTTTATGCTAGTGCACACTTGAGTAATGGGCTTTATGTCCTTGATCTTGAGATGCCCATCTATAACATTGATACTAAGAGGTTCAAACCAAATGAGGCGAACCCAACTTATCTTTGGCATTGTCGTTTGGGCCATATAAATGAGAAACACATTTCTAAACTCCATAAAGATGGATTCTTGGACTCATTTGATTACGAGTCATATGAGACATGTGAATCTTGTTTATTGGGAAAGATGACAAAAACTCCATTCACAGGAAAAGGTGAAAGGGCTAGTGATCTTTTGGGCCTCATACATACTGATGTATGCGGACCACTAAGCACATTACAACATTTTTGCTTTATGGGAATAGTTAAAAAATGTTGCCTATACTATAAAAAATGTTGCCTAAAAGTATAGGCAACATTTTTTAAGTGTTGTCTATTCCACCGTTACCTATTGTCTAAGGCAACAGTTTTTTGCGCCCTATGACAACACTTTCGTTAACTGTTCCCTATTCTATATGAATAGGGAACAGTTGTCAGGTGAACCTAGCGCAACAGTTTTCAAACGTAACCAAATGTTAATTAATACAGTTCTTAACTGTTGCCTAAAGATCCAAATGCAACATTTCTTAAATGTTACCATGACTTATAGGCAACATTTTTTAATTTTATGGTTAGAGTATAGACAACAATTTGTAACCATGTTTTGAGTACACTTAATAATCGTTGCTTAAGAGACCAAAGACAACATTTTATAAATATCATATCATTAAATTTGATTTAACCATTGATTTAATTAGTTTCGTTAATTTTCATAATATTTTATATTAATTTTCTAAATTCAACCTTAATTTTGATCTCGTACACAATTTACATACCCCTGTCAAAATACTTTAACGAAATAATTCATGAATTATAGTACTAAATTGATCAAGTGTAATGTAATATATATATTAAGTTTGAACATCAACCTAAATACACAAAAAGAATTCAACAATAGAACCACATGATTTGATCAAAATATCATATCATTCATTGAAGTTCGAGTCTTGCAAAATAAAAATCCAAAACGAATAAAAATAAAATGCATCATCATCATCTTGCATGTAACTCCTCATCATTTGTATCGAGTCTTGCAAAAATAAAAAATCCAAATCAAGTATCTAAAGGAAAAATTTAAATTAAAATGCATCATCTTCCAGCTCCTCATCATTTGCATCTCCTCCATTTTGACCTTCCTGCACAAGAAAAAAAATATATATTTTATTAGTGAGAAATATTTTTGGACAATGCAAACTTATTTCACACTTTCAACTAGACCACAACAGTAATGAATATATTTCACAATGGAGGGTTCATCACTAAAACCTCTACCAATCTTAGTGTGCCACATATCAGACAAGTTCACAACACCAAACAAGCAAAAACAAGAAAACAAAATATACCCTATACATGTAACAATAACCACCAAATGCCAAGAGACAATACATGGCCTTTAAATAATAGTGAAGGACCACCCCACTACCATATATGCTAAACCACAACAAACACCAGAACAAAACAAACTGCAATAATCAACTAACCAGCTGCAACAACAAACAAAAAACCAGCAACATAGAACACCAAGACATAGCCAAGAGAATCAAGAATCAAGAATCAAGAACATATATAATTGTTCTAAAAATCATATCCTAGAGAATCAAGAACATGCATATATTAGTTACCTTTCCAAGATTTGGATCATGTGTTGATGTAGAGGAATGTACACGTGGCTGTCCAGTTACTTTTTGGGCACTATTTGCATCTTCAGGAGACAATGCTAACAATTCTTCTATTGATTCTATATTCATTTCAGGTTTGCAATGTTGCAATAGGGCCTTAAAAGCATTTTGAAATCTACTCTCCATATTATGCATTCTTTCATTTAATGAAGCAACTTCTTCATCATGTGCTTCTTTCAAAGCATTAATCTCTGCTTTTCGTTTCAAAGAAGTGCGTGTAACATTTCTCCCATAACAATGCACCATCCCAGGATATTCTTTCCCAAACACAACTTGAAAGGCATCTACATCATTTTCCTCATTGTTCTCTATCAACTCTTGAAGTTGGGACTAGACAAAAAAATGTAAATTAGTTGTCTACTAATATAAACAATGTCTAATGAATATATAAAGCAAATCTTAATTTATTCCAAGAATAATTTCCAACTTACAATTTTATCTTCAGTTTCTACATCCAATTGTTTTCCTTTATTTCCTTTTCGAGTTTCAATAAACATTACTCCTTGGGAAGGGTTCTTCTTTTCCTTTACACGCTGCACAAAACAAAGACAATTGGGCATGAATAATGAAGCTTAGCAGCATAAGAAACTTGGCTATAAGCAGCACAAATCATTTTGGAAGCTTTAGAATGATATGCACACCAATGAAGCTCTATAAAAACAACAACAACCAGCAACCCAAATGAATGCATAAATATACAAAAAAAGTTTGAACTAATTCATAATCTTGACTTCCCATCACTCTCTAGGATGCAACTATATTTCAGAACCAAAGTGGATGAAACCACAAAAGAATGTTACCATTTTTTCACAAACCCTGCCAAAGTTTATTGGTCCCATCCGATGCCTCCACTTTTGTCGAGCTCTATTTTGAGTGTTCCTTCTACTGACTGCCTGCATATTGAGTTAAAAGGAATGTTACAACAAAGTACTTATATTTATTGTACATGCATCAAAACCAATTATAAATCTTACTTGTATAGTTTCCAAACTCCAATATTCACAAAGCTTCCTAAAATGAGGTTCTGGCACCTTTGGAGGACAATGCTTGAGTCTCTGAGTCATGTTGGGATACTTTGAAAAATGATTCTTCTTAATTTGGGATTTATATCGTCTCCAAGCATCTCTAACAGTTGTCTTAACCCAATCTCGTGCTTCATCCGGCAAAATAAACTTTTGCTACAAAAATCATTATGCAAAACAAGATTAAGAAATCAAATGCATATTATAAATAATTAGACTTGTATATTGCTCTTACATATATACTTACATTAGTATATTGCCATATACGCTTTATATTCTGATCCGGCATGTATGACCAATTTGTATAAATCAAAGGACAAAATGTTGAGTTTCTAGCCAATGTTCCCAGGAAGAGGCTTAAGTTAGAAACTGCTTTATCAGTAGGCCCAATAGGCTGACCATCATCATTTAAGGTCACTACTTCACGCTCTTCCATGGTTCTTGCATGAATCCCTTTGCACAATGTTTTCCCACGAGTTCTTTTTTTTTATGTTCCTATTTTCAGGGCAGAGTCAACAACATAATAAAAATAAGGTCTAGTATTTGTAATCATTATATATATATATATATATAACTCATGTAACCATTATCATGAAACATGAAAGTTAATTACCTTCTTCTGCTGCTTTATTTGTGTTTGTCACCTCTTGTTCTTGATTGATATCTCCAACTTGTGCAAAATCTTCCATAACTTCATGTTGTATGAAGTCTTCCTCTCTATTTGTTCTTGATGGTGGTTGATTTCGTTTCACTTTAACTATAGGATCACTAGAGTTAGGATGACATTTGCTAAGAGTTTTTTCTCCATTGAATGACTTGGTTGCATCCATTTCTTTTGACTTTTGAAGTTGAATAAAGTCATCAATCATCATTGATGGACATGTTGGCAGCTTTTTTTTGCTTATTAGAGCTTTGAGTCTTGGAAATGATTGTGTCAAAAGAAAGCTTCTGTTGATCTTGCTTTTGAGACTCTGCTGAAGGAATAAGGACTTTCTTTGCAACTTTGTTTTTGCCCAAGTTACCATCTACCTCTTGAACTTCATCTATATTATTCCCATGAGTTCTTTTCTTTGATATTCCTATTTTCACTGTAGACTCATCAAAACCTTCCATAGCTTCTGGTTGTCTCATGTTTTTATCTATAATTCTTCGAGAAGGTGGTTGATTTTGATTTACTTTAAGCTTCTCTAATTTCTTGGCAGCAAATTTTTTGTCCAAGTCGATATGTACCTCTTGAACCTTTTCTCTATTATTTCCCTGTAGTCTCTCATGCAATTTATCAATCTTTTCTTGCTTAACTTGCTTAAATTTCCTTGCCAACTCAATGCTTGATCTTGCTTGGAAATCAAAGCTTCTTTTAGGAGGACTTTGACCAATCTTTCTAAGGGTAGATCCACCACTATCTACACCTATTACTCTCTTCATTTTGACTATGAACTACAAAATAAAAAACAAATAGAGAATGAGTAATATAAGATTAAATAGCATATGACAGCAGATGGAACCATAGAGCATCACAGTCAAGTGTGCAAAACCAATTTAATGCAACTCCCAAAACAAGATATGGGACTAGCAGAATAATGGTGATAAGGAAATGCAAAGCACAACAAAGTTAACCAAATACTGATCACAGATTTTATAAATTATAATAAATACAGGTTTAAACTTCAAAACAGAAGGATGTACCAATCATGTCATTAAATACTATAATGTAGACTATACATGAAAATTAATCAACAATCTCATGTACTATCATCAAAATTACAATCATCACTGCTTTCACTATCATTCTCAAAACTAGCTTCATCATCACTTTCATTTTCCTTTTGTCGAACATTAAGTTCAGAAAGAGGGTTTTCAACAATATCATCCGGTACATCATTCCTAACCAAATCAATATCACAATCATCCTTTGACAAAGCAAGATTTGCTGAAATCTCGGATGTTTCAACAGAATAAAATTCTTGACCATCCGAAGTGAAACTTTCTCCCATGTCAAATTTGTCCCTTGGAAGTGCCTTCAGAACATAATGCCTATTTTTGTTAAAAGGATCTTCTGTAAAGAAGCATTGCTGCACTTGAGATGCTAACACAAATGGATCATTCTTGTAGCACCTTTTATTTGAATAAACACATGTCATCCCATATTTGTCTTCTTCAGCCACAAACCAATCACATTTGAATAATACATATTTAAAATGACCATAATAATCTAACTCTATGATATCAGTTACTGCCCCATAGTATGTCACACAAATTTTTTCTGGATTTTCATCCCTTGTGCTTTTAAAGCTTGGAGTTGCTGCCTCTAATATCACCCCACTATTTTGAGTTTTAAGCCTTGCTTCGCGTTGTCTTGTATGAAACTTGTATCCATTAATAACATAACCAGAATACCTTATAGCAACATTATTTGGTCCCCTAGAAAATGCCTTCAACCAATCAGATATTCCCTCATTCATGACACGTGTTTCAAACCATTGAATGAAATCGTCTCTTTGATTTTTAGCTTTGTTCCACTTTCTTCCTTTTTGGCGATTACGAACATCAAGCTCATGCTCTCTACAAAATAAATAACCCAAACTTTCAATGAAAAAGAGAAAAAAATCATTATAAGGATAAATGTTGTAGTAAGTCGATGAGAGTACCTAATATAGTCTTCCACTTCATCATGATTGAATAAGATGTACCGGTGGGCTTGGTTTTTTGATTTATTATCAAGAGAAAATAGTTTCCTACCCCCAATAGGGTGACCAATGTTAGGAATGTCATCGCTCTTTCGTGTCATCCTATTCATCCCAGTATCTACACCACTAGACAAATATCTTGAACAAAATATTAGAGACTCTTTAACCAAATATGCTTCAGCTATAGAACCCTCTGGGCGACTCTTATTACGAACAAAAGATTTCAAATCACCCAAATATCTTTCCATATAATACATCCATCGAAATTGAACTGGTCCGCCCAATCTAACCTCATTTGCAAGGTGAATAGGCAAATGAACCATTATGTCAAAGAAACTTGGAGGGAAGATTCGCTCCTATTGGCAAATTGTTTCTGCGATCTCTACTTCCAAATGATCTAGATTTTTCACATCAATAACTTTTTGGCATAAACAACGAAAGAAAGAACAAAGCCGAATCAAAGGAACAGCAACTTGATTTGGGGTTATCCCTCTAATTGCAACTTGTAGCAGATAATGCATAATAATATGAGCATCATGACTCTTGTACTCGGAAATTTTTCCTTCATTTACTTGCACACATCGGGAAATGTTAGAGGCCATGCCATCAGGAAGTTTTAGTGTCTTTAAAACACCACAAAAAATAGATTTCTCTTGTTTGGATAGGGAGAAACATGCTTTCGGGATCTGGGTTTTCTTACCATCACTTGTGGCCTTCAAATGAAGTTTCTTTCTAATCCCCATATCTTGTAGGTCCAAACGAGCATTTGCATGATCCTTTTTCTTCCCTTCAATCTCTAAGAGAGTCCCGATTATATTATCACATATGTTCTTCTCTATGTGCATTACATCAAAATTATGGCGCAAAGTATTATCCTTCCAATACGGTAATTGGCAAAAGATTGATTTTTTCTTCCATGGACCAACCATTTTTTTCTTATCATTCTTCCCTAATACATCAGGGACATCTTGTAAGTCTTCTAAAATTGTTGTTGCATCTAACAAGGATGGTGCATCCCTATACTCCGGCTGTCCATTAAAAGAAGTTGTATCTGATCTCCACACGTGATTTGAATCCAAGAAGACTCGATGACCTATATAACACATCTTCCGACTATGTTTTAGGTATGTAGAAGAAGTTACATAATTACAAGCTGGGCAAGCAAACTTCCTTTTAGTGCTCCAACCAAATAACATAGCATATGCAGGGTAGTCACTAACAGTCCACAAAAGAGCTGCACGCATTAGAAATGATTGATGTCTGGAAATATCATATGTTTCGACCCCAACATCCCACAATTGCTTTAGCTCCTCGATAAGTGGTTGTAGATACACATCAATTGCATTTCCAGGTGACCGCGCTCCAGGAATAAGCAATGACATCATACAACTTTCTGCCTTCAAGCATAAATTTGGCGGATAATTATATATTGTCAATACCACAGGCCATGTGCTATGTGAGAGGCTCATAGTCCTAAACGGATTAAACCCATCACTAGCCAACCCAAGCCTGATATTACGAGTATCAAGAGCGAAATCTGGATAGTTTGCATCAAAGTCTTTCCATGCTTGACCATCAGCAGGATGCCTTAACTTACCATCCCTCGAACGCTTTTCCGCATGCCACCTCAACAAATCAGCCGTCTTTGAACACATGAAGAGTCTTTTCAATCTTGGAATTAAAGGAAAATGTCTTAGCACTTTGGCAGGAACTTTGTGAGCGCTTTTAGTTTCTTCAAGGTCACAATCAACCTCAGGATATTCAATCCACCTTGATTCTCCACAAAGATGACAAAAGTCATCTTTTGCATGCTCTTTCCAGAACAACATGCAATTGTTGGGACATGCATTAATCTTTCTATAGTCTAAGCCTAAGTCCTTTATCATAGACTTTGTTTTATCGAAAGAGACAGGGATGTTCAAATCTAGCATAGCCTCTTTCAATAACTCTAGGAGAGTAGTGAATGATGCATTGCTCCATCCATAGAGACATTTCAACAAATACATCCGAACAATGAACGACAAAGTGGAGAATTTTTTACAACCTGGATACAACTCTATATTTGCATCCTCAACTAGTTTATAAAATTTCTTTGCATCTTCATTTAGGCCTTCGTGTAATCCTCCAGCTTCAGCCACATCTCTAAATGTCTCAAACAATAAGCCATTAATATCATCAAATGAGACATCATCATCAATATCACCATCGACATCCATGCCATTTATCTCTTCACCATGGTAAATCCAATCTTTGTAGCCATATACAAATCCTTTGCTTATTAAATGATCAAACACTACATCTCTTTTTTCCCAACTATCATTGCAACATACAGCATAAGGGTACAAAATCTGTTCTCCTTCAACCTTTCCTTTAGTGAATGCAATATCCAAAAAGTATCTAACACCGTTTATATAATCATCACCATATCGAGGCAAGTCAATCCAATCCTTGTTTATCATGTTTGGTTTACTGAACAACAATAAAGAGGGAATAAATTTAAGAAATAAAAAAGCTATGAGAATTGGCATAAGAAAAAACTAAAGCTTAGAGAAAGTTGGATTGCTATAGTCATAATCATATCAGAGCATAGTATATATAGAGCTAGACTTAGTAGTTAGTTAGACTAACAGCCCCAAGCATAGATTAAGTATAAAACTGTATAAACATCCCCAAAAAGAACACTATCCCCTGCCACTATAAAACAGAACAATGTACAGGTAAAATCAGGAAGAAGAAAAAAAATGCAGAAAAAACAGCAAACCAGACAAACCAGTCCCAAATAGTGCAGCAACAGAAATCATCCCCCTATACAACAAGTATACCAGATGCACCAACCACCAAGGTAAACAAAACAGTAGCAACTTCAGTGAATCCAATACAATCATGACCAACAGAAAGCAATCAAAATGCAGAATAAGGAATCATGTATAAAATCAGTTCAATCCCCAAAACATGAAACCATTAAAATAGAACACAAAACACAAACACAAAAATGTTGACAGAGATCAGAGCGACACTGAGATTGCCTCCTGGTGTGTGTGTATGTGACAGAGAGAGAGAGGTACCTTCAACAGGGGTTTCGAGTGTGTGGCGGAGATAAGACGCGAATCACTCTTACTGTAGGGCAGCACTCTGTTTTGAGAAGAAGAGATAGAGTCAGAAAAACAAGATCGTTCCATGATCAATGACATTTGTTTTGTTTGTTTGATGAAAGTTTAAAATGAGAGCAGAAAAATGAAAAAACAAAACAAAAAAAACTGGAAAATAATAAGAATGAGAAAAGAAAGCATAAAACGGGCAGGCCAAGTGGGGAAGACAAACAAAACAGGGTTCGCCGTTTTCCCCAAATTCACAGCAGCAGCCGCTGGTAAGGGTTCGGGTTCTTCATACCTGGGTTGAGAAGCACGCCGCCGCCGCAACGTATGAGAGACACCGCTGCTGTGCCGCTGCTGCACCGCTGCTACGCCGCCGCTCGAATGAGGGAAGGAAGACGAAGAGCTAGCACCGTTCGAGAGGGTTGAGAAGCACGCCGCCGCTGTAATGTATGAGTGACACCGCTGCTGTGCCGCTGCTACTCCGCCGGCGGAAAGAGAGAAGGAAGATGAAGAGAAAGCGCCAAAACGAGAGGGTTTCTGATCTTTTAGAACGTAATTTGCTTTGGTTTTTGCTTTTATTTTTTTAATTTAATTTTATAAAATAAGTGATTAGTGCTCAGATTTTGGTTTGGAGGGAAATATAATTATAATGTAGATATATCTAAGACAATAATTGTTAAATGTTGTCTTTTATGATTAAAAATGTAACAATTATAAACTGTTCCCATTTAAAGTTAAGGGAACAATTATTAAGAGTTGTAAAAAAATTATCACAGTAACATTTTAAAACTGTTCCCTATTACAATTAAAGGAACACTTCTTCTATGTTGCGAAAAAAGTGTTGCGTAAAACATGTATTTTATGACAACATTTTTAAAATGTTGTCTAATACACTTTTAGGCAACATTTTACAACTGTTGGATAAATAAGTGTTGCCAAAGGCCAAAAATGTTGTAGTGGCACAACGACTAGAGGAAGTTTTTAGTACTTCATTACATTTACTGATGATTTCAGTAGATATGGATTTGTGTATCTTATGAAGCACAAGTAGGAATCTTTTGAAAAGTTCAAGGAATTCAAAAATGAAGTAGAAAACCAACTAGGTAAGAATATTAAAATCCTTCGATCAGATCGAGGCGGTGAATATCTAAGCCTAGAATTTGATGATCATCTAAGAGAGTGTAGGATTTTATCTCAACTTACTCCTCCAGGGACGCCACAATGGAATGGTGTTTCTGAAAGGAGGAATCGGACTTTATTGGATATGGTTCGGTTTATGATGAGTCATGCAAATCTTCCAAACTCCTTCTGGGGACATGCCTTATTAACAACAGCTTTCACACTTAACCGTGTTCCATCCAAGACGGTTGAAAAGACACCATATAAGATATGGACTGGTAAAAGACCGGTGTGTCTTTTATGAAGATTTGGGGTTGTGAAGCATATGTAAAACGTTAGGTTTCTACAAAGCTTGATCCCAAATCTGATAAGTACTTCTTTGTGGGGTATCCTAAGGAAACCAAGGGATACTATTTCTACAATCCTTCCGAAGGCAAAGTGTTTGTCGTGCGAACTGGTGTATTCCTAGAAAAGGAGTTTATCTCCAAAGGAACTAGTGGGAGGAATATAGACCTTGGAGAAATTCAAGTATCACAAAGTAGCGACATACCAATGGAGGAACAAGAGCAGCCTTCGCAAGATGTTGCGGAAGAACAGCCTGCTCAAGTAACACAAGACCAGCGTAGGTCTAGTAGGATACATCACCAACTTGAGAGATACGGATTTCTAATGACTCAACAAGGTGACACTCATGGATCAAGATGAGCCTATGACTTACCAAGAGGCCATTACTGGCCTAGAATCTGAGAAATGGCTTGAGGCCATGAGATCTGAGATGGACTCCATGTACACTAACCTGGTGTGGACCTTGGTAGAGCCACCTGAGGGGGTAAAACCCATAGGGTGCAAATAGGTTTTCAAAAAGAAAACTAACGTGGATGGTAAAGTGCATACCTATAAGGCACGATTGGTCGCTAAGGGTTTCAAGCAAATTCATGGTGTAGACTATGATGAGACTTTTTCGCCTGTTGCAATGCTTAAGTCCGTCCGGATCTTGCTTGCTATCGCTGCATACTATGATTATGAGATTTGGCAGATGGATGTCAAGACTGCTTTCCTTAATGGAAATCTCCTTGAGGATGTGTATATGACACAACCTGAGGGCTTTGACACTTCAGAGGATGCCAGCAAGGTATGTAAGTTGCAGCGTTCAATCTATGGATTGAAGCAAGCTTCCAAAAGCTGGAATCTTCGTTTTGATGATGCTGTAAGACAGTTGGGATTCATCAAAAATGAAGATGAGCCTTGTGTTTACAAGAAGGTTAATGGGAGCATAG
Source organism: Echinosophora koreensis (assembly GCA_035048595.1). Classification (NCBI taxonomy): domain Eukaryota; kingdom Viridiplantae; phylum Streptophyta; class Magnoliopsida; order Fabales; family Fabaceae; genus Echinosophora; species Echinosophora koreensis. The sequence goes on from JAPCYP010000095.1 coordinate 807,187, forward strand.
TTGTCTTTCTGGTGTTGTATGTGGATGACATACTACTCATCGGAAACGACATCCCTACCTTGCAACAAGTAAAGACTTAGTTAGGGAATTAATTTTCTATGAAAGATTTGGGTGAAGCTACTCGTGTATTGGGAATCAGGATCTATAGAGATAGGTCACTGAGATTGCTTGGCCTGAGTCAGAGTACATATATAGACAAAGTGTTAAGACGCTTTATTATGCATGAATCCAAGAAGGGACTCTTGCTTATGTCACATGGTATATGCTTATCAAAGGCACAATCCCCTTCCACTCAAGAAGAAAGGGATCGTATGAGTAAGATTCCATATGCATTCGCAATTGGGTCTATCATGTATGCCATGCCGTGTACTCGACCAGATGTCTCGTATGCTTTGAGCATAACGAGCATATACCAGTCTGATCCCGATGAAAGTCATTGGGCTGCTGTCAAGAATATACTCAAGTACTTGAGAAGGACTAAGGATTCGTTCTTGATATATGGAGGTGAGGAAGAGCTCACTGTAATTGGTTACACCGATGCTAGCTTCCAAACTGATAAAGATGATTCCAAATAGCAATCTGGTTATGTGTTTTACCTGAATGGTGGCGCTGTGAGCTAGAAGAGTTCAAAGCAAGAGACAGTCGCTGATTCTACTACAGAGGATGAGTATATGCTGCTTCCAATGAAACAAAGGAGGCTATTTGGATCAGGAAGTTCATTATTGAGCTGAGCTTGGTACAGTTCCTAGCATTGTGGACCTCATTGATCTCTATTGTGATAACAATGGGGCCATTGCACAGGCTAAGGAACCTAGATCTCACCAGCGATCCAAACATATACTTAGGCGTTCTCATCTCATTCGAGAGATTATCGATAGAGGAGATGTGAAGATATGCAGAATACCAACACTTGACAACGTTGCTGACCCGCTAACGAAACCACTTGCTCAGTAGAAGCATGATGGTCACACTAGATAATTGGGTGTTAGGTTTATGCCTGATTGGCTCTAGTGCCAGTGGGAGATTGTTGGTGCAAGCCCTAGAGGCCAATGTTTTTCCTTTTGGACTTACATTTTGTATCTTGCTATTATTTATCATATGAGGCATTTCAGTTTATTATGTTATTTGTTTAAACGTAATAAAGTCCTTAGAATAGAAAGTTTTATTTAATAGAATATCAAATATATGACTTGATAGTGAGACACTATTAATCAAGAGAACTTCATTCTTAAGTATCCATAGTCAAGTATTATTATTAATAAGGATAATAATAATACATCGAGACTATTATGTGTGTGGACTGATGACCACGTCTCACGGGTCATGGATATGAGATATCAAGTCACACTCATAGGTACACATTAGAGTAATGATGTACCGGATTGATCCGCCGTGAGAACACTACATGGAACGTTATGTGAGTGTCATAAGTAGTTCTCACAGTGACAATGGTGTATCCAATCCTTCAACCTGAAACCACTACAATCCCTACATGAGGAGTCGTGTGCTTTAATACTGTCAAACGTTATCTGTAACAGGATGATTATAAAGTCAGTCATTGGGTACACCGCGAGTCATGCAGAGGGGTGTGAGTGATCTAGATGGGATTTGTCCCTCCTACATAAATATCTGTGGGCCCCTTGATAGAGTGAGACTGTAAAAATGCATGGCCGTGCTAAAATGAGTCAATATGAGATATTGACCTCGTTTAATATTAAGTCTACTGGGGTATCAAGGAACGTAATATTGAACTATACAAGGGTGACACGTTCTATGCCTTGTGTTCAAAATGGATGAGGACAAAGGGATAATAATGCACAATAACATTGGCCACAGAAAGGTTACGTCAAATCACTGACTTTCTCATTACTTGGATAGCAATGATGTGTTGCTAGACACCGCTCATTGTTTCTAATATTAAATATGATTTAATATTATTGCCAACGTTATGGGAACCTATAGGGTCACACACTTAGAGCAGATAAATCAGAATTAAAAGAAATTGGGTTAGACCCAAATTTCTATTGGGTCATGCTCATGACAGTTGAGCCCAGGAGGGCCAGGTTAAACCTTTTTTGCATGCAAGAAACGCCTACCTATAAGTAGCAGCGAAACAGTGCTGAGCAGTTACGCTATCATTCTGGCCGCACTCAGTACACTATTTGAGTGTAAAAAGAAATATACCACCGCGTCTCTTCTTGCACCTGGCAGTGCTTAGAGGCGCCATTCTGATTGAACACGTGAGACGTGTTCATCTGTTCCTGTGGACTACGTAGAGGCATTATTGGCTCGTGCAGTGCTCGTGATTTATAGCGTCTGAAATCAAAGGTCTGCGCTTCAAGAGGTAAATTTTCGAAACATGAACCATGACCATTCGCAAGGATTCTTGGTGGGAATTTTTCTGTTGTGCTTGTTTGATGCACAAATTCCCAACACAACGCCGGGGCAATCCACCAAACCTCGGATAGACCCCTAGGATAGCTGACCCACCTTACTCTCGGATGTGCCACCACGGTTGTACATAATTCACTTGAATCGTCGTAGATGGCAAGATCACCATAACTCGGGCGACCTCCCCTATGTTGAACATCCTCTACTAACATATCCGATGCGTGAATGCATGCCCAACACAACACATAAGCACAACCACCACCTCCGCTTGGGCCACTAGGCTACCCAAGTTTTAACACCATCAACACCTCGACCACTCGGCTATCAAGGATTAACGTTATCTTTTCGTATTCATTAATTAAACACTCTAGTTGTTCTGCACTAGAGATTACTACTTTGACCATCAAGCATCAAGGCCCCCTTGGTCACTAGGCTACTAAGGTACCATATCATCATTAACGCTCTAGCCCTTAAGCACTAGAGATTACCACCTTGACCATCATGCATCAAGGCCCTCTTGACCACTAGGCTACCAAGGTACATAAATCTTATCATTTGTCTTTGGTCTTCATGTTCCGTTGGTATTTTATTAAGTCTTTTAAAGCCTTTTGGGGTTAAACACCCCTAACTCAGCATTCTGCGTCTGTTCCGTTTTCTGTTCTGGACAGGTGAGCACGCGCGTGTGACAAGCCTCTGGCTCATCTAGCTTTATAGCTAGTGATGCCACGGTTTTTGTGCTAATTATTCGAGTTTAGTCACGTTTTCGCCCAAATTTAGCTTTAATTGTCTCTAAGCAATGTCTTGAGTCTTTTAAGTAGCTTTAGAATATTTTTTGATATTTTTGAGTTAAATAAAGCATTTGATGCTATTTTATATTTTCAGGTTAAAAGTGAAGCTCAAGGAAGCTAGGAAAATAGAAGAAAACAAGCAAAACGGCAAAATTTGGCCATTCGCCTCGCGTACAGAAGCTCGCCCCGCGAGCCAGAAGAACAGATTAAACAATGTCAGCAACCATTCAGCCTCGCCTCGCAAGGAAGTACTCGCCTCGCGAGCTAGACTCAGAGAATTGAAGATCGTTCTGTCTCTCCTCGCGAGAATTGGCTCGCCTCGCGAAAGATCCAAATTTGAACGCGTGCCAACTTAAGATTCGCCTCAAGAATCCATGTTCGCCCCGCGAGCCCGCGCTGATTCCAAACTTTATAAATAGCTTGTTTTACATCAATTGGGGGCAGCTTTGAATAGAGATTGTAATCCTAGTTTTCTTAAGGGTTGTGTAGTGAGTTTTAGTTTAGTTTCATGGAGGATGAATGCTTTTTATACTTTGTTCGTTGTGATCGTCTCTATGAGGAACTAATCCTTATTTCTAAGGGAACGATGAAGCCACCATTGATGGCATAGTGATTCTAAGTAATATTTTCTTATACCCTTGTCTCTTTTCTTGTTTCTTAATTCTGATTTGTTTGTGTTAATCATATGCGCACATGGTTAATTAGTCTAGTGCGTTGAGGCTGGCAGGCAATTCGTACTTAGGACTTGAATTAAGAACACCGTTTGAATATTGCTAGGCATAGAATAGGAAAGTGGTGCAATCACTATAGGGAACCAAGAACTTAATGAATCTAATCGTAGGTTGAATAGATTGGCAGATTGACAACTTGCAATTTGAGATATTTCCTCTTGAAAATCGGCAGTGACATTAGGATAATTGAGGGTTCCTGGTTGGCAAAGAAATTAAATTGAACATAGGGATAAGGAGATAAACACTTGGGTGACTTGCTTGATAGGGTAGGTGGATTCGTGACCTTAGAAGCCTTAATCTTAATCAAATCTCATCATAATCTTTTAGGATTTTTAATTACTTGTTTTGATTTAATTTTGATTTGATTTTCTCTCTCTTCATAAAGATTTCCCTTTGACTTGGTCAAATGATTTGAATTTCTTAAATTGGTTAAATTGGTCTTTCAATCCTTGTGTTCGACCTTGGTATTTACTTACCGTGTTTTTATTACTTGCAACGAAACGGTACACTTGCCAGATCGTCAACAAGTTTTTGGCGCCGTTGCCGGGGATTGGCACAACCAATTTTCCTAATTTTTAGGAAACTCAATTCTCTTGATTGAGCAATTTTTTTTTCTGCAATTTTTTATCTCTTTTACTTCTTTGATCCCACTTGGTCTTGCCTTGCTTTTTTTGTGTATGCGAGGTACCCTTTCACAGGAAGACTTGCTATACGATCCAGAGATCACCAGGACCGAGAAAAGGTATAGGAAGGAACTCAGAGAGAAAAAGAGGCTTGAAGCAAACCAACTCATCAATCTTGAAGGGATGGCGGAAGGAGATCCTCCAACCTACAAGCCTCTTTATGAATACAATCTTCCTCACTTGGACGATTGTGCTTCAACTGTTGTTAGGCCTCCTATCACGGCCCCTTCTTTTAAAATATCGGAAGGAACTCTGCGTGCGGTGAAAGACAATCAATTTGATGGAAGTGCATACCAAGATCCTCATAGGCATATTACTCACTTCTTGGAGAATTGCGACCTGCTCAAAACTCCAGGAGTTTCAAATGATGCCTTTCGTTTGCAACTATTCCCTTTCTCTCTTCGGGATAGAGCACGCGATTGGTTAGACTTGCACTTGGATCGTGCTAGCATCACTACTTGGGAACAAATGGCTCAGAAGTTCCTCACTAAATTTTTTCCTCCTCAGAAAGCTGCACAGTTGAAGATAGCCGTCACTTCCTTCAAGCAACATGATGATGAGTCCTATAATGAAGCTTGGGAAAGGTACAATGTGCTTTTGAGAAGATGCCCTTCATCCTACTTTGACTTGGTAACAAAGGTACAACACTTCTTTAATGGGTTGAAGGGTCGCTACCAGATGAACTTAGATGCCGCAGCTGGCGGTTCTTTCTCTTACAAATCAGCAGAGGACGGTTGGGCTTTATTAGAGAAGATGTCCAGGAATGATTATAACCGCAGTACAGGCACTTCTAATGCTTCCGGAATCAGTACCGCATCACTGGAGGCTATTCTTGAACAGAACACACTCTTGAAGAAGCAATGTGAGGAACTATCTAGCAAGCTCAAGGTTAATGCAGTGCGAGAAGGCTGGCCTCCCGGGTGTAATTTTTGTAATGGTGAACATGCCAGTGAGAGTTGTCCAGTAAATTTTTCACAGGAACATGTGGACTCGTGTCACAACTTTTATGACACAGTGCCACAGAACAACTATCAGAGGAATAGGCAGAATGACTACAATCAGAATCGGGGGTACATTAGGAGAGACCATCCGGGTTTCAGTTGGAGCAACACTAGTGGCGGTCTAGCCGGGCAACAACAACATAATTAGAGGCCAAACTATGGAATTCAACAGCACAACACCCAATAGGCCCTCCCTCAACCTACTCAATTACAAATCACCGATGGTGGGAAGCAGACTTGGGAAGTGGCCTTTGAGAAATTAGCCAATCATACTAGCACAGCCATTGAGAAGCTGACAGTGCACATTGATACATCCATTGAGAAGCTAGCAAATCACACAGGGTCGGCAATCCAACTCCTGGAAACTCAAGTAACTCATCTAGCCAAACAAATGAATGAGCGTCTTCCAGGCACTTTTCCCGGCAACACAGAAAACAACCCCAAGGCCCAATGCAATGCCATATCCACTACAAGTGGTAAGGTGTTGGAACCGAAGAGGAATCCCTTGAAGACTAATGAAGGAGAAACTCCAGAACAACCACAAGAGGAGAAGGAGCAAGCTAAGGAAGATGAGGTAGATAGTGAAAAGGTGACGGAGCAAGGGGTAAGGTTGAAATTGGTAGATGAAGAATTCCGAAAGAAGAAGTGGGTTGAGCCCCAAGACCTTCCTCCGTTCATGAAGGTACCATATCCAGAGAGATTGAAGAGACCCTTGCAAGACAAGCAATTCAACAAGTTCCTTGATGTTTTTCGCAAGCTTCAAATCAACATTCCTTTTGCGGAAGCCTTGGAACAAATACCATCCTATGCTAAGTTCATGAAGGAGCTTCTCTCCAAGAAGCAGAAGATAGTGGATGAGGAAACGGTTGCTTTGACTGAGGAGCGTAGTGCAATTCTCCAAAGGAAACTACCTCCAAAGTTGAAGGATCCGGGCTCTTTTAGTATACCATGCACCATTGGAGAGATGACTATTGAGAAGGCACTATGTGATCTAGGGGCGAGCATCAACTTAATGCCCCTATCCATGATGAGAAGGCTTGGGATTAAAGAAGTCAAGGGCACAATGATGTCACTCCAACTTGCGGACCGAACAATTAAATACCCTTATGGGGTGGTTGAAGATTTGCTAGTGAAGGTGGGCAAGTTTATTTTTCAGGCAGATTTTGTGGTACTGGACATGGATGAAGATGCCAATATTCCACTCATATTGGGTAGACCATTCTTGGCCACCGGAAGGGCTCTTATTGATGTTCAATTGGGAAAGCTCACACTTCCGGTGCAAGATGAGAAAGAGGAGTTTGATGTCTTTGAAGCTGTGAAGCATCCGATGGAGAAAGCTAACTGCTATAGTGTGAATGTGGTGAAGCCTCTTATCAAACCAACTCCTACATATGAAACAAATGGTTCAACACTAGAAAGGGTGTTGGTAAAATCCCACACTTTTGAGGATGGCATGGAAAAGGATGAGTCGGCGCACTTGGGGCACAAAGATAAGTTGCCTAGGACTAATAAGGATGACCCAAGCAAGTTGGAAGGGAAGCCACAAGATCATCATGAGTCACTAACTAAAGCGGCTGGAGTAAAAAGGAAGCTCGATCCAATCAAGCTCAATGAAATCCGATTGAGAGCTTATGAGAAAGATCGAAGCAAAAAGGGGCATCCCAAGGTTCGGCTCGATGATCCAGTTAGCCCGAGAAAGAAGTCATTTCCGGCCCAAGTGAAGTCTTATTGGAAAGTGAAGGTTAGGAAGAAAACAACTCTTCCTCATGATGTTTTTAAGGAAGGATACAAAGAGCCCAGGGAGACATTTGATGATAATTACCAAGGATTGAAACTGCTTTTTATGGAAGAAGGAGTTGGAGGCCATCTTATTAAGTTTGCAGTGACTTAGCCCTTTGAGGGCTACTTCCGTCAGGCTCGAGACGTTAAACAAGCGCTACTTGGGAGGCAACCCAAGCTAGATATCCTTTTTGGTTTATTGCATAATTTCTGGAAAAAAAAAAATCCAGCCTCGCCTCGCGATACTGAGATCACCCCGCGAGACAGAAGGAGGTAAAAATCCCTGCTTCTGTCTCGCCTCGCGAACCAGTCCTCGCCTCGCGAGCCTGGGTAAACAGGCAAAAGCAATGTAAACTGGACCGCCTCGCGAGTAACATCTCGCCAAGCGAGGCCGAAAGGCAGAAACTCAGAGGTGGGCACCTCGTTCTGCCTCGCGTCGCGAGACATATCTCTCCTCGCGATTCTGGGCAAGTTAGGAACTTAAGGTCGAAGCCCAGATTCGCCTCGCGAGACACATATCACCTGGCGAATCTCGGATTATGAAAGGTTTTTTGAAGCACGTATTCGCCTCGCGAACCATGGTTCTCCTCGCGAAACACAAAATTAGGGTTCTGATTTGGGGATTTTCAAAGTTTCGCCTCGCGAACAATGATTCGCCTCGCGAATGTCGCGATTATTTAGCCCCGCGAGTCAGAGAAAGAGCCACTATACCAAAACTTTTGAAAACTCTCTGTCTTTTCTCTCGCGTGGGGCTTCAAGAACGCATTTCACCTTCACCTTACTCTTCATCTCACACTTTCATAAGGTAAATCTCACTCATCCATCTATATTTCCTTTGATTTTGGGCAAGAAACTTGAACCCATTGGCATGTTAACTCTCTGAAAATTCATAGCATGACACAAGATGGTTTTTATGTTTTCAAGCATTAATTCTTGCTTTATGCTTAGAATGATAAATGTGTTTTGTGAGTGTTTTACATGAATGGGGTGAGGAAACCTATGAGACTGTTGACATTCTTTGAACTTAAACATTGATGCATGTTCTTTTGTTTTACTTGTGAAGCACTGAACTGAATTGTTATGCTTAGTGACCTAAGTTTGAGGTTACTACAGGTTTAGATAGAGATAATGCATGTTAAGGGGGCCGTGGGGGTGATTTTTTCTAAATTTTTTAGGAACAAAATTCTGTGTGACTAGATGGTCTGATATATTATTGTCAATGACTTGGGATGGACTTCTGAAATTCTGAGTTATTTGTTGTGTTGATATAAATTGTATTGGGACTTTTCTGGTTTTCAGGTAATGGCTCCCCCGAAAAATACTGAGAAACAGCCGGTTAAGCGCAAGAAGCGCCAATCTGTTCAGGAGGATGACCTGCTGTTCTCCGAGGGACCAGGTTCCCCTTCTGGAAGGATTTCCTCTGCTCCCAGCTTCCGTACTCCTCTTCATGAGCAACATTGGGAGTTGGTGACGCAGAAGGAGATGGTCCTAGAGAGGAGGGTGGTCCTTGTGGGGAACAACTATACGTTAATCTCTGGACAGATTAACACTCGGGGTTGGGGTATGTTGGCTGATCTTCCTTGCCGGTTTGATATCAAACTGGTTCAGGAATTTTACGCCAACGCTCTCAACCCCGATATTGATGAACCAGGATGCATTTCTATGGTCAGAGGGGTGCCCGTGACTTTCACGGAGGAAGAGATTAATGCCTGCCTGGGCATCCCCATTACTTGGGAGGATAGGAGTGAGCATCAGCTGATGCCGGCAGTACAGGGTTTGGCTGCCCAGATTTTGGAAACCTGTTGTAGGCCAGGGGCTCAGTGGGAAATAGGGACCTCTAGGAACCTACTGAGGTTGAGGAGGCAGGATTTGACACCAGTGGCTCGGGTTTGGTCGGCAATCGTTCATGCCAACATGATGGTTAGCTCTCACGAGTCTACCATTACTGCTGCCCGGGCCCATCTAATATATGCCATTATGATGGAGAAAACCATCAATGTGGGGGCGATTATAGCTCAGGATATCCAGCAAAAGGCAAATTCTAGGGCGATGAAAGAGTGCCTGGGGCACGGGTTTCTGATCACAGAGTTGATCCGCAGGACGGGTGTACTAGTATCTGACATGGTGGAGAAGATTCCCCGTCAGCCGATCGACAAAGATTACATACGCCGTCACTGTTATGTTGAGCCCGCACCACCCTGGAGGCCAGCTACACAGCCCCCTCAGAGGCCACATTCAGTTGATATGGCTCTGCTCTTGCAGAACCAGCAGGCTATGAGGAGGGATTAGGCTGTGCTGCGAGATTTTTTTAGGGAGATGTCCCTAGCTCAGCAGGAGGGCCGGGTACCTCTTTACCCTTCCGAGGAAGATTTGTCACCTCGGCTTGTGTGGCAGGACTATCTTGGGGACCAGGATGCCATGCCACAGGGGGGGTGCCCGAGGTACCTCAGGAGGATGAGGCAACAGCAGCAGCTCAGCAGGGGGACCCCGTGGATGACATTGATTTTGAGCAGTGATCCGGGCCCCACCTTTACCTATTACTCTTTTGATGTTTTTCCTTTGAGTTCTAGCTAGTTTTTTATTATTATCTATTCGATATGGTTGTACTGCTAGCTAGAAACTCAGTTTAGTTTTATTGGATACCATGATATTTATTGCACACACTCTGGATGACTATATTTTGGTACACATGTTGCATTTTTCTTCCTCCTTCTTGTTTTTAATGTAGCCAAGGAAGAAAGCAAAGAAAGACAAGGAAGATGCTATGCCTGCTAATGAGAGCGTGGGGTTCGCCTGGACCCCTTGAGATAACTCTTTCTTAAACTCAATTCTATTCTTTTTTCGTTTCTTTTATTTTTTTTTTAAAAAAAACCATAGTGTCATAGAATTGTGTTGGTAAGCTTAAAGGGATTTTATTGAATTTTGCATAAATGGTTTGCATAAAAAATATTGATTTTTGATGATTTCCCCTAATGATTTGAAATGTTGAAAATTGATCCCCATGAAAAATTGAAGATTGAACTTTGAGAAATTCTTTTATGATTGCATGATTTATGACAAGTTTGGGGTGAAAAGGTGCACACACTAGGGATGTATCTCGGTCAAATAAATTGCTAAAAATGTCCAGGTCAGGAAATTGAGCCTCCAACATTGTTTTGAATTGTGTCACTTTCTGTTGCACTTTCCCGGATTTGCTTGAATCTCATCATGGTTTGCATGTTTATATGTTTGCATCAAATGATTTAGGCAATTTTCTTTAAAATAGCTACTTGGCCAAATATGAACCAACCTTGATACATGATCCCTAGTTAGCCACATTGAGCCTTAAAGCCTATTGTTCTTAATAACCTTACAATACAAGCCATAAAATCCGGAAAAACCATGTTAACCCAATCTTAGGATTTAGGAGAGCATGGAAACTTAACAATGTAAGTGTTGTTTGGAAACTAAGTTTGGGGTGGCTACAAGGGTTTGATATGTTGTTTTGGGTTGAGAAAAAGAAAAATAAAGGTTGAAGCCAAAGGCAAAAAGAAAAAGAAGAAAAGTACAAAAATGTCAAAAATGGTATTAAAAGGAAAAAGGTTTGTAGTCACCCAAAGCGAAAAAGAAAAATGGAAAAAGGAATTAGAGTGAAAAATATAAGTGTAAAAAGTTTTATGCTCTCTTAAATTCCCAGGGACTTAAGCCTAGTACCTTTGAATATCCTACCTTTAGCCAGGCCCCATTACAACCCTTAAAAGACCTTTTGATGTTGCAAACATGTTTTCGTGGGAACTATTTTTGAGATGAAAATCAAATTCATGGAAAGTGCTCTTAAAATGTGAAATTGAGTGAAAGTTGAAAACCTTGACAAAACTGAGCGAGTGAGTGAATTACTATATGCCCTTGTGAGGAAGGCAATTGTTTCAAATTGGTGATCTCCCTTTTGTGTGTATGTTGGATCCTTGACTTAGATTAATGATTGCATGAATGATAGAATTTTTCTTTGTTTAAAGTAAATAAATGTGGGGATTGCATTAATGAAAAGGGGGAACATTGAATTAGAAAATTGAATTGATGAAATTGCATGAAATTTGTGCGAAAATAATTTAGTCCATTGAGCTTACCCAGTTTTCAGTCTTTTTAAGTTTTAGTTTGCTTGGGGACAAGCACAGTTTAAGTTTGGGGTATTTTGATAAGCTTCTGGCTCATCTAGCTTTATAGCTAGTGATGCCACGGTTTTTGTGCTAATTATTCGAGTTTAGTCTCGTTTTCGCCCAAATTTAGCTTTAATTGTCTCTAAGCAATGTCTTGAGTCTTTTAAGTAGTTTTAGAATATTTTTTGCTATTTTTTGAGTTAAATAAAGCATTTGATGCTATTTTATATTTTCAGGTTAAAAGTGAAGCTCGAGGAAGCTAGGAAAATAGAAGAAAACAAGCAAAAAGGCAAAATTTGGCCATTCGCCTCGCGAACAGAAGCTCGCCCCGCGAGCCAGAAGAACAGATTAAACAATGTCAGCAACCATTCAGCCTTGCCTCGCGAGGAAGTACTCGCCTCGCGAGCCAGACTCAGAGAATTGAAGATCGTTCTGTCTCGCCTCGCGAGAATTGGCTCGCCTCGCGAAAGATCCAAATTTGAACGCGCACCAACTTAAGATTCGCCTCGCAAATCCATGTTCGCCCCGCGAGCGCGTGCAGATTCCAAACTTTATAAATAGCTTGTTTTACGTCAATTGGGGGCAGCTTTGAATAGAGATTGTAATCCTAGTTTTCTTAAGGGCTGTGTAGTGAGTTTTAGTTTAGTTTCATAGAGGATGAATGCTTTTTATACTTTGTTCGTTGTGATCGTCTCTATGAGGAACTAATGCTTATTTCTAAGGGAACGATGAAGCCACCATTGATGGCATAGTGATTCCAAGTAATATTTTCTTATGCCCTTGTCTCTTTTCTTGTTTCTTAATTCTGATTTGTTTGTGTTAATCATATGCGCACATGGTTAATTAGTCTAGTGCGTTGAGGTTGGCAGGCAATTCGTACTTAGGACTTGAATTAAGAACACCGTTTGAATATTGCTAGGCATAGAATAGGAAAGTGGTGCAATCACTATAGGGAACCAAGAACTTAATGAATCTAATCGTAGGTTGAATAGATTGGCAGATTGACAACTTGCAATTTGAGATATTTCCTCTTGAAAATCGGCAGTGACATTAGGATAATTGAGGGTTCCTGGTTGGCAAAGAAATTAAATTGAACATAGGGATAAGGAGATAAACACTTGGGTAACTTGCTTGATAGGGTAGGTGGATTCGTGACCTTAGAAGCCTTAATCTTAATCAAATCTCATCATAATCTTTTAGGATTTTTAATTACTTGTTTTAATTTAATTTTGATTTGATTTTCTCTCTCTTCATAAAGATTTCCCTTTGACTTGGTCAAACGATTTGAATTTCTTAAATTGGTTAAATTGGTCTTTCAATCCTTGTGTTCGACCTCGGTATTTACTTACCGTGTTTTTATTACTTGCAACGAAACGGTACACTTGCCGGATCGTCAACAGCGTGCTGGTCCTACAGGCAAGCACGGCCGTGCTGCCTTTCAAGCACGGGCGTGCTCAAGTGCGTGCCCAGTTTCTGAATTTGAATGGGAGCACGGGCGTGCTCCCCATCAAGCACAGCCGTGCTCAATGGAGCAGGGCCATACTGTTCTGGGCAGAAGGGTCGCAGACCCTTTGCCAATTTCATGGGGCAGTTCCAGATTCAATCCTCATGGGTTCTACTAATCCATTGATCATCAGTTTCATTAATCTTAATTAAATATCCATGTCTTATAAAAAAAAAAAAGGAATTAATCCTTTAATCTCAATTCATTTTAATTGTCCTTAATCACTCATAAATCAGTCCCTAGTGTTCTTGAATAAACCATTGGCATAATCCTCACTCATTACTATCGTTCAGATTTATGAACAAAGGGAACAACCTCCCTTAACATTATGAACAGATATAACATTTAACATTAACGCGTCACAACATCAATCAACAGTCAATATATCGCAACATCATAATTATGATCAAACACTCAATCATGGCATCATCATATTAACATGTTCATAATACATAATATTAACTAATAATAACAGTCATGCTAGTCATTAACATTGTAAACAGTTAACCATCATATAGCAAACATGCATAAAGGCATATAGACATGTTATCAAAGGAAAGGGTTTTGGGAACCCTTCGTCTTACGCGACCCCCAAGCCTACATATTCATACTATTCCTTCTCCCCATACCTGGTATGAAGATCAGACTCCTAATAGTAAACTGGTCGTGTCCCCTCAAGCGGCTCGACAAACGAATCAAGCCTTGGCCAACAAAAAGGTTAACCAATTAGTTCCCAATTCAAAAAGAAGGAAAACGAAACCGAAAAGGGATTACCGGATTACCTTACAAGACACTAACGTGCGCATTCCTCTCCCATACACCGCAAGGATTCCTAGAACTGAGAAGGATTCAAGGGAGAGAAAGAGGAAGAGAAGTTTCTGCTGTTTTGGAGGTAGAGAAACCAAAATAAGGGTTGCACACAAAACCCTCGCGCACTATTCCTATTTATAGCCACTGTGACCCGAGCATGGCCGTGCACCCTACTAAGCATGGTCGTGCTTACATCAGCGTCAACGAGTCGCGTTTTCTCCTGAGCACGGTCGTGCTTCCTAACAAGCACGACCGTGCTTGTGGCTCTGGCAGCCACAAGACACGTGCATCAAGCACGGGCGTTCTGATACATGAACACGGTCGTGCTCATGCATCTGAAAGGGATTTAAAGCCTAAAATCCCACTTAGCCCCTTCTAAACAGAACTAAAGCAAACAAGGCACACACAAAAACACTTATACGGAAAATGGGGTGTTACAGATGGCAGCTTGGTATGCAAGCTCAACAAGGCCCTCTATGGCCTAAAATAGGCACCTCGAGCCTGGTTTCACAAAATCCTCAATTTTCTTCATGAACTTGGCTTCAATTCATCTAAATGTGACAACTCCTTATCTGTCAAAGTCTCAAGTGCCATCACTGTCATGATATTGGTTTATGTGGATGACATCCTCATAACAAGCAATTATGCCTCCACAATTGCAGACCTTGTTGCTACTCTCAATCACAAATTTCCTCTTAAGGACCTTGGTGGCCTAAACTAGTTCCTTGGAATCCAAGCACACAAGTCTGCCAACATAGTATGCTTGCCTCAAACTAAGTATATCACTGACCTACTTCAAAAGGCCAATATGCATGATGCCAAATCCATGAAGACACTTATAGTAACTGGACTAAAACTCTCTTCACTTGATAGTCCTGCAGCTGATGATGCTAGTCTATATAGGTCAATCGTGGGTGCACTGCAATATGTTACAGCCACAAGGACCTAACATAGCTTTTGCTGTGAACAAAGTATGTCAATTTATGCATGATCCCAAAGATTCCCACTGGCAAGCTATCAAGAGAATCATGATATATCTCAGTGGTACCTCCACATATGGCATTGCTCTCACTAGGTCTTCTAATCTGAGCCTAATAGCCTTCTGTGATGCTGACTGGGGCTATGACCCTAATGACAGAAAATCCACAATAGGTTATTGTGTATTTCTAGGCTCGAATCCAGTGTCTTGGTCTTCCAAGAAACAACATATTGTTTCCAGATCAAGCACCGAGGCCGAATATAGGAGCTTAGCAGCTATCACTGCAGAGCTAACTTGGCTCAAATCCCTGCTAATTGAGTTACACTTCACTCCATCTCAGCCATCTATAGTCTATCGTGATAATCTAAGTGCTGTAATGTTGACTGTCAATCCAATTTTGCACTTAAGGACAAAGCACTTTGAACTTGATCTCTGTTTTGTGAGAGAGAAGATCCAAAACAAAGAACTTCTAGTGTCACATATTCCCTCCACTAAGCAAAAAGCTGATGTATTGACCAAGCCCGTGACACACAACATATTTGAAAAATGTCGAACCAAACTCAGGGTGCTTGATTCCACACTCATGAGTTTGCAGGGGGTGTAAAGGGTATAGTAGCTAACTGACAGTTATGTCAGTTAGGTCAACACACACGTGCTCAATTGTATTGTACAGCTAGTAGTTGGGAATTAGTTGCAGTTAGTTAGATATTGTTAGTTGAAGCTCAACGCTATATAAAGAGCTCTATGTATCATAATTATACAACAATTGAATACACTAAAGCATTGTGCTCTATTAGTCAAATCTTCTTCTTCTTTGCCATTCTAGTCTTGGTGTTCTAATACCATTATAATAATATCTCATCATATTCAAATAAGACAAAATATATCATATGAGTATTGTACTTAGAGTGCACACAAACGTTTTTCTAAGTTTGTATACTATCAAATGTTTGGTGCATCATGCAAATATATTTGTATAATCTTAAAGTTTTATTTTCGAAACAAAAGTTGTTAAAATTAACTAAAATTTGAGATATGCCTACTGTGACACCCTCTACCCCGCATGTATTTATAAAGACGTAAAAGAAATGAATTTAAATAAAAACACATGCATATTATTTACTAAAATAAAAACCATGGGTAGAGGATACCACATTAGCAAAACGTCTCAACGCGGAAAATAAAACAAGTATAACGAAGGAAACATAATTGTAAAACGAAACTCAACCCCAATGTCACATTACAGAGCTAGTATAACCAAAATCCGGAAACATATCGGATAACAACAGAAACTAAAGAAATCCTAAACTACGAGTAGCGGCTCCTCAAAGTCACTCCTCAACAGGCTGCTCACCGTCCTCTGCATAACAAAACGGTACATGCAAAGCAAACAACAGAAAAATGGGGAGTAAGAAACATGTATAAAACACAACGGCAAAGGAAGCAGTTAGCAAGATGAGCATACATCACAAATATAGCATGTTATAGCATAACAACATTTAAATAACATCATATCATTTACATCATCTCAAACAGTATATGTTATGCGGTGTAGTACTACTCCACTACTCCGTTATGCATGTGGATCCAAACTACCTACCTCAGGAAGACAACGTTGGAGTTACATATCCACATTGGCCAATAAGCACCAACACCGGTAGTTCACCAAACCATAGGTGAACCCCTTAGATAGCCGATGCACCACCACGGGGAGCCACGATTCACCTAACTCTTGGATGAATCACCGTGGATGGCCAGATCGCCTTACTCCTGGACGACCTCCCCTATGTTGAGCTTGTAACACCCTGAATTTCACCCTACGTTAATAAATGTTAATATTTGTTAGACTTAGATTATATATGTTTATGTATATGCTTGATATGATTGTTCTTGATGTCTAAGTTCATGTTCAGGGAGGTTTAGCCTTAGAAAGATTCAATCGTTTTAGAGTCCTGATAACCTGTTTCACCGTTTTGGCCATATCTTGAGTTCTAGATGTCAGATTGAGGTGATCTTTGATGCATTGGAAAGTTAAGAGATTTATCTACAAGTATTATTTCAGGTGTTTTGGCCAAATTCGAATGTTAGCCTCGCAAGCATTTTCTCGCCCCACGAGAATCTAAATTTCAGCTTTGCGCTCTCGGGTTCGCCCCGCGAATTTTGTTGACAGAAATTGGTTCTCTAGCTCGCCCCAGGAGATCGCCCCACGAGACGTGCAGGACCAAAAAACACGTTTTAGGTTCTTTTTAAGTCCAAATCGTGTTGTAATCATTCGTGAAATGATCACTTGAATCTTCAAGAGGTAAGGGGAGCTTACCTGAGGGATTTTTCTCGATAACCATTTGTGATTAGTGTTTGTAATATTTATCTGTATTGGTTGTGGTTGGTTTGAAATTGTTTGATGCTATTATGTGATCTGTGTTTATTTATTGGCAGTTATGTGTTTTAGTATGTTTAATGCATATTATAAATTGTATTACTTGCTATAACATTGATGAGGATTATTTATTGATGTTGATTGTTGTTTGAGAAGCTTGACTGTGATCTGTGCTCAACTAATTATCAAGATAAAAGCTTTAAGAAGCTTCATAAAGAATAATCAATGTTTAATTGAGAAATATTAGAATATGATATTGATTAATATTTTAATTGAGGAAAATAAGAAATACTTGAAAATACTTTGGTGCTGCTAGTTTTTATGAAAGAAGGTTCCAAATAATATACCAAGTTATTATGAGAAATGAAAAGTCAAATTTTGGCTCAAACCATTTTAAAAATGTTAGACGACAGTTAAATCTGAACAATATCTACGGAAAGTATTCTTCTAAAACAGCAGTGCCTATTTTAAAACGAGTTTTAGTCTTAAAGGACTTCATTTTGGAAGAATAAAGTTGCAGAAAAAGATTTTCAGCAGAAAGTGGACTTCCTAACAAAGTGACGGTTTTTAAAAATGAATTTCAAATAGAAAGGATTTTCTGTCAATGTGTTTTGCCCAGCGAGGCTAAATCCGACAACTTGGATAAGTTGCGGAGATTTTGTTTTGGATTTGTTTTTCACAGAACGAAAAACAGCGTAAATAACAAAACATGAATCTAGTGACCTAGACGTCGGGAAACTAGTATTCTCACGGTGTTATGGACTTAATGTCCTGTGGACATTGTGTCTACTTCACGGTGTTAAACGGTGTAAGATATTTTTTACTACCACTAACCTAAGACTAGTGCACAGGTCTAGGGTTTCGTGAATGAGCACTCGGACTTTGTGTCCCGTGTTAATAATAAGGATTTGAAAACGATGAATATTACGGATGGTCGAAAGCCTTTGAGCTTCAACAAGGAAAGATTGAACACATAGAAAAGTGTTGAGAACAAAATGTTTTTACATGCATTTGGCAGACGTGCCCACGGTGTTTACGTATGAATACCTTGAAGGGTAAGGTATTTCATGCTACGGTCTTTCATTGTGCCATGATGGACAATGAAGTCCATATGCCTTGTGCCTCGTGTTGGATAGTGTGCTATGGATATCCACTCACGGTGATCACTGTGCCAGGAGTTTCGGGCAGTGCATGGATAGTCACGGTGTGCCTTATTTGGCAATCGGGCCTGATCAGCTCATTTTTACACGATGTTGGGATCTCCGGAGATTAGGAAAAAGTTAGACGGTGATATTGAAGTGTTCATGCATCTTGTTTTCAAAATAATGATGATCGGGTATGAAACCCTCTGCTAAATTATTTGTTTATTTATGAGATTTATGTTGTTATGATTATACATGTCTATATGCTGTTTTGTGAGTCGCACATGTTGTTATCGTGTTAAATCCATATATTGGCGTCTCACCCTTACAAATATATCAGGTTTATCTGGTTCTACCGTGTATCTTGGTATCCTAGTACAGAGGGTGCAAAGGAGTACACTAAGTCACTCGGAGACTTAGGTTCCTGGATGCTTGAAGAAGTATCTGTTCGTGGGGATGGCCACTGGGGTCTTTCCGATGATGTCTTGTAGAGCGACCAGCTTAGGAGTCTTAGTTGGGTGGTATATTAAAAAAAAAAAAAGGGGGGTATTTAACTGTGGTGTTGTAAGTTAATCTTTGGTTTAATTTTCTTTTTTTGAAAAATGAAACTCTTTGAAATAAAAATTGTATACTGTGATGACATTGTTGTCCATATGGCCTTACTGTTTAATGTATGTATCATGGTTACCGAGAGTTTTCTGCAGCAGAAATTTTGCACCCGCGTTTTCTAACCTAAAATAAATAAACTTTTCCGAATGTAACTAGAAAAATTACTTTTAATTTATTTCCGCACATATTAGGAAGTAATGCCCAGGGGGGTGTTACGAAATCATTCAAAACAATTTGAACACTTATCATATTTTTATATTCATGTGCAGTGATGTGATTCTCGTGAACTCCCATTTTGCAATTGATTCAATTATTATCTATAATTGATTCCAATCCCCAAATTATGGTAACAAATACGCACTGTGCAATTTTGAAATGGATACACGTGATAAAAGAAACCAATTCTATCTCTAATTGATTCTTGCGCACTAAATTAAAACTTCAATTTTGAAAAGAAACATAATTCATGTCTGCACACTGACTTCATTCAGTTGGAAAAGAAATCTATCTCTTGCAGTGTTTCAAATCATAGTTCATGTTACAAAAGGAACGTCCATTACGCACCGCTTTGGATTAACGCCCAGTAAACGTGTGTTCATATACATATATATCAAACAAGAACAAACATGTTCTCACAAAAATAACATGTAATCAATTGAATCAAGTTCAAAAGAAACAAATCATGTTATAAAACAAGGCAAACAAGCACATAAGGAGGATTCAAGGTAACTACGACCATATGTTCTGATACCACTGTTGGGTTTTCATGAGATTATCCTCTTCTAAAATCAAATCTCAAGGCGGAAGAAAACCACTCCCATGGATCGCGCATTACAAAACATAAATCGCATAAGGGCTATTGTGTTTACCTCTTGTAGCGTGCTTTTTCATTTGGATCACTAGTACCATGAAGGAACGGCACCTCTACTCAGTCCACATGAGCAAATGGGCATCGGAACTATGCGTCTTGTGCTAGCTGACGGCTACGGGGAGGCACGGTTAGCAAGACCCAAGGTTAGAGGGGAGAGCACTAGCTATTTATAAGCTGGCAACTCCCTTTAACCTAACTGCTTACCCTATTAGGCTCTGTATACCACAAGCGCCCAATTGTCCTTTAAATTAATTAAATCATATTTAATTAATTTAACTGCTTCACATTTGCGTTATGCGTGTGACCCTATAGGCTCCCACTAAGTTGGCAATAATATTAAATATTATAATAATATCAAATATTAATTATAATATTAAATATTATAAATAATGAGCGGCATCTAGCAATGCATCATTACTTCCCAAATAGCGAGAGTATCGGTGATCCGATTTTAGCCTTACCGCGACCATAATTTACCGTGTAGTAATTGTCCCTTCGTCTATATGTCTTAATTGAACACAAGGCATAAGAGTGTCATCCTTGTTATGTTCAATTATTTATTCCTCGATCCCCGAATAGACGTGTAATTACAAATGGGCCCAACATCACATAGTAGCCCACTTCCGCCTGGCTACGCATATTTCACGTCTCACTCTATCCAGGGGCCTAAGACATTACCCCTGTTATGCAGGAGGGACGAATCCTATCTACATCACTCACACTCTTCAACATGATTTATTGCAGGCCCAATAACTACCTTTATGATCACCTTGTTACACGTGACATTTGATAGCATCAAAGCAGACAACTCCTCATGTAGGAATCGTAGTGACTTAAAGTCGAAGGACTACTTCACTATGGTCGCCATGAGAATACTTATGACACTTACATAACTATTATGAAGTATTCTCATAGTGGGTCATCCGGTATAAATATTACTCCTAATATTTATACCTGTGTGCCGACTTGATATCACATATCCATGACCCGTGAGATGTGGTCATCAGTCTACTCACACAATAGTCTCTATGTATTATTGTCGTCCTAATTAACAATAATACTCAACTACGGACATCTAAGAATAGAGTTCTATTATTCAATGAAGTCTCACGATTAAGTCACGCACTTAATATCTCATTGATTGAACTTCCTATTCTAAGGACTTTATTATGCAATAAACTAATAACATAATAAATGAATGCCTTATTCATATATCAAATATATGATTAAATTCATGATACAAATAATTATCTATCCAAATAGATTGACCACTAGGGCTTATACCAACAGTATGACCTTCTGACTTTCTTGATAAGCGTGAGAGAGAAAGTATCAGAGACTTCTGCATGAGGGGACAGCTCTCAAAAGTTCATTGTACTTGTGTTTCCTTATCGAATGACCACAGACGAGTGTGAGAGCTTCGCATAGACAAGTTGAATCTTCAACGCAGACAGTCAATAGCCTAGTCAGTAGACAGGTTGACTTTTACTCTACAGACAGGTGGTCTTCTATGTGGGCAGACAGGTGAGAATGAATTCTTACTATTGTGATCTGCACAGTAGATGGATAGGTTAGCAACCAATATGAAGGTTAATTAAATCACTAACAAATGTTTAGTTTTCATCAAAACTTAGGGCAAATGCACATCAGACATTTTAGAGACTTAACAGACACATTCCAATCAAGTGAGACTAATAGTGAGGGTGAATTTAGTGATACAGATTCTACTTAGGTAATTTATTTATTATTCATTGTGTTGTGTTTATAAATTTTTTTTAATAGTTGATTACTTAGTTAATGTTTATATTGAGATGTGTACATTTTATCATTTTTTTTAAAACAGATGGCAGATTCCTCTAGAGGCAGAGGGCAGCGTGGTGGCAAAGTCCATGACAGAGGTGTCGGTAGGGGTCGTGCTGGGAGAGATCCTCCCACCACCGACTCACTGACTTCTGACGGAGTCACCCCTTCCAGTACATATGTGGACGAGCCTCAGAGTAATGGATCAACACACATTACACCGCCCTCAGATGTCGGGATATAGGTTGGACCGTCATCTTCTACACCCGTGCCACCACCACCATCGTCAGCGATGCCGCAGGAGAGCCGTGATTCAGTTGACTGAAGGATTCTTCTTATCCCCAGAGGCATTAAAGAGTAAGCTAATTTAATTTTTTTTATATATAAATATCATTAATTTCCATATTACTTGTTTAATTATTCATAACCATAATGCATTAATTTTCCTACAGCTTTGTGTCAGCGAAAGACCCTTCTAGTTCGATTTCTAAAATCCTGAAGCAGAAGTTTGATGCTGCATGGCCTACTTGGAAGGCCATCCCTGATGGTCATAGGGACCATTTGTTTAAAGAGTTTAAGGTAATAATTTATTATGCTATCTAAATTTTTAAATTACATTTTATGTTGATTTAATTTTATTATATATATGAGTTGCCTAACAAGTGTTTGTTGCAAAAAGAGTATCGGTGGGATCCACGTTTGGAGAACATCATTAATTAGGACCGGCTTTGAGCATTGATTGGTTATGAAGAACGCAATGAACAAGCTTAGAAAAGGTAAGGATAAGGACAACTTGTTGGATCCGGAGATCAGGCAGGGCCTGGAGCAGCACTGGGCTTGTGAGAAGTTCCAGGAGAGGAGCGCCATAGATCAGCATAATCGAATTGCTGACAGTGGCGCATGTACCTACACCGGCAGCTCTAAATCAGTCGCCGCTCACTACAAGGAGCTGGTATAATTTTAAACTTGATTATTTTAGTGTAGTACTTAGTTTTCATTCATAACTATTATAATGAATTTAACTTTGATTTAAATATATGCAGGCTGTACAGTTACAGCGACCCCCCCACCGCCATGGAGTTGGTGGAGAAGACGAAGAAGCTAAAGTCAGGGGAATGGGTCAACAACAAGGCCCGTAACTATGTGGTAAGTAAAAAACAATTTTAGTTAAAACTTGTAATATATTATTATATGTTAATATTAATTATAAGTGTAACTAAATCTCTTCAACTGAACTTCGTAGGTCAACTTTAATGAGAAGAATGACGATGCCATATCACGTGCCTCATAGAATGAGGCTTTGATTGGTGGGGGCCCCCACTCTCCTGTCTCTATCGATGATAATTCCATATATTTGGAGGTCGTCAAGGGTAGGAACAAGAAGGGGCACGTGTGTGGCCTTGGACACTTGGGCGATGAGTTTCTCGCTTCACCATCCGGCACGTCTGCTCCTTCCTGCGCGGCTACGGTCCTTCTGGAGCAGTTCAACCACATGCAGGACACCATCACCCGGCTTAATACAGAGTTTAGGGAGAAGGCTGTGACAGAGCGGTTGACGGCAGAGCAGATTGCACAGCTGACGCGGGCACACCAGTAGCTGATGCAGACGACCATGGAGCAAGGCCAGACTTTGCGATTGGTTTTGGAGCAGATGAGGATCCAGCCTCCAATTGCTCAAGGTGATGCTCTTCCAGTTGCGCCGCCTCTTGCTACTGATGTTGCCCCAGAGGACGAGGACATTGCAGACGCCGGTGCCACCGACGATGAGGACGATTGGTCGCCTCCGCATCATTTATGACATTTATGTGTATTATACATTTTTATAGAGTTTACACATTTTTATTGTTGACATTGATGTGTATTTTGACTTTGTATGATATATTTATTTATATGATTAGAGTAATTAATTTTTAACTATTTTTTTAATCGTAATTTAGAATAATAAATTTTAAAAAGTTATATTAAAGTCAAATTATCTATTACTATAATAATCTGTTAAAAATAAAACCCAAAAATAAAAAATAATAATAATTACACCTAATGACCACCGAAATAGCCACTATTATTTCGGTCGCTAAGTGTAAATCAGAATTCAATTATATTGATAAATTAAATTAAATATTAAACAACGACCGAATATTCGGTCGCTAAATTGTTAATAGAACCAAAATTAGCAACCGAATTTGCGACCAAACATTTAGTCACCATTTTTGGTTAACCAAAGCAGGCGACCAATCCACTAGCGACCGGTTTAATAAAACAAAAAAATGTAGTCACTAAATCCTTAGCGACCAGAGTTTTTGCTACTCCCCTTTTTCGGTCGCTAAAGTCTATTGCGACCAAATTTTGGTGTTCAACGACTGATTCCTTCGGTCGGTAAACAACTTTTTTTTTGTAGTGGTTGTAGCCAAGTGAACATGCAGCCTAGTTTAACAAAAGGGTTAAATTGTGATTATTTTTTGTATTTTCAAGAAAGCTTGTCTCGGACAAGTCTTTTAAAACTGCTCAGACGCCCACTACAAGAATAGTGTGTATTACCGATAGAATATTACCTACGGACAAAAAGTCGTCGGTACATGTCACATTTCTGACGGCCATGCCCCTCTGTATTGTGGTTCCAAATTAATTATCTTTGGGTAACCTCTGTAAGTTGAGTTTTGGGGTGCCTCTGTATTTTCTTTTTCTTGTTTTTTTTTTTTTGGTTTCCAGTTTGTAATTTGGGGTCTTTCCTACTGCAAATTTTGGGTTTCTCTTCTGAATACTTGATTATTTTTTATTGTATAACAGGCTCCTATCTACTGTTTTGTTGTTTGCATTACTATATGAATATGTTCTAAAAAATAATTTCAATCTTCTACAATTTCTTCTAAGTCAATTTTTTATTTAGCGAATGTTTGGTTTGGAGTTTGAGCATCACTATTTTTTTAGTTGAACATGTGGCTTGTTTTTGATTGAACAAAAAAAAAAATCTTTAAAAAAAAAACACATACCGACGGGCAAGGCCATCGATAATTACCCAAGGGCTAGGCCGATGGTATTACCTTGGGGCGAGGCTGTCGGTAATTACCGGCGGCCTAGTCCCTTGTTAATTACCGACAACTTTTCAAAAACCTGTCGGTAGTTGTTTTCGATGCCCGTTTTTCCGATCGACTCGAGATCGTCGGTAATTTATCAAGAATTTGCAATTACCAATGGATTTTAGACGGCTTTTGCCCTTCGATAATAGCATTGTTTTTCTTGTAGTGACCTTCAAGCATCTACTCTTTTGGTGTTGAGTCTACTATTTATTGTCTTTGTTTAAAACCTTCTGCTTTCGAAAAAGTTTGGGAAAACAAAAGTCAACCTCTTTTTCGTGTTTACTTGTGGTTATTTCAACTGGAATGATCTGATAAAACACATCAATGATACTAATTGATTATTCATTCTCTAGAAACATGCCCACTTTTACAGAATGGTCATAATCAATTATCTCACTGGCATAATCGATTGTACCCATTCTATTAGTCAACACCATTTTCACATTAAAAATTAGACTTAACATATAACCGATTATCCCTTCATAAAAACATATTTGCAAGATAAAAAAAAAACCTTTTATCAAGACAGGAAATAAATGTTTTTTCTCAAAAACAATTTTAGGTATTAAAACATATTTTCAAAAACACTTTTTGAATATAAAAACATTTTCAAGAATCTGAGCCATATAAGCCTGTTTGTATAAGATTCTAGGGGCTCCATAATCGATTTTGACCAAAGCTCCCCTCACAAGCTTCGGTCAAAATTGATTCTTACCTACCCTGAATGTGATTTTAAGCCATAACCAAACAGGCTAATAGTAACTTGTATCATACTTACAGAAATTTTTA
Source organism: Echinosophora koreensis (assembly GCA_035048595.1). NCBI lineage: Eukaryota > Viridiplantae > Streptophyta > Magnoliopsida > Fabales > Fabaceae > Echinosophora > Echinosophora koreensis. The sequence continues at coordinate 832,654 of JAPCYP010000095.1, forward strand.
AGACCCTACTTCTTGAATAATCTTGAACTTTTCTCAAACTTCACTTCCCTGTGCTCCAACATTGATCCTTGTTTGAACCATGGTGTGACAAAGGTGAGTTTCATATATTAAGGCCCCACCATAGGTGCCAAATGATTCGAGTGTGAACTTGGTGTCCTCAGAAGACATATGCAGTACTCGTGACCTTGGTGTACCTTTTGTTGATTACTTGCATGGTCCCCCTTTCTGACTCTGTTTATTGTCTTTCTCTGTAACTGGTCAACTGTCCTATTTAAGGTTGCCATTGTTGAGGGACACAGATTCCCTCATTATCTATAATGATCGGATGGAGCTTTCATACTTCGTGCGTTATATCTTCTGAGTCTGAGGGGATCGAGCCTAAAGTGATACTCAGCCCAACGGAACACAGGAGGGAACACTGGACCAATTAACACCATTGTACTACTTATCCTTTTGGTCAATTGTATCAGTGTAACACGTGATAATATATTAATATAATGCTTATGAAACAGATTGATTCAGATTTTTTTTTTTTTTTTTAACGGCTGTTTCGTCAATTTTTGCAATATAAACGAACGCTAGAGTACAAAATTTGGCTTGGTGGCTAATGGAGGGTGAGGAATCTTGCCAATTATAAAAGCTACTTTCTCTAATCTCTTCTTTATCACAGCGGAGAGAGTAACTCAACAATGGCAGAATCTACTACATCCACCAACAGAGGTCTAAAATTAGCAGGCAAAGTAGCCATAGTCACCGGTGGTGCCAGCGGAATCGGCGAAGCGACGGCGCGTGCCTTTTCCGACCAAGGCGCGCGTATGGTAGTGATCGCTGACATACAAGACGAGCTGGGCAATCAAGTGGTTGCGTCCATTGGCACCCACAGGTGCACCTACATTCACTGTGACGTGGCAGACGAAGATCAAGTCCAAAACCTCGTTCAATCAACGGTGAAAAATTATGGACAACTCGACGTCATGTTCAGCAACGCCGGGATCGGTAGTCCATCCGAACAGACCGTCCTTGAACTCGACTTGTCTCACCTCGACCGCTTATTCGGTGTCAATGCCCGTGGAATGGCGGCGTGCGTGAAACACGCGGCGCGTGCCATGGTGGAGAAGCGCGTGAGGGGAAGCATAGTGTGCACGGCGAGCATTAGAGGAAGCTTCGGTGGTCCGAAGGCAACAGATTACGTAATGTCAAAGCACGCAGTGTTGGGGCTGATGAGAGCGGCGAGTTTGCAGCTGGCGGAGCACGGCATAAGGGTGAACAGCGTCTCACCGAATGGGTTGGCGACACCGTTGTCGTGTAAGCATCTGGGGATGAGCGAGGAGGAGGTGAAAGAGGTTTATGGGCGGTTCGCGATGCTGAAAGGGGTGGTGCTCACGCCAAAACACGTGGCCGACGCTGTGTTGTTTCTCGCTTCTGATGATTCGGAGTTTGTCACTGGCCATGATCTTCGTGTGGACGGTGGATTTATTTACTTATAACAAATAACATCGATTATGAGTTTACTTATTGAAATAAAGACGTTGAGGTATGAAAGAAGAAATTATTTGTTTGACTTGGTTTTTGTTTTTAAACATGCACGTGTTGCATAATTAGTTGCTGGGATTTCATCTTCCCATAATCCACCATATCCATATATAAGCCTCTGTCTTTTCCCCACATGATTAAAGCTCTTGTTTGTCACCGTATTGTGTTAAAACTTTTTTTCTTAAAAACTTTGATGATTTAAAATTTGATTTTTTTTTTTTTTGGTTTCAATGATTTAAAATTTGATAGTAATATATAGTATAGTATATTTTATATTAGACTTTGGGCTGTGTTATTTTTTTTTTATTTTTTTGGTAGATTGGGCTGTGTTATTTGAATACTCATAGTACAAACATTTTTCAAATTTTGTGTACTATCAAATGTTTGGTGCAACATGCATAGTCGTACAATCTTAAAATTTTATTTTCCAAACAAAAGTTGTTAAAATTAACAAAAAATTGAGATATAAAAATAGGAATTGGTACCATTGGGGTGTTGGTCGAGTGGAAACAACATGCCCCCATAAAGAGGAGAACCTGAGGAACTCGGGTTCGAATCCGTGTGCAGTCACCCACATTTGTGGTCGAGAATCAATGGCTAAAACTCTGCTCAATCAGTCGAACCAGATATCAATCCCATAATCAGCTAAGAGGGTTTAAGCCGTGAGGATACTCTGGTGGACCCACTCGACTCAAAACACTAATTAGGATGGGTTCCGAATAAATAAATAAAAAGGAGTTGCAAATGTACTCCTGATTGTTTTTTATAAGGAATATATTAGCGAATAACATCAAGTCTTTTGGACTAAATAGGGCCGGCCCAATATATATATTTAGACCTAAAGGGAATTCTGGAAAGAGGCATTTTTAAAACTAATAACAATATTTATTAAAATTATTATATTTTTTTTTAAAGTTTATCTTTTGGGTTTTTTTTAGGATACAAAATCATTCATTAAATTACTATATAGTAACTGTTAACTAGTAATTAAAATCTTCTTTATTTTAAAAAATATATATATATCTAACTATATTAAATAATGACCACTAACTAGGAAGTAAATGTTTTTAAGGCCTAAAGCTCTTGCTTTCACAGCTTGGCACTTGGGCGGACCATGGGACTAAAACACCCATGTTCTCACTATTTTAAGCAACTTAAAGGTATATATAGTAAAATGTTAAGACACATTAGTGAAGAAATAGAATGGTGAGATCTCATCTTTATCTTTATCATTATCAAAAGTAAGGTAGTGTTGGGTGTTGCCTTATGGGTAATTTGATAACTTAATTTGTTTTGGCACAATTTGGTAATTACAGTGGTGATATAGGGATATTTTGGACAAATATACTCTAACAAGCTTTGTAAAAATTTATAATAAATAAATTTTAATTATAGAGTTTATTTTAAAATATGAATTAATTATAATTATTATACACACACATATACACACGCACAATTTGTCAATAGTGTTAAATGATTGATATTTGCTAATTTATTTATTAGGGATAATTTGGTAACTTTATTTTGGGTCAATTTGATAATTATCATGGGGACACAGGGACAATTTGGACAAATAAATTTTAAGAATCTTTAAAAAAATATAATAATAAATTTTAACTATAAAGTTTTTTTGAAAATATGATGAATTAATTACAACTAATATTATATATATATATATATATATATATATATATATATATATATATATATATATATATATATATATATATATATCTGTGTGTGTGTGTGAATTTATTCATTATAAAAACTAAATTTGTCAATAGCGTTAAATAATTAACATTTTCTTATTTATTCATTCAAAGATTTTTGTAAAATAAAAATATGGACATGAAAGGTTGAAAATAGTTGGTTTCTAAAATGAAAGATAGTTGCACTTTTTCAAGAAATTTTTTACCTTTTTTAAATTTCATCCACACTTAAAAAATTATTCGAAAGAATTTTATTTTAAAAAAACATAAGTGGTTATTTAGTTAAATTAGTAAATTCAAATATCCTCTTATTCATTTATCTTTTATAAATTTAGTATGTTTTACTAAATTGTTTTGTACACAAAATATTTCTTTACTCAAAATATAATTAATATTTTAAATATATATATATATATATATATATATATATATATATATATATATATATATATATATATATATATATATATATATATATATCTGTGTGTGTGTGTGTGTGTGTGTGTGTGTGTGTGTGTGTGTGTGTGTGTGTGTGTATTTATACTTTACCTTTTTTAAATTTCACATCCAAACTTAAAATTATTCAAAATTATTTTATTTTTTTGGTAAAGCAAAATTATTTTATTTAACAAGGTCGTTATTTAATTAAATAAGTAAACCTAAATAACCTCTTATTCATTTAGCTTCTATAAATTTAGCATGTTTGATTAAATTGTTTTGTACTCAAAATAATTTTTAATAATTTCATCAAAAAATTTAATCAAAAGCTTTCTTTTATAAAAGACCTTTTAGAAATATAATTATTTTTACAAAAAAAAAAAAAACAGTGTTATCAAACATTCAATTACTCTCTATTATTATTGTTGTCAAATCAGCTCTCAAACTAGAATATGTTTTGAACAATACATGAAAATATTTGAACAATGACAATTTGCACATTAAAAGAACAATTCTTCATTTGATGGTTATTTAAATAAATACTATTATTTCCATTTGTACATATGTATACATCACCTTTCCATAATTTAAATTACCGATACCAATAGCTTTCTCTTGGTTTTGCTCATAAGAAAATGTGACCCGCTTGCTTCTTTTGCAAACAATACTTGTATCCATCTTTATTGAAAAGCACTAGTGACCCATCATTCTTCCAACAGATGGATTTTGGCACCGAAAAATAAAATTGTTGACATGTTAAATGATTATCTAATGTTCTTGGTCCCCAGAGATGAAAAATTTTATCTTAGTTTTGAGGCACAACGAATGTAGATATTGATAGACCAGATGATGTTCATACACTCGAGTTTTTGAACTTGATTACTACATCACGACTTTCAAACACATGAATTAACATTACAAAAAAAAACTGTTTAGCGACATCAAATTCGGTCGCTAAACATCAAAATTCGGTCGCTATTCAGTTTACCGACCGAAAGTTGGGCGTAGCAGAAACCCTGGTCGCTCGATCGCAAAATAGCTACCGATATTTCGGTAGCTGAATTTATTAAATCGGTCACAAGTTGGGATGGCCGCCTGCTCTAGTTAACCAAAATTGGTGATTGATTTTCGATTGCTAATTCAGTCGCTAAGTAATATTTATTTTAATAAATTTATTTAAAATGATTTTTGGTTTACATCTAGCAACTGATTTATTAGTTGCTATTTCGGTGGTTAAATTTTATTTTTTGGTTAATAATTTAAAATGATTATAAAATATTAATATATATTTTTTTACTCTAAGAGTGTGTTTGGGAAAGCTGGAAAAAAAAAATTATGCTGATAATCGATTTTTGTATAATCGATTATTGCAATAATCGATTATAATCAAAATCTGTTTTTGTTTAGGGGTGTTTGCTGAAAAGCGATTTTAAGATAATCTATTTCGTTTAGGTGGTGTAAAAAAAATCACTTTTACATAATAAATTACGGAAAATGGTATGGAATTTGGTGGAAAGGTGAATAACATTTACATTTTTTTTAATATTAGAATTTTTTTATGATATGGGTTAAAACCTACTGTGCCATTGACTTAAAATAAGTAATAATAATAAAAAGATAACGAAGAAAATGGGTTAAAACCCACTATGACATTAACTTGAAAGGGAAAAAAAATTTTAAATGCAAATATTTGAGTGAAAGACGTGTAGCTTGTAAGATGGCTGGGAGAAAATATGAGAAAGAGGAATTAGAGAAATGGAGGGGGAGGGGGAGGGGGAGGGGGAGGGGAGAGATCCACGCACATGGTGGGAGGGGGGTTATTAATGGAAAAGTGAGCATGCCTTTAAGGAATAGTATATATAATCTAAATTTTTCCATCAATCTGTCCTCAAGGCAGCTTGCTTAAAATAGCTTAAATTTGTGTAGAAAAGCTTTTTAACAAATTCAGCTTGAAACCCAAACAAAAAAATATATACACAAAATAGCTTTTAAGTGTGAAAACAGTTGTTTGAGAAGAATTTAATTTTTCCCAAACATGCTTTAAGATAAATTTTTTTTAATTTATTATTATAAATTACTATTAAAAAACCAGATACAATATTAATCACATTAATCATATAAATAAATATAAATATGTCATACAATAAAAATCTGTAAACTCTAAAATATGTATAAATACAAATAAATGTCAATCATGATGCGGAGGCGGAGGCAGAGGCGACCAACCGTCCTCACCCTCCGTGACGCCGGCCTCTGCCATGTCCTCATCCTCTGGAGCAGCATCATCAGTAGTAGGAGGCGGCGGAACTGGAGGAGCAGCAGGCGACACAACTGCAGGAGCATCTCCCTTAGCAACTGGAGGTTGGATCCTCATCTGCTCCAACAACAACCGCAGTTTCTGGCCCTACTCCATGGTCGTCTACATCAGCTGCTGGTGTGTCTGCGTCAACTGTGCAATTTGCTCAGCCATCACTCGCTCCCTCTCCCTCTCCATCTTCTCCCTAAGCTCCACGTTCAGCTGGGTGATGGTGTCCTGCATCTGGTTGAACTGCTCCGGTGGGACGGTATCCGCATAGGAAGCAAGCGTGCAGGACGATGAAGCGATAAACTCGCTGCCCAAGTATCCGAGGCCATACACGTGCCCCTTCTTGTTCCTACCCCCGATGACCTCCAAATATATGACATTGTCGTCAACGGAGACAAGAAGTGGGCCCTCACCGGTCAAAGCCTCATCCTCTTAGGCACGTGATATGGCATCGTCCTTCTTGTCATTAAAGTTGACCTGCAAATTACAGTTGAAGAGATTTAGTTACACTTATAATCAATATTAGCAAATTAACAAATATTAATAAATTACTAATTTTAACTTTAACAAATATTAATAAATTACTAATTTTAACTAAAATGGTTTTTTTACTTACTGCATAGTTACGGGCCTTGTCGTTGACCCATTCCCCCCGACTTTAACTTCTTCGTCCTCTCCACCAACTCCATAGCGGTGGGTTGTCACTGTTTCTATGCAGTCTACGTATACAAAAAAAAAAATTTAAATTCAGAATAATAGTAAAAAATGAAAATTAATTAAATAGAAAACTAAAATAATCAACTTTAAAGTATTACCAGCTCGTCGAAGTGAGCAGCAGCTGATTTAGAGCCGCCGTTGTAGGCACATGCGCCACTGTCAGCAGCTCGATTACGCCGAGCTGTGGCAGCCTTCTCCTGGAACTTCTCAGTAGCCCAGTACTGTTCTAGGCCCTTCCTGATCACAGGATCCAAGTTCCCTTTATCCTTATCTTTTCTGAGCTTGTTCATTGCGTTCTTCATAGTCAATGAACCTTTATGCTCAAAGCCGGCGCGGATGATGTTCTCCAAACGTGGATCCCACCGATACTCTTTCTGCAACAAACACTTGTTAGGTATTCTTATATATATTAAAATTAAATTAATATGAAGTATAATTTAAATTTAAATAATATAATAAATTATTACCTTAAATTCTTTAAACAGCTGGTCCCTATGGCCGTCAGGGATGCCCTTCCAGGTAGGCCATGCACCATCAAACTTCGGCTTTATGATTTTGGACATCGAATCAGAAAGGCCCTTTGCGGGCAGAAAGCTGCAGGAAAATTAAAGCATTATTGTTATGAATAATTAAAAAAACTATTATGGAAATTAATGATATTTATGTATAAAAAAAAAAAATTAGCTTACTTTTTATCCCCTTGGGAATAAGAAGAATCCTCCGGTCAGATGAATCACGGCTCTCCTACGCCGCTGATGATGATGGTCGTGGCACGGGTGTGGATGATGAAGGTCTAGCCTATGTCCTGACATCTGAGGGCGGCGTAATAGGTGCTGATCCATTACCTTGAGGCCTGTCCACAGATGTACTGGCAGGGTACACCACGCTGCCCTCTCCCTCTAGAGGAATTTGCCATATGTTTAAAAAATGATAAAAATATTATATTACAGTATAAATATTAATTAATTAGTCAACAATTTAAAAAATGAATAAACACATCATAATGAGATCCATCGCGATCAAGTATGTACCAGGAGAACAAAAGGAAATGCATCAGGCCGAGATTTCATCAAGTATATAAGGCATTTGAACATGGAAATGACTATTATCCGAGTGTGAAAAATGGTTGCTCCCAAACTGTCCCACTTGGACAATTCAAGATTCAATACAATGAGCATGCATACCTTGAGAAGGTATGCATGCTCATTAATATTGAATTTCAAACAGGAAACTAAGGTTTTCATAAATTAATAATTAACTCTAATAGAAAATAAAACAATTAACCTATAAATATTGCAAAATAGTTGAGCTTATATATATTGCAGCGTAATTCAATAAGAACTAAGATAAAATATTGTAGCAGGCATTCTATTGAGCTTCGCCCTCCACTAATAAATAACACATAATTGTCAAAAAATGCATAAATTCTAAATTATCAGCACACAACTAGCATCCCGCCTTTCGGACAGGATCACATCCTATTGAGCTCTGCTCTCCACTAACAAACAATGCATAATTGTAAACACATGCATAAATGCTAAATTATCAGCACACAATCAGCATCCTGCCTTTTGGACAGTATCACATCCTATTGAGCTCAGCTCTCTACTAACAAACAACAACACAATTCATACAACACATTACATATACCACACAACCAACGAATAAGAGCAAGTAATTGACTTACCTCAACTCCAAGAAAAGAATGGAAATTAAAAGAGACCATCACAAAGAAGACAAGAGCAGCAACAATTGTTCTCTAGGTAACAATCATGGAAAAAAAATTAGAGAACCCTATCGTTTTCCATATCAGATAACCCTATAGAATTAGTAACTTCATTATTAATTCAACCATTAAACAGTAATTGATTTTCTAAGACCAAATTAATAAAGCTCCAAAAGCTATATAGTTTATCTAAACTATCTAAAGACATGTAGAAAACATTTCTTACACTAAAGGCATGTACTATCAGATTTGTAAAGTGAAATAGCACCCTCAATCAGAGAACCCCAAATGATTTTCCATAGAACAAGAACCCTAAAGAGAGATCCCAAAATCTTCCATATCAGAGAAAGCAAGAGACAACGGAGGTGTAAATTCACAGTCAAATTCAATCAGGATTTCAATGGTCAAACCAATTACTGCAATGTGAAAATGAAAAGACCATGATGAATGAGCATGATATAATTGTACTGCCCAGAACAACAATTAGTGACTTTAACATCCATGTCAATATTACTTCTCAAAATCAATCCTTCACAACATTTAGCACTTGAACAACACAAAATCATGGCAACACACATACAGTCTCAACATTTCAACCAAAGTATGCTACATAAAATTTCTCAAACAATTTGGCCCCACAAAGCAAGAAATAAACCTCATTCACTATGAACCCTGACTTCACAAGTTCAAAACTTAACCCCAAACTAGAATTTTGTCTCTAAAACAAAAATAAAAGATCAACCACAATTTCGGTCGCTAAATGGCTCTAACTTAAATTCATTTACCACGCTTTTGTAACCGATATTAAATCGGTCGATAATAAGGTTAAATATTACCGTTATGTTAAAAATAGTCGCTAAATTCGATCGCAAAGTGGTCAAAAAATTTGACTTTCAAAATTATTGGCTTAGCGACCGATTTAGTTGTGATCATTCAATTCGGTCGCTAAATTGGTTGCGAAATATATAAATACAGCTTAATCAGGAATCTTGGGTTATCGGTCGCTAGTTCAGTCGCCATTAGCGACGGATGTATTCGATCGCTATTTGACCTTTTTTTTTTTTTTTGGTGTATAAAGCTCAAAATTGGTGTTCCTATTTTGTTGTTTACAAGTATAGATCAAACTTTAGGATTACACAATGATACTCGACTTATAATTACTCAAATGAGAAGCTCTGTTTTAGAAGGAAAAGTCATTTTAGGAAGCAAATTGGCCAAAAGGTATTTATTCTGAGATTGTAATTGAGTCATTCTGATAACAGGACTCCATTCTAATTTCAGCATAGGCAATTTACTATTGTTGTTTCTTTAGCAATGACTATAAATAAAAGTTAGGGTCAAGCTCTTAAAGCACATAAGAATTTATCTTCCACAGTTAGTATTTTCATATGGACAGTTATATGTCGCGATGTCAAAAGTTACCTCTCGTTGTGGATTGAAGATACTTATATGTAATAATGAAGGTTAAAAATCAAACGCTACTTCAATTGTTGTTTATTGATATGTCTTTAAAAATTTAAGCTAAGTAAGTTACTCCTAAATTTGTTTATTTCTTGGTTGTTTCATTTATATTTTGTGCATAGTAATTTTTTTCTTTTTCAAGGACTTCAACGACTAGATTTACATTTTAACTTACATATGTGCCAAATATTTTAACTTTTAGCCAATAAATTTGATTTAATATATACATGTAACTAAATTTATTTCAATATTTCCTACTTTTTTTTTAAAGCAAAAGAGAGGCATGCAGAGGCGTCACTGTAGTGGAAATCATCCCAACTAGGTTGGCACCAAAACCACTACCAATCATCTGCAGCATACCCGAAATTTATTAAAGAAAATAAAAACAAAACAAGAAAACATGGGGGGCATAAACCAAACCCATGCAAGAAAAGACAAGCTATTTAAATCTGAAATTAGGAAGACCCCATCTATTACCAAAGAAGTCTAGCCTAATAAAATTTGGGATCAAGTTCCACCAACTGTACTTCTTTGAGGATACTCCAAAGGAAGCTAACATGTCCGCACAATGATTAGGCCCCCTAAAAATGTGTGAAATTCTGAACTCAATTTCGGAGGACAGCTCTATACAATTTCTCCACTTATTTCTAAGATTCCAAGGAACAATTGAAGGATTGGAAACAGCTTGAACCACCAATTGGGAGTCACACTCCATCCATCCAAAGCCTAGTCCAGCCCATCTCAAATGCCACACAAAGGGCAGACATAATAGCACATAATTCTGCTGAGAAAGAGTCTAAAAAGCCATAGAATTCAGTAAAGCAACCTAACACTGCACCACTCCTATCCCTGAAGATAGCACCGCCACCAGCTAGGCCAGGAGAACCTTTAGATGCACCATCTATGTTAACCTTGACCCAACCACACATAGGAGGGAACCAGTCAACCTGGAGGATAGAGGGAGATTTAACAGGGTGACCTTTAACACCAAAAAACCTAGGAATATTACTCTCCTCAACAGAGAAGAATATTGTGTTTTTGGAGAGATTTCCAATAAGAGCAATAGAGGCCTTTGCTATGCTGATGGCAGCTCTGACCGAAACCACTTTATCATCAAATTTCTTTTTATTTCTAGAGAACCATATAATCCAGATGATGTTAATGATGGCTACTAGGATTATGTCTTTTAATTGAAGGCTCCATGGCTTGTTGCAAATTGAAATAACTGATAAAATGGAGGAAGTGTCCACCTGCATGTGGATGTATGCCTTGACAGGTACATATATTTTGATGAATGACAAAAGCAATTTTTAAGTCTAAAGGACTTATTTGCAAAAAGCGTGAAAAAAAGGCCAAACGAGCAGTCAAGATTAGGCAAAGCAATCAAGAGGGGTAAAAAGGGAATTTTACTACTTGTATTGGTTGTTTTAGAATAATCTGTAAATGGTAAGTAGGGTTTTCAATTTAATATGGTCACTCACACACACACATATTTAACATGTGCTTTAAAAGATAAATCATATGATTAAATAAATAATAATATGTGATTAAAACTGACAATTAAAATTGAGCTTAATTGGGCAATCTTTCCTTAATTGTCAAGTTTTTGAAAAACCACCTGATACGCACCATAATCGATTATGGAAATGCTATAATCGGTTATGAGTCGTGGTTAAATGGCTTTAATGAGTGTTAATGAGTAATTATGATATCAAAGCCGTTGATTTCAAATTTGAAATATAGTAATCGATTATTGAAATTGGATAATCGATTATGACCTTACTGACTTCCAATATGCTTCAACTGAAGCCCTGTAATCGATTATGTAATCGATTATAGCCTTTTATGAAAGAGTCAGTAACATCATAATCGATTAAGGTAATCGATTATCTTCTTTGGTGAAAAAGCAGTGAACACATAATCGATTATGGTAATCGATTATGACCTTTCTGTCCAGACGCGCGCTTCATGAAAACACATTAAATAATCGATTATGGATTTTAGATAATCGATTATGCTGCGGCTGAAATGCATTTTAAGAGGCTTGACCTAATTTCACACTGAACCCTAACCTATTCTCTATAAATAGGAAGCCTGGCAGCCTTTGAAAAATGCCCCATCTACTACTCTCTTCTACTCTCTATTGTGCTTAAACTCTGATTACTATTTCTTTTTACTCTTGCACTTACACGTGATCATATTATTTTGAGAAACTTATACACCATATAGGTGTTACTATTTGTGCTTCAAGTTGTATCTTATATCTGTACTTTTGAGTGCTTTCTCATTGTAAAACTTTTACAGTTTGTTTTTTTAAGTGAGTGTGATCTCACGAACGATTTCTTGAGGCTCTTGAACAAGGGATAGTACGTCCTGTGATTTGTGTTAAGAGTTCTCTAATTTGTAAAGGTTCTAGTTTAGCCTGTTTTAAAAACTAGAGTTGATTGAAATCCCTTGGTCGTATTGCCTTGGGGACTGGACGTAGGCCACGTGGGTAGTTCTGTGGCCGAACCAGGATACATCACTGTGTCATCTTCTTCCTTATCTCTTTACATTTATCGCAACTTTTTCATTTCTTATACGCTTTAATTCACAAAGTTTTGTTATTAAGTTATTGTTTATCAAAACAAGTTTTAAACTTAGTTTAATTTGCTAAAAGTTTTTTAAAAATCAATTCACACACAATTCACCCCCCTCTTGTGTTTGAGGTCACTTGTCAACAAGTGGCATCAGAGCTTAACTCTTGGATATAAAGGACGAAATCGTCTCAAGAGGAAAGATGACTTCAAACAGTTTTCGTATGAGGGTAATTCCGTAAACAGACCTCCATCGTTCGATGGTGAGGGGTATGGTTATTGGAAAGAAAGAATGCATATCTTTTTAGAAGCATCTGATATTGATATTTGGGATGCTGTGGAAAATGGTCCATTTGTCCCCAGGCACGAAGTTAATGGTGCTTCGGTGGATAAACCAAAAACTCTTTGGACCGACGAGGAAAAGAAAAAGGTCCAATACAATTTGAAAGCTAGGAACATCATCACCTCAGCTTTAAGCTACGATGAGTTCTATAGGGTCTCAAATTGCACGACCGCTAAAGAAATGTGGGACACCCTTGAATTGACCCATGAAGGTACTACCGAGGTCAAAAGGGCTAGGATGAACACATTAACCCATGAGTATGAGCTATTTAGGATGAAACAAGGTGAAAGCATACAAGATATGCAAAAACGCTTCACCCATATAATAAATCATCTTAGGGCTCTTGGGAAGGTGTTTAATAATGAAGACTTAATAAATAAAGTTCTTAGATGTTTAAATAGAAGTTGGCAACCCAAAGTAACTGCGATTTCCGAATCATGTGATTTAACATCTATGTCTTTGGCAACTCTATTTGGTAAATTGCAGGAACATGAACTTGAGTTGAATCGCCTCATAGAAAGTGAGGAAAGTGATAAGAAAAAGAAAGGGCTTCCTCTCAAAGCAAGTATAAGTGAAACAAATGAGGAAGATATTGACTTTGATGAACTTGATGAGCTTGGTGAAGGAGATGAGAATATGAGTCTAATGGTAAGAAAATTTAAGAAATTTATGAGGAGCAAAGGGAAAACACAACCAAGCTTCACTCCTCAAAAGAAGGTTGATGGAGAAGGAACCACTTATGTGCCAACGTGCTTCAACTGCAAAAAGAAAGGTCACATAAGGCCCGAGTGTCCTCTAAGTCAAAAGAAGAATGACAAATTTGAAAAGAGGCCACAAAAGGACAAAAGAGGAAGGAGAGCATACATTGCTTGGGAAGACAATAACATGGACTCCTCCGATGAATCCGACAACGAGGAAGCAAACCTTTGCCTCATGGCCAATCATGAGGACGACGAGAATGAGGTAACTGATAATGAAATTGAAAATGAATTGTCATATGATGATTTACTTTGTGCATGTGAAGAATTGAATGATGAAAGCATGCGTCTTAGAAAAATCATTTTATCTTCAAAGAAAACCATTTCTAGTCTTGAAACAAAAATAGGTTTATTAAATAAAGAAATGGAGGCTATCAAGGAAAAACAAATTCTTTCAAACAAAACCTCATCATGCATATCATGTGAAAACAAAACAAATGAAATTTCGAAATGCCATGAATGTAATGTTTTGAAAAACAAAATTGAGGACTTGTATGATATCCTTGCAAAATTCATAAATGGGAGAGACAACCTTAATGTTCTGTTAGGAAATCAAAAAGGAACTTATGATAAAGCTGGTTTGGGTTATCACCCTAAATTACATGAAAAATCCTTTAAAAAGTTTTTTAGCCCAACCAATACTTCTAGTAGTCCTTTCGTAAAATGCTTCTATTGTGGTAGAAAGGGACATACTGCATCCATTTGCAATGCAAGAAAGAATGTGAATGCCAAAGGGAAGAAAGTATGGGTTAAAAAGGGCAATGCGCCCAAAGCTAACTCTCAAGGACCCAACATGATTTGGGTACCAAAAGTTAAAACTTGAAATTGTTTTGTAGGTGTGCTTGAAAGCAAGGAACACTAATTGGTATCTTGATAGCGGATGCTCCAAGCACATGACGGGGGACAAAAACAAGTTCTCCTCTCTCACACCCAAAAAGGGTGGATTTGTTTTCTACGGTGACAACAACAAAGGTAGAATCTTGGGAATTGGAACGGTTGGTAAGAGTCCAAATCCCATCATTGAAAATGTTTTGTATGTTGAAGTTTAAAACACAATCTTTTGAGTATTAGCCAACTTTGTGATAAGAACTTCAATGTTGTTTTTGATAACTTAAAATGCACGGTCATAGATTCTAAAAATCAAACCAAGTTAATTGGACAAAGAATTGGAAATATCTATATGGTTTGCTTAGATGACCTACCTTCAAATGATGTATGCTGTCTAATTAGCAAAGAGGATGAAACTTGGCTATGGCATAGGAGGATGGCCCATATTCACATGGACCATCTTAATAAGTTGGTTCGCAAGGACTTAGTAATTGGTTTACCAAAGCTCCGTTTTGAAAAAGACAAAATGTGTGATGCTTGTCAAAAAGGAAAACAAGTAAAGGCCTCTTTCAAAACTAAAAATGTTATTTCTACAAACCGGCCTTTACAGCTTTTACATATGGATTTGTTTGGTCCATCTAGAACCATGAGCTTTGGTGGTAATTACTATGCACTTGTAATTGTGGATGACTATTCTCGTTATACATGGACTTTGTTTATTTCTCATAAAAATGACGCTTTCGGTGCCTTTCGTAAACTTGCCAAGGTTATTCAAAACGAGATGGGATTAAACATTGTAACTATCCGAAGTGATCATGGTGGTGAGTTCCAAAATGAGGCATTTGAGGCCTTTTGTACTGAAAATGGAATCGGGCATAATTTTTCCTCACCAAGGACTCCCCAACAAAATGGGGTGGTGGAAAGGAAAAATAGGTCTCTAGTAGAGCTAGCGAGGATGATGCTCAATGAGACCAACCTTCCTAAGTATTTCTGGGCAGACGCGGTAAGCACCACATGCTATGTGATGAATAGAGTCCTTATAAGACCTATTATGAAACAAACGCCCTATGAAATTTACAAGGGAAGGAAGCCTAACATCTCCCACTTTCACGTATTCGGATGTAAGTGCTTTGTTTTAAATAATGGTAAAGAAAATCTTGGTAAGTTTGATGCTAAAGCTGATGAAGGTATATTTCTTGGATATTCCAATTCTAGTAAAGCTTTTCGAATATATAATAAAAGAACTATGACCATTGAAGAATCTGTGCATGTATCTTTTGATGAGACTAACCCTAAAATTGTAGTAGAGGAAAGTGTTGATGATATTGCAGAAATTCTGGGAAACACTCTTCTTGAGGAGAAAAGAACTCAAGAGGAGAACATTACTGATCAACCACCTCCACAAGAAGAAGAGACACCCCTTCCAGATCTACCAAGAGAATGGAGAACATCAAGACACCATCCTCTTGACAACATAATAGGTGATATATCAAAAGGGGTAACAACTCGAAACTCTCTTAATCAAATATGTCATTACATGGCTTTCGTTTCTCAAATTGAACCTAATAATGTTGATGAAGCCATAGTAGATGAACATTGGACACTTTCCATGCAAGAAGAATTAAACCAATTTGAAAGAAATGATGTTTGGGAATTAGTCCCTAAACCCAAAAACCATTTAGTAATTGGAACTAAGTGGGTTTTTCGTAACAAGCTAGATAAAAATGGAATAATAACTAGAAACAAAGCTAGACTTGTTGCTAAGGGCTATAACCAACAAGAGGGCATAGACTTTGATGAAACCTATGCTCCCGTAGCTAGACTAGAGGCTATTCGTATGCTTCTTGATTTTGCTTGCATCATGGATTTTAAACTTTTTCAAATGGATGTCAAAAGCGCCTTCTTGAACGGTTTTATTCAAGAAGAGGTTTATGTGGATCAACCTCCGGGTTTTACAAATTATGAATTTCCAAACCATGTTTTCAAACTGAAAAAGGCTTTATATGGACTAAAGCAAGCCCCTAGGGCTTGGTATGAACGCCTAAGCAAATTCTTACTTGAAAATGGTTTTCAAAGAGGAAAAGTTGACACCACACTTTTTATTAAAAATAAAAAGCATGACATTTTACTTGTGCAAATATATGTGGACGACATAATTTTTGGTGCCACTAACGAAGCTTTATGCAAGGATTTTTCAAAAATTATGCAAAGTGAATTTGAAATGTCAATGATGGGGGAGCTCAACTACTTTCTTGGGTTGCAAATAAAGCAATCAAAGGAAAGAATCTTCATAAATCAGTCAAAGTACTGCAAAGAGCTTCTTAAAAAGTTTGGGATGAACAATTCAAAAGAGCTATCAACTCCCATGAGCACATCCTGTTACCTCGACAAGGATGAAAATGGTAAATCCGTCGACATAAGTAAGT
Organism: Echinosophora koreensis; assembly: GCA_035048595.1. NCBI lineage: Eukaryota > Viridiplantae > Streptophyta > Magnoliopsida > Fabales > Fabaceae > Echinosophora > Echinosophora koreensis. The sequence continues at coordinate 849,474 of JAPCYP010000095.1, forward strand.
ATAGAGGTATGATAGGTTCTCTCCTTTATCTTACTGCTAGTCGACCTGATATCATGTTTAGTGTTTGCATGTGTGCACGTTTTCAATCGAACCCAAAAGAATCACATCTCGCCGCGGTAAAACGCATCATGAGATATCTCATTGGCTCACAAAACATGGGTTTATGGTACCCTAAAGGGGCAGATTGTACCCTAATTGGATATTCGGACTCTGATTTTGCGGGTTGCAAATTAGACTGAAAAAGCACTAGTGGAACTTGCCACTTACTAGGAAATGCTTTAGTTTCTTGGCATAGCAAGAAGCAAGCAAGTGTGGCTTTATCCACCGCCGAAGCGGAATACATTGCGGCGGGTAGTTGTTGCGCACAAATCATTTGGATGAAGCAACAATTAAATGATTATGGAATTAATCTCAACACTGTTCCCATAAAATGTGACAACACAAGTGCCATAAACCTCACTAAAAACCCTGTGTATCACTCAAGGACTAAACACATTGAAATTAGACACCACTTTATTAGGGATCATGTTCAAAAAGAGGATTGCATGATTGAATTTGTTGAAACAAGCAAACAACTTGCAGATATTTTTACAAAACCCCTATCAAAAGAAAGCTTCTTTTTCATAAGAACTGAATTAGGGATTTTGAATCAGTCATGCATTTCTGCATAACACACCTTGTTATTTGCTAATATGTTTATTAAGTGTGCAGGCAGAAAGAGCATAATCGATTATCATAATCGATTATGCCAAAATAAAAGTTTCAGTCAACAAAACAGAGAAGTCATAATCGATTACCATAATCGATTATGCATCCACTGTCTCTTTGGGCAGCGCGGACAGGAAGATGACAATCGATTAGCACAATCGATTAGCACTACAAACTCAGAAATCCAGAAACAGAATAATCGATTACATAATCGATTATCGTTCTTCAAATGCTCATCCATAATCGATTTCTAATGAAGCACCCAGAAAATAATCGATTACATAATCGATTATGTGAAGCAGAAGGATTGGCGCCAAAACCACACGGGCAGGACCCAGCCAATCAGGAGCTGCCACGTCATCAAAATAATCGATTATGATGGTAAGATAATCGATTATTGTGCGACTTTATATGGTAAACCCGAACCCTAACGTCATTTTCTGCTTGCCTTTCACTGTTCACACGCCTCCATCTTCTCTTTTCTCTAGTTTTTTCTGCTACAAAACTCATCTTTTCCAAAACTCTTCATCCTACTACACTCCTATCATCATCATGCCTCCAAAACGCCAAAGAACAGCAGCGATCAATCCGGGTCCACTTACACAAGAACAAGTGGATAAATGGTTCACCAATGGGGATCAGTTGGCAAACTATATGAGCACCTACATTGGGAAAGAGATTCAGAAACCTCGTTTTCTGGACATTGAATGGATGCGGAAGAGCAACTTCAGATTTTTGGAGTATCTGGACCATGCAGAAATCACTGAGTTTCTGTCACAATCAGAGGATGTCTACCCAGACTTGGTTAAGGTATTTTACTGCAACCTTAGGCTAGTTGATGGCGTATTAATGTCTGAAGTCTGTGGGAAACCCATCCGTCTCAGTGATGAGGCGTTTGGAAGAGTTGTTGGCTTGCCTTCTGAAGGCACTTATGCCACTGCCGAGGGTCCTGCTGCGGAACCCTTGGTAAATGAATTTGCTAGAATCCAAGCCATCAAGGATGTCTTATCTGATCCTTCTGATGCTAATGACAAGGAAATAACTAGTGGGCAAATGAAAGTGCAAAGCAGGTTGTTGCACTATGTGGTAGCTAGGCTTTTATTTCCTAGACACCATAATTTTTCACAGCTGTTGAGAATGGATGTTGTTATTCTGTGGTTGCTGGAAAAGAAAAAGAAAGTAAACTGGGCTGGCTTGGTCATGCAGCATATGTATGACAATAGGGGTAGTGCTGAGTTACTCTATGGTCATCTGGTGACCCGCATCATTAGGCATGTTAGGGTTAATCTCACTGGAGAGACTAAGCTGGATTACAAGAAATTCCATGCTATGATGAAAGAGGGTACAATTAACCAGATGGGAATCATGTCTCGAGGTGGTGATTGGGAATACAAACCCAAAGGATGGAAATGGCGTACAACTGAGCAAACCAACACCGGTGGAGCATCATCTTCACAGGCACCTCCTGCTACAGCCTCACCAGAAATGATGGCTTTACTTGAGAGTATATTAGCTGAGGTTCGAGTGAACACCACTGAGATCCGAGCAAACTCTACGGCTATCCGTGAGCTCTCATTGGAAGTAAAATCCTTGAAGCGTAGAGTCACTGCATCTGAGGCCACCCCACTCCGTGGAGCACCACAGCCTCAGGTTGACTTGGACAGCAGCAGCAGCACTGATGATGGCACTGATGGTGATGATGGTGATGATGGCACTGATGGTGATGATGATGATGGTGGTAATGATGATGGAGGAGATGGTGGTGATGAGTACTATATATAGTACTATTTTATATTTAGTTTATACATTTCACTATTTTTTGGATGACTGTATATTCCTGGCACTTTAGCTTCCGTATGCACACTCTTTAAAATTATCTACGACTATGATGTGTGGTTTACTATTTATATGCATGCCATGGCTAAATATATCTCATGCTTGAAATGATTAAAATATTGGTGGATATATGCCATGTAGTATTTAACTTACTTTTCCCGCTTTTTGATAATGCCAAAAGGGGGAGAGTTATTTGAGTGCATGCTTAAGGGGGAGAATTTTGAGAATTTCAAAATATTGCATGAAGTGAGGGGGAGTTGAGCAAACGTTTTAAAATTCAGATATATATACTCATTGCTCTAACTCTATATTTTAGAAATTCCTTCATGAGATGTTTGTCATCATCAAAACGGGGGAGATTGTGGATGTATGCCTTGACAGGTACATATATTTTGATGAATGACAAAAGCAATTTTTAAGTCTAAAGGACTTATTTGCAAAAAGCGTGAAAAAGGCCAAACGAGCAGTCAAGATTAGGCAAAGCAATCAAGAGGGGTAAAAAGGGAATTTTACTACTTGTATTGGTTGTTTTAGAATAATCTGTAAATGGTAAGTAGGGTTTTCAATTTAATATGGTCACTCACACACACACATATTTAACATGTGCTTTAAAAGATAAATCATATGATTAAATAAATAATAACATGTGATTAAAACTGACAATTAAAATTGAGCTTAATTGGGCAATCTTTCCTTAATTGTCAAGTTTTTGAAAAACCACCTGATACGCACCATAATCGATTATGGAAATGCTATAATCAATTATGAGTCGTGGTTAAATGGCTTTAATGCGTGTTAATGAGTAATTATGATATCAAAGCCGTTGATTTCAAATTTGAAATATAATAATCGATTATTGAAATTGGATAATCGATTATGACCTTACTGACTTCCAATATGCTTCAACTGAAACCCTGTAATCGATTATGTAATCGATTATAGCCTTTTATGAAAGAGTCAGTAACATCATAATCGATTAAGGTAATCGATTATCTTCTTTGGTGAAAAAGCAGTGAACACATAATCAATTATGGTAATCGATTATGACCTTTCTGTCCAGACGCGCGCTTCATGAAAACACATTAAATAATCGATTATGGATTTTAGATAATCGATTATGCTGCGGCTGAAATGCATTTTAAGAGGCTTGACCTAATTTCACACTGAACCCTAACCTATTCTCTATAAATAGGAAGCCTGGCAGCCTTTGAAAAATGCCCCATCTACTACTCTCTTCTACTCTCTATTGTGCTTAAACTCTGATTACTATTTCATTTTACTCTTGCACTTACACGTGATCATATTATTTTGAGAAATTTATACACCATATAGGTGTTACTATTTGTGCTTCAAGTTGTATCTTATATCCGCACTTTTGAGTGCTTTCTCATTGTAAAACTTTTACAGTTTGTTTTTTAAAGTGAGTGTGATCTCACGAACGATTTCTTGAGGCTCTTGCAGAAGGGATAGTACGTCCTGTGATTTGTGTTAAGAGTTCTCTAATTTGTAAAGGTTCTAGTTTAGCCTGTTTTAAAAACTAGAGTTGATTGAAATCCCTTGGTCGTATTGCCTTGGGGACTGGACGTAGGCCACGTGGGTAGTTGTGTAGCCGAACCAGGATACATCACTGTGTCATCTTCTTCCTTATCTCTTTACATTTATCGCAACGTTTTCATTTCTTATATGCTTTAATTCACAAAGTTTTATTATTAAGTTATTGTTTATCAAAACAAGTTTTAAACTTAGTTTAATTTGCTAAAAGTTTTTTAAAAATCAATTCACACACAATTCACCCCCCTCTTGTGTTTGAGGTCACTTGTCAACACTGCAAGCTAATAACCGAGCTGAACCATTGCCAAATCTGCTTGGCAAAGGGGAAATTGAAGAAGAGATGATCAGAAGATTCTGCATCTGAATGGCACAGGCTGCAAATTGATACCATAGTATAGCCTCTTTTCTGTAGCTAATCTTCAGTAGGAATTCTGTTCTCAATTAGTCTCCAAGTGACAAAGGATTTGGAGGGTGGAATGACATTGTTCCATATTAGCTTGGACCAACTGCAAGGAGGTTGAGATGGCTGGAAGAAGAGAAAAGTATCTTTGAAAGAAAGCTCACCCGAGGAGGAGCCTTGCCAAATCAACTGGTCAGGAGAATTAAAAGATGGAATTACCAGCTGAGATATCTCATGGCTAAATTGAGGGCATTTATCAATCAATACTACAGGTATACTCCAGTTTCTGTCACTGATAAAATCAGAAACTAAAGCTCTAAGTGACTAGTACATGTTGACTGGAATCTGCAAAAGATCAACCACAGGATGGGATAGCCATTTGTCAAGCCAAAGTCAAATAAAACTCTCATACATAAAGTCGTTATTCAATAAATTATGCAAATATTTTGAACTTGAAAATAAAAACTAAACAAAATATATTAAAAACTTGTCAATAATCCATGCATCACATGAGTACCAATTCTAGTATATATTAAAGTAAGATAGTTTAGGGTTGCCTTAGGGTAACTTGGTGAACTGCTTTATGGGTCAATTTCGAAATTAGAATGATATTTTAGGGATAATTTGGTAAATTGGCCCAGGGCAATTTGGTAAATTGAATAATTATTATTATTATTATTATTATTAACTTATTTCCTTTTGTAATAGTTTTCAAAACACAAAACCTAATTTTAATTTTGAAAAATGGCAAGAAGAACAAACTCAGAGACATCTTCCTGGAGCATATGGAGTAAGCTACACATTTTACAGATATTATAATTTACTTATAGTGTGTAAGTACTAGGGCTGGCAAAAGGATCCGAGGACCAACTATCCATCCGGTCCATCCATGACAAAATCCATCCAATAATAATAATAATAAAATAAATGGATTGGATTGGTTGGATTGTTTTTATTAATGGATGGATATAATCCATCCAATAAATTTTTTAATCCATTGGACCAAACAAACAAAAGAGGAATGGATTATTTATTGTCCATCTGCCGAACACTGAGCTCAGAGGAACCTTCCTTCAAGAGCTTCAGGTACAGTACATCTTCCAAGTACTTCTTGCGCGCTTCACCATGCTGCTTCACCATGCTCTTGCGCGCTTCACCATGCTCTTGCATAATCAATTCGACGTAATTTTGCATATCATCGAAATTGCCAAATTGATGTTGCTACTGCTTCGCCATCGAACAAATTGAAAGAAGTCAAAAACTTTAATGCTCAGTGCTCACAAGAGACTAAGAAAGGTGCAAAGAAAGGATTGGGCTGAGAGAGTGCTCTCAAGGCCTTGGTCCAATTTAATTTGGGTGTAATTTTGAAATGTTAAAAGTGTTTTCTTCGAGTTTAATTGGAAATAGATTTTTTTTAGTTGTGCCATTCAAGAAGTGTTTCATAGTTTTTTTTTTTTTAAATAAATTCATGTATTTAATTAAGATCCTTAAAATTTTAGAGAGAAAAAATATTTAGAGAGAAAAATATTAGTTTGACAAAAATTTTAAAATAAAATTTTATATATAATATATTTTAAATGGATGGATCGGATATCCATCTTTATAAAAATGATTAATGAATGGGTTGGATGGTTTTTTTTCAAATGGATCATGGATGGATTTGATTTTTTTAATACATTTTTAGCGGATCAAAATGGATTGATGGATTATCTTTGACCCATCCATTATAATCCGAATCAAAATCCATCTGATCCATCCATTTGTCACCCTTAGTAAGTACAACATATAGTGACAGACAAATGCAATTATATGTAAAAATATGTCGTCCGCAGGTAGAGCCTTTACCGACATACAAATAGTCATCATTATTTGTCCCCTCAAAGTTGACACCCCAATGGCCCAACTGTAAATATCAAATTAACATTTACCTACAAATTTTTTACATTTAGTGACAGATTTTGTTTGTCACTAACAGTTAAATTTCTTGTAGTATTCTCTGTTTTTTGTCTTTCTTAGTAATTATTCTCTTTAATGTCGTCAATGTAGAGGGGTGGTGATTCTCTCACTATCTGTAATGAGAGTAGGCCTTTAATACTCCATCTGTTATGTTCCCAACTGACTCAGTTCCAGCTGTTATGTAGTTGAACTGAGCTATTTTACGAGCCTGTGGGGATCGGGCCTAAAGTGATTCTCGGCCCAATGGAAGAGAGAGTTATCACTCTGGGCCGAGTGACGGAGCCCATGTAGGAACACTTACCAATTAATACCATTTTGTGCTACTTTTATCTTGGTCAAATTATTATTAATTTTTTTTTTTTGACTGAGTATCTTAGTCAATTATATCATTGAAAGTTGTAACACGTGATAATATAATACCCCCTTTTTTTTTTTTTTTTGAGGAAAAAAATAGAGCGTGATAATATATAATACTTCTTAAACAATTGGTTTAACAATTTTTTAACGGTTATTTCGTCAATTTGCAACATAAACAAACAATAGAGTACAAAGTCAGGGTTATTGGCTAGTGCGGGTGAGGAATCTTCCTTATTATAAAGCCACTCTCTAATCTCTTCTCTATTACATAATAATAGTTAACGTGAGAGACCGTGACTCAACGATGGCAGAATCAGCATCCACCAACAGCGGTCTCAAATTGTCAGGCAAAGTAGCCATAGTCACCGGAGGTGCCAGCGGAATCGGCGAAGCGACGGCACGTCTCTTTTCCGACCAAGGCGCGCGTATGGTAGTGATAGCTGACATCCAAGACGAGCTGGGCAATCAAGTGGCTGCATCCATTGGCACCCACAGGTGCACCTACGTTCACTGCGACGTGGCAGACGAAGATCAAGTCCTAAACCTCGTCCAATCAACGGTCACAAATTATGGACAACTCGACGTCATGTTCAGCAACGCCGGGATCCTAAGTCCATCCCCTCAGACCGTCCTGGAACTCGACTTGTCTCAATTCGACCGCTTATTCGCAATCAACACTCGTGGAATGGCGGCGTGCGTGAAACACGCAGCACGTGCCATGGTGGAGAAGCACGTGAGAGGGAGCATAGTGTGCACCGCAAGCGTTGGAGGAAGCTACGGTGGCGCGTCGACGACGGACTACTTGATGTCGAAGCATGCAGTGTTGGGGCTGATGCGAGCGGCGAGCGTGCAGCTGGCGGAGCACGGGATAAGAGTGAACTGCGTCTCACCGAATGGATTGGCAACACCGTTGACGTGTAAGAAACTAGGGGTGAGCATGGAGGAGGCGCAAGAGGTTTATGGGCGATACGCGAGGCTGAAAGGGGTGGCGCTCACGCCGAAACACGTGGCGGATGCTGTGTTGTTTCTCGCTTCTGATGAGTCTGAGTTTGTTACTGGCCATGATCTTCGGGTGGACGGTGGATTTGCTTATCCCAAATAGCTTGGATTATATGAGTTTCGTACGTAGCACTATGGAGTATGGACGAAGAAATTGTTTGTCTGATTTGGTTTTTTGTTTTTTGAATGTTTGACTTTTCGTTTAGTTTTTAAACATGTGCTGCATAATTATTTGCTGGAATTCATATTCCCAGAATGCACCGTGAATAAACTTGTATCTTTTCCTTATCATGATTAAGAAAGAAATTGAAGATAAAACTTAATTTTCTCTTGCTTGGCTCATGAAAGACAAAAATGAAGAGAATAAAAAAAATATCATGAATTTCAGAGAACTTTTGAAATCAATCATGCAAGTTACCTGCTGTACATGGACCTCCTCATATTTTCAGTTTTATTATTACTTGAAGTTATTTATATAATATGGAATGGTATTGAAATTCCAATGTTGAAATTGCACATCGAAAGTGATAGATGGTAGAAAAACGAAAAACAACACACAAAGGAGGTGTCTGAGAGGGAGGGCAAGGTGGTCCTGAATTTGTGTGAGAAAATTTGAAGCGATTGCACAAAACAATATTATAGTGATTCTGATAATTATTTCCTCCAACGCGTAAGAAAAATTTGTAATCATTCCCTCCAATGCGTGAGAGTAGCACTAATTCCACAAAGGACAAAACTATCACGGGGATCGTGTGTAGCTAAAGTTGAAAAGGAAGGAAATTAAATCCAATGGAACGACGTTGGTACATGAGAACAACATGGCGGGAGAAAAGTTGGATTTGAACGTGTGGAAGTCGGTAGGGCATATATTTCTAAAAGTCGAGTTTTCTCCTCCGTTTTCTTGTACCATGAAGAAGACATTTTTTGTGTGGGTCCCACGTCATTTATAATAGGGACCCATGAATCATGCAAGAAGGATGTCCTGTATTGAGTCTGGTACAAAAATAGTATGCAAGTAGGGTTTGGTTGGTAAATAATAGACATCAGGCTAAACAAAGCAAAACAACCTAATTCAAATATGGAGAGGGCAAGGCTCCTTATAACTAAAAGATAAAAAAGCAGATTTCCTATAAGCTAAGTAATAATAAGAGAATAACACAAACAATACATATCAATAGAAGATCGCATCAGCAAGTGATGGGCAAATCTTTAATCCTCACTTCTAGTAGTTGTGGATCAATCCTCCAAGGGTATAATGGTAAAACACTAAACAAATAAAAATAAAAAAAACAAATAACAAATCGAAGCAAAAAATGCATAGGGTCAAAACGGGGGCAGTTGGATGCGTGAGAGGGAGATGGTGGTCGGCGGTGACTTGTGATTCATGACTATGATGGCGCTGGCCATGTAGTGACTGGCCAGTGAGGGGACTCGGAAACATCGTACGGCGGAAGGGCTTCTAGCACAAGGCGACGCTGTGGGTCTGGTGCGATGGTGGAGAAGAAGAACTCGAACACTGATGACGGCGTCTGAGCTCATGGTGGTCCAGGTCTGGTGCGATGGTTCGCGGTTCGTGGTGGTCCGGGCCCACATATCTGGGATGGTGAGAGCGTGACGCGGCAACGACGAACATATCTGGTTCGCGATGGTGCTTCAAGGGTCGCGCAGCGGTTCAGGGATGGTGAGAGCGTGACGTGGCGATGGCTCACAGATCTGGTTGGTGACGTGGCGACGGCGGACAGATCTGGTTCGTGATGGTGCTTCAAGTGTCGCGCGACGGTTCTGGGATGGTGAGAGCATGACGCGGCGACGACGGATAGATCTGGTTCGCGATGGTGCTTCAAGGGTCACGCGACGGTTCTTCAGGTGGTGGTCCGATGAGGAGAATAAGGAGGTGGTGCTGGTCTCGGAGACATAAAGGTTGCCGGAGGTGCCTGGGGACGGCGGTGGTGGGCGGTGGCCGCAGATGTGGAATTTGATAAGGAGGAGAGGACTCAGGTCGCAGGAGGTTGATGAGTACTTTTTTTAATTTTTCTGCTTTTCCCTTTTTGCCCTTTTAATCTCAACCATTGATCGATTTTAATATTTTATCAACGGCTGGAATTAATGGATGTTGCATCCTCCCCCTTGGGCAATGAGGATTGAAGACAAAGCCGTAAGTGATCATGATCTTATCCCTTCTATACTCCCCCTTATGTTTTTTGATGAATATACTCCCCTTTATGTTGGAGAGTGAGGATTGTGAACTCCCAACTTGAACATCAAAGCACAAAAATGTTTGAACCCCAAAGAGTGAACATGTTTGCTTGATGTTGTTGAGTTGGAACATAGGAAGTAACAATAGTGCCTAACTGTAAATATTCACGAACGAAATGAAAATCAATTTCAATATGCTTTATCCTCTAAAATAGGATTGACTACTATATGTAAAGCGGCTTAGTTGGTGGAAGCAGCACATGGGAACAATAAGGAGGATAGTAGCTTCACCAGAGGAGCGAGACAATACTGTTGTTTGCTTCCTCGTTTTCCATGAAAATTGGAGTGGAACCAAGCTTCATATGGTATCCTGAAGTTAACAATTCCCCATCACTTTACACAAAGCACCTAGGGAATGGTGAAATTGGCAAACATATAATTAATTATTAGGGGTAATGCACAAACTTGAATAAAATTTTCTTGCATAGTCCTTGAATCACATATCCTATTAAGCTAAGTTCTCCACTAACAAACAATAAATAATTGGTAAACATATGCATAATTTCTAAATTATGTATGTAACCAGCATCCTGCCTTTCGGACAGGATCACATTTATTGAGCCCCACTAACATCCTGCCTTTTGGACAGGATCACACCCTATTAATTGAGCTCTACTCTCCACTAATAAAAAAACACAACAATTCACACAATTAAAAGTTCTTAACATTTATATTTATAGTCTATTTCATCTCAGAAACCTGAGAGAGGACTTAAGGGAGAGTATTGAGAGAACTTACTTAAGGGAGAGTATTGAGAGAACTTTAATATATAAACAGTACCTTTGTTCAATCTCATATAAAGCTATTAATGTGATATGATCATGGATTCACCAAGCCAAAGGATCCTAAGCATATAAGACATACATGGAAAAATGACAAGATCAAGGCAAAGGAGAGTTCAAGATGCATTGAAAGAAGTAGTGGTCAACTATATGACTCACAAGCAACCATTAGAAGAAGGAAGTACTTTGAACCTCTATTGTATAGAAGTTATTAACCACTTAGCTTAGGAACCATTTGTAATAAAATAGAATAGGACTATGTATTAAAGCGCTTCTTCCATAAGCACTTAGGATTGTTTAGCTTTTGGGCTTAGGATGATTGGGCCTCTTGGACCAATTAGCCAACATGTAACTAGGAATTACACACTAGGTCAATTAGCCCAAATGCAATGATGTACACGGCTAGGACTAGGGGGTGGCGCTAGATTCACTTGGTGCATGAGCTTCAAAGCTCATCACCTATAAGTAGGTGTCATGTACCCAAATTTCAATCAATCAATTCATTTGTGTAGTTTCTCATATTGAGATCTAAGAGAGTTGAGAAAGTTTCTCCTCTAAGAGGTTCTTGAGTTGAACCAATTGATTCTTATCTTGAGTTTCCATACTCAAGTGGTGAATCCTCCTATTGCTTATCAATTCAATCTTGATTCATCAAGTTGAATAATGACGCCTTCCTCCCCTCTTCTATCTTCTTCACTTTCTATTTCTTTTGTTATTTCAATTCTTGCTATTTCAATTCATAGATCTAGATTTACTTTTCAATTGTTCTTGTATTTTCAATTTCATATACTTATGCTCTTCTTCTCCATTTTGTTTCTCTTGAATTCTCACTAAGAATCAAGATATATATTAATTCAACTGTTCTTGTTTGTGTTGGATCTTGAATTTTTTACAATTTGAATCAAAGAAAGGTCTTCAAATCTTGTTGATCTATGACTAGATCACATCATAATGTCTTTAGGATATAAACATTAATTACCTTTATTCAATCTCATTTAAAGCTATAAACATTATTACACATGATAAATAGATATGACCTTGTATATATTGGAACGTCTGAGGTGTAAAGACCTTGTTTTAGTTTACTGCTTTATATATGTCCTTATTAATGAAATCTATATTTTCTGCTTTTATATATGCACAAGCAACAGAAGCAGAGAGATCCCACAACATTTGAGGTCTTGGAGAAGACCAAGAAGATCGACCAAGCTTGAGGAGTAGGTTAGCCCGAAGGTTCAGGACCTTGCTGTAAGTAATCTTTAATCATTAATTTGCATTTTCAATATATTAATTATATTTTATTATATTTAATATATAATTACAAATGCTAATGTCTGACATATTATGCAGGACGACTTCGATCGCCTCTTAGATGATGCTAGTAGTTAGAGGCAGGAGCATTCTACTACCTCTAAAAATTCCATTTTCTTAGAGGTTCTTGGAGGAAAAAAAAATAAGAAGGGGCGTGTATTTGGCCATGGTCAGCTTGGGGATTAGTTCTTGGACTCATCAGCTCCAAGTGGACATTCCGATCCTGGTCCTAACCCAGATGTCATAGAGGTCATCCTGAACATGAATGCTGAACTTACGACAAAGGATAACGAAATCCGAGAGTTGTGTGAGCACGCATGACATCATGATTGTCGCATGTGGAAGCAGGATAGTCACATGGTGGAGCTATTTAGGTACTTGGGATTCCGGCCAGGCATTTCCGGATCCGGCGACGCACACGATCATGTTGATACTATTGATGCCGCCGCTGCTACTAAAACCGCCACTATTGCTGCTGATGAGGATGATGCTGCAGATGACGATGACACTAGCCCACTCCCCTCTCCCCTCCTCACATAGATTAGGTTTTCTATTGGCTGTGATATATGTACACTTACATTTGTTCTTGTTGATTTTTATTTATAATTTTTTTTGAATTTTATTTTAATTATATGCTTTAATATGAATTTAATTTTATTTAATTTTATTTAATTTTATTTAATTTTATTTAATTTTAATTTTATATTTTGGTTTTAAAATTCTGAAAAATAAAATAAAATTAATTTAGCAACCGAAATAGTATTCAGTCGCTAAATACCATTGGGACCAAATAGCGACTGAAACAAATATGTCGTTAAAATATGTCCGTTGGGAAATTTAGCGACTGAAACTATCAGTTACTAAATTTAAAATTATGTCGCTGAAGTTGGTCCCTTTAATGGATCAGGTGACCATTTTTTAGCGACGGCTTTATGACCATTCAATGATTGTATATTTCAGTCGCTAATTAGCGATCGAAGTGAAATCGATCGCTATATAAATTAGTGACCAAGGTTTCAGCAACTGCTTCTTGTTGGTCGCTAATTAATTTAGCGACCGAAATCATTAAATAGCGACCGATTTCGTCGGTCGCTAAAAACCTTTTTCTTGTAGTGATAGGAAATATATATTTCAAAAGCAACAACCGCATTTCTTGAACACTGATCATTTCTCAATGTTATTTATTTAAACACTAATACTAAACACAAAGTATTAGTTTCTTCTCACTTCAAAAACTATTTGATTAATTTCTCCTCTTTTCTCTAAGCAAGTTAATCATTTTAAGAAAATATATTTTTCTATCATATTATTATTTTTATTCTCTCTTGAAAATCTATTTGATATATTTATCATCTTTACCCATGTAAGCTAAACATTTTTGGAAAATATATTCATCTATCATATCATTTTTTAGCAGCAGTATCCTAGTTACAGTGTTGTTCTAGCTGTAGGCTATTTTCATGTATATGAGTTAGAGTACCCCTTCTACTCTCATCAATATATTTTTGCTTATCAATATATTTTTGCTTATAAAAAAAATCTAACATTTTTTTTCTCTTTTGAAAAATATATTTGATTTGTTTCTTCTCTTTCCCAGGTGCAAGTTAACTATTTTAAAAAAATATATTTATGTATCATATTACTTTTTTATTCTCTCTTGAAAATCTATTTGATTTATTTCTTCTCTTTTCCCATCAAAGTTAACCATTTTTAGGAAATAATTTTTATTTATTTATAAAAGTTTAGATTGAGGGAAGACATGCCCTCATGCAAGGCCAGAGAATATTACCAACCTCAGTGAGGATTTATAGTGGAATTTACATATTACCTACCAACATGGGAGATCTAAGAATTGAACCCAAGTCACACAGCTAGTGCGAGCGGAAGGCTTGATCAGATGTACCAACCTCTATTGTCTTAGAAAATATATTTATCTATCATATTATTTTCCACATTTAATATTTTTCTGAATATCTTGGTATTCTACTTCTCTCAACATCTATATTATAGTAAATTTTGTTTTTCAAATAAAAAATATAAATTAGCACTAAATGAATGAAAAGGAAGAACTATATTAATGCTACAATTGTATAGAATCGGAAATGAAGATTTATTCTGGTCGAAAATGAAGATTTGGTAGCCTGATTTCATTAGAGCGCGACATGTGTAAAAATCTGCTTGATTATGTTTAATTCGGTTATATTTAAACTTTTAAGAATCTTTTAATCAACTAATTATTTTTTGAATAAAGGCCCTTTTTGGTCCCTGAGAAAAATACAGAGGTCCTTTTTAGTCCCTGACAAAACTACAGTTAGAGGCGGCAAAATGGGCTGGCCCGACCGGGCCGGGCCGGATAAGCCCTACAAATTATAGGGCTTGGGTATTAAAATTTGAGCCCATTTTAATTCCGGGCCTTTATGGCCCTACCCGATGAAGCCCGAACCCGTATCGGGCTAGCCCGCATCGGGCTCGGGTAGGCCGGTCACTTTTATATACTTTAATTTTGATTTAACTAAAAAATAAAAAAATAAACACTTATGAAGAGAAGTTGCATATGGTCAAGATGAATTTGTATAGGCTTTATAATGAATATGTCAAAGATGGTGTCCCTTCCAATGTGAGTCATTCACAACAAGTACAATATTCAGTTGGAGGAGGAAAGGAAAAGATTGGTTGCTATGAAGTAAGTTCTTAATTTTGTTACTATTTTATTTCATACGTAGATTTTTTTTAATCAATATTTCATATATATATATATATATATATATTTTGAATTCATTTGGTCATTTATTTTGTAGGATTTTGAAGCATATGAAAGCACATAAACAACCACTGTTGGAAAATCCGAACTTGATCTCTATTTGGAGGAGCCAAGGATTCCATCATCGGGTAGTTTTGATATCTTATCTTATTGGAAGGAAAGACGTCATAGATGTCCTGATCTTGCAAGGATGGCTTGTGATATATTGAGCGTTCCAATAACCATTGTCGCATCAGAATCGGCTTTTAGCATTGGCTCTCAAGTTTTGAACAAGTATAGAAGTTCTTTGCAGGATGAAACGGTTCAAGCTCTCTTGTGCACACGTAGTTGGTTACATGGTTTTGTTGGTAAGTTTTTTTTAAGCTTTATCATTTTTAGGATTTAAAATCAAGTCATTGATTTATTGATTTATATAAAAATTCATAACAAAGTCTATTTTTTATTTTAGATTATGATAATGAAGATGATGATGATGAGCGGGAGGCAATCAATTTTGAAGATGTAAAGCTTTCTCAAGGAGGTTTAAATGCCAATGTTGATGCCAAAATATAGGATTTTACATACATCGCTGTTACTATTGGACTTTCATTGTTATTTGTGAAGTTAATTTTTGTTGGACTTTTTTATTGTTTCTATTGTTGGACTTGCTCATTTTTTGATGTTCTTATTGGACTTTAAATATTGCTCTATGAACTTAAGGAGCTTGACTTTAAATATATCTTTATATGAACTTAAGGAGCTTTTTTATGTTTCGTATGGGAACTAATTCTGAAGTTGTCTTTTACAACATTGATTATGATTATTATATCTTCATTCATATCCTTATGTTTTCAATACAAACAATTAGGTTGATTGAAAATAAATATGTCTTGGTCCACACGTATACACAATGTTATAGTCACTTTTAGGAACTTAAAAATAAAAATGGTTGAAAATATTTTTTTTTAGCGAAAAATGCCGGGCCAGCCCGCATAAGCCCGCAGCCCGCATAGGGCTGGGCTTGGGCACCTATTTTACAGCCCATATTGATTCCGGGCCTTTTTGGCCCGGCCCTATAAAGCCCTAGCCCGCATAGGGCTAGCTCGCGGCGGGCCGGGTGGCCCATTTTGCCACCTCTAACTACAGTACCAAATTAGTCCCTCACAATTTTAAACTAGAGACACGTTAGTCCCTTGGTTAACCCCCCCATTAGTTTGGGTCTTTTAAGTCGATGACGTGTTTTGTTTTCTTGCTTATGTGTACTGTTATATGATATTTACAATTTTTACTATATAAATTGGTTATTAAACATTTACTTAAATGCCCAAAATGCCCAAAACAACACCATTTTGATCACACAGGGTAAAATGAAACTTGCCCCCTTAAGCAACCAAAAACGTCATTTAAATGTCCAAAATGAGACTTAATCGACGCCACTCCAATTTCTACCTCATATTAGCAACTGTGGAACCCTAATTCACAGAGATAACAGATGGTGTCTAACAGAATCAAATAGAATGACTAATGTGTCCCTAGTTTGAAACTGCGAGGGACTAATTTGATACTTTTTTGTTAGTGATTAAAATGGACCCCGATGTTTTTCTCAGGGACCAAAATTGGCTTTTTTTTATTTTTTATTTTATTCAAATCTTTGAAAATGCAACACAATTAAAGGTGGACTATAAATTGCAATTAGCATAATCTCTCAATCTTATGACTGCCACCAATGGTTGAGCTATTAAATGGCAATCAAATATAAACAATGCCAATCAAATGCAATATTATATAAATTAAGAAAGTCGTAAAGAAAGATTTATTTACTGCAACAAATTGGTTTATCTAGCTCGGTGAGTGACATAATTGTCAACATCTAGCTTACCAGTGTGAGTGACAACAACAAACAACTCAACTCTGAAGACAACTTATTTGTAGCATCAGACTCTGTTGTAAAAATACTTAATAAAATTGATAAATAAAACAAATATAGGAACGTTAGAATGATATTTATAGTCTTTTTCGATCTAATTCGAGGAGTATCCCGCCTCCAACCTGAGACGGGGACTAATCTCCCGTGGGAGTTTGTTCGGCACCTCGATGGGTGGCATCCCTCCCAGCTGAGGTTATTTCCATACCCAAGGCTCGAACCCGAGACCTTGGTTAAGGGGCGAGAGACCTTTAACCACTCACGCCAACCTCAGTTGGTTGTGATATTTATAGTCTGAGATGTGTATATGACACCAAAATTAAGTATACATGTGAATCATATGAAAAGGAACGTTAGAACATAATTAGCTGATTAAGTATCCTTATGTTTTCAAAAAGAATCTAAGCTGACTATATATATCAGCACATTGGAAATCTTTTAATGTAAAGAAAACTGCAATTAAAAGCATTAAAAAATGATAATACTAAATTAAATCATTAAAGGAAATGTTGGAAAAAAATTTAATTAATATTGTAATAAATGGGAGATTTATAATTTAAAAAAAACAAATTATTTATGGATAAATTTTTCCAATAGACTCATCCCTATCAAAAGTTTCCTTACCATCTTTGATCATCATCAAAGAATAAAATATATATATATATATCAGCACATTGGAAATATTTTAATGTAAAGGAAGGTGCAATTAAAAGCATTAAAAATTAATAAAACTAAAGTAATTCATTAAAGGAAATGTTGGGAAAAATTAATTGTAATAAATGGGAGATTTACCCCAAGAGTGCTTAGATAAGATGGCACGGATCTCTTCCAGCTTAACCAGAGGTCTCGAGTTCGAATCTTGGCCCTGGAAATACAGCAGCATTAAAACTCTTGAGGGAGAGCTTTGCCTTCCTTGTGGTCCTACCCGGTTCGAGGGATTAGTCTCCACAGTTGCGCGTGGAGGATACCCTCCAAAAAAAAATGGGAGATTTAAATATTTTTTTTAAAAAAAAAAACTATTTAGGAATAAAATTTTCCAACAAACTCGTCACTATTTTGTTCCCCAACAAAAAAAAAAAAACTCATCACTATCAAAAGTCCTTTACCATCTTTATGATCATCATCAACAATTGTTCATCCATCCCTCTACATCTTGAGAATGTCCAAGAGCTAATGTTCCAATAGTATCATTAACCTGATTAAAATGAACAATAAATCATATTTAAAGTAATACAACAAAACAAAAAGGATTTATCTCAACAAATATGAAAAAAACTAATATATATATATCAATGACAACCGAAGAGCATAAAAATATAAATAAATTAAATTATTATAAATTTGATAGAAGAGAAATATATAAAAGAATGCTCACCATAGACAACTCATCTAGTTATACATTTCGTTATTATAGTAGCAACCAAATTATCATCAATCGTATAGAGCAAAGGGTAGAAACTAGATAATAAGAACCATGGCTGCGATGGTGGTATCGTACTGAGCGGTGGTCTCCTGGTTGCGGTGGTGGTATCGACTGAGAGGGACAAATGAAAAAATAAAACTGTGAGGGGTAAAGAAAAGAAAACTTAAAAGAAAAGAAAGAGAAGAGGAGATTAGGGATGACAATTTTCACCTGTACATGGGGATCCCCGTGGGGACTACCCCGTTTGGGGCTCTGCGGGTGGGGATTTTTTTTCCCATTTGGTGTACCTATGAGCACCTCATCAGAAACCCTTCCACAACCACAACCCACCTCCCCTTGCTACCACTGCCCAGATGGAAATGCACTTGACAATGGATAGAAGAAAAAAAAGAGTTTGTTCTGAATTAGAAATTTGTATTAATTTATTTAAGTATTAAATTATTTTAATACTAAATTGGCAAGCAATATATTTAATTTAGTCAGTATTAATTGACAATTGTATAATTTATTTAATCATTAAATTATTTTAATACTAAATTAACAATCAATATCTGACTATTCAAACATTCATGAAATAAATTCTAATAATTTTCTTATACAAATTTGAATTAGAAATTTATATTAATTTATTTAAGCATTAAACTATTTTAATACTAAATTGACAATCAATATATTTAGTTTAATCAGTTTTAATTGACAATTGTATAATTTATTGAAATATTTTAACACTAAATTGGCAAACTTTCATGAAATTTAAAAATTCAAATTTTATTCACTATTTTTTTAATTAATGAAATTTTCACCATTTGTCTTCGAATCAGTGTGAGCGCGACATATCAACAAGTTTTGGATGGAAGACTTGTGGTGTTTGCATGTTCTAAAAAAATGCTTGAGTAGAGGTTGGGTGTATGACACTTGAAGGTTTCCGTTTTGAGATTATTATTAAATGTGTACATATATATATATATATATATATAATATATATATATATATATATATATATATATATATATATATATATGTATGTATAGTAAAATTATTTTGAGAAATGTATTAATGACTTGAAATTTATAATATAATCATCAAGTAATTAATTGATATATATATATATATATATATTTTCAAAAAAAACTTAAATCAAACAAATACTTTTGAGGATTATTTGGTTTATTTTTTTATGTAAACAAAAAAATAATATTTTTTTTGTTACAAAAAAAATAATTTTTTTTTGTATTATCTAAGAATCAAGAAGAATGATTTTTCTGTCAAAAATAAGAAAGAGATATGTTATTTGTACACCAAATATGAACACCAACACCGTATTTTTATAATTGAACTATATATTTATTCATTGTTTCTCTCTCATCTCTCATCATTTTGTTATTCAAAGCTTACCATCAGCTACGGTGTTAATCATACGGTGTCAGTTTTAGGTGTTCAAAAAGCATTCCCGAAGGTTATAAAGCTTAGTTTAGATGCTTGGAGACTTAACACTACCTACTTCTCATGCTTTTTTTTGGTCACTCCATTACCTTGGTTGATTGTTATCTTTGGTCATGTTAACTTGATATATCTTTATTTGTTTTCATTCTTTCGATATCGATGATCACTGAGAAGTATCATAATCACTTTTTAATATTCTTATTATTTTTTAGTTTTTTTTTTTCAAATGAATATATTATTTCATTTAATTAAAAATAGTTACCTATTTTAATCTTATCGTATTATTAAAACATTTTTCGGTACAACTTTTATTCTTAACAATAATAAGCATTAACAGAGGCATATAGCGTGCAGTTGTTATTGTAAGCAAATACTCCCTCCGATCCTTATTATAAGAGGCAAATGACTATGTTTTTTTTGTCCAAAATATAAGAGACATGCATATATTTTGATAAATATTAAATGCTCATTTCCAATTTTACCCTTATTTATAATATGTTTTATATTTACGAGACAGTGCAACTTTCAATACAAGTAGGTTTGTTCATTAATTATTGAAGGGTTAAATTTGTAAATTTATATGAATATTAATTACAGATAACTTATTTCAATGCATTTCCTTAGTCTGTGTGTTTGTTTTAGGGTTTTGCCTCTTATATTGGATCAGAGGGAGTAACATATAGGCATTTGAACGAGGAACGAGGACCAATTGCATAATCATCAACCAAACTTTTATTATCCAAAACTACTAAAATGCTTGTTGGAAGAAAGGAGAATGATTTTGCTTAGTCACTTTATTGTGGAGGAGGGGCAAGGACCCCACCACCTGCACAAAATCTTTGGAGAGACTCTGGAAACAATGAGTTCATTGGGAAAATCATAGGCCAACAGTGGTGGTTGATTTCTGTGATAGCCTTGCAACAATTGGGGCCAAGAAAACCAAACCCACTTCCAGAAAGTGCTCCATAAATCCCCACAAGACACGATTCATCATTTATTAATTGTGACCAACATTTTGCAATTTGTGGTCCCTGTTGCATTAGTAACATCCCTGGAATAGTAATCTTTTTCACATCTGTGATGAGATTATTCCCTCCCATCGTGATGTAACCACAAATATATCCGAGCCATATATATCCACCATTTGGATCAGAAGGGAACAATTTATTAAAACAGTCAACCGTGTTCCCATAAAGGAGGGCTCTACAACAATTACCTTTGGTTAGATAGCTGTAGTCATTCAAAAAAACGGATTTATGTACCCTTAATATACATAATTCTTTTCCTGAAAAGCACTTGTCATGATTGCTTTGTTGATAGGGCAACAAGCCTGCACCTTCCAAAACAACCTTGCTTATATTAAGATAACCAAGTTGGTTATGTGGTGGAACAATTAATCCAGCAGAATGAGCACAAATGGTTTTTAGTAATGGAGGGAAGAATGGGTGAAAAGGGAACAATATAGGCCAGCAATCATTGTTTACTTTTGCAGTCACATTGCAACAAGTTGGGCTTATAGATTTGAATTGGCCATTGAAAAGTGAACTGTGAATCTGGAAGAGACATTTTGGATTTTGTGTTAGATGTGACCAGCATTTTTGTACTTCTTTGCTCGGTTGGAGTGGAATGAACCCCATTACTGGTTGTGAGTTTAATTTTGCAATATACACAATAATTGTAAACAACAATATAATTTTATTTGGGAATTTGAATGCCATAATTTTAAGGTAGAACTTGTCAAAAAAAAAAAATGGTTTTAAGGTAGAAGACAGAAAAGCTTACGGATGATGATTGTGAAAGGAAAGGTATAATTTTTTATACACATATACAAAGCAAATAATTGAAGCAATAAATGAGAAGTTTCTTGTAACTATCGCAAGAAAAACTGAGAAAGTGTGTTTAATATTTTATGTGATACATTTGCTTTGATGTCCAGTCATTAAAATAATCAAATTTTGAGGTTACAAACTTAAATAGGGGCCAGTTATTCAGTTGTCTAGTTTGTCTGAAACTTTGAGTTTTTTTTTTAACCAATTATATCTTCGAAAAACAAACGACATTGTAACTATGTTATCGTAGACTATAGTTTTCAGCAGCAATTCCCACCGTTAGAAGTCAAATTTAATGAAAGTGACTTAGGAATGAGAAATCCTGTATAAACATCGATCTGTGCTCTCAAGTTATTTGTATTAAGACAATAACTAATATATTATAACTATTGAATTAGGGATAATTCATCACAACCATCATTTTCTAACGCTAGCTGTTATTTTAATGTCCCATTTTGGTCGGAAAAATATCGAAAATTTAAATGTAAGTAAAGTCTTGCATTGGTAAAGAAAATGAGCTAAATGAAGAGTATATATATATATATATATATATATATATATATATATATATTGTTAACCAAAGAGTATATATGTGGAAATATCCATAAATTCATTGTCATAAGGTTTAAGGTCAAGATACAGTGTTAGGTCCATTAATGTGAATTTTGGCTTAGTTCTCGGCTCAGTTGGAAGTGTAAATTAACGCTACTATCAAAATTGGAGATGCAGCTTTTGCCCCTCTCGCTTTGTCCACGCTTGTGTCGTCATACAATTATTATGCACTCATATAAATGAGATACAGACCTTTTTTTATCTACATAACATACTTTACTATCATTATATATTCATAAAACCATAGGTAAGGTTTTGTAATTTGATTTAAGAAAATGATATTGATTACTGGCTGAAAAGACTAAGGGGAAACTCATATATTGAAGCATGCATGTAATTAGTAACTTAGTTTTAAAGGTTAAAAATAAGATCATGTTTGATGTTACAATCGTTGTTTCATCTATCTACAACTAAACATGACTCCATCGAAAGAATTGATGATAGAAGAATGCCATGGAATGAAACACCGAGTAACTTATGAAAAATGGAGAAATGAAGAAAATTGTGACTAAAAGATTTATCTTTCAAATTACTTTATACTAGATTCTGACCGGGGATTGTGCGGTTGAAATTGCCTTCTACAAATTAATAGATGAATATAAATGTGTTATCCATAAGGGCTCGTTTGATTGTTAGGATAGGATAGGAGCGAATAGGATAAGAGAATAAGATAGGAATGAGTTAAGATATGAGTAAGATAAGTTATCATCCTATCCGACGTTTGGTGTTTATCAAATAACCAACTAGATAGCATTATAATTTTAATATGAATTTTAAAGTTTTCAAATTTATTCTAAATTTTTTCATATTTTATTAGATTTTAGTTTTTTTTTATTTATAATTTTTATTTTTTAAAATTATATAAAAAGACAAAATTATCATTGTGATAAAATTACATATAATATTTTAAATTTTTATATTATTGTTTAACTTAAATTAATTTTTATAATTTTAAATATTCATTTTTAGTTTTTACTTTACATATAGTTAAATTATTAGAATCATTTTTATATTTTTCAGTTTTTTAAAATAATATAAAATAACAAAATTAGCCTTTTGACAAAATAAAATTAATTTTTAATATTTTTATTATTTAAAATATAATATATTTTATTATACATTTTTTTGGTAACCATGTTATATTTTATTATACTTTAATTATTTTATATATAAATTATTTTTATATTTTATTATATTTTAAATCAACATATCCTATCCTGTTGGGTTCTAACCCAGCCCTCCCCTGATTAGGATAGAATTTTAACTAGATGGAAATGATAGAATAGGTGACAAGATTGCTTTATCCTATCGTGTTGGCTCACCAAACAGTAGTTTCAGACAGGATATGATAATTTATCCTATTCTGTCTCACTTATCCTGACCACCAAACGAGCTCTAAAAGGATAGCCAATTGTTAAATAAACAGTCAAACTGATGACTCCACAAGCTAATTAATTTCTATAATATAAGAGGCAAATTAAATTATATCTCATTATGACAAAAAATAAATGCACTATGACCATGACATGGTCAAACATGACCAAATTGATATACCTATAGCTAGGAGAGTGTGTTTCTTTGAAAGCCTATCTTCTGTATAAAATGTAGAAACTCCTTTTAAAATCATAAACCTGAGATGGGGCAGCCACCATCACATTAAATGCTTATTATTATGATGAGATTGTTATATGACTAGAACTATGCTGTGGAGATAAGTATGTGTCACATTATTATTGTGAAAGTTTATGGTAATAGTATAATTATGCTAATTAGTTTACTATGTTGTTGTTTATGTGTGGTTTATATGATTATTAAAAACAGTACTTGATGGAATGAATTGTCAAAGAATCCTTATGAATATTTGGGTAGGCCAACTGGGGAGCGGGAAGCTCCAATATATAAATATTATTGCCAGGAACGAGGGGAACCCTTTAGATACCCCGAGCGTTGAGGAAGGATATTGTTTTTTTGCCAGAGGGTGAGACACCTCGATATCTCATTAGAAATAAACCTAATTAACTAAACCTTAATCGTGATATAAGCGTTAAACATACATAATTAACCAAAAATGAAGATATTAAAAACCTTAAGCATAAAACATATAAACATAACATCACATACTACATACATATATAAACATGTTCATAACAACTATTTGAAGCATGGGAGAGATTTAAGCAACTCATTAAGAAGTGTCCCCATAAAAGATATAAACATAAACATTCAGACTGCGATTATTTCCATTCTTTTTGGGAGGAAGGGCTAAAAACTGGCTAAATTCCTTGGATGCAAATTCAGTTGATACTTGGAACAAACTTGCTAAGAAATTCCTGACCAAGTTCTTCCTACCTACTATGAATGCAAAGATGAGAACTGACATCACTTCATTCAGGCAGCATGAAGATGAACCCCTATTTGAAGCATGGGAGAGATTTAAGCAACTCATTAAGAAGTGTCCCCACCATGGCAAGCAGTGTATTGCTCTGATAGAAGATATAGCAGCTAACAGTTATCAGTGACCAACCTCAAGACAAGTTTCTGCGAAAAGCAATACTGCAGTAGGAGCATATGAAGTAAGTGAAGTTGCAGCACTGTCAGCTCAAATGACCTCTTTAACCAATATGGTTAGGGGGATGACCATAGCAAATCAAGGAAATTCCTTTGCTCCACCCATAATGACTGAAGAGATGGTGACTGAACAAATCTACAAGGCAGATGCTGTATCATGTGTTTATTGTGGAGGAGATCATTTGTTTGAAAACTGTTCAGCAAACCCTGCTGCTGTCAACTATGTGGGAAACAACAATTACAGAGGCAATAATTCATTTGGAAATACAGGATGGCAGCAGCCGCAACACCCTAATCTGAGGTATTCCAATTATAGCAATACACTGAATCCACCCTCTGGATACAATCA
Source organism: Echinosophora koreensis (assembly GCA_035048595.1). Classification (NCBI taxonomy): domain Eukaryota; kingdom Viridiplantae; phylum Streptophyta; class Magnoliopsida; order Fabales; family Fabaceae; genus Echinosophora; species Echinosophora koreensis. Next base: position 874,518 of record JAPCYP010000095.1, read on the forward strand.
ACAGCAGCACCCTAGGTAGCAGCAACTTCAAGTGCAACAGAAAGCTCCAGATTCATCCTTAAAAGCTGTACTAAAGGCATTCATGACAGAAACCAAAGCTGGAATGAGAAACTTAGAAACCCAAGTGGGACAGTTGGCCAATGCAATCAATTTAAGGCCAGCTGGTTCACTACCAGCATCTACTGAAGAACCTAAATCCTCAAGTTCTGGAGGAGGTAAAGAACAATGCAAGGTAATCCATTTGAGAAGTGGTAAAGATGTAGAAGTTGCAGAGCCAAAGAAGAAACAAAAGGTGAATAACTCAGATTCAGAGAAAGAAAAATCAGACGAAAATGTGGCAGTAGAGCAACCTGCAGTTGTTGAGAAAGTGCCTGATGCTGTAGCACACTCTGCTATGCCCAAATTGACTCCAGAAAGGCCTCCACCACCTTTCCCTCAGAGATTGAAGAAAGCCCACCAAGAGAAACAATTCAACAAATTTCTGGATGTGCTAAAACAGCTTCATATCAACATACCATTGGTAGAAGCTTTGCAACAGATGCCCAATTATACAAAGTTCATGAAAGATGTCCTCACTAAGAAAAGAAGATTGGGAGAATTTGAAACTGTTGCTATCACTGAAGAATGCAGCATGATGTTGCAGAACAAGGTGCAGAGGAAAATGAAGGATCCTGGAAGTTTCACCATACCATGTTCTATTGGAGATACCTACTGTGGTAAAGCTTTATGTGACTTGGGAGCAAGCATCAACCTTATGCCCATGTCTATCTTCAAGAAGCTGGAAATTGGAGAAGCAAGGCCTACATCTGTCACACTTCAGCTAGCTGACAGATCCATTGCACACCCAGAAGGAAAAATTGAAGATGTCTTGACTAAAGTTGATAAATTTGTATTCCCTGTGGACTTTATCATTCTGGATTTCGAAGCAGACAGAGAGGTCCCCATCATCCTCGGGAGACCATTTTTGGCAACAGGAAAAACCCTAATTGATGTGCAAAAGGGAGAACTCACCATGAGAGTTAATGATCAGCATGTGACATTTAATGTTTTCAATGCTCTGTAATATCCTGATGAGGGCATGGAAGAATGTTCTTGCATTGAGACATTTGATGAGTTGGTGCAACAACAATTTCTGAAGAGCCATAAATATGATGCTGCAGCATCAGTAGAAGATGAAAATCTACCTGATGAGGAGTCTGATAAACTACAGGACAGCATGGCAGTGCAACATATTTGGACCAAAAAATATGAATCATTGGAGGTAACTGATGACACTGTGAAAGACAACATTCCTTCTATTGTTAAACCTCCATCCCTCGAATTGAAAGAATTGCCAAGTCATCTGAAATATGCCTACCTTGGTGATGATAATACTTTACCTGTTATCATCTCTGCTTCATTGAATGGGCTGCAAGAAGAACAATTGTTGTCAGCTTTAAAAAGGCACAAAAAGGCAATAGGGTGGCAGATAGTAGATATAAAGGGGATTAGTCCATCAATATGCATGCACAGAATTCTCTTGGAAGAAAACTCAAAGAATAGTATTGAAAGTCAGAGACGGCTGAACCCAATTATGAAGGAAGTAGTCAAAAAGGAGATTATAAAGTGGCTGGATGCAGGGATTATCTACCCTATCTCTGACAGTGTTTGGGTGAGTCCAATTCAGTGTGTACCTAAGAAAGGAGGTGTAACTATCATCACTAATGAGAAAAATGATATCATTCCCACAAGAACTATAACGGGTTGGAGGATTTGTATGGATTATAGAAAGTTGAACAAAGCCACAAGAAAAGATCATTTCCCCTTGCCTTTCATTGATCAAATGTTGGACAGACTTGCTGGAAAGGAGTATTATTGTTTTCTGGATGGATACTCAGGGTACAACCATATTGCTATAGCACCAGAGGATCAGGAAAAGACAACTTTCACTTGCCCTTATGGCAGTTTTGCTTTCAGGAGAATGCCATTTGGCCTGTGCAATGCTCCAGCAACCTTCCAGAGATGTATGATGGTCATTTTCTCTGATATGATTGAGAAATCAGTAGAAGTATTTATGGATGATTTTTCAGTGTTTGGAGAAACTTTCCAAACCTGTTTAATAAATCTGGAACAGATTTTGGATAGATGTGAGGAAAAAAACCTTGTGTTGAATTGGGAGAAATGTCACTTCATGGTGACTGAGGGCATTGTGCTGGGGCATAGAATTTCCAGAAATGGCATTGAAGTGGACAAAGCAAAGATTGAAGTAATTGAAAAGCTGCCTCCTCCCATATCAGTTAAAAGAATTAGAAGCTTCCTAGGTCATGCAGGGTTTTACAGAAGGTTCATCAAGGACTTCTCAAAAATATCTAAGCCATTGTGTCAGCTGCTGGAGCATGATAGGACTTTTGAATTCAATGCAGAATGCATGAAAGCCTTTGAACTTCTAAAGACTGCTCTTATCACAGCTCCCATTATTGTTCCACCTGACTGGGAGAAGCCTTTTGAGCTTATATGTGATGCAAGTGACTATGCAATGGGAGCAGTTCTGGGACAGAGGTACAACAGAATGTTACATCCAGTCTATTATGCAAGCAAAACCTTGATTGATGCTCAGATCAATTACACCACTACTGAAAAGGAGTTGCTAGCCGTAGTGTATGCTTTTGAAAAGTTCAGATCCTATCTTGTTGACAAGAAGGATGCTAAACCAAGGCTGATCAGGTGGGTGTTGCTATTACAAGAATTTGATCTGGAAATCAGAGATAAGAAAGGAGTGGAGAATCAAGTGGCTAATCACCTCTCAAGATTGCTAGAGGATGTTGCAGATCACAGGGGAATAGCCATTGAAGAATCTTTCCCTGATGAGCAACTGTTAGCAGTACAAAATGCTGCAGCACCCTAGTATGCTGATCTAGTCAATTTCCTTGCTAGTGGTGTGGTTCCTCCAAACATGAACTCTCAGCAAAGGAAGAGATTTTTCCATCAGGCCAAACAATACGTCTGGGATGAACCATACCTTTATAAAGTGTGCCCAGACAATCTAAACAGAAGATGTGCTGCAGATGAAGAATTTCATGATATTCTGACTCAATGCCATGCTGCAGCATATGGGGGACATTTTGGTGGTATGAGAACTACTGCCAAGGTTCTCCAATCAGGTTTATTCTGGCCTACCCTTTTTAAAGATGCACATGAATTTGTTAAACATTGTGATAGATGCCAAAGGATAGGGAACTTGTCCAATAAATATGAAATGCCTCTAAACACCATTTTGGAAATCGAACTTTTCGATGTATAGGGTATTGATTTTATGGGACCATTTCCCCCTTCCTTTGGCTACCTTTACATTCTAGTAGCTGTTGATTATGTGTCTAAATGGGTGGAGGCTGTGGCTACAATCAAGAATGATGCTAGGGTGGTGACGAAGTTTTTACAGAAAAACATTTTTACTAGATTTGGAACCCCTAGAGCAATCATTAGTGATGAAGGAACCCATTTTTGCAACCAAGTTTTTTCCAATTGCTTGCAAAATATGGAGTTAAGCATAAAGTTGCCACAGCCTATCATCCCCAGACTAATGGTCAAGCTGAGTTGACTAACAGGGAAATCAAAAGGATTCTGGAGAAAATGGTTAACACTAGTAGGAAGGATTGGTCATCACATCTGGATGAGGCACTGTGGGCTTATAGAACTGCATTCAAGACTCCTTTGGGGATGTCCCCATATAGACTAGTGTATGGGAAAGCTTGCCATCTACCCTTAGAGTTGCAGCACAAAGCTTTCTGGGCAACAAAGAAACTGAACTTTGATCTTCAATCTGCTGGAGCAGCACGTATGCTGCAGCTTAATGAAATGGAGGAACACAGACTGTTTTCATATGAAAATGCTGAAACCTACAAGGCAAAAATTAAGCTCTGGCATGATAAGAAGATGCATCACAGATCCTTTCACGAAGGAGAGCAAGTGCTGCTATTTAACTCTAGGCTGAAGCTGTTCCCTGGTAAGCTGAAGTCAAGATGGTCAGGGCCATTCACAATTGCAAAGGTTTACCCACATGGAGCTGTTGATCTGTTGGATGCTGGTAGTGGAAGAGAATTCAAAGTTAATGGTCAGAGAGTCAAGCATTATTTTGGCAACCTTGTAGATAGAATGAAGATCACCACGAATCTTGATGATACTAAATGATGTTGCATCAAGGTCTGGCTGAGGACCTGGTAAACCAAGTGCTTATGGGAGGCAGCCCATAAATAAAGCATTTACCTTTCTAAATAAAGAAGCAGTAATAAGGGCAGAAGTGAGTCAGGCTGCAACATAAAACAAAATACTGGTTGCTCTGGAATGAAAGATAAGAAAAAAAAAAAACTTTGAGGACAGGGACTATCTGCTACAAAAGTTATAAATGTGGGGACCAGCTGGCCTTTTTGTCCGTTGTGAAAGGGAGGAAAGTAGGCAGATTTAAGAATTTTTTTTGAATTTTATTAAATGCTAAAAGATGTGGAGAGAGAAACCACTCTTCCATAAACCTAGCCCCCAACCACACGTTCTCCACCTCTCTTTATTCTCCATTCTTTTCTTTTCCCACGACTGCCACCCTCGGTAACCGCTACCTTTCTCTCATTTTACACTTTAAATAAACCACTCACCCTTCTTTCTCACTCAACCCATTCAAAGTCTTTGCTCCTTCTTCAACCTGTAACCCTAACATCCTCCCTTCCTATTCCTCAATAAATCAACCCACCATGACTGCCAAGAAATCAAGCCGTGTGAAGCACAAAGCTGTGAAGAACACTGCACCACCTTCTTCTGATCCAACTGAAACCCTAACCAGCTGGGTTAGTGAAGAGGCTCAAGAAAAGTATGAAAAAGAAACCCTCCACCACAGTCTCCATCAAGAAAAAGGTTTCAAATATGGGAAAGGAGTGAACTTGGGTCTGCTCCCAGAGCTTGTAAGCGTGATTGATGCACATAAATGGAGGACCTTTGCTGAGCACAGAGACGGATTTTGTACACAAATGGTTAGGGAGTTTTACGCAAATATTGCATCTGACGCCCAAACATTTGTGATTATCAGAGGAGGTAAGGTGTCTTTTTTCTGCTAAGACAATTAATCAACATCTCGGTTTGGAGGAAGTTGAAAACGAGTGTCAACAGACGCTGAAAGCTGCAACACCTGCCAAGCTGCAACAAATGAAGAAAGAACTAGCCCTCCCTGGTGCAGAATTCATACAATAGGCAGAAGGCCAAATCAAACTGCCTCGATCCATGTTGCAACCTCTTGCAAAAATATGGTATCACTTCCTCAGATATTCTCTCTCCCCTACTTCTCATCTGGAAACTGTGTAGAAAGAACGCTTGGTTTTACTCCATTGTATCTTGAACAAGAAAAAGATAAATGTGGGGGAGATACTCAAGACTCAGATCACACTCTGTGCAATGAAGCAACAAGGTAACTTAATGTTCCCGTGTCTTATTACTGATCTGTGTTTAGAGCAAGGGATAGAGTATAACCCTGGGGAGGGGCTAGAACTGAACAAAGGCCCCATTGATATGAACTGTGTGTTGAGGATGTATTCAAATTCTGAGAAAGCAAGTGCTGGTGGTAGCAAGCCTCCCAGATCTAGCACCCCAGAGAAGCAGGATCGTTCTGGGATGCTGGAGCAGAAAGTAGAAGAATTGACAGCCATGCTGCAGCAACATATGCAGCATGAGAAAACTTTCTGGCAATATTGCTTTTGTAAGTATGGATGGGAGAAGCAGACAATGAAGCTCAATGGTTGGAAGCTTGAGACTCCAATCCCCCAGTTCCCCCAAGAAATTCTGCCACCTTTTGTTGAAGATGTCCCTGTAACACCCCAACAACAAAAATATGCCTCAGATCCAGTGCCTGAGAACCCTGAGAAATCAGCCAACATTGACCCTGCCCACAGCTCTGCTTCAGATGAAGATTGGATGGGTGTTGCCCCATCTAAGCAGCAGCAGCAAAAGAAGATGAGGCACTTGCCTCCAAAAAGAAGAAGTCTACCTTTAAAACCTCACAGCAAGAGTAGGGGAGCAGTAAAAGACCCCGTGCTGCAGCCTCTGCAAAAGTATCCACCACCACTGCAGTGGCATCAAATCCTCCCTCTGCATCAAAACCAGCAAAGGGCGCAAAGTCAGCTGCTGAGAAAAAGAGCCCAGTAACAAAAATTGCTGTTGGTTATGTTGCAGAGGAGGAAGACACAGTGCCTCTCTCCAAGAAGCTAACGATGGTTGCACCCAATGTGGTTGTGAAGTTTAAGAAGGAGAAGGTTGCTGCAGCATTGAGGGCAGAGGAGGTTAAAGCTGCTGCAGTAGAAGATTCTAACAAAGAAGAAGTTGCTGAAATAGAAGAAGGAGCTGCAGAAAGCACTGAGGCTGAAGAAGAGAATGATGAAAGTGTTGAGATAGAGGCACAAGAAAAAAAAGCTGAGGACGAGAAAGAAGAGGAGGAAGTCCAGGTCACTGGAGCAACACAAGCCAAGGTGCCCTCCAAGAAAGGAGGCACCAGGAAGAGTTTGCACACCAGAGCTGTATAGGCTTGAAACAGAGCCATTGTGGATGTTGCAGTTCGCTGTAGCATCCCACATCAGGATGCCCTAAACTCTCCACCCCATTCCCAGTTTAATATTGTTTTCTTTTAAGTTTTCGTAATGTAGTGGTCACTAGGACCTGTTGTGTCTGTTTGTCTGTAGGGCCATTAGGGCCATAGTTGCTTGACTTTTGATTAATAAATGATTGAGCATGAATCCCACCCCTGTTTTTGATTCCAAATGATTAAGGTTTAATTGGAAAAGGCCTTTAACCACTTTTGCTGAATCCAAATCTTTTTGTTTTGAATGAAACTCTGGGTTTCTAATCTACTGCACCAACTTGAATGTGATCACCAACACTGCTGCACAGTTGTTAGAATAGAAGACATATGTGCTGCAGCATGAACATACAAATGTGAGCCTGAGTGACACTGTGCATATAAACCACACTCATGCATTTTCTGTAAAGTTTGCTTTGTTTCTGTCTGATCTTAGCACACATGATTGCATACACAGTATGCTTGAGGCATTTTTCTTGTTATTTTATGCTTAGCAGAGCCTGAACAAGCCCACCCAACTGATACAATTGCCCCTAGTTACCCCTTTTGAGCTTTGGCCATTTCTTAACATGCTAGTACATTACAAGCCATAGCCCGGAAAAATAAAATTCACCCACAAGGTAGCTCTAGAGGATGCTTTTGTAGCTAGTTTTGAAATAAGTTTGGGGAAACCTTGAGGACAAGCTTCTGTTTAAGTTTAGGGGTGCTGTACTGCAACATATATGTATGTTGCAGCAGGATTGTAAATAAATCACTCAGGGATAGGCAGCAGGCAAATCAAAAAGTCATAAGTGGAAAATGTGAAGCTGCCAGCCCTTTAAAAAAAAAAAATCACACTGAATGTTATTTGTTCACAAATAAAAGGTGGACTTGGTAATAAAAGAAAAGGACTCAAGAAAATAGAAAAATGTGGATTGCAGGATCAGTGGGAGAGTTGAGCTAGAAATGAAAGCATCCTTATTCTCTGCCTTGAGTAAGCTACTTACCCAAATGATTCAACCTTACCTGTCCTAAGCCCAGTTACAACCATAAAGACCTCTTGCTGTGTGTAGTTCTGTGTTTGTCTTGATTATGATAGATTCTCATCAAATCTATATCAGGGATGCATGTCTGTGGTAAAGAGTGAAAAGTCTAAAGAAAGGGTGTGATGCAGAACCAACTGTTCTGAGAGATATATGCAGCAGCATGTGTTAATCTATTTAAATCAATGTGTAGCAGTTGTTGTTGAGAGCAGAATAGGCAGAGCAGTTTGATTAGGTATTTAGATGTGGATTTCTGGATGGGGAGTTGAAAGATGGACAAAACTGGGGGGTACTTGCATGTCATTCATTATTTAGGAGTATTTTGGTGTTCTTGGTATGTTTCTTTTTCATTACTTGAGGACAAGCAATGGTTTAAGTTTGGGGGTGTGATAACTCTTTGAATGAAGAGTTATTTAGATCCTTTTACTGAGATTCTTTGTTGTCCTTATTGTTTTAAGTTTGCTTTCTTAGGGAAAATGTTATTTTGTACAAATTTGTGTTAAGTATAGTGAATATTAGCCTTTTTCTCCTGATTGCTCTATTGTTGTCTAAAAATTCTGTGTCTTTGTGAGCAGAAAGCTTGCTGGAGCAAGGCTGAAGCAGGGGGATACAAGAGCTTGGTTGCTGCAGCAAGGACCACTTCTCAGTAGCATGGCACTAAAGGACAAAAACTGACAAGGACACCTCTCATCTTTCCTAAAGGGCGCTGATGCTGTCGTTTTTAAGGAAACACATGCGCATAGGACCAGCTGCCTTACATCATTTAGAATTTGGGCTAGGTTATTTTATGAATACTTTTGATTGTTGGCCCAAAATGGAATGAAAGAGAATAGGGTTTAGTGCACTATAAAAGCATCTAGGAAACCCTATTGAGGGCAGAGGGGAATATTCTGATTTTACAAATTGTTTAGTTGAGAGCTGCGCTAAGCTTTCTTCTTCTTCCTGAACTGCTGTTTCTGTGTTTTACGTTCCTACATTGTAATGGTTTCTTGCCCTTTATTTACATTTGTTCTTTGTAAGCTCACTATGAGCTAAACTCTTTAAGCTTTGGGTATGCGATTATAATGAATGTTTAGCTGAGTTATGTAATAACTGTGTTCGCATCTTCCTTTATCACATATTTAACGCTGTTTAATTAAGAGTGATCAACTTGATTGAACATCTAGCTTATTTATTTTGGAAGAATTAAGTAAGTGGGAACTTGGTAAAGGATAGAGGTTAAATCATTAATTGAAAAATTAATTGATGATGATTAAGCTAGGAATAGCTATTCATGCCTCTAAGCTAGCTGGAACGAGCTTTAACTCGAGGGTGGTGTAATTAATCTGAATCTAGGAATAGAACAAAGTTAATGAATCTGACCCTGTAATGTTGGAAAATAAACTTTAATTTCCTGGAGCTAGATGCTAGAGCATAGTTAGAGCATAATGATAGCTAAACATGAATTATGCTGCAGCATACCCGAAGCTGATTTAATTATCTGAATACACAGATCTCTTCTCTCTTTTAATCTGTTTTGAGTTATCTTCAAGTTGTAACTTGTTTATTTTTTAGCATTAACATCTTTATTTCAATATGTCAGCATACAACAATATTTGGTTACTTCTTGCTAACTTTTGAACATATAATCTGAACTGAATTTTATTGCATCAATTTAATCCCTGTGGGAACGATATCTGAACAAAAGTTCTATATTACTTGAGGCATTTGTGTATACTTGCACAAGCTTAAGAATAACTATTTTTAAGGCAACAGATGGCAACCAAATGCAAAAGAAAGAGACTTAGTCTCAAGAAAGAAGATATGGAGGTTCAAGGGAGTACAAGAATGGCGAAACCACCATGAAAGGCGGCGGCTGGAGCTTACTGCAACGGAGCTCCATTCGGGTGGCGTGACAGCTGCGGGGAGAGGCGGAGCGACGAGCTGGGGCGGCCAGATGAGATGCTGGCGTCATCCCCCACGTTGAGCGGCGGCCGGACGGTGACATCAGGGGCAGCGGCTCGCTCAGGGGCGGTGGAGGGTGGTTGACGAAGGTGGAGGGAGATGAAGTGAAGAGGGAGAGAAAAACAGGGAAGAAGAAAAGAAAAAAAGAAGGAAGAGAGTGAGGGGGGTCGGGTTCTGCTAAGGAAGGGAGGGGTTTGGGTTTTCTTTTATGCAAATTTTTCATTTATTTAGTAGATAGGTACAAAAATAAGTGATAAATATTGAGTTTAAAAATAAACATGTTTTTAGTTTTCGAATCTAAAAATAAGGGTGACAAATATATACTTTCAAAATTTGAAATAAGGTAGAGATTGATAGTTGAATTGATCAACTAAGAAAATCCACGGTCCAACATTTAATCTCTGATTAATGTCAAACCAATTTATTTTTAAATCTAAAATTAAAGTAAAGTAAAATATGAAAATAATTTTCTTTCAATCATATCATTTAAAATATTTTTCTAAACAAATACTAATAGTGACAATAACTTAATATTATTGTCTAGCAAACATGCATGTACTAAAATAAGACAGTGCTAATGCACTTATTAAATTATTTTTTAAATGATTAATTAAAATTACTCAAACTAAATCCCTTAAAATAAACAAGGTTAAACATCCAGAAAATTAGCCAATCTAAATAAAATAATATAAACATATATATTTATTACAATTATCTTATTAAAATTATTTTCTTTTATGTTATTGCTTTATAAATACATGCGAGTTAGAAGGTGTCACAATAATAATTAAAATATAATGGTTCGGGATTTGGAGGCGCCACAAGAGGCCGCTCTCAACCATTTGATTCATCTAATCCTCATCATAATATCCCATACCACCCACAGCATATTATCCCTCCCTCAACTCCTTCCACAACCCCTTCTACCTACCCACATCTCACCCTAACACCACCATTGACCATCGACCAGAGGCCACCACCATCTACACCAACATCATCCAAACTCCCCTAGAAGCCTAAGAGACGGTGGTCATGGCGGCAGTGACGATGGTTGAGGCGAAGAGATAGCGGTCATAGTGGCGGACACAACAGAACGTGGCGTTGATCAGATGGAAACTGACAAAGGTCAACAAAACGGGATCTGTTGTGTCGAGGGTGAATGAAACGATGTCGTGTTGTTGGGTTTGGAGTTGTAGCTCATGGTTTCGAGTCCAGGGTGCTTCCTCGACCAGCTCATCTTCAAGGGCTTCAACTTCATGTCCCTCTACATCTCCAACCCCTTTTGCAATGGTTTTGTTGCCCCTCTCTGGAGGTATATCAGAGATGCCATACCGATCAGTCAACACCTTCGAAGGAGGGATCGTGCTTGAGTTTTGGGAGTAAAAATTGGAAATTGCCCTTTGGTTGCAGATCTGGGTTTTGCAAAGAAAGCTACGATCGCAAATCTACTCTACGTGCTTCTCGCTAGAGAAAGGTAACCAACTCGCCGTTCATTCCCTCCCACCACTGTTGCCCTCGCTAGACTCTGCCTCGACCTTAACATACCTTCTTCCTCCCCTCACACGAACTTGTTCTCACTGAGTTTCTTCACACTACTGTTTTGAACCCTCCGACACCGATGAAGATGATGACGGTAGCGGAGAGCGGCTGTGACGAGAGGTTGAAGACGGTGGGTGCCGACAAGCAGGTGAAAGGATAAACAAAATGCGGAAAAGAAAAAAAAAAAAAAAAAACTGTTCTGTCGGGTACACATGATAAAATCATGTGACACTCTTATTCAACGGTTATTAAAGATAGTTTATGTCAGAAGGCCGAAGCAGTCATAGTATAGATTATCAATCCAGATTATTTCCTTACTACCGAGATCAGAAACCGGTAATCCATCCACAAAAAAGCACAAGCACTGCAATTGTTGGAGGTTCTTAGTACCAGTCACTTATTGTCATCGTTATTTTTTTTATTTTTGTACAGTAAAAAAATAGCAATGGTCTGCCTAAAAGTCCAAAAACAAATAGACAAAAAAAAAAAAAAAAGTTTCAAAACTACCCTGACATTCAATCAGCCTCTTGCAATTCGCCGATCAGAACAGACCCAACCAACAACCCGACGGCCCCGACGCCAAAAGCGGCGGCGACAACCACCTGAACGGCGACGAGCCCCGCTGAGTCATCAGGGATGAGAACGATCGCCGCCAGGGCGGCCACCAACGCAGGAATCGCCGCCGACGCCAAAGCGGAAGGAGAAAAGCTGACCGCTCTCTCCAACAAGCTGAGCAAGCCAAGCTCCTCGGCCTTTGAAAACACGCCGAGCTTCTCTATGGAAGAGAGCGTGAACCCTAACTCCTCTGCTTTGGACAGCAACCCCGCTTTCTCCACGTTGCTTAGAACCTTTTTCTTCTCCAGTTTCTTGAACACGTCCACCTCCACTTCCTCGCTTCCCTCGTAGAAGATCCCCGCTCCGAACCACTCTTTCTTCCAGTTCTCATCGTACTTGTTCACCTTGCATACCAAAAATTAATTCATTCAATTTAAAAATCCGAAATTCCATATTATGGTTTTAAACACCGTGATCGTGAGATGTGGTTAGATTGCGTTTATTGTATTTGGATAGATATTATTGCAGGGAAATGCAATCACAATTGAAGGAGGTCTTGTATTAGACAGAGGCAATCAAATTTGTGATACTCACTAAAGTAACAATTTCAAATGACATATAAATTTTTATTAAAATTATACCCAACAAAAAATGGAGATATTAAGGGGGAAAAAAAGATTTAATTGATATACACTAAAAATATAATATTTTTTTACACTGTCAATCAATTAGAAATTGACACATCATTACAAATATTTGATTCTTATCTAATCACTTTAAAATTCTTCAATTCCATGATTTCTGATTGGTTGTTAGTTTAAAAATTTTTACAATAACAATACATACAAATTAAACTATATATATATATATGTTGGATTTTTTAAAAATAGAAAATACTAATTTTGCCTTGTCACTAAAAATACGCTGTATTGTAAACTAAAATGTTCCTAAAAATTAGAAAAATGATATTTGAACACATTTTCAAATATCAATACCATATATTTATAATATCTCATATTTATTTATCATATTTTCTCTTTCCTAAACCTTTTAAAAGCTGTCAAAAGTTATATCATATTCGGTGTCAAGAATTATGATCCCTAAAAATGTGTTCAAATATTTAATAAAAAAAATATGTTCAAATATCATTTCGCCGAAAATTCTCTTAAAAACACTTACTTGATTGACTTTTAAAATTTTTGAAAATCAAATTAATATTTTTTATTTTTGTGCAGCAACCAAATATATGTTCATATTTTTTATCCGGAACAAATCGATTGGTTCCCTTCACTCAAAATTATTTTAAAATTATCTTAAAATTTGATCCACATGTTCATATAAAATTTACTCATCACAATTGTGGTCACAAATTTACTCATCACAATCGCAAATGCAAGGAATAGCAAAATTGTAACATTAGTCACAACAATCTAAAACCTTGATTCTATCCGATTAAAGGTTCAATAAAACATAAAGAGCCAAAAAAAAAATTGCTTCAATAAAACACAAAATTAAGAAGAGGCAATGCTGTGAAAACATAAGGTATGGATTTATGTACCTTTTGTGTTGGGGCCATGGCGACGATAGTTAGAGGTCTGTTTGTGGGAGTGGGAAATGAACGTTGATAGCGGAATACGGAAGAGAAGGTGCGGTTGGTGTGGAGGAATCGAAGACAAGGAGCTGAGGGTGGTGCTGAGACCGCCATGGATGGTTGTAGGAGCTTAGGTTAGCTCAGAGGCAGAGCTCGTCTCAACGATATCTCGAACTGCCACGTGGGACGACGAAGAGAGAGAGAGAACGTGAGAGGTTCGTGGAAGGACATTTTCTGTAACGATTATCTTTGGTTTCTCTGTGACGCAATCTTGTGATTTTATTTTCCACCAATCGTATTGGCCATACCTTTATCCTCTTCTCCTTATCATTAAAAATGTTGTTTCCCCTCCAATATTTTTTTTTTGGTTAAAGTAATGTTTTGGTCCCTATACATGACACTGATTTTCAATTTGGTTCCTATACGTAAAAAGTTATCAATTTGGTCCTTATACGTGACACTGGTTTTCAATTTGGTCCCTATACGTAAAAAGTTATCAATTTGGTCCCTATACGTTACACTGGTTTTCAATTTAGTCCTCACCGCTAATTGGCCCCGATATAAGAGGACCAAATTACAAATTATTGTCACATGTAGGGACCAATTCAACAAAAAAAATATTGAAATCGGTCCCTACATGTGACAATTATTTTCAATTTGATCCCTACATGTGATAATAATTTGCAATTTGGTCACTCTTATATAGGGACCAATTAGCGGTGAGGACCAAATTGAAAACCAGTGTCACGTATAGGGACCAAATTGATAATCAGTGTCACATATAGGGACCAAATTGAAAATCAGTGTCACATATAGGGACTAAATTGATAACTTTTTACGTATAGGGACCAAATTGAAAATCAGTGTCACGTATAGGCACCAAATTGATAACTTTTTACGTATAGGGACCAAATTGAAAATCAGTGTCACGTATAGGGACCAAAACATTACTTTAACCTTTTTTTTTTAAGGAAAAAAAACAAAATAAATGAAGTAGAGGTTGTGAATTTCTTTAAAAATATATGGTTTAATTGCATTTTTGATCCCTGAAGTATCACGATTGTGTAATTTTAGTACTCTTAATGTAATGTCACATTTCTCGATTTATGTTTAAAGAAGGGATTATACATGTTTAAAGGCTTAGGGCCCGTTTATTATAGATTAAAAAATAAGTGATTCTGATATTCAATTATTTAGAAATTATTTTTTAGAGATTTTTACAAAAAAATAGAAGCTATTTCATGTTTGTTTACAATTATAAAAAATGCTTTTTTAAAGATAGTTAGTGATAAAAAATAATTTTTTTCCCAAAAGCTAATAAAAGTAGCTTCTCATGTTAATCTTAAAAATGATTTTTTTTTTTTTAAAACTCATTTTTGTGAAAAGTTTAAACAAACACAACTAAACTCATTAAAAATGATTTTTTTTTACTTAAAAAAAGTGATTTTCTCATCAAATAATCTATAATAAACACCCTCTCAATCTTGTTTCTTGTGTGTTGATGAGCTTATATTTCAAATATGAGGTCAATCGAATTTCAAATGAGCTCAAAACACGACGAAATGTGCGAAAAATGGGTACCGACAGTAGGGCCACACGCTTGAACAAGCCTAGATTTGCAAAATAATAGCATGCTCGTAGCATCAGTCATAGCCGTAGGAGATGAGATTATGTAAGTTCCTTGTTGATGTCACATGGTTAAGTGAATGTTTGGATGAACATTTGACAAACATGATTCTGGATGGAATTGATTTTGTAGAATTGATTTCAATACAATTGAGTTTGAAGTAAAGTGAATTATGTTTGGATGTTTTTACTTTGAAAGCAAGATTGATGTAAACCTTACTATAATTTTTCAATCCAAAGCAGAAGTTACTTCAAGCTGCTTCTGGTATAATCAATTTTGGATACAAAATTGCTTCCCCAAACATGTAACCTGCCAGAATCACGTTTGATAGGTGCAAAAGCACTTCTGGTGTCTCCAGAAGCGGAACCAAACACACACTAATTGGATTAGTCGGTTAATTGAAAATCGTATCTTTCATCAACTCACGTCTTCTGCTTAATAAGTTGCCATCGGGAGGTTTCAGAATTTATTATGAACTGCTAACATTATGTTATGTGTAAGCAGCTTCCATTTTTTCTTTCATTTTTCTCTTCTAACTTTCCAAAATTTTCGTATTTCCAATTAGAGTATCTGGTAGTATACACCAAACAAATAACTCAGAGGCAAAGAAGTGTAATCAGTTCATTCATGTGTCCCTCTGCCTAGAAGCCTACCAGGAGCCGTTCCTTGTCCATGCCTTCTTGCACCGTCGACCACTCCCCACCCTCGTCAGCTCCGGGTGTCACATGCCCACCAGCTTCCGCTTGGTTCGTCCCCGAACCACACCATACTGGGAGAGGTGCCGCTCTGATACCATTTGTAACAACCCTGGCTGCTTTATGGATTGACGACTGTCCCCACAAACCAACACGGGTCTTGTCAGCGTGCTTTGTCCTCACTCACAAGCTTCCTGAGAAAACTTCCCAGGAGGTCACCCATCATAGAATTTCTCCAAGTCAAGCATGCTTAACTGTGGAGTTCTTAAGTCATGAGCTACCGAAAAGAAGATGGAGCTTGTTGGTATAAGTAGTACCAATCAATTCATATAAGTCATCATCAACTGTATAGTCCCATACCTACACAGTCCCAGGATCCCTCTCATTCTAGTGCGTAATCGGTTCATTCATGTGTCCCTCCGCCTAGAAGCCTACCAGGAGTCGCTCCTTGTCCATGCCTTCTTGCACCGACGACCAATCCCCGCCCTCGTCAGCCCCGGGTGTCACAGGAGTTGTAGGTAAAAGTATAACATCCGTAGGTGAAGGTTATAGTGATGGGCAACTGGCAGTTACATTAGAGTTATGAGTCATGATGGACATAATGGTGATAATTGCAGAGATAATGGGTTATTAAGGATGATTATTAGCATGATTGTCAAGTGCGGCTGTAATTTTATTACATCTCATTCACTCCTATAAACTAGGAGGCCGATTATAGGAGTCTAGACGGCCTGAAGCTGTAAGTCATGGGCTAGCCAATTTTGAATAGTGGCATACCAGACTCCATCAAACCAATTGTTAAAGATGACTTCCTTGTTCGGAAACTTCACGACAGAGAGCAAGGTGTACATGCAAAAGGTACTCTAATGCTTAAACTATAGGCAATACTTAGTTTGCAAGTATAAGAAGAAGATCTAAACTTAAGGTTTTTGGTTGGTAGTTATAATAGAGTTATGAGTCATGATGGAAATAATGGTGATAATTGCAGAGATAATGAGCTATTAAGGATGATTATTGGCATGATTGACGAGTGTGGCAACAAATTTATTACATCTCATTCACCCCATTAAGTTATGAGATAGCCAGTATTGAATTGCTAATGTTGGGCTTTGGTCAACATTCTGACATAAGGCAAAGTGTCAAGATACTTCTTATAGAGGCCAATAGAAGCGTTCAACACTCTCAGGTAAAAAGATCATTGTACAACGACTAGGTTAGGATCTACAATACCTTAAAGGCGATATTGAGAACTTATATCGTCTTGCCACCAAATGTTCCACTGTATTAAAGGATATAAATACCAATATATCCTTTACATACTCTCTCATACAAGAACCACAAATGTAGTGCTTTTAGTGAGTCTCTCTCTTATTCAAAATACTATAATTGTTTTAATTGTAATACTTGTAACACCCTGTTGTTACAAATAATGTTTAGGACATGAATTAGTCCATTTTGAGGGTTGGATTATGTTTCTTATGAGTTAATAAGGTAATGGTTCCAATTTGAGAAGAATTGACTTCGGGATGAGCTCAGAACGCGAAAAAATGCACGGAAACGGGTCATGCCAGCAGCCAACGATAGAGCGTGGAGTGACCCGACACTTAAACGTTGGCCGTTGTTGTTAGAGCGTGGGGTTGGTGGACGATTAAACGTGGAAGGGTTACGCGTGGTGCGGCACATGTCAGTTGCATGTACATGTGACTGATCAGGAGGCCACGCTCTAGCGTGTAGGAGGCCCATGCTAGAGCTTCCAGTGTTGGCACACTCAAGCGTGCTCAGCAGAGCATGAAAAATAAATAGTTTGTCCAAGTTATTTGCATGCATGAGTCTTCTTCAACCTTAGGACGAAATTAGAGAATTCTAGCGAGAGAAACACCATAGCAGAAAGAGCTTGGTTCCTTGAGTTTGGAGCTTTGTTACAACTATGTCGCGATGATCGTATCAACGCGTACTTCAAATTCAAGTGCTCGATTTCACGATTCGACGAAGGTAAGCTCGAATCCCTTACACATTGACAATGTCGACATTAGCGTTCTTCATCGTTTTCTCTCGTTCTTCAAGCTTTTCTTGCATCAATTATTGGTTTCGACAAAGATTAGGGTCAATGATGATGCATGTATGCTATCTTTATGGTTGTGGAAAAATTCGGAGCATCGAGGACCTCCGTGGGACGAGTGGCAGATTCGGAAGCAAGGAGGAACGTGTGTGTTCGTGATTTTCGCGAAGTCGAGAAAGTTCACTCGTGCGCACAAGGTTGGGTGAAAGTAACTGCACTACTCGGGGAGGCAAGAATAGAATAACATTTTTTCTTTGTGCAGGGGTCCCCAAACCCTACTAGTGGTTGAGTAACTGACAACACCTAAAATCTATTGGTGACTACCTCGTGGTGTCAATTAGGGTTCAAGCATTGTAGGTTTATCAGCGTTAGAATCGATACCTTACATTAAATGAATATTGATGGGCGTTGATTGATATAGGAGGACTAGATGAACAACCTTCATCCGAATTAACATTCTGAAGCAATCTGGTCCTTCTTATGTCAATTTCATCCTGATAGTAATAAGAGGCAAAGGTAGATGCCTCCTCCACTAAGTAGGCTTCACAAATGGAACCCTCTACTCGGACCTTGTTCTTGACTTTGTGTTTCAGGGAGTGCAAAAACCTAATTAAGAGGGATACATACAAATAATTAAAACACATAACAAAAGCTCAACAATGACTTGACGATATATAATATAACTTAA
Organism: Echinosophora koreensis; assembly: GCA_035048595.1. NCBI lineage: Eukaryota > Viridiplantae > Streptophyta > Magnoliopsida > Fabales > Fabaceae > Echinosophora > Echinosophora koreensis. The sequence continues at coordinate 892,827 of JAPCYP010000095.1, forward strand.
AACATTTGATGTTGTATACCTCTCAAAGGGATACATCCAGCGGTATTGGACTGGACCACCAACTCTTGCTTCGTAAGGTATATGAATTGGAAGGTGTTCCACTGAATTGAAGAAACTCGGTGGGAAGATTTGTTCCAACTTACATAACAGTATGGGTATATTCTCTTCCATATCCCATAATTGTTTCACATTTAGTGTTGCCGAAGTCAGCTCCTTGGAAAAAGTGGCTCAGCTCAACAAGTGGGTTTCAAATTAGTTTCGGTAACAAGTCGAACGCAAAGGGAAACAACCGTTGCATGAATACGTGACAATCATGACTCTTCATTCCATGTAACTTTGCTTCCCTAATGTTGACATATCTACCCAAATTGGAAGCATGCCCATCAGGAAACCTTAGTTCTTTAACCTACTTACAAACAACTACTCTCTATGGTTTGTTTAGTGTATAACTTGCCTTCGGTTTGATAAGTTTGCCACCACCACAATCTTGCAACTCAAGCTCTTTCCGATTACTTCCAAATCCAATCGGGCTTTATTTGTATCCTTTGTCCTCCCCTTGATGTCCATCACAGTGTTAAACACATTCATAAACACGTTCCTCTCAATATGCATGGCATCAATGTTGTGACGGAATAAGTGCGTTCTCCAATATGGCAACCTCCAAAATTTACTTTTTTTATTCCAATTAAGCTCAACACCGTAATCAGAAATATGTTCTCCTTACAATTCATGGACGAGCGTTAAATTCTCTACTCTTCGCCATACATTGGGACAAGACAAACGCGATGGAGGGGGTATAGTCTCCAAACAACGTTTCTTGAATGCATTTTATTCCTCTAATAAGGATGTATGGTGGAAGGAACTGATAGTGACAATCAAAATATGAGATCTTTCGACTGTTTTTTAGTGTAAATGCCTTCGATCGCTCCATACATATTGGGCAACCAAGCTTCCCCGCAATCATCCAACCCGACATCATCCCATAGGCTGAAAAGTCATTGATCATCCACATTAAAGCTGCTTTCATCATGAAATTCCACCTCAACGATACGTCATAAGTCAACACACCATCATTCCCCAATGCTGTCAACTCATCTATGAGCGGCTGCAAGTACACATGAATCTTCTCTTTTGGATTAGACGAACTCGGAATTATGACTGTTAGAAACATAAACTCCAGCTTCATGCACAAACCAGGGGGAATATTGTGCAGATTCAAGATAACCGACTAACAAGAATAAGCTTTTCCATATTAGTAGTAGCGATTAAATCCATCCGTACATAATTCTAATCGAACGTTTTGAGGGTCCTGCGAAAACGCCAAATGCACCCTACCAAAATGTTTCCAAGCTTCTGCATCCAATGGATTACACAAAACATCTTGCTTCTTTTGATTCTCACTGTGCCACCTCATGTGAGATGCAGTGGCCATTGAAGAGTACAATCTTCTAAGTCTTGGGATGAGGGAAAAGTACCACATCTTTTTTAGAGCGATCTTCTTCTTAGTGCCCCTTCTAGTGGTTGTCTTGTACTAATCTGCTCCACAAAATCAGAAATGTGTTATGCTCTCCACTGAATCATCATTGTAGTACAACATATATCCATTTGGTCAACAATCAATTTTCAAACACCCCAAGCGCAAATTCTCCACAGACTTCTTAGCATGAAAAAAATTAGTAGGCATCTGGTTGTCTTCCGGCAACGCATTGCCCATAAACCTGGTGATTCGATTAAAACATCCTTCTTGCATACTAAAATCATATTTGATAATCAAGGCCCAAAGAAGCCGACTATTCCGTGTACTTCCGACATCCTTCCCACAACGGAGCTTTTGCAGCACTCAACATGTCAAAGAAACTTTGAGCTTTAGGTTTCGGATTCTCCTCTATGTATTAGGAACTCATTCCACCATCTTCTCCCCCATCTTCTTCTAGTGCAACTCCAACTGAGGGTCTAGCATGATCCATTATAATCTACTCGTAAGGATTCAATTCTTCTATCTGCTCACCACTTCCATAGTACGAACCTTCGAACATCGCATGGCTAAAATTTGGCAAGGACTCACCATGGTTTCTCCACCAATCATAATCAGACATGAACCTCTTCTCATAAAGATCGACCACCACTCCATCCACGACTTTGAAAGCTTTATGTAACATCCCAGGCTGCTTTATAGATGGACGACCGTCCCCACAAACCAACACGGGTCTTTTCAGGGTGTTTTTTCCTCACTCACACGCTTCCCAGGAGGTCACCCATCCCAGAATTGCTCCAAGTCAAGCACGCTTAACTGTGGAGTTCTTAAGTGATGGGCTACCGAAAAGAAGATGCATATTATTGGTATAGGTAGTACCAATCAATTCATATAAGACATCCTCAACTGTATAGTCCCATACCTACACAATCTCAAGATCCCTCTCATTCCGGTGTGTAATCGGTTCATTGATGTATCCCTCCGCCTAGAAGCCTGTCGGGAGCCACTCCTTGTCCGTGCCTTCTTGCATCGGTGACCACTCCCCACCCTCATCAGTCGGGGTGTCACATGCCCACCAGCTTCCACTTGGTTCGTCCCCGAACCAACCGTACTGGGAGAGGTGCCGCTTTGATACCATTCGTAACATCCCAAGCTACTTTATGGATGGACGACTGTTCTCACAAACCAACACGGGTCTTTTCAGCATGTTTTGTCCTCACTTACACGCTTCCTGGGAAAACTTCTCAGGAGGTCACATATCCCAGAATTGCTCCAAGTGAAGCACGCTTAACTGTGGAGTTCTTATGTGATGGGCTACCGAAAAGAATATGCATCTTGTTGGTATAGGTAGTACCAATTAATTTATATAAGTCAAACTCAACTGTATAGTCTCATACCTACACAGCCTCAGGATACCTCTCATTCCGGAGTGTAATCGGTTTATTCATGTATCCCTGCCCCTAGAAGCCTGTCGGGAGCCGCTCCTTATCCGTGCCTTCGTCCCCGAACCACACCGTATAGGGAGAGGTGTCGCTCCGATACCATTTATAACATCCCAGGCTGCTTTATGGATGGATGACTGTCCCCACAAACCGACACGGGTCTTTTTAGCGTGTTTTGTCCTCACTCACACTCTTCCTGGGAAAACTTCCCACGAGGTCACCAATCCTAGAATTTCTCCAAGTCAAGCACGCTTAACTGTGGATTCTTAAGTGATGGGCTACCGAAAAGAAGATGTATCTTGTTGGAATAAGTAGTACAAATAAATTCATATAAGCCATCCTCAACTGTATTGTATCATACATACACAGTCTCAGGATCCCACTCATTCCGGTGTGTAATCGGTTCATTCATATATCCCTCTGCCTAGAAGCCTGTCGGGAGCCACTCCTTGTCCGTGCCTTCTTGCATCGGCAACCACTCCCCGCCCTCGTCAGCCCCGGGTGTCACATGCCCACCAGCTTCCGCTTGGTTCGTCCCCGAACCACACCGTATTGGGAGATGTGTTACTCTGATACCATTTGTAACATCCCAGACTGCTTTATAGATGGACGACTGTCCCCACAAACCAAAACGGGTCTTTTTAGCGTGTTTTGTCCTCACTCACACGCTTCCTGGGAAACTTCTCAAGAGGTCACCCATCCTAGAATTGCTCCAAGTAAAACACGCTTAACTGTGGAGTACTTAAGTGATGGGCTACCGAAAAGAAGATGCATCTTGCTGGTACAGGTAGTTCCAATCAATTCATATAAGTCATCCTCAACTGTATAGTCCTATACCTACACAGTCTCAGGATCCCTCTCATTCCGGTGTGTAATCGGTTCATTCATGTGTCCCTCTGCCTAGAAGCCTGCCAGGAGCCGCTCCTTGTTTGTGCCTTCTTGCACCGGCGACCACTCCTCGTCCTCGTTAGCCCCGGGTGTCACACTTTACACTTGCATCTTGAGCAAGGACACCTCAGCTTATCATTGTCCCGCCTTATAAATCTCTCTTGACTAAAAACAAACTCTATAAAATCACCCACTCCAACTCTAAACTCTTCCCTAAGACGTTTATTACGATACAACCAACGATACATCCATTTCCGATTCTCCAGAATCTCAATTGCTGCCAATTAAATATACTAAGCAACCTACAACCACATGTATATATATTATGGGTCATTCCAAGAACTCCATCAATCTCCTTCTTATGATAAGGTATGAACCTATCCCATTCGAGAATAAACCTTTACGACACTTGGTTAATACTAGTTATTCCCTTATTTAAATGCCTTACATTTAACGAAATTTTGACTACATTTCCCTTTGGTCTCCAAGTACACGACTTGATCGCGGTGAGATCTACTACGATCAAGTATGTACCCGGAGAACAAAAGGATGTGTATTAGACCGAAATTTCATCAAGTATATAAGACGTTTAAACATGAAATGACTATTATACAGTTATCCAAAAGGTTTTTCCCCAAACTATCCCACTTGGACAATTCAAGATTCAATACAATGAGCATCCATACCTTGAGAAGGTATACAAATTGAATCTCAAACGGGAAATTAAGGCTTTTGTAAATAATTAACTCACTACAAAAAAAAGGGTTTTAGAGACCGAAATTTTCGGTCGCTATTTAAAGATTTTCAGTCGCTAAAAGTCCAGCGACCGAATTAGAGACCTATTACAAACGGTTGCAAAAACCTTAGTCGCTAAATTATATAGCGACCGAATCGTATTCGGTCGCTAATTCTAATTAGCGACCGAATCTTATTCGATTGCTAATTAGCGAACGAAATTTCGGTTGCAGAGTGGTCATAATTTGGTCGCTAACATTGGTCGCCTTACCATTCAAATGACCAATTTTAGCGACCGATTTTTTAAATTTTGCAATCGAAAATTCGGTCGCTAAGTCCAACGGTCATTTAAAATTTGTGTCCGAAAAAATCGGTCGCTAAATTGAAACAAATCGGTCGCTAATACGGTTGCTAAAATCAACGGTCATATGTAAATTTAGCGGCCAAAAATTTGGTCGCTAATTTTATTATTATTATTTCTTTTGATGCCAAAAAAAATTAAAATAAGATTAAATTAATTAAAATAAAATTAACTAACATAAACTTAAATCAAATAAAATTAAATATGAATCATATTAAAGCAGATAATTTGATAAAAATTCAAATAAAATATATAAAAGGCAAGGAGAAGTACAAATGTAATAGTCAATATGTATCATACAAAGATGGAAAAACTAATCTACGTGACGAGGGGGTGAAGGGGGCTGATGTCAAATGATCAAGGCAGCGACAGTAGCAGTAGCGTCATCAGTAGCAGCAGCGGCGGCAGCATCCGCAGTAGTAGCCTCGATGTGGGCGCCGCCGAATCCGAAACTGATAGGTCGGAATCCCAAGTACCTAAACAGCTCCTCCATGTGACTATCCTGCTCTCGCATGCGACTGTCCTGCTGTCGTGCGTGCTCCTTCAACTCCTGTATCTTGTTATCCTTCGCCGCAAGTTCAGCATTCATGTTCAGCATGTCCAATCCTTTACTACAATTGTCTGATTCTCCCATAATTTTATAGCATAATCCAGAGGCACAGTCAGCCAATGGAAACTCTCTTGACTACAAATAGTTAAATTGCAATGCAATATGCACATCCCAATGTTTTAAACCTTTTCAGCATCATGTTCTGCTTAAGAGTATTGCCTATCCATCAGAATCTAAAACTTAAGCAACATAAATTAGCATGTGTTACAATAAACTAATGAAGCATTGAGAGGTGGCAACGGTCAAGAATAACTCTCTCAAGTTAAAGGCAAAGAAGTATATCTCATTGGTTACAAGTAATTTTTATGGTAATTTTTATTGTATATTAATGATACCACTTAGAATCACAATTTAAAACTTAAATAGCAAGTGTCACAAGGAAGCATAAAGAACTATGAAGTAAAGAGTAAAATGGCAGTGTCCACGTATCATTTTTTAGGTTAAATGCTAAAGGAAGTATATCTCATTTGTTATGTGTAATTTATTTATATGAACAAATAGAAACTTATGCATTTGGTCTCAACCAAAGAAGGAAACGCAACGAGTGGGTGAAATCCTTTTGCAAAAAATCATGAAACATAGCCTATTGGAACCCTAACATAAACAGAAATCAGAACCCTAACATTGGTGCTTACCATAAACACTAGTGAAGGGAGCGCGCGACGGGGAAGGCTGGCTTCGCGGTGGGGAAAGGAGGGGACGAAGTGAGGAGGGAGCAGCACCAATCTTCATGGTGGAGGGGAGCAGCACCGGTCTTCGTGGTGGAGGGGAGAAGCGCCATCTTCGCGGTGGTTAGGAGCAGCGGTGGTTGGGAGCAGCGTTGAAAATTGCAGGGAGAGGGGAGGAAAGTTCTAGAGAGGAAGCAGTGTGAGTGAATGGGGGAAATGGGGGAAGAGGCAGATTTTAGGTTTTATTTAGCGACCAAAGACTGAATTAATTCGGTCGCTAAATCGGTCGGTAATCATTAACTTTTGTCTTCAGCGACCGAAACCAAATCGGTCACTAATTTTAAAATAAAATCCGTCGATAATTCGGTCGCTAAATTGAATTTGTGACCAATTCTAAAAAAAGGTAAATTCAGTAGGAAATTCGATCGCTGATAGCAACAGATTAAATCGTCGCTAAATTCGATCGCTAAAATCAGTTTTTCTTGTAGTGACTCTAACAGAAAATAAAACCATTAACCAATAAATATTGCAGCATAGTTGAGCTTATATATATTGGTTTATAATTCAATACAAACTTAGATAAAATATTATAGCAGGACCCATGTATCAGACATCCTATTGAGCTCTGCTCTCCACTAACAAACAACATATAATTGGCAAACACGACAACACGTGCATGATTTCTAAACTATCAGCACATAACTAGCATCCTGGCTTTCGGACATGATCACATCCTATTGAGCTTCGCTCTCTACTAACAAACAACACATATGGAAAACACATGCATTGTTTATAAATTATCAGCACACAACTAACATCCTGCCTATCAGACAAGATCATACCCTATTGAACTCTTGTCTCCACTAACAAACAACACCACAATTCATACAACACATTACATATACCACACAACCAACGAATAAGAGAAAGTAATTGACTTACCTCATTTCCAAGAAAAGAATGAAAAGTAAAGGAGACATTCACAAAAGAGAGAGAGGAGTAGGAGCAATTGTTCTCTGGGTAACAAACATGGAAAAAAAATCAGAGAACCCTATCATTTTCCAAATCAGATAACCCTATACAATTAGTAACTTCATTATTAATTCAACTATTAAACAATAGTAATTGATTTTCTAAGAAAACAAACTTTGTTTCTTTTCTTTTTTATGTGGAAAGCATTAATATCCAACCAACTAAAAATCACCCAACAATAAGCTCATTGGTAGATTATCTCCATTTCATGCAAGTCATATTCATGCAAGTCAAACAAGAATGGAAACACATAATAAAGTATGTGGCAGACATATAAGCATTTTCTTACCTCTCTCGCAGCTAGCTAGGAGTTGCAAGTTTCACGAAGAAAGTATGAAGAAGATATTTTCGTTGCCTCCAAAACCATGGCTGCCACATGATGAAGCTCCAATTAACAAACTCCACCTAATGCCTAATCATAAAAAAAAAAATTAATATGTAGCAACTTAATCACTCTATATTTATAAACTATCCAAAGAAAACATTATACAGGAACCATGTTTTGCACTTGCCAACAGAAATATCAATACCAAATATTAATACCTTCTACCAAATATTACCAAATTAATAAAGATCCAAAAGCTACGTAATTATCTACTATCTAAAGACATGTAGAAAACATTTCTAACACTAAAGGCATGTACTATAAGATTTGAAAAGTGAAATAGTACCCTAAATCAGAGATCCCCAAATCATTTTCCATAAAACAAGAACCCTAAATCAGAGAACCCTAAATCATTTTCTATATCATAGAAAGCAAGAACAAGCAGTGTGAGAGAGAGAGACAGTATCATTACCTGGTGATGACGGTCGTGAGACGGCGGAGGAAAAGGAGGCGTGAGATGGAGCCGGACCTGAAACTGAGAGGGACAAAGACGTGTGAGAGAGAGACAGAGAGGGACGCGAGAGAGGGGTGTACTTACTGGTAGGGTGGTCACGGTGGCAGGACGCACTGTGGTCGGACAAGTGGTGGTCGAAAGTAGGGTGGTCACAGAGAGGGTATTAGGGAGAGAAGAGAGTGTTAGCATAGAAATGGGGAGAAAATGTGGCTCGATCGTATTTTTAGGGATTTTATTTTTAGCGACCGAAGTCGCCATTTCGATCTCTAAAATGAAAATAAAAAATCAATCACAATTGCGGTCGCTGAATGGCTCTAACTTAAATTCATTTTAACTAATAAGGTCAAATATTACAGTTGTGTTAAAAACAGTCGCTAAATTTGGTCGCCAAGTGGTCAAAATATTTGACTTTCAAACTTATTGGTTTAGCGACCGATTTCATTGCGGCCATGTAGTTTGGTCACTAAATATATAAATACAACTTAATCAGGAATCTTAGATATCGGTCGCTAGTTCCGTCACCATTGGTGACTGATGAAGTCAGTCGCTATTTACACTTTTTTTGTAGTGATATGTGTGTGTGTGTGTGTGTATATATATATATATATATATATATATATATATATATATATATATATATATATATATATATATATATATATATGGTGTGACAGTGCATTTGTAGGTGATAGGTTGAATGTTTTGAGAGTAGCCGGTCGGTGTGGCTTTTCTTTGTATCATTTATATTTTCAATGTCTTTACAGTATCTTGGAACAGTAGCCTTACTGACAGACATATATATATATATATATATATATATATATATATATATTTGTGTGTTTCCGCTTTATGTGTATGAGTTGTGGTTTTCAAAGTTTTAATATTTTAATATTTTCTTATCTCGATAAGTGCCTAACCCTAATATAACGATTAAGGGTTAATTAATTATGTTCTTCTTTAATGGGATATCAAGATGTCTTAGCACCATAGAGTAATAAAAATCATAATTAAATCATTAAGATTTACTTATTACACTTTCTATTTCTCCTCTCCATAACATAGACTTTTTTTTTTTTTTGCTTTGCTTGTTTTACCTATAAATAGAGGTCATTTGCCATGTGAATACATTATAAGTTTTGCCTAACAAAATTTGTTTATATTACTCACATGCCATTTTATTTTATTCATGTAATTGGGTTTTTTTTTCCTTCCCTACCTAACATCAAAATTTAAAATATTATTAACTTTCCTTTGGTTTTTTGGCCATTATATGCACCTTATTTTCCATGCACATGCGGAAGATTAGCTAAATATATACCCTTTATTTCAAATATTATGAAAGGATAAATTAATTATTTAGTGATAACAAATTTAAAGGGTTGGAATATATTCCAACTTAATATTAGTATATATCAATCTAATTTTACTTAGAGTTTATGATCAGCCTGCAATATACTTTCCTAAAATATTGGTATATATGAGATATAAAACGTACTTATTATCATTAGATAACTCAAATCAATAATAAAGATACTTCAACAGTTTATTTATATTTCATATAACTTTAATTCAAGAAATTACACCAGCCAGGAATCTAAACACTGGCAAAATTAGATACAGAATCTCCATAATTATATATTATAAATACATAGAGGGTGTATAAACAATGGTTAATTAATCTAAGAGGATGCCACTGGGGGGCCAGTAGCTTCACTTGGATTTGTTGCACCTTGCTCAACTTCTTTAAGCAACTTCAATATTTCTTCTTTCTTAGCCACCAGAGCTTGAATCTTGGACTCTAATTTTTCAAGTTTTTGCTTCAGTTTCGCAGGATCATTCAAATCTTCAGGGTTCTTCTTCTTCTTCTCTTTGCCATCCTTATCTTTCTTCTTTTTCTTCTCCTTAGATTTTTCTTCTTCTTTTCCATCAACTTCCTCGTGTTTCTCTTCCTTCTTATCCTTCTTCTCAACTTCATCCTCATGTTTACCCTTTTCTTCAGTTCCTCCCATATTTTTATCAGGGATTGCAATAGATTTTTGTTTTGTTTCCTCTGAAATCCAACCAAAAGAAATGTTAAAACTTATTTTAAGTTGTCTGAAATACAATTGTATAGTTCAAAGAAAGGGGGGAGAGGGGAGAGAATTTAATGGAGGGGTGAAAAGAGGAGGAGGAGAGAGATTTTAATTAGATATTCTATTTAGATGAGAGGAGGTGATGAGAGATATTTTAATAGGGAGGGGAATAAGAATCTTTCCGTATGGTTTATGAGGGGATAACATAGATTTTTAAACTAATTACTTTAATACTCTTATAATTTTAGATTTCAAAATATAAGTAAGGATATTATAGTAAATATATTCAAAATGTGTTTTTCATGTGTTTTCGACATCGGGCCGGGTTAAACTTACCGGATCCAATAAAAACTGGTATAATTATACGGTCTGACACCTGATTTGTATTCACATAACAACATTGATCTATGATCTATTTATTATATCTATTATTTATTATTTATACTATATTATTTCTGAAACGTGGATTCTAGCATTGTTACTTCAGCAAGTATCATTGATTAGCTTCTATTTTCATAACTCTCTATTTCATCCAAATTGCTTACATGTCAATCCCTCATATTTTCTCCATTTTTATTTTATGAAATTTGAATGGTTAATATAAATGTGAACCACTAGTATAAACTCTACTTCAATTGCATTAATGTCCATACAACTAAATAGACATCAGTGATTGCTTTACTACCATTATAAAAATGAACCAATGTTTGTAAGCAAAATAATTTGAGAAAATGAACCGAACCAATAAAATTTATTTAATTTTTTTTTTGTAAGTACGAGTTGAACCCAAATCAAAACGTAAAATGTAGGCCAAAAATTTACCAAAGGGTTGCCTAAATTTTGGAGCTAACTTCTGTGTGTGCCTAAATTTTGGAGCTAACTTCTGTGTTTTTTCCTGGTTAATATAATAATATTTATGCATCTATGTTGCAATAAAAAATCTTGTAGGGGGAAAAAAAAGTTTCATGACCAAAGGAGGGGAACTTTCGAAAACACAAAAGCATAAACAATGCGGGAATATGTAATTGAATTAAACAAACAAAAGAACATATCACCTGGAAGATGGAGTCTCAAATCCTTAACGATGCTCTAAGCTCTGCAAAGATTTGCAACGTTAAAAATGCTTAAGGGAGTGGCAGAGCAACCACAATTTGTATACATTGTCAGAAATGAACAACCAAATCTCCTTCACTAATTGTTAGGGCCGCAGTAGTTTAAGCGCAAGACACTAATGCCCACACGTTTTAAATTCTATGGTTTTAAAAGTTACCATTATCATCGCTTTCCACTCATTGCCACAGGTTCATAGTTATTTACTTTATTTATCTTTTTTTTTTTAATAACATTACTTTATTTATCTTTGCTAACTGATAATTGGTTAGGTAATATATGAGGTGAAATTCGTCGTGTTCTCATAAACGCACGGATAAAATTTTCGTTAAAACTAAATCTAATTAATGGTTAGTAAAAAGAACACCACTATATCCACATAAAAATAAAAAATAAAAGAAAGGCCACTATTTGATATAATAAGACAATGGAGATGGAAATTTTATTTTATAGCTGAGACACAAATCTTAATATGAATATAAATGAAAATCGAAATTTGAAAACATAATAATTTGCATTGATAAATCTTAAAATAAAGTACAGTGAAAACTTAGTATCAAATCTATACTTTTTTTTTTTTGTATAGTATTAAATTATATTAAAAACATGTGTGAAAGCATATTACAGTTCTTCTAAAGCTGTATATTAAAATATATATAAATATCAAAATAAATAAATGTTGCTTCAAATTTTATGTAATTTGTTATAATAAGTATAATCTAGTATATATATAATTATGTGTCAAAAAAAAAATAGATATAGAATTAAAGAAACATGGCTGATATATAAAGCAGCCACTAGTACAGAAAAGGGATTTCACATCGGTTTTTTGGCTTTTCACATCGGTTTTCTTGGCTTTTCACATCGGTTTTCAAACTGATGTTGAAAAGGCCAATGTAGTTTATTGCCACTTTTCACATCGATTTTAAAACCGATGTAAAATATTCTGTTTTTGCAAGACAATAAATTCTTAGCACTTTCCACATCGATTTCTTAAAAAAACCGATGAGATAACCGATGTGGAAACTTAGTTTTTCATATCGGTTTTTAAAATAACCGATGTCAAAAGTAGGATTACCACATCGGTTTTTTAAGAAACCGATGTGTAAAGTGGGGTTACCACATCGGTTTTTTCAAAAACCGATGTGAAAGTTTTTTTTTTTAAAAAAAACCCCATTACAGTAGTGACAGTCCTTTCCCCTGTTTCAGTAATCTAGTAATCCAGATCAATACAGAATCTAAATATTCTCAACAGAATTACTTTTGTACAACCAAAACACACTAAATTAAAAGATTACGAACAATAAATATATTCAATTACATTCAGACAACAAAGATAATTAGAAACCAAAAAGCTACATAGGATATATTATAGATTTCATGTCAAAACATATATCAGTCAAAAGTACACTATGCGTTTATAAACTAACTACATACAAACTATTGTTGGTACACTTCAAGAAAGAAAGTTGCCCAACGCATCCTTATGTTTTTTATGTCGGCATCAGAGAGTGGAGTCGGATTGTTGAATATCTGCAAGTTTAATTGGACATAAGATTATATCTTTTAAGTAATAAACTAAAATTAAACATATAACGAATCTATATATAATTGTTACAACTAATTGTTACCAATTAGCATTTACCTCCTGCCATCTTTCAGTGATACCGGAGGAGATAATTTCGACCATCCACTTCATCACATAATATCAACATTCCCATGATCCACGTTGTCTACGAGACTACGTACAAATGAAACCCAATCATCATATGAGGAATTAAATAGAAATCAATAATTATACCCACTGCGCTTGAAGCGTTTGAACTAATAAATATCTTACGTTAGGAATAATCCATCTAACAGCCCGACGCCTTTCACCACGCAGCATGCGGCTTGCATCAATAGAACTATCATAAGAAAATAAACATCAATTAAAGTATATCTAATAGATTTCAGATAATTAAAACAACTTCATTACTGATTATAAATTATTTTAATGCTTACGTTTCCATGATGTGCTTCAGTTCATTCGCCGGCTTATTTCCCATCGAGCAGAAGAAGACCACGGCATTCAACCGAGGGCACAAGATCAACAACTGCCAATGTTGTCTGCATTTGCGGAACAATTAGTGACTAAGTCATATATAGTTATAATTAAATAACTGGTACTTACTTATTCAAATAAGGCGCAAGGTAGAACTAATGATGGTCTCGGGCAAGTATATCACGTATGGTGGCGACCGGGTCTTCTGATGTTAGGAGAACATCACCCTGAATGAGCATGGGGTCAATGAACCCATAAAGGGTGAGGTTGCCCTGATCAACTAACAGCCGGATGACGAAGCTGTCCATCACATTTCCTCTCATCTGCATGCCATCTAATATTCTTTGCATCCTTTTCATTAGCAAACAATCACTTGAACCTCGGAATTACTGGAGGATACCATAACACCTTCGCAGGAGGACACTTGGTGACCACATCACAACTAGAATCATCATCCTTCACTTTGTAGCATGATACCCCACACCTAGGGCACTCGTGCATCTCTTCAAACTCTTTCCTGTACAATATGCAATCATTGGGGCAAGCATGTATTTTCTTATACTCCATACCCATCGGACACAATATCTTCTTCGCCTCATAGTTTTGGGATGGTAATGTGTTACCTTCTGGAAGCATGTCTTTCAACAACTCAAGCAATTCGGTAAAGCTTTTATCGCTCCACCCATTTCTCGCCTTCACATTGAACAATCTTAACACCGCTGACAACCGTGTGAAATTAGTGCACCCCGGATACAAAGCCACTTCCGCATCACTACACAAAGTATCATACACATGTGCTCGCCAAAAGGACTCTTGCCCAATATCACAGATCATGTCCTCTAGTTCATCATCCATATCTACGTCATCAACTTCCTCTCTATCCGACACCCTTGGCCTGTCTAACGATTCACCATGACATATCCTTATTGTATAACTCTTGCAAATCCCCTCACAAATAAGATGATCCCGTATCTCGTCAGCTTCTAGTCGTCTCTCATTCAAACAGTTAACACAAGGACAATAAAACCTTCCGTCACTACTATTAGGAGCATTTGTTTTTGCAAATTGTAGAAAATCTTCCACTCCATTCTCATACTCATCACTTGTCCGTCTAGCATTCATCCAACCGCTATCCATGACTAAAACATTAACTTCATACTTAGTCCAACATCTTCATCAACTACTTCTTAACATAGGGTATGGCCCTATCCCATTCGAGAAGAAACTTTTTCAACATTCGGTTAACAGTTAGTCCTTAACTCTCATGCTCATACTCGACGAAATTTCGGCAGCATTTCCCTTCGGTCTCCGACGTACACGACTTGAACGCGATGACATCCACCAAGATAAAGTATGCACCCGGAGAACGAAAGGAAATGTATCAATCCGAACTTTCATCCAGTATATAGCATGAGAATCAATGAATAACTATTTTAACTGAATGAAGAAAAAGTTTTTTTCCCAAACTGTCCAACTTGGACAATTCAAGATCCAATATAATGAGATGTACCTTAAGCACGTACACGTGTGCTCATTAATATTGCATCTCAAACGGAAAACTAAGGCTTTACTAATTAATTAAAACCAAACAATTAATAAAACACTCCAATCCCTAAATCAAAGCAAACAAAAATCAAAATAGAATAATACATATATAGGAGAAATCTTACCGGACGTGGGAAGAACCCTCAACAAATGGGGAACATAAATCGTAACTGTGAAATAATCAAGAAAACCTGAAAGAGAAAGAGAAAGAAGCTAAAACTAATTGCACATGAAGAAAGAAGCTATGGCTATTCAGGAAGCAAAGAACATGAAGAAAAAACTATAAGCATCAGGCCATCATAATATATAGTCAAAAACTATATACGAGGGCCGGGAAAGGAATTCATCCTAAAAAGTTGCAAATTTTTTATCCAGTGTACAAAATACTAGAGTCCACTACAGCTATCCATGTAATAAAATACTTAAAGAGAAACTTCTCAATACTAGTATACCACCATTACTATGGCAAATAGTCAATGGACATTAGCAAATTACCACGAAAATTAACCAGCAAAGATCAATCACATAACATCAGAAAATCACAGAAGAAATCAATAAATTAGGTACAGACAAAACCACACAAAATAGATATATGCTTTTATGTCCCACTTCCATGTCCAGCAGAAAGAGGTAGAACCTCTGGTTGTTTAAATAAATTTGGAAATGTGAGGGCATGAAATCCACCATAGTCATATTAAAAACAATGGTCAAATCCCATCAGATGCAAAAACTAATAAAATTAATTCAGCAACCAAACTTTAAAGCAGATGGGTCCCATAAAGCATGCATCTTCACATCATAAACATCAAAATTGTACCCAACCGTATAAGGAATAAAAATATAAAATGGTGATATATAGTAAATTCTATTATTGAAATAACTTGTCCATATGTCTAAACCGTATAAGGAATCATACCTCCTTCACTTTTTTTCCTAACTAGTACCCCAAATCCAAGTCAAATACATAATATGAGAACCTACAAGGAAAAGAAAAATGTGTTGTAGACATTTTTTATTTTAAAGAAACAAAAGTATCATTAATCCGAGTATAAATGGTACTCAAAACCCATATACAAACCTCAAGAAACAAGCAAAATGTGTAGAACAACCGATGTTGTACAGCTATAAAAACCAGTAATGGGAACTAAAAACAAATACACATAGATGGATTTACACACCAATCTGAAAAGGAGCATGAAAACGAATATCTAGCTAACACCCAATTCCAAGAAGAGATCTTGATCGTATCCAACAAATAAATAAAAATCTACATTAATCTCACTAAATATAACACCATTACTTAACTCCCAAAGGTTCCATACCATTGCGTGCCACAACAAGGTCCAAGCTCCAAGCAGATGGAAATTTTTAATGCCCACTAAGCCTGACCACATAAAAATACAATTTTTTTAGGGTTTCCAAACACATAGATTACCAGAACATGCATCAAAACAACTTAATACCCAAAAAAATGGAAGAATAACGTACACAGAAAGGGAACAATGAAATGGTGGCGGCGACAAAGTGAAAACGCAGGGAGCAGAGCTGGAATGGCGGCGGACCAAGAGAACGGCACTCGATGGAGCGAGCAAGGACCGAGACAACGGAGGACCAAGACAATGGGTTCGAGACGGCGATGCGGTGGACTGAGCAAGGACCGGAAGGTTTTGTGGTTAGGGTTCGAATGTTAGCGGTGAAATGTGGAAGAAGAGGAGGCGGAGGGTGTGAGCATTACGCGAAAGAGGAAGGAGCAGAGAGTGCAGTGAATGTTAGCAGAGGAAGGAGCAAAAATATTTGGGTCGAAATGTCAAGCGCGAAAGAAAATGGAGCCAGACATTGAAATAAAAAAACACTTTTCCACATCGGTTATAACTAAAAACCGATGTCTTATAAACATTTTCCACATCGGTTATAAGCAAAACCGATGTGGTATATTATGGCTTTTTTATTTTTATTTTTTATTTACTTTTATACATCTGTTTTAAAATAACCGGTGTTAAAACCTATAATTTTCCACATCGGTTATAAGCAAAACCGATGTGGTATATTATTTATTTTTTATTTACTTTTATACATCGATTTTAAAATAATCGGTGTTAAAACCTATAATTTTCCACATCGGTTGTAATCAAAACCGATGTGTTAACTTGTGCCATTTTTTAATTTTTATTTTTGGTTCACTTTTCAATATCGGTTTTCCAAACACACGATGTTAAAACACTTTTTACATCGGTTTTTTTTGATAACCGATGTTAAAAATTTTTAATTTAATTTCAAAAATGCCACCGCCTCATTTTTGACATTGGTTTTGTGTTAACCGATGTTAAAAGCCCGATGTAAAAAGCATATTTTGCACTAGTGAGCATAGCAATGTATGTAAATTTGACAATAGACTTAATTATATAACATATATATGCAGTTTTTTTTTTTTTAAAAAAAAAAAAGAAAGATAAACAACATCAGTAGCAGAGAAAAAGAGTGTAAATCTACACCAAATAAATAAAGCTTTGAATAATCATCTTGAGAGGATTGCTTCGTTGGTAGCATGAGAGGATTGCTTCATTGGTAGCATCTTAGATTTGACAATTTTGGCATATCACAGATTAGGATTAGTTTGATGACGACTTTCAAGGTGGGAGACCACGTAGGCCATCATGAGATACCTATTAAATCTTTTTTTTGAAAAAAAAAAAAAAGAAAATTATTTTTTACCCCTCTCCTTAGTTTCTCTCTCCTCCACTTTCTTTTTCTTCTGCCACCTCATCATCTCTCTCCTTTGCCATCCCCACCCCCTCTCTCCTTTGCCCACCCCACCCCCACACCACCTCCTCACTTCCTTCACCAGATTAACGGACCCAGGGCACCGGTGGTAATTGACCTTAGCAATGGAAGATCATTAATCAAATCCCGAGTTTGCAGGTCCAGATGTTGCAGAAGACTTTATGCATATTAAAAGCATAACATTTTGTTCTTTGAAATTATCATTTTTTTATTGACATTTCTATGGTGCCTGGACTAATTTAACTACATCAATACAGTTTG
The DNA here is from genome assembly GCA_035048595.1 of Echinosophora koreensis. Taxonomy (NCBI): domain Eukaryota; kingdom Viridiplantae; phylum Streptophyta; class Magnoliopsida; order Fabales; family Fabaceae; genus Echinosophora; species Echinosophora koreensis. Next base: position 910,689 of record JAPCYP010000095.1, read on the forward strand.
CATCTAATCAATAGCCTAACACTCTTCATTTAATGACATTTAGTCAAACTTTCTCCTTGTTCAACCTAAGAGTATATCATTTTACAGTTTTGTCCCTAGTAGCTATCAATTCTTTTACCTTATAAATTAAAAATGTAAATAAATTTTTAATCAATTTTTATTAAAGTCAAGTCAAAGTTTTATTTTGGCTTAATTATATTTTTGGTCCCTCTATTTTTTTAAATGTGTGATTTATTTCCTTAAAGTTTTTTAGTGTACATTTAGTCCTCCAATTTGTTAAATGCAGCAAATTTCATCCTACCATCCATGATCCGTCAAATCTCTAACGGGAGATCCTAGCTGGCATGCCTCTCGATAGTTGCTGATAACATGTGTTAATATCTTTATTAAAATAATAATTTTTAACTTTTTTTTAAAACTAATTATTGAATAAAAAAATAAAGATATTTTTAACTTGTACCCATTACGTTTTCCTGTCCCTCGAATTGAACCTATTCCTCGAATTGAAACAAAGGTCCCAAATTCCATTTCAAATCTCAGATCTGTATCTTTGTTAGTTGTTACCCTTTGTTCTTCAACCTCTACCGAGTCTCCCTTTCTTCGTTAACCTCGGTATATCCTTCTTCAACCTCGGTATTTCTTGTTCATTTTGTGTGAAGGTACTCTGATAATGGGATGCGCATCGGAGATTTGTTCAACAACATCGTCATATAATGCTTATCAAGTCAGAGAAGAAGATGGCGCAAACATACTATGAAAATCAAAGCAACAAGCGAGAACAAACAATGAAGTTTGAGTAAGGAAGCGTACACGGAGCGATAGTTCTCTGGGAACTGCGAGCCTCCCAGAAACTCGGGTGGTCTTTAGCGAAAGACATTAACGAAGCTTGGTGTCACATTGCTGTTTAGAGATTAGAGTTCTTCAACTGCGTCTCAAACCTTCGACGACGGGGATGAGTTACAGGAGGGGATGTAATTGAAACCCTAATTCGGTTCTAATTCAAGGAACACGGGTTCAAATATTTTTTATTTTTTATTCAATAACTAATAATTAGTTTTAAAAATGTCATCAGCAAGTGTCCTGAGGCATGCCAGCTAGGATCTTCCGTTAGAGATTTGATGGATCATGAATGGAGGGATGAAATTTGCTATATTTAACAAATTGGAGGATTAAATATATACTAAAAAACTTTGAGAGACTAAAATCACACATTTAAAAATATAAAGGGACAAAAATGCAATTAGGCCTTTTATTTTTTTTACCTAGAATTTTTGCTTTTACAGATTGTCCCTATTAACTAAGTATGTATTTTACTTTAAAATTTTACATCTGATTATTTAAAACTTTTTTTAAAAAAAAATATGACAAATTTTTTAAAAAAACATTTTAATTTCATTTTCTAGAAATCAAATCTATTGTTACCATGTGAACCCTAGTCCCCCTCCCCCTTCAACGCATACACACAATGTAGGAATTTTTTGTATTGTATCAGTCGGAATTTTGTATTGCTATCTGTACTGACCTCTTATTTGCTTGTGTTTTGGAATGCGGGGACCAACCAAGTGGTGTTACATAGAGGGAGTTGTTGCTGGTTTTGGTCTTGCAGTGTTGGCATACCTAGTTACAGGCAAATTCTAGGGTGGGCGACCTAGCTGGTTTTGGGCAGCTTCACTCTCTCATCTCTTTCGTCCATCACCGTTCTTCACTCTCTCCCCCTACTTCGTCCACCGCCCATAGTCAGCTACCACAGTATCATAGCAACGAGAAGCACAGGGATGCTGCTCTCTCCTCCGCCACCCCCATAATGAAGCCTCGCCGATTCTGCTTCTCCGGGCCCTCTGAACTCTACAAGGTAGCTAAGCACAATTTTGACTTCACCAGTTCTGAGACTCATCCAATAGTAGGTGACGAAACTAAAGGGGCATTTTGAGGAATGGTTGAGGCTTCGCCTGAGCCATGAATGATGACATTGAGTTGCTCCGCCGTGTGTAACACCCTTCTCGGGCGCTACATTGTCTGTGACATTTCTATTTTTATAAGACCGAGTAAAGCGGAAAATAATTATTTTGTCAAAAATACGGGTTTATTTTTTTTCTTTTCTCTTTAACAAATAATACCATACATACCCTTTAACATATAAAAACAGTAAAAACAGCAAAACAGTAAAAATCGTAAAAACAGGGTGTTACACCGTGTGAGCAAAGAAACACACTTTTAAGCGGCGACTGGTTCCGTCATATAACTAGATGGGTGAAGCCAGCATTCTAAGATGCTGTGAGCGAAGTGGGTTTTGCGATTTGAATAGAAATGGTTACAGTAGAGTATTTGTGAAAGTATGTGAACTGGGTTTTGCGATTTGAATCAAATTAACTAATCATTGAAGCCAAGTTTTGGTTTTTCTTTAGAAATGGTCACTGCAGGATGCAACTGTTGTTGCTGGTGAACATGCATTGGGAAAGAAGAATCATGATGCTTGTCCCCTTCTTTGTGAGGTCAAATTATTTGATTTGTTTAATGTTTTGGTTACATTACATATTCTTTATAATTGTAAGCATTCTTTCAAGGTTGTGTGTTTTTGGATGAGGAGGTGTTAAGGGTGTAGGATGCAATTTGAATGAACAGCAACATTCCAAATTATTAAACTTTCCATTGCTGCTGATGGAGGTCTAAGATATTCTAAAATTAAGCAGTGTAACAGAAAGAATACCAAATTTCTTTGTCCATATGCAGCTGGGCTTTCATGAAGGAAAAACCATCCTTATGTGAATCACAATCACTGGGTTGGGTGCAGTTGGATCTCGGCGGTGGCGGGGTGGCGACACTGAGAGAGAAGGGCAGTTGGGTGGGGAAACCAAGAGAGGGGATGGAGAACGTAGGAGATGGGGTCAATCTTTTAAATTTAAAAACTTTAAGGGTTTAAAAGTAATAATAAAATTTTAGAGAAGGACCTGCTCATGGTGAGAGACATGAGATGCTCTCCCACCGTAGCATTCGCCCCTAGTTACATAGGGAGATGGCTTGAATCTGGGTATTGAAGAAAAAGGAGAAATTGTGAGAAAAGAAATGGGTTCCAAAACAACCGTACAAAAACCATTTTTTGTACGTTTTAAAAAAAATGTCGAATTGCTTTCTGCAAGTTGGGAAAACCCAGCTGGAGGTAGGTGATGGAAAAGTTACTTTATGCTTTCATAAACTTTAAATAGAAAAAAATGTAACATAATTGCATCAAGTCGACGTTGGCACAGTCGCGACATGTCTTTTGGTATATCTGGGTGGAGTCCTGTGACACAGGTTCAAAACCCACCTTTTGCAAATCCCATTTTACGGATTTTTTAAACAAAAATTGTAATAGGATTGGTAGGTATCGAGCAAGTAAACATTAAAAGTGTTATATTAATATTAAAAATTATTATTAATCACACATTATTCAGCCTCACCTATTAATTATTTTTAATTTTTAATATATATATATATATATAATCATAAGCGTAATGCGACACCCCCCTTAGGGTATCACATTTAAGTAACTTGTTGCGGAATAAACTTACAGAAATAACATGTTGCTGGTTACTTTCGAAAAAATAAGTTTTCTAATTACTTATTCCTTTCAAAATTGGTGATAAAATTTTGCCCTTATTCTTTTACAAATTAACATACAAACAACATCATCACATAATATACAACTATATATCATACATATGCATCATAAGAGTTTTACACAAGAACTTCATCCTACCAGGTCACTTACTACGGTCATAAAGACATAACAAAAAACTAAAACAACATAACTATACTATAGTGGGAGTCTGGAACCACAACTCAAAAAGATGGCTCTCAGTAGCCAGAAAGTCAGACTGTCAAAAACCCCACTATTCCCAAAAATGGAACCACATCCTACAGCTGGTCGCTACTAATGAAACTCATTGGGGAGTCCAGTGTAGACATCCCCACCCCCAGGAGGTGTATCCGGAGAGGATACCTCAACCCCCTCTCCAACAAGACTACACCATCCTCAAGAGGATGATAGTCCAGATCCTCAACTAGTTCCTCCTCAAGATCTTCTTCCATCTCATCTTGCAGCTCCTCTGAAACCAACACAATAGGCCCTGGAGGTGACTCTGGAGCTACCTGTTGTAAAGGCTGAACATGCGGGAAAAGGTGATGCTCTAAGTCCCCCTGCTGTACCAAGTACTGCAAAATCATCCAAATGGGAGGTAGTGAGACCTCGATCATCTCCATACTGTGAATACGCTGCTGTGGCCCAGCTGTTATTGTCCCCAAGATAGTCTTGACAGGTTCGGTATAGGTGGCACTTCAAGCTCCTGGGTTAATAATCCAAGCATCACTGTCGTCTGCATTGTCAAACGTCAGGGATCTAATCCCTGAGAAGTTCAGATCCATCCCGTCCGGATTCATCTGTACTCAGATATATATATTCCACACATTAGAGGAAACAACAAACAAGTAGACAAGGGTGAGTTACCAATATACGAGTTTTGATAAGATAACCACATGCGGGACATACAAAACAACATATACTTGATATTCACAACATATAGAAATTATCCAAACAGCCTAATAATTTTGTCAATGGGATTCATACCCGACAGTCATTGCGATTTTATAAAAATGCATGACACTTCAATACTCAGGCTTTAATTTGATATCTAATCTCCGGAGATCCCACAACTTTCTGTTTCATTTTGAGCAGATCAGGCTCTTTACATGGATCATTGTAAAAACAAAATAAAAACAATGTCCAATAAATATATAACACATTGGCCAACACTCAGGACACAATGGTTATTGAGCAAAAATGTAACACATTGGCCAACACTCAGGACACAATGGTTACTGCGATAAATGGAATTATTGTCCATAACACATTGGCCAACACTCAGGACACAATGGTCATCGCATTAAATGGAAACATAGTCCATTAAAGATACATTGGCCAACACTCAGGACTCAATGATCTATAATTGAACAGATGGCATGTCTGCCAACTAATGCAAGAGAAAAACTTTTAATCTCGCCTCGTTTTCTTTTTCGTCATATTCTTCCCTTGTCGAAGCTCAAAGCTCAAAGCTCACACGACCATGCTTAATTTTATATTAAGACTTTTCCACTTTAAACAAACACAGGACACATCAGTCCAAGTGTCTTAAACTCAACACAGGACACATAGTCCGAGTGTTCAATCGCAAAGCCCTAAACTGATGCACCAGTATTAGGCTCGCGGATATGGAATTCACATTCCCCATATCAATTTTAGGACACTCAGTCCACAAAAACTTTTACAGGACACTCAGTCCACTAACACAAATCCATGATCTACGTGTCAACAGAACACTAGAATTCCAACGTCTCGGTTGCTAGGTTCACTTTTCTTCTTCAAAACCTTTCGCTCAGTGAAACAACAAATACAAAAACCAAACCTCCGAAAAAAACTTATCCAAGTTTAATGGAATCATTTTCACTGAATAAAACTCCTTTACAGAAATTCTTTTCCGTTAAAATCGTTTATAAAACGTTAAATCGCAGATAAATTCCTTTTTCTCCCAATTTTCTTCATTCTTGAAAATCATTCTCAGAAAGAAAAAACATCAACTCTTTGAAAATCCTTTCTAAACAAATTCATAACCAATATGAAACCTTTTTTCCAAACTTATGCCGTAAAAATCCTTTTATAACTCAAAATGACTTTTCTATTGTAAATAATTATTCCGACGTTAATATTACACTGTTTTAATAACTTAATTAATTTAAATAATATTTTATAATATAATTGAATTTGTTTTGGAAATACTAACACCTGTGAAATTTTTTCACAGTCCCGCCCTTACTGTCACTCATTGACTCATCTTTCACTGAAAATATTATTAAAATAATATTTTTGCACTTTCATTCAACTTCCCACAAATTAATCACTTTGATTAAATATATAAGCTTATCAAACTTTTATCCTTAAATTAATTTTTTTTTAAACAAGAGGCATGCAAAAGCATTACAATAAGAGATTGGCATCCCAGCTAGGCTGGCACCCCAACCCTTACCAATCATCTGCAGCACACCTTAATTTATTGATAAAGAATAAAAAAATCAAATAATACAAAAACATGGGGGGACTATATCAAAACCCATGGAACAAAAAATCATCTAAATCTGAAAAAAAGAAGACCAAACCTATTCCGGTTAAAGTCATCTAAAATAAACTTAGGGGCTAAATCCCACCAACTATAGCAATGAGTTTTAAAACCATAAGCTGCTAACTTGTCAGCACAATAATTCCCTTCTCTAAAAATATGGGACACATGAAGCTGCATTTCCTTAGTTAATCTAATGCAATTCAACCATCTATTCTTCAATTTCCAAGGAATAAGGCTAACGGAGCTGAAGGCTAACACCACCATAGCCGAATCAGACTCCAACCATAACTTTAGCCACTTCTTTTGAAATGTTGTCTCAATTGCAAACATAGCAGCCACCATTATAACTTAACAATTCAATTATAATCACACAAATCAACATATCACATCCAAAACATATAGCAAATTAAACAACACATAATTTAAAGCCACGGAAAACTACATCAGATAAATTACAGACAACTCTAAGATAGCATATGGCTATCTTAAACTCCTCAGGTATACTCCCCTTACCTCTTGAAGATTCAAGTTTTGGTTTCAAGAACGATTTTCCGATTTGGATCCGATTTCCTTCGTACAGCTCAGATCAACTAAACACAGATTGATCCTTCACACAAATCATAACCAAAAATTAACAAAATCAAACAAAACTAATGTAGTTCATGAGGGTTATGGTTCGTCCTTCACTAGATCATTAGGCTAAGGATGTTAAAAAATTTCTAACTCATAGACTTATGATCCTTAAACATGATGAAGACATAATCATTGATCATAAACCAAGAACATTGAACAAATCCCATCTAACTCAATGAGTTAGGGTTTCGGCCTTGACATAAGATTTGGGTTATAAATTTCACTTGATTTTCATCTCTTGGATTCAACAAACGTGGATAGTATAGAGATGAAATCAAGTGTCACAAGACAAAAATTGAATCAAAATCCATTTACACCAAGAACTTAGGGTTTCGGCCCTCTTGAAAAAAAATGAGACTAGGATTTGATTTCGTTTTCTTAATCACTTGGATTCAATACCCATAATGATTTAAGAGAGGAAATCATGCACCATTTAACAAAAGTTGAAGCAAAACCCATTTACACCTAAACACCTAGGGTTCGGCCATGCTTGGAAAAATAGGGATGAAATTTCTTTTGGGTTCATGCTTCTAAATGATCAATATAGACATCAAGATGAATTCATAGAAATTGGTTTCAAGTCATGGATTTTTCTACAATTTTCTAGAGATTTTTAAAGATTGATTCATGAAAATGAAAGTTCATTATTCAAGGCTTAAACAACTTGAATGGAAAAAGAAGAAGTCATGAATGATCATGGGGAGAAGATATTACCTCTTGATGATGAGAAAGAGTGATGAAATTGATCAAGTTCTTCACAAAAAAATCTTAAGTGTTCATGAACTTTTAAGAGAAAAGGGCTTAAGTTTTGATGAAGATGAAGTAAGTCACCAAAATTTTGCCTAAGGGTGGTTCTAATGAAGGGTGGAGCCGTGTGGGGGAGGGCATTTTGGTCCAAAAATTACAATGGCAAACCTTGTAGTTTTCATAGGAAACCAAGGGTAAAATGGTCATTTCACCATAAAAATATCTAATGGCATTTATGTGTCATTATGGCCATTATGACTCGGATAGGATCGTCATAAATGCTCGTCACATCAGTCGCCTCTACTCTGTATCTAACTCCGTTGTTTACCCGACTTAAGTTTTCCTCAAGATATTTTGAAGTTTTCGCCAGTATAAAATATAATATTTTATTTTCACCTGAAAATTTTCAAAACTACCAATATCGTAGTAAATATGATATAAACATTAACCATTTCGTTCACGAGTCAAAATTAGATTTTATGAGCAGTAAACTTTTACTGTCAGTGAAAACGCAGACCGGGTTCCGTCTGAATTTTCAACCCAAAATTTCACCGTAACCTTATAATATTAAGTATAACATGGAAATGACCTTTTTTTTATCCAAAATCATTTTCTAAGTCTCGGATAAAAATATAAACATTTATATATTTATTACCGATACTAGAAAGCAGTGAAAATCGGGGTGTTACACGTAAGGCTATTAATTACGAGATAATCAATATATATATATATATATATATCATTTTATTTTGTAATAGTTACTATATTCGAATAATTTGTTAATATTTTTAAATAGGCAATATCTTGGTGATAATTACTATCTTGAATAAGTAATAAGTCCTCTGTAGGTCATGATGTCACAAGAAGATTTTTTTTTCACTCAAGAGTTAGTATTAAAAGTTATTAGGGTTGAGTTAGGATATTAGGAAGCTAATTCTAAATTATTTTAAAAAAAAATTGAAGTTTTTTAGAAGACAATATGGTTATGTCAAAGCAATAGTATAGTGGATGACACAACTAAGTCCTCTGTTGACTAATATGTCCCAAGATCATTTTTATGAATTTTTTATTTTTCACTCTAAAGCTAGGGTTAAAGATTATTACGGTTGAGTTAAGGTATTTGGAAGCTCATTCTATTTTTTTTAAATAAAATATTTTTTAGGAGACAATATGGCTATGTTACGAAAGCGGTGTTATACTAGTGGATGACTCAATAATGACCTCCTTAAGCCAAGATGTAAGATGATTTTTTTAAATTTTTTATTTTTCACTCCAAAGCTAGGGTTAAAGATTATAAGGGTTGAGTTAGAGTATTTGAAAGATCATTCTAAATTTTTAAAAAAGTAAATAAATTTTTTTAGAAAACAATATGGTTATGTCACAAAAGCATTATTATAGTGGACAACTCAATAATGTTCTCCTTTGGCCAAGATGCCGTAAGATGATTTTTTAATTTTTAATTTTTCACTCCAAAGCTAGAGTTAAAGGTTATTAGGGTTGATTTACGGTATTCGGAAGATCATCCTATTTTTATAAAAATTTAATTTTTTTTAGAAAACAATATGCTTATGTCAAGAAAACAATGGTACAGTGGTGACTCAACTAAGTCCCCTTTAGGCAAAATGTCCCAATATCATTTTTTTTCCATTCCAAAACTAGGATTAAAGTTATTAGTGTTGAGTGGTATTTGGAGGCTTATTCTAAATTTATTAAAAATATTAAATTTTTTTAAGATGGCAATATGGCTATGTCATGAAAACAGCAGTATAGTGGACCCAACTATGTCCTTCATTGGCCAAGATGTCCCAAGATCATTTTTTTTTATTTTTTTATTTTTTATTTTTCACTCCAAAGCTAGGATTAAAGATTATTAGTATTGGGTCTAGGGTATTTGGAAGCTCGTTCTATCTTTTTTTTTTTAGAAATATTATTTTTTTTTAGATGACAATATGATTGTGTCACGCAGACAGCAGTATAGTTGATGACCCAACTAAGTCCTCCGAAGGCCAAGATCTCCCAAGATCATTTTTTTTATCTTCCCTCTAAAGCTAGGGTTAAAGGTTATTAGTGTCGAGTTAAGATATTTGGAAGCTCTTCCAATTTTTTTCATAAATATTAAATTTTTTTATATGACAATATGATTATGTCACGAAAACAGCAGTATAGTAAATGACCTAACTAAGTCCTCCGAAGGCCAAGATATCCCAAGATCTTTCTTTTTTTTTTGCACTCTAAAGTTAGGGTTAAAAAAAATATATGTACGAACTAACCCATCATAGGTAAAACAGTGGTTGTTTCCTTAATTACCAAATAAGAAAATCCTAAACTCATTTTTTTATATTCTATCAATATCTATTTTGATTTCCAATATCATAATAGATATTCAATGTTGGGTTAAATATACAATATTTCCCACATATTCAAAATTTTAAGGATAAATGCCCATTTTGGTCCCTGACAAAAAATGCAGTGCCCATTTCAGTCCTTGACAAAAAAAAAAACTACCTCGTTAGTCCCTAACAATTATTAACGTGAGACAAGTTAGTCCCTACATGACTTCCGTTAGTCAGCGTCTGTTACTATAATGTCCCACGATACTAATTGTTAAGGACTAATTAGTCTCACTTTAAATATTGTTAGGGATTATAATGTCCCATAATAATTATCAGGGACTATTTTGTCCCACGTTAGTAATTGTCAGGGACTAACGGAATAGTTTTTTTTTGTCAGGGACTGAAATAGGCATCACATTTTTTGTTAGGGACCAAAATGGACATTTACCCAAATTTTAAAGAAGACATATATAATAATATTTGGTCATACCTTACAAAAACAAAAATGGTCATATATTTTTTAGAATATTTAAGCATGTAATAGTTAATGAAATAAATAAATTAATTGAATATAAAATAAAGATAGATATTACTTTGTTTGATGGTAAAATCGAGTTAATGACCAATTAAGATTTGTAAGTTTTGAATAATGATGTATGAATAATTGATTTGACGAAAATAAATAATCATATATAATTAAATCATATGTAAATGTTGTGGAAAATCTGCTTTTATTTTGATTGATTTTCAATATCTATTTTGATTTCTATGCTATCAATGCTATCGTGCACATTTTTTCTATGCTAATAACATCTATCTTGATTTTGGATAATGACTTTACAATTTGAAATTTGAAATAATTGAACAAATAAAAATTTGAAATTTGAAACTCTTTAAAATAAAAGAGAATGAATCTAATGGGGATATACAAAATTTGTATTGGAATTATATGAGAAATTACTGAGCAATTAAGAAAATGTGCCACAACTAATTGTATGCCATTAACGCATACTTGTTTTTATATGAATTTGAAGGCTATTAGCAGTGAGGCTCTTGATAAGCTTTCAGTAACAGTAAAAATACAATTAATTCATACACAGACACAGATATATATATATATATATATATATTGACATAACATAATACAATATAAATATTTTTAAATAATCAATAACAGTAATTTTGTCAAAAAAAAAAATAACAGTAATAATAAATTACATATCAGTGCTTCCTTAAAAAAACAAAATATCAGTGTAAAAAATATCAAAAAAAATCTAAAAACAAAATTCAAATAACAGATCAGGTTCTGCAACCTCTGGTGGTGGTGGCGGCCGAAATTGGCTGTTGCAATAGCTGGGTGGTGTGCGGCTGGCGGCCGGAACTGGGCGGTGGCTGACAGATCTGAAGGAGAAATACAGACAGATGCGAGAGAGAGAGAGAGAGAGAGAGAGAGAGAGAGAGAGGCAATCGAAGGAGAGAGAGAGCCAGAACGGTGTCAGGGTGGTGGGCGGCCGAAAATGGGCGGTTAGCTGAGATATTCGAAGGAGCTAGAGGGACAGACACTAGAGAGAGTGAATCGAAAGAGAGAGATCTAGATCTACAAAGAGGGAGGGTGCCTTGCGACGGTGGCTACATCAGCGTCGGCGTGGCGGAGGAGGCCGGAGGAAGGTGCGTGGCTACGTGCACGTGGAACCCATGGTTGGACTGAGGCAGCCCTCAAATTTTGTCATCAGCGGCGATGGCAGTGAGCTTCTGGACAGGAGGACAGATTTAGTGCCTTTGACCCCTGAAAGGCACCATGCCTTTCACCCCTTCTGAGCAGTCGGATCAATCCGACGGTCCAGAAGGTGACACGTGTCAGACTCTTTTTTTTTTTTTTTTAAAAAAAGCAACTAAACTTCAAAAGGTGGATACGTGACCCGCCCAAACTCACTCTGCACTATACCCCTCAACGTCGCACCTCACGTTCGCCATCAACAGTGTCGCCGCGCCTCCGCCCTGTTCATCGCCGCGCCGTCCGTCGCCTCCGCTGTGCCTATCGCCGCTCTGGTCTCCTTGAGGTGAAGAACTCATCATAAAAACCCAAATTTGATAGTGAAGAGCTAACCCACTCCTCTGTTTCAATGCTTTAATACCTTTCTTTTCTTTTATTACTCAGTCCATGTATTGTATCTTGCTGTATTTTTTATTGGTGAATCATTATGGTTCATTCTTTTATTGATAGATTTAATGTTTCATTCCTTTGATGGTAGACTTAATGTTTCATTCCTTTGATGGTAGACTTAATCTTTCAGTTCGTAGGGAACCCAATACTTTGCTTGAAAATCATGCTAATATTCTATGTAAACCAACTTTTAGAAGAATGTATTCGTTTAGGGTTTGAGAATATTTCTTTTATTACCTTTCCAATCCTTCATTGCTTCTTTTTTAACTTTGAGTCTTTGGGTCCTGCATTGTTTCAGTGTTTTAATTCTAATTGTTTTTTTTCTTCTTTCTAATTGTTTCATTTTCTTATTAAATGAATATATTATTTAATTTTACATTGCACTTGTTAGGTACTTTTATTTGTGGAGTTTGATCATACATGGCATCTTCAAATGTTGATTGGAAGCCAAGGGTTGGTATGGAATTTGATAATATGGAGGCAGCTTATCAATTTTGGCTCGCTTATAGTGCTCGTGTTGGTTTTGGAGTTAGAAAACATTACGCTAACAAGAGTAAAAAAAAAAAAAGGATTATATATCATCGTGTCGGTTTACTTGTTGCAAGGAAGGGAAACGAAAGAAAGACAGAAAAGATGCTTCTGTTAACAATGCCAAGCCCGAAACTAGAACTGGTTGCAAAGCAAGGATTTCACTCCTATTCAAGAATGGAAAGTTTGTCATCCATGAATTTGTAGAAGATCATAACCACCCTCTACAACTTCCAGAGACAACACACATGCTTGCATCACACAGAAAGATAACTAAAGTCCAAGCATATGAGATTGATCTGGCTGATGACTCTGGATTAAGGAAGAAGTCAACATTTCAACTTATGAGCACACATGCAAGACATGGAGCTAATCTTGGATATACACGGTTGGATGTAAAAAATTACCTTAATTCAAGGAGACAAAGAAGTATGGTGTACGGCGAGGCTGGATGCCTTTCGCAATATTTTCAGTGGCAATTATTGGAGAATCCATCTTTCTTTCATGCATACTAGATGGATTTAGAAGAATAAATCACAAATGTGTTTTGGTGTGATGCAAATATGGTGTTGGATTATGGGTATTTTGGTGACGTTATGTCATTGGATACTACATATTGTACCAACCGTGCCAATAGACCACTTGCTCTGTTTTCTGGGTTCAACCACTATAGGGGTTCAGTCATTTTTGGTGCAGCACTACTGTATGACGAGATGGTTGAATCATTTAAATGGTTGTTTGAGACATTTTTTCAAGCACACAACCAAAAGAAACTGAAGACTATCTTTACCGACTAAGATCAGGCAATGGCCAGGGCACTTGCTGAGGTGATGCATGAGACTCGCCATTTTTTATGCATCTGGCACTTGTTGTAAAACGAAATTAAACACCTCGGAAACTTGATGAAAGGAGGAAGTTATTTTTTAAGAGATTTCGAGAAATGCATGTATGACTTTGACATTGAAGCAGATTTTGAGATAGCTTGGACCCACTTGATCAACCACTATGATGTAGCAGAAAATAACTGGATCAAATCGGTTTATGCTAAAAAAGAAAAATGGGCTTCGTGTTACATGAAGCAAGCATTCACACTTGGCATGCGAAGTACCCAACTATGTGAAAGCTTGAATTCTTACTTCAAATCTTGTATGAAACCGAATGTGGATATTATTCTTCAAACACTTTGAACGAGTTGTTAAGGAGAAGAGAGGAAATGAGCTGACTTGTCAGTATGAGTCCCTTCATAAGCTTGCAATTTTAAGGTATGAGTTGTCACCAATTCTAATACAAATGACAAAAGTGTACACACACACTGTATTTGAGTTGTTTCAAAATGAGTTTAAGTTATTCTTAGCATTATGCATATTGGAGAGAAACGAGTCTCACTCTTTATGTCAATATGTCATCACTATGGTCAACCATGATGGATCTTGGAGAGTATCATTTGATCGTGGTTCAACCTCCATATCTTGTAGTTGTAGAAAGTTTGAGACATTTGGCATACTTTGTTCACATGCACGGAAAGTGTTTGAAGCGAATGATGTTAAGGTCATTCCTGAGAAGTATATTCTAAGAAGGTGGACAAGAGAAGCTCGTTGTGGCATTGTCAAAGATGTGAGGAGAAAGGAGGTTGAAAGAGATCCAAAATTAGCTAGCACACGAAGATTTAGACAGCTTGTCTCTAAATTTATTAGGTTGGCGGCCGAGGTGTCGATTTGTGAAGAATACCATAAGATTGTAGATAACAATGTAGATGCCATGTGTAAGCAAATAATGGAACTTCGCTTACAAGCTAGCAACAATGACAATCATAACAGTGATAACCCTGCATTTGTGAGTCATGATGTTATGCAACCGAAGGGATTCAAGCAAAGACCTGGCTTAAAGAGAAGTAAGCGATTGAAGAGTTGTCATGAGCGTCAATCCAATAGAAGACAAAAAGCTCCACCTAGAGGACAACCCCAAAGTCAAATATCTCAGGTATATAAGTCGATGTGTAATCCACTTGTTTTAATTATACATGTAATATCGCTTGTTTTAATTTTTAATGAACATTGTAGGATAAAGAATCAAGTCATTTGCTTGATGGAGCATATTGTTCGGCACCTCCAACTTATGAGCCCCCTCAAACACAAGAGAATCAATTTAGTTTCACTGCATTTTTTATGGTAACGTCACTTATTATTCAAAATAAAATGGGATTTCATTATTTTTTTAACTTATTGTGTTGTTGATTAGTTTATGTTATCATGTAGGCACTCCTTGATGATATGGATATCATGCCTTCAATCACTGATATAAATTTGAAGAATTGAAGCTGCTTCAATCCCTGTTATTATGTAGAGCTGCATTTTTAGTGTATTGATTTTGGTATATATTAATATCATAGACTTGTATCAAAGTTGACTGTAGGCAGCATTTTTGATGTATTGATTTTGGTGTACTAATGTTGATATTATAGACTTATATCGCAGCTAATATTATAGCTTATTATGGGAAGTATTGATTCTTTTCTATTTGTTCCTTCCTTATTATAGTCAGTTATTTTGATTCTGTCAATATCAAACCAATAAGGATAATATATACAGCAGATGGGCAGTATAGTCTAAGGACACATGCTGTTTGTTTCTGCAACTGTAAATTAATTTCATTCAGCCAATATCAAAATAAAACTAGAAAGTTCTACAAATCAAACCCTCATCCTACATCCTACACCCAAGATGCACTTGCATCCACTTGCATCAGTTGAAGACAATTTTTTCTGTAGAAGTAAGAGACCCTACAGGTTACAAAGATCTACCAGTATCAACATTATACTTCCATCATCAGATGTGGCATTCAGGTTGCTATTTCAATATATACCTGCAAAGCAAAGACAAAGACATTTAAAGTCTCTATAGACAACAAACAAAGTGCAGCTAAATTGATCTAGCAAAGCAACACACACTTGAGTTAAATAATTAAAAGGGAACTGTGTTGTATAGTTAGGCAGAGGAAGAGCCCTTGTTTTACTCACACTCAATCGACTGAATCGAGATGTGCCAATAGATACCCAAAAATTCGCATTCACTTTCCTCTGAATTGCCAACCTAAACAACCCAAATCCCTACAAAGAACTGAGCATGTTAAGTTCTTTATACCCAGGAGTATGGTTCTACGGAGCGGTGGCGGCGGCGTCGGGCGGTACGGGGTGAGAAACAGTGTCGGGCTGTGCGGGGCGACGAACAGCGTCGGGCGGTGCGATGAACTGCACGGCGGCGCGACGAGGCTGTTGACGGGCGGGCGTGGAGGTGCGGCGTGGAGGGTACAGTGCTGGGGTGAGGGATGCGCGGGTCTGATCTCCATCAAAAGAAGTTTAGTTGCTTTTAAAAAAAAAAGAGTCTGACACGTGTCACCTTCTGGGCCGTCGGATTGATTCGACAGCTTAGAAGGGGTGAAAGGCATGGTGCCTTTCAGGTGTCAAAGGCACTAAATCTGAATCCTCTGGACAGAGCACAGGACCTTCATCTTGATGCCTGTGTTGGCGGCGGCAGGTGCCGTAGTGGGCTGCGGGGAGGAGGAGGGGACATCGAGCACTGTTACCTCCAAGCGTTCCAGACACAGCGAACGATGACCTCTGAAAAGGATCTGGCCAAGGGAATGGAAGGATAGTACAGAGAGAAGAAGATGGAGAGTTAATTGTAATTAATTTCCTAATTGCTATTGGTGTTTTGAAAGGCAATTTATTATTGGTTGAATATTAAATAATTATACTATTAAATAGAAGGATAAAATAATATTTTACTGAGGGTTAGAATGGTAAACACACAAAGTTTAGTATATTTTAATAATAAATTATTCTCTAAAAAAAATTTATATAAATCAGAGCATTAAATGACATCTGATCAACCATTGGATAAAATATCAACTGCATTGATGCAGTTAAATTTTCCAAGGCACCCTAGAAGCATCCTTTTTTTATTTGACGAATAATTTGTTCCATTGCAGAAGACTGTGACACCCTCTACCCCGCATACGTATAAAGTATTAAAAGATAAGGCAATTTGAAATAAAACATTATTTATAAAATCATCACCAAGGTAAAAGGTAACACATTGTATCAAATCTCAAATGCGGAAAAACATAACATAAACAAAAGATAAACCCAACCCCGATGTCATATTACAGAGCTGGTATAACCAATCCAGAAAAACAACCTCGGATAAAAACTGAAACAACTAACTAACTACGTTTTGCCATGCTGAAGATTGGCTTCCCAAGACTAAATCATCATCTCTAGTTGGCAAATGATAAATGTCATTTATATTTTCAAAAAATTGTTGGTCTTTCGGTGATTTTGAAATTTCCATTTTATCTTCACTAAATCTCGACTCTTCAGCTTCCCAAAATATTTAATGTGATCAATAAATCCCTTAAGGCATGCCATGTCATCACCTTTTTCACCTATCTTCTCCTTTCTTTCATCAACCAAAGTCTTTGCAACTCATGATACTTAACATTCTAAAACTTTGGATGAAATCTTCAAGTGACAATCTATATTTCTCTCTATTTCTTTAATAAAAACTTCAAAGCTATCATACTTGACTGATAAACATAAGTGATCTTCGATAAATGGCATGTGAACTATATGGACAAGGACTTTTGCAGATTCCATTGATCTTCCTTCTTCAGTTCTTGTTCAGCCCCTTGAATAGTTGGAGGAAGGGGGCGGTAGGGGAAGGGGTGAAGAGGAGATAGAAAGGTGGTGGGGCTGAGGGTGGAGAGAGAGAGAGAGGAGAGAGAATGTGTGAGTTGGGGGAGGGATATTGTGTGGAGGGTGCACCATATTACTGTACTCCACACCAAATCTGATGGTTGAAATAAGTTGTGTATGGTGGATATACCTATCCCACTTGTGCACCATAGAATTAGCCCTTGTTAAACAAACAACCTTGATAGCTCTTATTATTTGTACCCTTACTTTTTAATATAATATTTTGCTGTTCAAAATTTAGACTTGCAGTTAGACCTTTTATCCGATAATCCAACATTATAAGACGATCGACTTCCTTTCTAGATTACACAATGATAAAGGAACCGTCCACTAAAAGATCATGTCCAGTGATAAAATTCGAGTCATTAGAAGCTAGAAATAACATAGCGTCCGCCATGTGTTTGGTCGTGAGAACCACCCCTTTCAACCTCGCGTGTTGCCCAAAAAGCTCTACCACCTTCTCCTCACCCCCTAGCCTTTTATATGTCAACGGTGTTGCCAATCCATTTGGTGAGACAAAGTCCACCCTTATTCCATGTCCCGCAAGCTATATCCCGTGGAAGGAATAGTTCTAGGGTGCGGTGCACCCTTGTGGATTGAGCCTAACAGATGCGGTGCTCTGCTCCTACGTATCCCGTGGAAGGAATAGTTCTAGGGTTTTTGGTGTGTTAAGAAGATGATCTTCCTTATGGATAGGTAGGCTCTTTATATAGCCTTCTAAGTGGGCTTAACTTAATTGATGCTTCAAGGAATTGGGTCTAACCCAACCAACCGAGTTGTTTTCTTGTACCGAGCTGACTGCTTGTCCCAAGCTGACCTCTTGGGTTGCCCGAGCTGTCTACTCATTCCGACCGAGATGTCTTCTTGTTCCGACCTGACTGCCTGTTCCGAGCTGACCTCTTGGGTGACCAAGATGTTTTCCTGATTTACCTTTTCATTATTGGGTTGTTCACCCAATATAGTTGGGTCTGTCCTACATTAGGCCCTTGGTTTAATTTGGACGGGAACATATACTTTGGGAAAAAAGCAAAAATAATGTGTATTTTGAGAATTAAACTTTTGTTACATTTTTTTACCCTTTTAAAAACCTGATAATGACTACCACGAATCGGCCCTGCTCACCTGCTTTTCCACCATGGCACGGGCCGCTTGTTTAACGCACGCTGTCATTCCTCAAGCATTTACTGTAAGCGGTCAAACTGGGTTCGGTAGATAGAGGTGGGAATAGGCTGGGCCGAGCTAGGTCCTGGTAAGCTTGGGCCTGGCCTGTGTTCCAATCACGAGGCCTGAGCCTGGCCTATAGCCTGATATAGGCCAATTTCTAAGGCCTGAGCCTAGCCTACTTTAAAGTTTGGCCTTGCCTGAAAGCCTACTTAAAAATACTTATCAATAAGACCTTTAAATATGTTTTCATCTATAAATAGGTCATAGTCATTCACTTGTAAATAGGTTCGTAAGTCTCTAATAACAAAGAAGTTGGAAGACATATACTAATAAATAGGTCACTAGGTATTCACAAATAAATATAGGTCACTATATGGCTAACAGGCCTTTACCTTTAAATATTATGAATGATGTAAATGATATATTATAGTATTATAATATATTATATTATACATTTATATTTATGTGTGTGTTAAATAGGCTGGCCTGATAGGTCTAGTAGACTTTTTTTAAAGCCCTGGGCCCGGCTTATTTAGCTATATAGACTTTTTATAAAGCCTTGACATGATTTTTTTTACTAAATATGCTAAGTCGAATTAGGCCTGAAATGGGTTAGGTCGTAAGCCCCCGACGAGTGGCTTGGACTATTCCCATCCCTACTGGTCGAGTTCAAGGACTGTTTGATCCGAGGGACTCATGATTCCAGCGTTGCTGCACATGATGTCGATTTGTCCGTATATTTCTTCACTAGTTAGTCTGTCAGAAATGGCAAAGATAACTAAGGAAAGAAAAAAGTTGCAAGTTACACTGTCTCGTAAATATAAACCATATTATAAATAAGGGTAAAATTGGAAATGAGCATTTAATATGTGTCAAATACATGTATGTCTCTTATATTTTGGACAAAAAAAAAGTAGTCATTTGCCTCTTATAATAAGGATCGGAGGGAGTATTATATATGGAATTCCCTATTATTAATTGCTAATGCAGGACTTGATTACAAATCAGAAAATTCTAGGTACACTGTATCATCATGCTATCAATGTAGAACCCAATCAAGCTTCCCCTGAAGTCTTTAGTAGATGGTTGGATTCACCGTCCATGCGGCAATTATTTGTGCTTTTAGTTGGGTAGCTATAAAATTTGCATTTACCTTTGTATAAAAGGTATTTTATATTTATCATTAAATTATATATCGTTATGCTATTAAAAATATTTTCTATTTCAAAAATTATATGTAATGGTAATTATAAATTAATAGTGTAAACATTACATTACTTAAAAGTTTAAAATTAAAGTAATAAAATCTCACCACCAATCTAAATAAAGTAATAAACCATTTGCAATTGTTAATTCATTTAAGTAGTGCAACGTGGTGAATAAATGGTGTCAACAGGAAAAAAAAAGGAAAATTAATGTAATAAATTATGGTCTAAATAATTTATTGATACCTTTAGCACTTACCCTTACCAAAATAGAGTAATTACAGCACAAGCATAGGCCATTGGCTATACAATATTATAAATAGAAGAGCTGTGAATACAAATTTCTTCACCACATCTAAGAATTGCTGCTTTATTGATCAAAGAAGAAAACTTTGATGATGCATTCAATGAATATTATAAATGAAGTGGCGTCCAATGTAATTGAGACAACACGATGTCCCATTAAAGAAAACTTAATTTTGTTTTTACCCAAATATATTTCATTTGAGTCAGGGGATGTTGACTAAAGTGCCATGTCATCATTACCTGCAAAATAAAGTTAGTGGACGAAAACACAATATGAAAACATTGGACGGACGCACAACAATTTTGTCCTTAACAAGAGAAAGATTGGACGGACGCAGATTGGTTGCGTGTATGTTTGGTCCAGTAGCTGTTGATTCTTGTCCTTGAGAAACATATGATTCCATCCATCTAAATTCTGTCAGAACAATTTATCAGACGGACGCAGGGCTTATGATCATTAGTTGATTCCGTCTGTAGTCAAACATAAGATAAATGTCTTTTGACCTTGAAAGTTAGTGACCACTAACATAATGTTTTTCAAACAAAGTCAATAAATAATTTTGTTAATTAATCATTAAAACTTTAAGGGATTAAACATTATCATTGTTTTGGTTCTAATACTATCATGAGCATAACCAATAAAAGCAGCATCAATAGTCTTAGCGCCAATATTAATTCTTCTAAAATATGCTATTCCCATCTTAGCGAAACACCACCACATTTGTAGGAAATTTAAATTAAGAGGATATTTTTATCCACATTTCATAGGGTGTTTTCTCTAATTTTTTATGGGGTACGTTGTTGAGAATATAACATGATATCATAATAGCTTCTCCCCACATAATATCAAGCATACATGAATTAATTAACATATAATTCATCTTGCCTTTTAGAATTCTACCTTTCCTTTCAACTACTTCATCTTATTGTAGTACATATGGTAAATTGAATTCATGAATTAAGTCATTGTTCTCATAAAATTCCCTAAGACTAGTTGTACTATATATATTCACAACCAGTGATGGATCCATGAAGTTTGGTTAGTGTGGACAAAAAATAGTCTATTAATTTTTTTTTTTTCTAAAGAAAAATATTATAAATATACATAAGCTATAAAAAATGACATAAAATATAGAAGTATAATGAGGTTAAGTTTCAATGTGAAACATACACTCATGAGTGAGAGAGAAGTAATTCACTGTGTGTTTTAAAAACCGAACTGAAGATCGAACCGGTGAGACCTTTGGATCATGGTTCAATTGGTTCAACCGGTTCAACCATTCAACTAATGATTGAACCGGATAATTAGTTAATAAATAAATAAATAAATAAACTATATAATAAATATATACCTATATAAAAATATATATACGTATAAAAATTATAAAAATATATAATAACTACAAGTCTTTACAGTGTAAAACTATAAATTTAAACATTCCAAATAATCAAATATGTTGATAATCAAATATATAAGTGATCTTTTAGTAAAAATATCTATATCTATATCTATATCTATATCTATATCTATATTATGTTATATATTATATTATATATTATATACAATTTAAAGTAACATTTGACACATGTCAAGCTGGCATAAGTCACTCAAAATCAGTCACCCAAAAAACTCCCATATTTAGCAAAAATCGACCAATGCTGGAAGAGAAAGGTTAGAGTGGCAGTTTGGTAAATAAATCCTCTTATAATCCCTTTTCTCCCACCATTAAGAATACAGTTATCTCCCCACCTTTTCTCCCAATCTCTCCACCTTCCTCTTCGATTTTTCCCCCTAGCTGCAACAAGCAGCTTTTCTTTCTCTACACACCTTTGACATTACACAAAAATAACCCAAATCAGGAATTGAGGTGGTGTTTGGTACAAGTTTTAAAAAAGTATTCCCGGGAATGTTGGTATGGGAATCAAGTTTCCTCATGTTTATTACAAGTTTTAAAAATTTATTTCCAGATATAAAAGATTCTCGGGAATAAAATTAGTGAATGATAGCTATATACTTGGGAAAACTCTATTCCCATGTATAAAGGTGGGAAAACTTTATTACCGGAGTCACATTCCCAGGAATGTATCCAGATACCAAACGCCTTCGTCACTCCTCACATCAATATCTATATAAGAATCAGAATGCCGAGCAAAAAACCAACAATACCCTGCACTGAAATTTGACATGTGTCACAATTGAGGACAAATTTGTCACTTAGACTTTTGTCATTTCCTGCTCAAAACTCTCCCTTTCATTTGTCAGCTCACATTTTCATTCAAACAAATTCAAACCCACTTCACTTTTCCACTCATGACCCTCAAAACATTTCAGCTCACTTTCATTTTAAATTTATTTTTTGGCTTGACACAAGTCTTATATTTTCAATTTTCTCTCAGTTTGTAACTTTCCCAAATAGTCATCTTCACAAACCCCTCTTCTCTTCATTCTCTTCATCCTCTACTTCTCTCCCATTTTTCTTTGTTAATGACGAAGGCCACCACTGTGCGTAACTCACGTCACCACTACCACCACCACCACCACTGTTGACTGTGAGTTCCCTCTCTCTTGTCTCTATTTTCTTCGTATGCTGTTAATCCTGAGAATATGGTTTGAATTTGAGTTTGTGGTGATTTACTGAAAATTTGTGGCAATTCTTTTTCTCTCTTTTGAAACTTTTCGCTTGGTTCTTATTTCTCACCCAACATTTTCATCCTATTGATTCTGAAAAATAGGGTTTTGCTCTAAATCTTCAACAACTAACTATTAAGTTTTTTTAATGTCATTTTATAGGCATTTATGTCTCTATTTTTCAGTTTTGTTGGGGTTGGGGAACGAGGGATGCTTGGTTTAGTTTTTTTCTTTAGTTTTTCACACTCCTGAATAAAATTTTGTTTTAAATTTCTGACATAATTTGTTCTATATGAAGATGAAGATGATTGGGTTCTCTGTTGTGGATCAAGATAATTGTGGTTTTATTTTAATAATTGTTCTAAATTGCTCAATGTGCAGGAAACCAGCAATAAACAAATATTGCAGAATGAAGAAATTCAAAATATAATAAAGAAGTTCTTTGAGTTGTAAGTTAAGGTGAAAAAGTATTCGTTTCAAATAGTTATGTTATTGTTCTTTGATTTCGGATCTTTGAATTCAGTGCCAAGTTTTGATATTTATGTATTTTTTAGAAGACAATATGGAAGAGCCTTTATTAAATTTTACTATTTTAAGTATTTTTTAGACCATTTTTATTCAAACAAGTGCACCTTATTTTTATTCTTTGTTGGCCAAATGTGTTACTTGGGAGTGTTGGGGGATGAGTTCAAGTTGAGAAGATATTTTGTTATGAGTAGCTTATATGTGAGAGAAGCGCAATCTGCAGTTAGCACATTTTTATGTTGTCATTATTCTTTGTCTGCATATTTTGTTTCAATTCTTTTTCTATAGATAGAGGTTTTGTTGGCATTATATCAAAATATTTATGTGCTTTTGCTTTTATAGGATCTTTCAACCTTCAAGTTCTATTTCTCAAGGAGATCTTTGTTGGTCTATCACATACTTGCAGGTAAGAGACATTTCCTGAAGGCCATGTATTACTGCCATTGTAATGATTTTACGTAATGTTTATTTTTATTGTAATATTCATGAGTAATTTGTTTAGTTGAGACAGTTTTCTTTCAATGACCTGAATTTGGGTGTTTCCATGTGTCTTACATGGTTTCCATATGTGCAGATTTGGCACAATGTTTAAGGTTTTTCTTATTATTGTGATGTGAAATGAAGACAGCTTCCATTCCCAAACTAACATAACTATGTGATCTGATTGCTTTCATATGTTCATAAATGTTTCATCATATACTTTTATTGCTTGAGTGTTAATATATGACCCAAATGTTCATAATGATCTTTGATATAACTTTCCAGTTTTGAAAAACCATTCCTTTTCTCCTTTCTTTCATTTTATGGCACTTTTTTGCACTTTGCTGCTTTGTTTTGTCATGGCTGCATTTTTAGGCAACACTGTTAGCATTTAACAATGTGTTATCCAAATTCTAAAGGTTGACAGTTGTGGGAGACATCTGTTTAAGTAGAAAATAAGAGATACTTGGGTTAATTTAATAAGATTGGACAGTTGATAGGATGAAGAAATAAAAGTTAGAGATCAAAGATGCAGCTTCTTAGACAGGATGTTCACAGATGAATTTGGACTTTCTGGCACAATAGCTTCTTACTTTTGCTTCATTCTCATTGAGTATTCTAAATAGTAAAGCTTCATTATTTGTCTATGTATGTTGTAATTGATTTGTCATTGTGCCATTAAGAGATGGAAAGGAAAGGAAAAATAAAAATAAAACATATTTGTCTATATTTGTGTCTTATTTCTTTCTCTCCCTTTTGCAGATTCAAGTGATTGCTCAATGATATTCATTTTTGCTTGGCTATTCATTTTTAGTTTCTATTCTACCTACAAATGATATTCATCTGAATTTGAATGCAAAATGTTTGGTTTTGAATCTTTTTGCTTTTGACAAACCCCTTGCCTACTAGATAACAGAATGACAAAAGTATAAACAAAAGAGAGTCTGTTAGAGTTGGAGGTTCCAGAACTTTGGTGCCATTTGAATCCTGATTTGAATTGTTGCCTTTCTGCATTTGAGTTGGCAAGTTCTAGCACTTTGGTATCTATATTCAATTTAGCACATAGATTAATCATACATAAATATCTTACCATTCTTCCTTTTGGTTGATGTCAACTCTTTTATCTTAGGCCTAAAAATTTTAGGAAACTATAATACACTACAAACTCTCTTTGCTGCAATTTCAATGTTCTTTTTTTTTTTCACCTTGCAGGTTACTAGGACTTTAGTTTAAATGAATCTAGGATTCTAAACTGTCAATTTTCTTTTCCAGGTATGGTTGCCTTTTGTTCTGTTGCCATGTTTCATAAGAATCTTAAAATCATCATAGTAATAGATTTCCTATGTTCTCTACATTCTCTTCGGTCCCATGTTTGACATTTTACCACTACGTATAACTATTAATCCACAATCTCCAACATTGGCAATATTCAGATTCTCATTCTTTTCCAGCATAGCAATGATGCTTCATAAAATCATAGACAAGACACTAATGTTGTAAAAATTGTGGTGATATAGTTTAAAATGCATGGGTTTGATATATCTTTTTGCTAACACCTCTGGTCTTAGTGCCAAGAAGCTAATCTTTCACACATGCTTATCGTAAAAAAAACATGAAAGTAGTTCTCAAAAAAAAAAAAAAAAAAAAAAAACACTAGACAGTCCCGCACTCAACCCAATAAAACCATAAGCACAATTATTAGAGTTTGAATATTAAGTTCAGCTGTAGAACAAACTAAGCCAAAGCATGTGAAAATAGAAAACATGTTGCATCAAACATGAGTAGAGCTTAGTAGTCCATGACTTCAAAATTGGAACTTGTATTTTTGTTGGGGATTACTACAGACTAATGGATTAAGATGTGTGTTGATAATAGGAGAATGATGAGAGGGAAGCAAGAAAAAAGACATATGCTTTATTTTGTTTGTGCCGAACATAACATTGTGTTATGAAATATAATTTGAAAAATATCAATCAATCATTTAAAAGCATTTTATTGTAGGAATAGCTCAAATTAATAACATTGTATTAATAAATTTAGCCAAAATACATACAGATCCTATTTTGTAGACTAGCTTCCTGAAACAAGGTCATTTATGGTTTTGTGTTTTTCATTTATGTTATGTTTGAGCTTTTATTTATTTAAGCTTTTTGCTGCATTGGAGGAAACATATTAAAGACAACACGTGCATATAATGTTATATTTATATATAAACTGATGATGAGAGGTAAAAAAAAATTTAAGGGTGCATTGAAGATTTGAGCAATTAGAGCTTAAGCACAACCTGATTGGCTCAGGTTTTGATGTAGGCAGTAATTTTTCTTACTAGCCTTAGATGTAGATAGTAGTTTTATTTTTACTTGGTTAGTTTGAAAGATTGTTTTGATGATATTTCTTTATTTGCCATTTAAAAGTCACCAAATGTTTTGAAAGATGTTGTAGCAGGTGATTTTTGAAGCTTATAGGATTTTATGAACTATAAAGACCTTTATTTTCTATCAAGTTCTAACTTTATCCTTTCAATTTTAGATCTGTATATATTGTAGTTTAGATTAACTATTTAGATTAACTGTTTTTGTATTTTTAAATATGTAAAGCAGTGGATATTTAAAAAAACTCTTTTTTTTTTTTTAATTCTTAGTTCTATCATAGAAAGAGCATCCCGTTTACAAGAATGTATGTTTTGAGTAATGCTTCAAATGGGTCACTTTATGAACACCTACTTTGTTTTAATTCAAGTTTCTTACTTCAATATATGTTGTCTATGAGTTCCTTAAATATGCAATTATAAATAGAGATGAAGTATAGGACCATAGGCTAAGGTCACAATAGTTTTTTGTTTTACAAAGTTAAGTACTCAACACACTATAAGTAACGATATGCCACATCGGTTACACACATAAAATTGCATGTGCATACAATTATGTCTTAAAGTTCAATTCTTAGCATTCCAAAATAATGTTGTCTTTTATTTGTCTTCGTAGCTGGAAATTATTGTTTGCTACACATGGTAATATTCCATGTATTTTCAAGTTTGTACGGGAAACATGTTTTGGCTTGGATATATACACTCGATAAGCATTGTCATCAAGATTTTCTTATTTAATCTATTCTCTCATTATAAGCATGTTACTATTTATTCCAAGAGAAAACAAACAAGAAAAGTCTACAAATTACTTATTGCGAGAGAAGCCATTGAATTTTGTGATTCTCTTATATGCTTGCAACATTATGCATTGAACTATTGCCTTCAGTTACTTACCAATTTTTGTTTTTGTCATGACTCTGCACATGTCTTTTTTTAACTGACTTATGTGAATATTAAATTAATAAGTAGAAGCATTTTGTAATTTTTAATTTTTCAACATGATTATGGTTTAATACTTCATTATGGTTTCATATCATTTGTATAAGTTTCTATGCTTTATAACGGTGTTAATATTGGTATATAATTTACTTTATTCAATTATTTCCTAGATAAAAAAAACAATTAATTTTCAATTCTACTTTTAGAAAAAATAATAATAACCAATACAGGGCAACCCGTGCGAATGCACGGGTATACAGCTAGTTCAAATTTCAAACTTGAATTCGTTTAATTGGAGAGCATTTAGGGAGCTCAACATTTTCAATGGCATTCAACCTCTCCCAAAAACCCTAAACTCATTTTTCCACCATACCTCTGTTGTTTCATCTATCTCGGTCCCTCCTTCTTACTTTTTTTTTCCCTCCTTCTCTCATTCATTTCGCCATTCAAGCTACTCGCTACTCCCAGCTCTCATTCATTTCCGTTTATCATTAGCAGAGGTGCTCCTTCTCCAACGCTTTTCCCTCACACTACTCGCTCTTACACTTAGGTACCTCTCTATTTCATCTCTCTCTTTTTTCATTGATAAATTTTGATTCTGAAAAGAAACATTGTATATTTGTGAGGTTATATTTTTTCTTCTTCAGTTTTTCCTATGATTAAACTGTTATTCTACTTTGTGCCAGATTGGTTGAGAATATTTTTGAGGTTATTTTTTTTTCTTCAGTTTTTCCTATGATTACACTATTATTCTACTTTGTGCCAGATTGGTTGAGAAAGGGGATTTATTTTTGGATACTATTATTGAGGTTAATCAAAGTTTTTTTCTTAATGGGGTTTTGAATTGCAGATATTTGATGTGATTTTTTTTGACCTTTTGTTTATCGTTTTTTTCTTTTTGCAGATTTGAAGTGTTAAAGTTTGTTAATCTCTAAGATGCTCTTTGAAGACCTATTTTTTGAGGTAGTACAACCTGCAAAAGAAAAAGGGAAAAAACATACTTGCAGGAACTGTGGTGATGTCTTCCTTCTATACATTCATCCATCTCTTCTTGATACAATTTTTATGTTAGATAATTATGGAAACTACTAGATACATGTAGGAAAGAGGACATTAGCTAGACGCTAACTTGCAAGCTTCAAGACATTTCTAGAAACTGTACCTACTTGCAAGCTTCAAGACATTTCTAGAAATTTGTATAATTATCAACACTCCCACTAACAAAACTGATAGAAATTATATGATAGATAGATTGGGAGAGATAGTTAGTTGTTGGTTTTTTAGAAACACATGGAATTAGTTCTATAAAGGAAATATAGTTGCTGGTAATGGACGTAGAGCTCTTTATAGATGAAGGATTTTCTTGATATTGGTTTATTAGAATTTCTATGATACCACTGATAAAAAGTATAGGTAAATTTTTGAAGAAGATAGTTGATAGTTTTTATAGGAAGAAATAGTTGGTTGTTTGAAAATAGATAAAAGTTGATATAAGTTTATAGAAAGGGGATGCAGACTCTGTAGTGGGAGAATAGTTTTATTGTTATCACAAAATTCACATGAAGTAAACAGCTTACCAGACCAGAATCATGTTTGTCATGCCAAGTTTAGCAGTTTTGGTAGTTGTCTCTATAAACTAAGTTTATTAGTTTTGGAACTTAATTCTTGCATTGTGAAACCTAAAATTGAAAACTGGACAGAATTAATATATTCAGAAAATAAAACTTTACCAACCTTTATAATATGATTTTTGTTTATCATGCTTTTGCAGCTCACAATAAAAAGATTCAGAGAACATTCCTCAAAAAGAATGACCCAAAGATAAGTGCATTGATGCAACAAGCAGGGATACTAAGTTCACTAGCTCTAAAAGTTGATCCAGGGAACTTGGACCAAGGTCTTGAAAATGCATGCAAGGTGAGGCTTGATAGAGTTACTGTAATTTAACCTCTATTTTTTTCCTAAATATTTGATTTACAATTTACAGCTTGCTTTACATAGTATCTACTCACTTTTGGTACAGGCTCATACTGTCATGAGTGTTGCCTTGCTTTGCTTATAGTTATGTTCTGTAAACAAGTAGTACCCTTTCCTCATCAGCAGCTTTGCAAGGCATGGTTGGAATTTTGGCTCCAGGTATAAGCCTTTTCTATATTAAATATTTATTATCTCTTATATTCAATATTTTCATCACAAAAACATTCACGGTGGTGTTACAATCTAAATGAATAATTTAGTTCTCTCTTCAAACCAGTGAAAGTACCATCAAGAGTTACTTGAATGTGTGTTGGTTTTCAATTTTCTAGCTTTGATACAATGCAGTGCACTCAATAACATGTTAGATTGTTCTTTTCAGTGAAATGAGCATCACAAACTTGCATTCATACATGGTTATTTATTTGGTGTTTGAATACAATGATAAATTATATAGCCCACGCCACATCTATTAGCTCCCCCTCCCACACTCCTTAAAAAAGGGTATTCCACACAAGATTTTGCTTGATGAAAATGACTTGATGGGGACTGATGGTATATTGAGCTATTTTATTTTACTCTAGGTATGATATTGAAGCACTTATTTTGATGAAGGTGTGAGATCTGGAAAACAAAAACAGCTTCAAGAAAATTTGTTGCAAGTGATTTTCTTTACATCATTTTTATGCAATCATGGTTGTTTGGCCTTTTTCTGTTTTCATTAACATAAATGAATCAGTGATTATTGAAAGAGAAACAAAAATTGACGATATGAAATTAAGTCTGACTATTTATGTAATGTTTTTTAGGTCTATTGACTATGAAATAAGAATGAGCATGTGAAAATGGACAATGAATCTGGATGAAATAAGGTTTAAATGTGGTGTAAAATTTCACCACCTTAGTTTTCTACCTAAATGTGGATCCTAATCTTTTTACCTAAACCAGTGAGCCTAAAATCATTTGCGACAACAATGATGCTCTACTCATTGAAGCTCATGTGGATATCCCATTAAAGAAATTCGTCTTTTATAATCTAAATGAAACTCTTCAAGAAAAAATAGTCTCCAATCAACCAGACTTCCCCTTGCAAGTTCAGGTTGCAGACTACACTTGTGGAGGTATTTCCATTGCATTTACTTTCGACCATGCTTTATGGTGTCTGGAATGGGCATGCCTTCCAGACACCTTGCAATGCCTACTACAAGGTGTGAAATAACTCAAAATAAGCCAATGGGCATGCCTACCAGACACCTTGCTGCCCGTTCTCCTCCCAAATATCAACCATCCTTAGACCAAACTTTTATCAAATGCAACAAGGAAGAGATACAGAACATGCCAGTGAACCACATCTCACTTAAGCGACTTTATCATATCAATGCATCAAGTATTAATATGCTGCAGAGACTTGTATCTGTTAGCAGTAGCAAGAGAACATAGACTGAGGCCTTCTCTGCCTATGTATGAAAGATAATGGTTGGTACCATTGATTAAAGCCATGAAAAGTGAAAGATGGGTTGGTTGGTGGATGGAAGAGGATGGGTATTGGTAAGAATTCCATGTCAAATTACATTGGAATATGACTATTTAAATGTGGATCCTAATCTTTTTCCTTGCTTCAAGACATTTGTCAGGTGGAATATGACTATTTATTGGGGGGTTATTTCTAATCTTTTTCCTTTAGTAAGATAGTAGTACTTTTTCACATCGAAATTTTGTATGAGGTTTTTCATAAAGGCTTAGTGAGTTGAATTTCTAATGACACTTAAGTATTCCTTCTTAATAGCATATAAATTTTATATATATGATGCTTTTAGTATTTTGCTATGTTGTTACAACATGAATGTGTGGTGCTTATTTTTATTTTATGATGAGGAAAGAGCCTAAATCAAAATAGTGCGACGTGCAATTAAGTTAGGAGGGAGGACCAGTCAAGTGTTTTTTTCTTTTTCTTTTTCGGGAGTGCTCCACACGTGTGTATTTTACTTTGCAGCACTTTTTGAATAGAAAAATGGTAACAACTCCTCAATAACACTACTATTTGGTGGTTTCATGTGAGTCACACCAAAATATATAGTCTCACATGAAATCCACCCAATAATAGAGGGTGTGTTAAGAGGAGTGCGTTTAAGAGTGTGATGCTAGTATTAATTATCACTAAATCTTGAAGTTTTAGGATGACCCAATAAATTAATAAGTAAATATATAATATTATTAATAATAGATGGAATTGTACCAAAAAAATAATAATAAATGGAATTATATGATTGGAGATATCAATTTTGTCATTCGCGGTCGGCGGTTATTTTTTCACCTATTCTATGCAAAGTGCAAACATGTATCTAAGTAATATTTTAAATCAAATTTATTCAAATTATTACCAACTTAAATATTTCGCACCAATGATAATTAATGTCTCAATTTTTGATGTAGTGTAGGTAGTTAGTTGTCATTGTTAATGTATCTGCTCCATTATATCCATTCTCTACTATTATGATAATTTTGACTATCTTAATTGAATATATATGAACATTATTATTTTCCTGAAGTCTTATTTACAATTCATCTAACTTGATCACATAATACATTCCCGTGCATTGCACGGGTCAAGATACTAGTAAGTGATCAAAGCCACTAGCCAATCAAATCACCATACCACACTTAGGTAAAGGCTTTTTTTCCAAAATAACCTATATTTGGAAACTATTTATCAAAACAACATACTTTTGAAATAATTTACCAAACTAACCCACTTTTTGACACTGTGGAATAATTTTTTTTTTTTTTTACTGTAGCATGAGTGGCGCCAGTCAAACTGGCGCCATTGACCTTTGACCTGCCAAGTGGCAGGTCCTGATTGGTTAGGGTTTTTCTGAAAAAAATATATTATAATACGTTTTTTAATAATAAATCAGAAAAAAATTATTATTATTATTTTAAAAAAAAAAAAGGAATTTGCATGCAGCACTAGTGGCGTCACTCACCAAGTGGTGACCCCCCCTCCCAACACAACACAACACAACACAACACACACAACACAGCAGCAACATACCAACATTCTACTACACTCTTTTCATTTTTTCTACACTCTCTTGTATTCAATCTTAAGGTTAGGTAGATATAAATTTTTTTCTAATATTATCTTAGTAACTAATATAGATTTATTTACCAACATTATCCTACTACTAACTCATAGAAGAAATCACAAAGCAGCTGCTAAAAGAAATCTGCCAGAGCACACTATTAAAACTTACAATTAAATAATATAGCAAATGATACAAATATGGTACTATAAAAATTAAATTAAACACTTCAAGAAAAATAATTGGTAGATAAGAGTGTAAAAAAAAGTAGCATAATGTTGGTAAATAAATATATATTAGTTACTAAAATAATATCAGAAAAAAATTTATATCTACCTAACCTTAAGATTGAATACAAAAGAGTGTAGAAAAAATGAAAAAAGTGTAGTAGAATGTTGGTATGTTGCTGCTGTGTTGTGTTGTGTTGTGTTGTGTAAGGGGGGGAACCCGGGTGGGTGGGGGTTTTTTGTTTGTGTGTGTGTGTGTGTGTGTGGGGGGGGGGGGGGGGGGCAGCGCCACGTGTCATCACCCTGTGAATGGCTGCATGCAAAATTCCTTTTCTTTTTTTTTTTAAATTAATTTTTTTGATTTATTATTAAAAAACTTTTTTTAAATTTTAATTTTTAAATTTTTTTTTTCAGAAAAACCCTGACCAATCAGGACCTGCCATGTGGCAGGTCAATGGTGCCAGTTTGACTGGCGCCACTCAAGCTATAGTAAAAAATTTATTTTTTATTCCACAATGTCAAAAAGTGGATTAATTTGATAAATTATTTCAAAAGTAGGTTGTTTTGATAAATAATTTCTAAATATATGTTATTTTGGAAAAAAAGCCCTCAGGTAAAGTTCAAATGTTCACATTATAAAGAAATAATATGTTGACTTTTCAAATGTAAGACATAAAGAAAACCACCTGTGTCCCTAGGCGATGGCTAGGGTGAGCAAGTGGATGGAATCTCTCACCGTGAGAGAGATATGAGAGAGGCATTAAAGAGGCATTTTGACCGTTGGATATTGTTATTAAAAAATGGACGATGTGGATCTATTCAATGCCAACCAGTTGTGTTGTGCGGCTAATTCTTTGAATTTCCCAATCTGTCCCAACGAGTTATTATCAGTATCTTCAATAAACTATCAGTGTCAGTATCAATTTTCTTTTCTTGTTCCATTCAATAATGTCAATATACCCACATGCCTCTCCCTGCCCATCTTCTTCCACCTCTGCCCCGTCCCCGAATTCCGGCTCGGAGCTTCCGGTATCAGTTTCTGCAAATCCATCAGCGACCCAACACCGCCATTACCGTGACTGTTACCATCACCGCTGGCGACACCGTTTTCCCTCAACTTCTGTTTCCGTCTCCATTTTCTCAATCTCTCGCAAAACCTTCCTGCGATTTCTCTGAAACCTCTACCCGAGGTCTTCCTGCTCTAAAATTCAAGATCTGTGAACTCTTTCATCATCTTCAATGCATGCAAAACCATCGCAGCAAACCCTAATCGCGTCACTGCCAATGTTCTCGTGCTCCTCCTCCTTTTCTTCTTCCTTGATTTCGCCACAAACTTCTGAGATCTCTGCGCTGGCATTTTCTGTTGTGGAGGAGTTTCGATTTCAAGAAAAGGAAATGGAGGGGAGGCCGAAGGCCAGAGGGTGGAGGGGGAGGGTGGCGATGTACGGCACAGAAGAGCAAATTTTCAAAAACCTGATGTATTTCGAGATCTACTCAACAACACAATTTGGGAAAAGGAATATTTTGTCTGAATTTTTACTAAATTCGTGTATGGATTTTTGGGTTAGGAGAAACCCATGGTTAAATAGCTATTAAATATTCGATTTTGTTTGCATTTGTTAATAATTTTTACTGTTTGTGTGTTAAATGGGTGCATCAATGGTGGTGGAATGTGGTGTGGTGAAGAATAACACCGAAATGTTGATAACAGTGTTAAAGTATGTCTGTGTTTTCGTGGGAACGATGAACAGTGGAAAGAAAAAAAGGTCAAGTGCAGAAATGGAATCGTTGTTGTAGCTGGGTCCGATAAATGGCCCAGGCCCAAATCATTGTCACAAAATAATAATAAATGACATTTTAATATTAAAAACAATATTAACAATTTAATTTTAATATTAATAACAATTTAATTCTAATAAATATTTTAAAATTATGTCATAATTAAAATTCGTGCCACTGTCTTTGGTTTTGTCCGTTAGTGGCTAATAATTTGTTTTTGTCGGTTACAACAATAATGGCGTCTAGGGGCATAAAGGGGACTACGAGTGTTTGAGAAATTACCCAAAATATTAGTGACTGACACCTGCACTCTTCATTAAATGGTAACCTGAATTGACCGGTGGAAGCCGGCTCTCTCACCGTGAGAGATGTGATCTTCTTGTTCACGCTAGCCAGCGCCCTACCCCTAGTTTTATCTTTTCTTTGTACGGTTTTATTTTACCTCTCTCTTCTTTCTCTATGTCTGTCGAACTCTCTTCTTTCAACCGACTCTTCTCTTCCTCTCTCCCATCTCTCAACAATGGCTGGCTGGTAAATCAGAAAACAAATCGTCTCTTTTTTTTCCTCCCCCTCTCTCCAGTGACTGTCTTATGTTGTTCTTGGCCTCGATTCTCTTATCAATCGCCGGTGTCATGGCAGTGGGGAGGGTCACGGTGGTCTAGTATGGATAGAGGAGGAGGTTTTGGCCGTTTGGGGTTTTGGTTTGCTACGTAGGAGTAACCGGCTGGTTTTACATAACCGGATCCGGTTCGACGGTTCATCCGGTTTTGCTCTGGTTCAAGCGGTTATGGCAGTTTTTTCCCGATTCTTTGAGACCTCCGATTTGCTGTATCGAACCAGACCGTTGATATAGCCGGTTTCCGATTCAACTGATTCAACCGGCCGGTCCGATCCCGTTTTTAAAACACTGATTCACCAAGAAAAAAAATGTGAGATTACAAAAGTAATTTTCTATCACCAAAAGTGATTGATGATTTGATATGTGTGACAGCATCTAAATTTTTATGCCCCCAGCCCAATTAACGTAAATTTATCCCTGCTCGTGACCTCTTTTTTTATGCTCGTCACCTCTTTTTGCTCAGTAGCATAACCTTTTTATGTTTTGGTCTAATTGATTTTATATTTCAAGTTTATATTTTAGAAACACCGTTTTAACTCACCTTTTGACTTTGAGAGATAATTTAGTATATCTTGAGTAATTATTTACAAAATTAATTATAAAAGCTTGAAATATTTTCAAATGTCTTAACAATATTTGACATCAATTGAAGAAGTTCTTAAATGTTTAGATAATCTTAAAGTTGAATTTTAAATGATAAAAACTAAGTTCATGCCTCAGTACTCGGGTGCTACACAATTTTGGGAAGTCCATTACTTCCGCCATAGAGGTAGTATACTCAGAGGCGGACCTTCTTGAGAGTGGAGCCCCAAAATTTTTTTACCAATTTTTTAAGAAAAAATTGTAGTGACATAGAGACAGAGATGGTAGAGGGTAGAGTTTTTTTCGTTGAAGTAGGAGGACTCTAAAATGGAGTTTGGACTGGTTAATTACTAATATTATAATTATATAATAGGTATAGGAGTACAGCTAACACCTACCTATTGTCCTTTAGTAAATTATTATAGGCTATAAAATATAAAGATATGTCTTGGTTTCAAACTTTCAATATAAAAATATTGTTTTTTACTTTCCAATTTCATTTTTTTTTCATTACTTTTCATTGACAAATTTCCAATTTGCGCTTCCCATGGCCGGCAAATTTTCTTTCATTTGTACTAATTTATCCTTCCTTGATTTGCTTCTATCTTGGCAGTGAGCATATTTATCTTCACTTTTTTTTGTACCTTAGTGCATTTTTTTTGTTTGTCTTACCATTCTTTATGTATTTGACATTTTTTTTTCCTGTTTATGCACTTTTTAATATTTTAATTTTATGCACTTGATTTTATTTGATAGTTGATTTATGAAGTTTTTAATAAATTTCTATATTAATTAATTTCATATGTTTTAGGAGTGACATAATTTTATTGATGTATTTTTAGAGAAGAAAATTCCTACAAAGATGAAAATTGTATATATAGCTTTAACATTTTCACTTCAAAAGCATCTTTTTAGACTATGTTTGGAAATTTTTATGGGAATGGAGTGAAGTGGTTAGAAATGGAGTAGAGTGAAGTGGAAAGGCAAAAAGCATCCCATTGAACAAAAGATATGAAGTTCAACAAGTTTTTATCTAGAAGAGAAATGATAATTATACACATGTGAAATGAAAAGGCAAAAGCATCCCATTGGTGGTAGCTTGTTTTGAAGTATTAAATACATGTGACTAGAGACAAAAAATAATAAACAAGTATAATATATATATATATATATATATATATATATATACACACGATGTTGTACATCAAAAGTGTGTACAACTATCATTACTCTATCTAGAATGAGATCATATCAAATGTTATGTTAAAAATTATATTAATCTAATTAATAATTAGTGGCTCCCCCAACTATTTTAGTCAAGATCTGATACTTAAGTACCAATATGCAGTCGTTGAGTGCCAATATTTTTGAAAAAGTTTAAAATTTTCGATTTTAGTTGTTTTGTCCTCAATTTTTTTTTAAAATAATCTAACTTGTTTAACACTTTATTTAAATTTATAAAAATGTTTTTTTGGGAAAAAACTGTTTAATGTCATCTAATTTGTTTTAGTATAAGATTGTTGTGATATGATTATTTTTTATTTTCAAAACTCTCTTCCCTATTTACCCCTACAAAACTAACTTCTAAACAAATATCATTAAATTATACAAATAATTTCATATCATTTTTCGTAATTTATTATGTAAAAGTGATTTTTTGCACTATCCAAATAAAATAGATTATCTTAAAATTGTTTTCAGCAAATATACTCAAACAAAAACAAATTATGATTATAATCGATTATCAGTATAATCTATTTTTTTCCAACATTTCCAAACACACTTTAAAAGTACAGTGATCATATCTTTTCAAGGAGCTTTTAAGCTCTAACAGACATATTTTAAATAGCATTAAATGCCCTATAGTTTCCCTATTTGATTTATGAGATTTTTAATCCTTATTTTTTTTTTGTTGGTAAACAATCCTTACTGGTTATAGATGATATTCTTCTCTAATTTGTTTTGTGCTCTGAGCTAATTATTTGTTTTTTTTTTTTTTTATCAAAGCCAATTATTTGTCAGTTCTCTTTACTACCGTATTATAAACATCTAAAACTATAATATGAAGAAACAAAAATAAAAATAATATGTTCTTAGAAATTTGGGTTAGATAAATCGTAGATGACACTAAATGAAATTATGATTAGCTCGTTAAAATTACAACTTAAATTATATATATAAGTTATTCATAAATTTCTGATATCAAGTTTGTCCCCTTTCAAAAATAAAAAATAAAGTATGTCCATCATTTATCTATATAATTGAATCTATATTCGAGGATTCAAACTCGATCTTGTTAAAAAAAAAAACTTGATGGTATTATTCATAATAGCTCTTATTATTTGTACCCTTACTTTTTAATAGTATTTTGTTGTTCAAACTTGCGATTAGATCTTTTATCCGATAATCCAACATTGTAAGATGATCGACTTCCTTTCTAGATTACACAATGATAAAGGAACCGTCCACTAAAAGATCATGCCCAGTGATAAACTCCGAGTCTTTAGAAGCTAGAAATAACACAGCATCTGCCACGTGTTTGGTCGTGAGAACCACCCCTTTCAACCTCGCATTTTGCTTAAAAAGCTCTACCACCTTCTCCTCACCCCCTAGCCTTTTACATGTCAACGGTGTTACCAATCCATTTGGTGAGACACAGTTCACCCTTATCCCATGCCCCGCAAGCTGTATACTCGCCGAACGCATCAGCCCCAACACTGCATGCTTCGACATGATGTAATCTGTATACGCAGATGCACCGTAGCTAGAAGAGACGCTCCCCATGCATACTATGCTCCCCCTCACCTGCAGGTAGTTAAAAATAATTTTGTATAAAAAAGTTAAGTTAAAAAATGTAAATTTTTTTAAAACATTATATAAAAAAGTTAAGTTAAAAATTATATTTAAAAACAAAATATAGTGAAAAAATTGAATTTTACAAATTTTAGATAATATTATCAATAATTTGAATTAAGATCATAGTTACGTTGTGCTTATTATTATTGCAAACAATATATATATATATATGATGTAATTATTATGAAGTATCCACTATTATCGTAAGCAATGACTAATCTCAGTCAGCAGACTTAGATGAATTTAAGGATCATCCCTCTTAAATGGATTTTCTCCATATACAAGAGAGTCAGGAGTGGAAATCTTGATCACTTGCTTGAGTGGCTCGAGTTCGTACTTTAGTAATTGAACCAACTTGATAAAACAGGATTTTTTTTTTCTTCCAATAACCTTCTTTTTAAAAAAATCTACCATATTACCCCACTCCCAAAATTATATACCTATATACCCTCCTTTTGATTTCCTCTAAGGGTCGTGCCCTCTATTCACGACTTCTCTCCTATTTTTTATTTTTTATTTTTTATATTATGAGAAGTCGCAAATAGCAAATGTGACTTCTCTTCATGTCTTTTTTTTTCGTTTAAATATTTTATTTGAGAAATTTGTTAATTAATTTTTAACTTTGATTAGTTAGGCTAGTTAAGTTAATTATTGTGTTGATTGGTATATTAAGAAGTCAATTTTTATTTAATGATTAATTTTATGAATAAAAAACAGTAATTAAAAATATTAAACATCAATTAATCAAATAGTTTTAATTCTTAATCTAGTTACTTAATGTGTTAATTATACGGTTTACAAATAAAATATGTGATGACAACATAAATTTGAGAATTAAACACATTAATCATTAATATTAAGAAGCGAAAGCCTAAATTAAAAACAATAATGAAAACCATAAATTAAAATCCTAACACCATCAATACAGAAAACTAATCCCCAAGGTGGTGTCTAGTTCCACAACGTGTTCGGCGTCTGTTACGTGGTGGAAGTTGCCTGCGTTGCGGGACAGCTTCTTGATCATCGTCACCGGCAGTTGGCTCGTCTTGCTGCACAGGCTCATTTTGATTTAAGTTTGATGCTGGCAGCGATGAGTTATAGAATTGTTCTCTGGTATACGGTGTCGAAGAACTTCCAAACCCATGCATGTGGGGAAAGCCGGCTCGCCAAATGAGTACATGCTGTCTATGTATCTTTGTCCCGACGCTGGTGTATTGAGGTCTGCACCGAATAAATTGCTGACAAATTCGTCATCACTCGAGGCGTATGAGAGTCGACGATTGCCAGTCTATTGGGGAGGAGGCTCTTGGTCTGGGATAGTGTTCACGAAAGATTCAATTGGAGGTTGCTGGGCTTCAAACTGCACTGTGTAGGCAACCGGTGGGCTTGGTTGTCGTGGTCTTTTTTGCCTTGCACGCCGTTATGAAGGCACTTGGTGGACTGCAACCGAGGTTTCACCAACGCCAGGTTGACGTGGACCCCATCCATCTCGTCGTGGGTCTCGCAGTTGTTGGTGAATTGACAGGTAAGGCCTGGAATTTTACTAAACCACGTCATATACTCGATTGTATGAGACAGTGGATCCTGAATAGGTTGCCCTTGCACCACGTTCTCTCTACGATTCCTCCAGTATGGTAGATACCCTTCGTGTCTTTCCAGCCAATTTGTGTAATGTTGACCCTATCTGTTTGGTGCCATTCAATCATTGAGAAACATATCAACACAGTACAAGCACTCCATGATCCTCTGTCTCTGAATGCTCTGGTTGGCAGGACGTTCCGATAACTTTCATACGGCATCCACAAAAACTGAAAGATAAAAGCATGATCAGTAATATTAAGCATGATGGCAGCAAGTACAAGTGAATATTTTTTACAGTGACATATTCAACCTGGTCAGGTCCCATGTGATCAATCGTTATTCTGTAATCGGAAACAGAGTGTTGAGGAGTTCCGGTATATTGCAGCATCCCCCCACTCCATCTAGTAAATAAGCATTTTTAAGTCAATCCACTATTTAGAAACAAAAGTAGATCTAATGTAAGATAATTTTTTATTAACCCATGTGCCAGCGGCCATGTCGCATCACGGGGGCACCGTGGTGCAATGAAGGGCAT
The DNA here is from genome assembly GCA_035048595.1 of Echinosophora koreensis. NCBI lineage: Eukaryota > Viridiplantae > Streptophyta > Magnoliopsida > Fabales > Fabaceae > Echinosophora > Echinosophora koreensis. Next base: position 950,848 of record JAPCYP010000095.1, read on the forward strand.
CCGATACCATGCCCAGGACTGTAGCAGGAGAAGACAACCACCCATTGAAAGGGCATCGGGTAAGGTTGCGCGGCACATTTCTCTGTAAAGGCATGCCAAACATGCCGATCCCCAACTGTAGCGGTCAGCCAGCTGAAAATCTCACAACAAAGGCAGGTATATAAGGTGGACTCTGTTATTTGATTTGTCAGGTATCAACACCCCCCCCCCCCCCCCGATCAAGCGTAGTATGTACGCTCTGCAATGCACCTCAACATCGAAGTGGGTTGCTTCATCTGGAAGAGTTGCAAAGGTTTCTTCCAACCATCTAACCTTTACGGTAGAGCCCTTCTTCTGATCTTCAGGAGGCACCACACCCAGCAGTTCGGCAAAGAGTTGATCAAAATCCAAATAACTGGGGCCAATAACTGGTAATCTGCTAACTTTCAGACCCAACTGAAGCGCAACATCCTTCATGGTTATCGTGCATTCACCCACAGGAAGATGAAACGTGTGTGTTTCAGGCCTCCACCTTTCAGTCATTGCAGTTATCAAGGCCATGTCAATCCTGCAGTGACTGACTTTCGCAGCCATCAATAACCCAGCTTCCTGCAACAATGGTTCAATTTGATGGTTCGGAGGGGAAATGGTATGCAAGTGGCCTTTAATGCTCACATTTTGAGGGTTCTAGAAAAAAAAAGTTAATTGGATTACTAAATAACGTAAGTTGCGTAATATTATAGCTAACGTTATTAATCACTGGCTACCAGTTACCTCTTCGCTGATTGTGGTTGATTGGTGAACATGTTGCAGCTTGAGCAACGGTTGAGCCTCCATTGAAATGACTTCGGGTTATGAGGAAGACAAAGAATTTTGGAGTAGCTGCTGAATATGACTCTCTCCACGGCGAATGGTTTGTTTCTGAATGAATGAGGCATCTGGGTTTTATAGAGTTTACGGGACCGATCTGGGCCATTCATTTCGTCGGTTCAATCTAGCCCGTTCATTTCCTTCGGTCCAAATCCAAGTCATTCATAACTGTCGACAGCTACAGGACAAAGCGTGACGCGAGACGGGCCCCACGCGTCGTCATCATGTCACCGTCGGTAGCTACGGGACAACACACGTAACGTGATTGCGGGCCCCACACGTCATCATCATGTCATCGTCGTAGCTACGGGGAAGCACGCATAACGTGATCGCGGGTCCCACGCATCATCATCATGTCACCATCGGCAGCTACGGGACAGCACGCATAACGTGATCGCGGGCCCCACGCGTCATCATCATGTCACCGTCGGCAGCTACGGAACAGCACGCGTAACGCGAGGCGGGCCCCAGGCGTCATCATCATGTCACCGTCAACAGCTATAGGACAGTACGCGTAACATGATTGCGGGCCCCACGCGTCATCGTCATCAGAACCGCGACACCTATAAATAGAACCCCTATATTCACTCAACCGCACAATCACTTTGACCTTCTCTCAACTTCCCTCTGCGTGAAACTTCTTTCCCGTTTCACCTACCTTCCTACACAATTCATAACATGAGTCCCTCAACTGTCCTTCTTTCAGTCTATTACAATGGACAAATTGTAACAGACTGCCAAGAAGGAGTCATGTTCCAGTGCGACCACCCAAAATTGATGAAGGTCAAGACCAACATCAAATTGAATCAGTTGAAGTCTGTTATCCAGAGCAAGATTTCACCAGACAACAGCAAGAGGGTAGTCGGTCTTGTTTATCGTTATCCCACAGTCATTGCTCTGGATATGACAGTCATTGCTCTGGATATGTCCGATATCACTAGCTTTATCTTGCCTCCGATGATGAGGTAGCAATGATGTTCAACATGTTTGTCGAAAATTGTACAAACCTCGGCGTAGCAACTATTGAGGTATACGCTAACATGGAGGATGCTTACAATGTTGACCCCCATGTTGGTTCGTCCAACCTTCAAGCCATTGATCTTAATGCCCCCACACAAGACTTCTACGCAAACTTTTCCGAACCAGAGCCCTTCCACATAACCATGCCTTCTACCTCACACTACGACTGGGGGGCAACAGCATCTTACAGTCACCCCCAGTGTTTGATCCCGCACAAACATACCCTCCATTTGAACCCCCCCACAAAGATACCATTCATTTGACCACGCAACCCCGACCTACACACCCCTTCCACTCGAACCATCACCGGCACTCCCAGCAAGTAATGTAGCCGGACTTCACAACAAAGAAGTCGGTCCTTTCAGCGACAATGAGGACGATGAACTTCTTGAATCCGATGATGATGATGCCCTTGACGCCGAAAATGAGGCGGTCCCCTTATCCACAGCTCCTCCATACGACGCGCCCCCACACATGCATAATGTAAATTTCGACCAGTCAGTGTATCATGAGGGATATGGCCACGCTCTGACCATGCACTCTCTACAGACATATGATGTGAGGGGAGGACTTCACGTTGGCATGAAGTTCCACACAAAAAATGATTGCCTGTCAGCGATCAAGACGTACCATATCACAAACTCACTGGACTACAAGGTCGTCCAGTCTGATGCGGGGAGATTTAATGCTTGTTGCAAGCAGGGTGGATGCATGTGGACATGTAGAGCTATCCGCACGAAGGAAAGGATCTTGGAGATCAGAAGACTGCCAGCGGCCATACGTGTGCAGTAGCAGCACTATCACAAGATCATCGGAAGCTTGACTCGAACATGATCTGTGAAAGCATCAAGGGACTGGTTAAAGAGGATCCGTCGATTACAGTCTCAGTTTTGATTGCATACGTTAGGACACACTACGGGTACACAACCAGCTACAGGAAGGAGTGGATAGCCAAGAAAAAGGCTATCGAGATGGTCTACGGCAACTGGGAACAATCTTACAATGACTTACCTAGATGGCTCCTAGCCATGCAAAAGTTTGTTCCCGGCATGATCGTTGACTTGGAGACGACGCCGGACTACATCGGTTACCAATTAGTGCGGGATAGGGTCAGATTCAGTCGTTTATTCTGGGCCTTTGACGCGTGCATCAAAGGGTTTCAATTTTGGAAACCCGTTGTCTAGATTGATGGCACTTGGTTGTACGAAAAGTACAAGGGGACCCTCTTGATGGCAATTGGCCAGGATGGGAACAACAACATATTCCCCCTTGCCTTTGCCATCGTCGAGGGAGAGACGGTGGATGCCTGGTTTTTCTTCCTGCGGAACTTGCGAAGGCACGTTACCCCCCAAGCCAACCTCTGCTTGATTTCGGACAGGGCCGAATCAATCAAAAGTGCTTACAGACGACGCGGTAGTGGATGGTCAGACCCTCCCTCGGTGCATGTGTACTGCATCCGTCACATCGCACAGAACTGGATGACCCGCTTCAAGAATAAGGACCAGCGAGGGCAGGTGGTTAATATGGGTAAGTTCCGATTTCATTTAGTTTGTAATTTATATTTGTCAAATTTTTTATACAAACCTAACAACATATATATATATATATATATATATATATATATATATATATATATATTTTCAGGATACGCCTTAACTCAGCCGACCTTCAACTAGTACTACAATAATCTAGAAGTGGACAACGCAGAGGGTGCTAGATGGCTAAATCATATCCCTAAGGATAAATGGACTCAGGCTTGGGATGGAGGGCGTCGCTGGGGACACATGACAACCAATCTTGCAAAATGCATCAACGGCGTACTCAAGGGCGTCAAAAATCTTCCAATCACTGTGATTGTTAAGGCCACCTATTACAGATTGGTGAAAACCTTTGTTGAGAAGGAACAGAAGGCCGACGCAATGATCCGAGCAGGGCATACATGGACCGAGATCCTCAACAAGTTCGTGGACGACGATCGTGCCATTGCCAACTCGCACTTTGTGCGTGAATTTGATTGGGGAAGGAGTGCATTCTTGGTGGAAGAGATGGCAAACCCAAGAGAGGGGCGAATTGGGGGCGTCTTCCGGGTGAACTTGGATCAAAAGTGGTGCGACTGTGGAAAATTTCAGGCAACGCACCTCCCCTGTTCGCATGTCCTTGCTGCTTGTGCACGCGTGACACTAGACTCGTATAAACAAGCGGCGGATGAGTACAGGTTGACACATGTGTCCAACGTATACCGGGAAAAATTTGGGGTTGTCAGCAACGAGGCATACCGGCCACAATATGATGTCCCCACGGTGTGCCGCAATCCCGAGCAGCAAAGAGATCGTAAGGGTCGTCCTCCTCTCGGATTCATACTGAAATGGACATGAGGGAAGCAGGCCAGCCAAAAAGATGCGGACTCTGCCGGATGCCAGGTCATAACAAGAACAATTGCCCTCATCATGCTGGAAGTTCTTCTCAGCCCTAGAAATTTCATGTAACTTTTATTTATGTATAGGCCCTATTACGTTGATAATCCCCTAATTAAGAATTATAACTATCTAATTAATTGATGTTTAATATTTTTAATTACTGTTTTTTATTCATAAAATTAATCATTAAATAAAAATTGACTTTTTAATATACCAATCAACATAATAATTAGCTTAACTAGCCTAATTAATCAAAGTTAAAAATTAATTAACAAATTTCTCAAATAAACTATTTTAAACGAAAAAAAAGACATGATGAGAAGTCGCATTTGCTATTTGCGACTTCTCATAATATATATAAATTAAAAAAAAAAGGAGAGAAGTCGTGAATAGAGGGCATGACCTCTTGGAGGAAATCAAAAGGAGAGTATATAGGTATATAATTTTGGAAGTGGGGTAATATGGTAGATTTTTTTTAAAAGAAGGTTATTGGAAAAAAAAAATCCGATAAAACATGGATACTTTGAGAAAAAACGAAAAAAATGTGTTTTTCTGAATTTCATATTTTTTTTTACCCTTTTTAAAAAATGATCATGACTACCCCGAATCGGCACTACTCACCTGCTTTTCCACCATGGCACGGGCCGCGTGTTTAACGCACGCTGTCATTCCTCGAACATTTACCGCGAGCAAGCGGTCAAGCTGGGTCAGGTCGAGTTCAAGGACTGTTTGATCCGAGGGACTCATGATTCCAGCGTTGCTGCACATGATGTCGATTTGTCCATAAGTTTTGACCGTTGATCGGACGAGGTTTTCGACTTGATCTTCATCTGTTACGTCGCAGTGGATGTAGGTGCACCTATTGATGCCAATGGACTCGGCAACTTGCTTGCCCAGCTCGTCTTGGATGTCAGCAATCACCACCATACGCGCACCCTGGTCAGCAAATACACGCGCTGTGGTTTCACCGATGCCACCAGCAGCTCCGGTAACTATAGCCACTTTGCCTGCTAACTTGAGACCGGTGTTGGTGGAAGTAGAGTCTGCTGCCATTTTTGTTTGTAAATAATAGTTGAATCACTCTAGCAGTATAGCTATATATTACTTCCTCCGGTCCTTATTATAAAAGACAAATGACTATTTTTTTTATCCAAAATATAAAAGACATGAATGTATTTTGACAAATATTAAATGCTCATTTCCAATTTTACCCTTATTTATAATAGGGTTTATATTTACAAGACAGTGCAACTTTCAATACAAGTAGGTTTGTTCATTAATTATTGAAGGGTTAAATTTATAAATTTATATGAATATTAATTACAAATAACTTATTTCAATACATTTTCTTGATCTGTATATTTTAGGATTTTGCCTCTTATATATAGGACAAGAGGAAGTATCATGTAATAGATTTCAGAGATCCTAAACTCACTAAAATTTTATCTGGTACAGTGAGAGTGGGGTCGGGAAATATTTTTCGGTGTACCGACAACAGGTTTTTTATTTATTTATTATTATTTTATATATCAAAGTACCAACGACAAGCGTTAAATGGAGAGATGATACTTATACAATCAAAATCAACACCTAACATTATATATGTATATATATTTATTTTATACTTATATATTATTTAAGTCTCTTCAAAATTTTATACTGTGTACTCCCTCCGGTCTCTATTATAAGCAAAAATTAAATGAGACACACATATTAAGATAATTAGTTGATCTCATTTAAAAGAGTCATTGGGAATAAAAAATTAAGTTTGTTACCTAAATTACCCTCCTCTTATTTATTAAGCTTGTGTTATTGAGAATAAAAGGGGTCATTGAAAAACAAAATTTGTATTAAATGAAGGGTATTTTGAGAATAGCTTCATTAAATGAGAAGAAAATAGTTAAAATTTGCTTATATTTTGGACCAAAAAAATTTGAAACTTTTTTTTATATTATGGACCGGAGGGAGTATATACTATATCCATAGGCTAAGCATTCAAAAGCTATAAATACTTTTTTTTCTTCTCCCAGCTCCTTTCACGTGGCCCTTCTATTCCTCTGAGGCCACTTGTCTCTTCATTTTAATTATAGGTTAAAATAACTTTTTGGTCCTTATACATGTTCTTGATTATCAATTTGGTCCCTATACGTAAAAAACTTGCAAATCAGTTCCTATACGTGACTACCGTTATCACTTTAGTCCCTACCGTAACCCACCGTTAGTAACCGTTATCACTTTGGTCCCTATACGTGTCCCTGATTGTCAATTTGGTCCCTATACATAAAAAATTTGCAAATCAGTCCTCATACGTGACTACCGTTATCACTTTAGTCCCACTTGCTCTCGGCTCACGCCGCCCGTTGCCGTCGACGATGCTCCGACAACGTAAGATGGAGAACTCAGAGAAAAACCCATATTTGCTTACGTTGGCCTCTTCCTTTCAACCTCATTGGATCTATGTAATTATGTCTTTAAATTCATATCCTTTGATAGTGCCGGTGACTGTATATTATTTTTTAATTGTAATGATCACATTCAACATCCATAGTTTGCAAACCCAAGACTAAGGATGACATTGGGTGATGTTGCGGAGTATAACTGGGTTATTGGAGAAGATGGGTTAATTCCTGAGTACCTGTATTCGTGCAAAAGGAAGTGCTTGAAAGATAAGACATTGATGAGAGCAATATGCTTGCTTGACCTATACTAACTAAAGCTATCACAACATTTTTTGCAACATAGAGGATTATTCAAAGGAAAGTCAAGGAAAAAATGATGTCTTGTGTTGTAATGTTGGTGGTGTTGCTGTTCTATTGCTATGCTTTGTAGGTTGATGCATGGTCGGGAGCTTCCATCCCTGACCATTTTATTTGCACTGGAACAATGGAGCTTGTTAAGACATGGAGATCTTTTTGGGATGGTCAAAAGTAAATTAAGGTGCATTATGTAATTAGAGAGTTAAAGGTTTAACAGGCAGGGGACAAGTTTCTAGTTCTTTTTTGCTATAGCTGGAAATATTATGTCTCTGTTATAAGGGTTAAAGGTTTAACGGGCGGCGTGAGCCGAGAGTGAGAGGGACTAAAGTGATAACGGTAGTCACGTATAGGGACTGATTTGCAAATTTTTTACGTATAAGGACCAAATTGACAATCAGAGACACGTATAGGGACCAAGTTGACAATCAAGGACACATATAGGGACCAAAGTGATAACGGTTACTAACGGTGGATTACGGTAGGGACTAAAGTGATAATGGTAGCCACGTATGGGGACTGATTGACAAGTTTTTTACGTATAGGGACCAAATTGACAATTAGGGACATGTATAGGGACCAAAAAGTTATTTTAACCTTATTTATAAATAAAAACCGCCCGAAGCTCGATGAGCTTCTCCTTAAGATAATGCTTGGTTGAAAAGAAGTGAAGTGGAGGAATTTTTTTAAATCTTTTATGTTTGGTTCAACTTTTGGAGGGGAGAGGAGCAAAATCCATTCTTAAGTGAGTTTTTGATCTCCTCCAATAATTAGGGGATTTGGAGAGGAGGGGAGAGATTTTAAAATATTTCATATGTATTGACTAAAATATCTCCACTTATCCATTTTAAAATAAATTATTATAAGGTTTAAAAGTGAATTTGTTTTAAAATCTCTCAACTCCCCTCCTCAACTGTAATACTCGAAAATTTAATACTTTAATTTAAGGCTTTAACCGATACTATTCCAGTAATTTAGAATTTTTCTTTATATAACGACTATACATGACATTTTTTTTCCAGTTATTAATATGTTCGTTAATAGTAAATTATGCTATAACTGAAAATGTTTTGTGCCAATATTAAAGAATTAAATTAAATTAAACAAGGATTTTAAGGAATAATAACTTGACAGCTCATATTTGACCGACTTTTAATAATCTGATTAATTAAATTAATGTCATTAGTGATTTAATGGGCTTATGAGCATTTACTCAACTTAGAGCCCAATGTTAGATTAAAAGGAGGAGTCACCCCTTCCTCCCTCATTCTCATTCTTTTGAAAAACCTAGAGAGAGAACTTAGAGTGAGAAAGTGTGAGAGAGCTTGGAGGAGAAGAAGCCATTAGAGAGCTTGGAAAGCTTTGAGCTTGATCTTCACACCTCATCTTCTTCATTTTCGTTTGGGATCATGGAGCACCACAACTTTCATAACAAGGTGAGGGATTTATGATTTTTTTGGGTAATTTTTGAGGGTTTTTTTGAATGATATGAAATTGGTTGATAATGGTTGGAATAATGATGTTCGTGAGTTGTTTTGGGTGAATCTCTTTCAAGAAAATCATTTGGAACATGTTTAAGTTGATTATTCTTTGATTTATATGTTATTGGTGCGTTGTTATACTTGTTTGGTTGAACCCTAGAAATTGGTGGTGAGGAAACCCCATTGTTAGAGCTAGAGGTTTGATGTTTTCTTTAGGGAATCCCGGTTTTGGTATGAAATCCTGACATACATGTAATAAAAAAATTGTAACTTGAGTTGTAGATATCGGATTGAGATGAAACTGGTCCCGTTGGAAAGCTAACCTACAGAGCTATATAGTGTATAATTTCGTGATTTTTGGAAACCTGTGATCTGTTCTCAGTTAAATTTTGAAAACAGGGTTAGAGCTGTCCCGTATGCACCCTGACAGCCTGCACTCAAAAAATCATATCTTGCTTTATAAAATTCGGATTGAGATGAAACTTGTTGTGTTTGAAAACTGAAATATAGAATTATATTGTGGTAAAATTTCGTGATTTAAAGATACCTGTGGAAGTCCCAGTTTAATTTTAAAAAAAAAAAGAGTATTGTATTTCTTGGATGTACCCAAACAAGTTTCATTTCAAAATTTATATCTGGAGTTGTAGACTTTTTTTTTGTAAGTGAAACTAGTGTCATTTGAAAGTAGACATGTAAGTATTGTTGTGGTTAAAATTTCAGAATTTTTAGACCTCTATAGCATTCCCAATTTTTGTTTGAAGTTGGTCTAGGCTTGCTAGAAACTTTATCTTTAGTCATGTGTTGGTGAGTATATGACTATGTTATGATGTGTGTTTTAGTGTTGATGTCTTTTGAATATTGATTAACTCTATGGTTGGATTTTAGTAAAGGTGTTTATTCATTGAATTTTTTTATTTAGTATAGCATTTTGGATTACATTAATGGGCATATAGGAAAGTATCAATAAAGTAATGATAGTTTATGAATGAAATGATTGTGTTGTTATCTCCATTTTGTTGGAGAAATGCTAATTTGTATAAATTACTAAGAACCCAAGTGCTAAGGACTTCCATAAAGAAATTGTATAGCTTTGTAACGTATATTTTTGTTTATGTTTTTGTCAAGGTATAATGATGTGAATTGGTTTACTATGTTGTTGCTTATGTGTGGTTTGTATGATTATTAAAAAGAGTACTTTGTGGAATGGATTGACAAATTTTGAAATATGAATCTTTGGGTAGGCGAACCGGGGAGCGGAAGGCTCCGGTATATAAATATCACCATCGGAGATGAGGGGACCTCGTTAGATACCCCGGGCGTTGAGGAGGGATGTTAATGTTTGCCGGAGGGTGCGGTATCTCCGGGGTATGAAATTAAAACCGTCGGGGTGGGGGACCTTGAGAGAACAACCCCAAGTGGACCCAAAGATTCGATGTATGAGTTTGATATGTATCCCCTTATGAGCGGGACATGAGTTATGAGAAAAGAACGTAGTGCAAGTCATTCCACAAGTACTCTCTAGAGGGACAAGATGTCCATACTATATTTTGCTATTTGAGATCTTTTGCATATATACAGATGTTTGAGTTATGTGGATTGAAAAATAAGTATTTATATGTTTAATCTAATGCTTGCTTAAGTGTGTGACTTTATTTCATCTTGAACTTGTGTGATTGCATGTGTTTGGGGGAAACTCCCTCACTGAGTCAGTGGATTCACCCCACGTTTAATATTTCAGATGCAAGTATCTACGAAGCCGTCGGAAGCCTTGGGTGTCATGTGGACAACTTTTAATGGATTGTTGTCCATACTTTAAGAGTATATATTTTTTAACATGACTTTGTAATTTGTGTTGTTTAGTTACTCTGATGTATTATACTCATTAAGTTGTAATTAATGAATGTAATTTTTTTTTTTTGGGAATGAAACGAATTTTTGTATGCTTGTGAGGCTGCGAAGGGGAAAGAAAGACTTTCCTTTTCGGCCGGTCATGGCTACGAAATTCGGGTCATGACAAAGTTGGTATCAGAGCTTAGGTTACAAAGTCCCAAAAAAAAAAAATTGTTGATAACATTTGTGGTTGGATCTCGAACCCGGGCGAGGTCTAGGACAAAGGTTATTACGGCCTAATTTTAATTTTCTTTCTTAAAAAGTCTTAAGTGTTCACTCCACATGGCAACAAGACGGCGATATGAGATGACATAGTTAAGTTTATATATAATTAATTTCTCTTTTAATTTCTTTTGCTCACTCGTGAGATTGCTCATAAAATGTGATTATGAATTGGGTATTAATAATATATAGTAAGTTTTGTGATGATGATGATGAAATATGAGTTGAAATTATGAGAGTCATGCATGTTATTAAAGTATGATGGTGTTGTGAACCAATTAATTTAGTGAAAATATGTTAAAATGAACTAAGGGAATTAAAATTTTGAAAACCTAAGAGTATAGTAATATGGGAGTAAATTTGTCACTATAAAGCTAAGCTGTCATAAATATGAGTTGAGACTGATATGTTGAAAATAATGAGTGGTGTTTGGTATAAAGAAAAAGTTTGTGATAGTTTGTTGACAATGGTTATTGCGAGTTTGTATTTTTCGTTTAGTATTATTATCAAATGATACAAGGAATGTTGAAGATTAATTATATGAAGCTTTATTAAAATCATGTTTGATTTATAGTTGTTTTTAAGATCTGAGCTTGTATGGCAGACTAGTTTATGTATCCATTAGGAATTTTTTTTTTTAAGTGCTTAATGAACTATTTACATATATGTTATAATTGTTTTATTACAATTCTTAGTATGTATCCTTAGAATTCGAGGATGAATCCCTTTTAAGGGGGATAGAATGTAATACCCGGAAATTTTAATACTTTAATTTAAGGCTTTAATCGATACCATTCCAGTAGTTTAGGATTTCTCTTTATATAACGATTATACATGATAATTTTTTTTTTTCAGTTATTAATATGTTTGTTAATAGTAAATTATGCTATAACTGAAAATGTTTTGTGACAATATTAAAGAATTAAATTAAACAAGGGAATAGTAACTTGACAGCTCATATTTGACCGACTCTTAATAATCTGATTAATTAAGTTAATGTCATTAGTAATTTAATAGGCTGATGAGCTTTTACTCACCTTAGAGCCCCATGTTAGATTAAAAGGAGGAGTCACCCCTTCCTCCCTCATTCTCATTCTTTTGAAAAACCTAGAGAGAGAACTTAGAGTGAGAAAGTGTGAGAGAGAGCTTGGAGGAGAAGAAGCCATTAGAGAGCTTGGAGAGCTTTGAGCTTGATCTTCACACCTCATCTTCTTCATTTTCGTTTGGGATCTTACTTTCATAACAAGGTGAGGGATTTATGATTTATTAGGGTAATTTCCGTGGGTTTTTTTGAATGATATGAAATGGGTTGATAATGGTTGGAATAATGATGTTCGTGAGTTGTTTTGGGTGAATCTCTTTCAAGAAAATTATTTGGAATATGTTTAAGTTGATTATTCTTTGATTTATATGTTATTGGTGGGTTGTTATACTTGTTTGGTTGAACCCTATAAATTGGGGGTGAGGAAACCCCATTGTTAGAGCTAGAGGTTTGATGTTTTCTTTAGGGAATCCCGATTTTGGTATGAAATCCTGACATACATGTTATAAAAAAATTGTAACTTGAGTTGTAGATATCGGATTGAGATGAAACTAGTCCGTTGGAAAGCTAACATCCAGAGCTATATAGTGTACAAATTTCGTGATTTTTGGAAACCTACTCTGTTCTCAGTTAAATTTTGAAAACAAGGCTAGAGCTGTCCCGTATGCACCTTGACAGACTGCACTCAAAAAATCATATCTTGCTTTATAAAATTCGAATTGAGATGAAACTTGTTTCGTTTGAAAACTGAAATATAGAATTATAATGTGGTAAAATTTATTGATTTAAGGATACCTATGGAAGTCCCAATTTAATTTTAAAAAAAAGAAGAAGAGTCTTGTACGTCTTGGATGTACCCTAATAGGTTTTATTTCAAAATTTATATCTGGAGTTGTAGACTTTTTTTTTTTAAGTGAAACTAGTGTCATTTGAAAGTAGACATGTAAGTATTGTTGTGATTAAAATTTCAGAATTTTTAGACCTCTATAGCATTCCCAATTTTTGTTTGAAGTTGGTCTAGGCTTGCTAGAAACTTTATCTTTAGTCATGTGTTGGTGAGTATATGACTATGTTATGATGTGTGTTTTAGTGTTGCTGTCTTTTGAATATTGATTAACTCTATGGTTGGATTTTAGTAAAGGTGTTTATTCATTGAATTTTTTTTATTTATGTTGTGGATATATATATTATGTTGGATTACATTAATGGGCATATTGGAAAGTATCAATAAAGTGATGATAGTTTATGGATGAAATGATTGTGTTGTTATCTCCATTTTGTTGAAGAAATGCTAATTTGTATAAATTATTAAGAACCCAAGTGTTAAGGACTTCCATAAAGAAATTGTATAGCTTTGTAATGTATATTTTTGTTTATGTTTTTGTCAAGGTATAATGATGTGAATTGGTTTACTATGTTGTGTTAAGTCTCTAAAATGTCTGTGTGCATTTCCCTAAGTTTTGATGAAAACTAAACATTGGGTAATGATTTAATTAACCTATTTTGTAGTTGCTAACCTGTCTACTTAGTGTACAGATCAGAAGATTACAAAACTCACCTGTCTGTCTACCTAAGTCTCACCTGTCCGTATAAGCCAAGAAGTCAACCTGTCTGCTGACTAGGATTGTTGACTATGTGCAAACTGGTTTTACAACCTGTCTCTACTCTTCAACTTGTCTAAGGTTCTTCGTTAAAGAACTCGAAATACAGGAAGCTTTTGCAAGCTGTCCCCTCATGAAGAATACTCTGAGAACTCTCTCACGCTTATCAAGAAACTCAGAAGTGCTCTCTCTCAAGCAACCTAGGAAGTCAGAGATAAACTTCCAGTTAAAGAATGTTTCCAACATGCTTTATTCCCTAGTACTTTTAGTTATTACACAGAAAGGGAAATGTACTCTGCAAAAGTACAAAAGCACTCTGCACAACTCTAAGTTAATTTCTACACGATGCATAAAGCTATTATCCCTCATGTTAGAGTACAACCAACGTCTTCATTGCATTAATGGCTGCCCAGAACGACTATATTGCATTTAATGAAGCTCTGCTTGAAGCCATAGTTGCAAGGAATGTCTCTAACGGATATTAAATGTTTGAAGGCTATAAATACAGAAGTCATTGAAGATGAACACATTAGAGTTTTACAAAACATTAAAGAGCCATTACTCTGTTCATTTATTCATTCTGTATTCTTCAATCATTTGAAGTTATTACGCAGACTTTCCTAAGCTTTATATTTAAACCACTCTCTGAGTGTTAGTGAAAGGTCTGTAAGTGTATTTATTACAAACCAAACTCTCAAACAAATCTGAGTGAGCCTGAAGAGGCTAGGTGTGCAAAGAATACTTGTGTTGGAGCCTGAAGAGGCTAGGTGTGCAAACAATACTTGGAGTTTGTAACCTGATCAGTTATAGTGGATAAATCTTGGTGCTGCCAAGGACTGGACGTAGCTCTTTGTGTTAAAGAGTGAACCAGGATAAATCTCTGAGTTAATCTCTCTTCCCTTAATCTCTTTAGTTGTTTTGATTATATATATCATCTGCTTTCTAACAAAGGGGTTAAAACTGTTTTTGTCAAGTCTGTTTTCTTATCTCTACGTGTGTTGTTTTTCTGAGAAAACTACAACAGACAGGTCAACAGACAGGTGACCTGTCTGTGTATCTTTTTACACCCGTCTGTGCTTAGCTTCTGCATGCAAAACATTTTTAACTTTATTTTAAATTCTAATAAACACAATTCAACGCCCCTTCTCGTGTTTATAGTTGTCTATTTCAGTTGGTATCAGAGCTCAGCCTCTGGGTTGAGCATCTAACAGTGTTGAGGTAAAAGATCCTGAAGAATAGACATGACTGCTGGAGCTAGTGGAAGTAACCAGACTGAAGGAGCCTCCTTAACCAGACCTCCATTCTTCAATGGAGAAAACTACAACTATTGGAAAGATAGATTTCAATGGTTCATTCTATCTACAAACTCTGATCTCTGGGATGTCATCACAGATGGTCCTTTCATCCCTAAAAATGATGACAACACTGACAAGCCAAAAGCTCAGTGGACCCCTGCAGAAAAGGCAAAATGGGAGCTGAATCACAAAGCCAGATACAACATTATTTGTGCGCTCAGTCCTGATGAGTTTGAGAAGGTCTGTGCCTGTGATTCTGCCAAAGAAATATGGGACACCTTAGCTGTCACACATGAAGGAACCGCCAAGGTCAAAGAATCAAAAATTGCCATACTTGTCAGAAAGTATGAACTATTTCTCATGGAAGAAGGAGAATCTGTTGCTCAAATGATTGGGAGATTTCAAACTATCATCAATGGTCTAAAGTCTCTTGGCAAAGTTTACTCCAATGCTGAGAAGGTTGGAAAGATACTTAGGAGCCTACCTAAGCAGTGGAGACCTCTGGTAACTGCTATCTCTCAAGCCAAAGATCTTACCACCTTGACTATGGATGAACTCCTTGGAACACTTACTGTTCATGAGCAAGAACTTGGAGATGAAGTCTCAACAAAGAAGGGCAAGTCAATTGCTCTGAAGGCTGATCAAAAGTCTTCCAAAGCCTCTAAAGCTTTGAAGGCAGACGAGTCATCCAGTGATGCTGACCTGTCTGAATCTAAGGATTCTGAAAGTGATGAAGAACTATCTTTCCTAACCTGAAAGATAAAGCTTCTCCTACAGAAAAAGAAGTTCAGAAAGGATAAGCCATTCAAAAGATTCAACAAGGACAAGAATTTCAAGGATTCCACTTCAACAGACAAAAACTCAATTGTCTGCTATGAGTGCAAGAAACCAGGACACATCAAAGCAGAATGTCCTCAACTCAAGAAAGCCCCATTTAAGAAGTTCTTCAAAAAGAAGAAGAAAGGAATGATGGCTACTTGGGAAGATCTAGAGTCAACATCTACTGATGAGGAGACAGAGGAAGAAGCAAATCTCTGTCTAATGACTAACACTGACTCTGATTCAGATAATGAGGTAAATTCTGATTATGAGGAATTACTTGATGCTTATGAAGAATTGTTGGAGGAATGCAACTGTTTGTCTAAGGCTTTCAAATCTCTCAAGAGAGATCATGTTAAGCTCCTCAGTGAGCATAAACAGAAATCTCTAGAGTGTGAGAAATGTGCCAAGGAGAACAGTGAGCTGAAGACTGAAAAGTCTAATGAAGCTAAGATCTCTAGTGATACATCACAGTCTGAAGAAGTTGAAAAACTTCAACAGAAAGTGGAAGAGCTCACTTCTGATCTTGCCAAATTTGTTAATGGTAGAGATAATCTGACAAAGCTGCTTGGCTGTCAGAGGCACTCCCTTAACAAAGAAGGTATAGGATATGTCCATCAGATACATCATAAAAAGTATCAACTAAGCACTCTAAAGTGTCTGCTACATCTACTTCTATTAAATCCATACCTGTCTGTAATTTCTGTGGAAAGACTGGACATGTTATGTCTAAGTGTCTCCATAAGAAAAGAAGGAAGTCTTCACAGACTCCTAGAACTAACAGAAAAGGACCCAGAAAACTATGGGTACCTAAAGATCAAATAATCTCTGTTGCAGATGTCCTCAACAGCACAAAGAAAACACCACTGCTGGTACCTGGACAGTGGCTGCTCGTGACACATGACAGGAGAAAGGTCTATGTTCCTAGACTTCCAACTTAAGAAAGGAGGACATGTGGCATTTGGTGGAAATCAGAAAGGGAAGGTTATAGGAATTGGTACTATTGGTGGTAAACCTCCTCTTCCCTCTATATCAAATGTTCTTATGGTTAAAGGATTAAAACACAATTTGCTTAGCATAAGTCAATTATGTGACAGTGGATTTGATGTCTCCTTTACCAAAGATTTCTGTATAGTTAAAGATCTTAGTGGCAAAACCCTCTTTTTAGCTAAAAGGCAACAAAATCTGTATAAGATTGAACTGACTGATCTCTCAGATCAAAGTGTAACATGTCTGATGTCTAAAGAGGATGAAAGATGGTTGTGGCATAAGAAACTAGGACATGCTAGTATGAAATTAATTTCAAAACTAAAAAGGGATAACCTTGTGAGAGGATTGCCTGATATTAGTTTTAAGAAAGATGTTTTGTGTGATGTATGTCAGAGAGGTAAACAGATAAAATCAAGTTTCAAATCTAAAAATCAAATATCAACCTCTAGACCTCTTCAGTTGTTACACATGGATCTGTTTGGATCAGTTAGTGTTGCTAGCTTGGCTGGAAGGAAATATGGATTTGTCATAGTTGATGACTATTCTAGATATACATGGGTACTCTTCTTAACCCACGAGGATGAGTCTTTTAAGGCTTTCTCAGTATTCTGTAAAAGAGTACAAAATGAGCAGGGTTTCTGCATTTCTACTCTTAGAAGTGACCATGGGGGAGAATTTGAAAATGAGCAGTTTAGTCAGTTCTGTGAGGAGAATGGGATCTCTCACAATTTCTCTGCACCTAGAACTCCTCAACAAAATGGAGTGGTTGAGAGAAAGAACAGATCTCTGCAAGAGATGGCTAGATCTATGCTCAATGAGAATAATCTCCCTAAGTACTTCTGGGCAGAAGCAGCAAACACAGCTTGTTATGTACAAAACAGAATACTCATTAGGCCTTTTCTAAAGAAAACTCCCTATGAACTGTGGAAAGGAAAAAGCCCCAACATTTCTTACTTTCATGCATTTGGTTGTGAATGCTACATATTAAATACCAAGGATCAACTTGGAAAATTTGACTCTAAGACAGACAAAGGTATCTTTTTGGGATACTCTGAAATGTCTAAAGCTTTTAGAATTTACAATTCTAGAACATCTGTTATTGAAAAATCTGTTCATGTCAAATTTAATGATAACTTAAAGACTGATAAGGAATTGTCAGATCTAGAAGATGATCTTGCAGGTCTTGATATAAACAAGTCAGAAGATCAACAACCTGACTTAACCAAACCAGAACCTGAAGCAGAACCAGACAGACCAGTGGAACAGACAAGTCAACAGACACAGACAAGTCAAGGTCCTCTTGAAAGAGACTGGAAATTCAAAACTCATCATCCTAAGGATCTCATCATTGGTCATCCCTCAGAAGGAGTAAAAACTAGATCTACCTTAAGAGAATCAAGCAATGTGGCCTTTTTGTCAGAAATAGAGCCAAAGCACATTGAAGAAGCTCTTGATGATGAAAGCTGGATTCTTGCTATGCAAGAAGAACTCAACCAGTTCACCAGAAATGATGTCTGGACACTTGTCTCCAAGCCCAAAAACAAGTCTGTCATTGGAACAAGATGGGTCTTCAGAAACAAGTTAGATGAAGATGGCAAAGTTGTCAGAAACAAGGCAAGGTTAGTAGCTCAAGGCTATAACCAACAAGAAGGTATTGACTATACTGAAACATTTGCACCTGTAGCTAGAATAGAAGCTATTCGCATACTAATGTCATATGCTGCACAACACCAAATCACTCTTTTTCAAATGGATGTGAAAAGTGCTTTTCTCAATGGAATAATTGAAGAAGAAGTTTATGTTAAACAACCCCCTGGTTTTGAAGATACTGATAAACCAGATCATGTTTTTAAACTTAAAAGGGCATTATATGGTTTAAAGCAAGCACCTAGGGCATGGTATGATAGACTAAGCTCTTTTCTCATGCATAACGGCTTTACAAGAGGTCAAGTAGATACTACTCTGTTTAAGAAAAGCTATAAAGAAAATTTCATTGTAGTCCAAATATATGTTGATGATATTATTTTTGGAGCAACTAATGAAAAGCTGTACAAGGTTTTTTCAAAAATGATGCAAGCAGAATTTGAGATGAGCATGATGGGAGAATTGAAGTTCTTCCTTGGTCTACAAATCAAACAGACAAGTGATGGAATCTACATCCATCAACAAAAGTATATCAAGGAAATGCTCAAGAAATACAAAATTGAAAATGCTAAACTTATGAAAACTCCCATGGAAACCAATGCAAAACTCAGTAAAGATGATGAAGGTAAAAAGGTAGACCAAACTGTCTACAGAGGTATGATTGGATCTTTGCTGTACTTAACTTCAAGCAGACCTGATATTCAGTTTATTGTCTGTATGTGTGCTAGATTTCAATCTGACCCAAGAGAATCTCATCTTAAAGCTGTCAAGAGAATATTTAGATATTTGCTTGGTACTACTAATCTTGGTTTGCTGTATTTAAGAACTAATGAATACAGATTAGTGGGATTCTGTGATGCTGACTTTGCTGGAGACAGAATAGAAAGAAAAAGCACAGTGGAGGATGCCACTTCATTGGAGCAAACTTGGTCTCTTGGTCAAGCAAAAGACAGACAACTATAGCTCTATCTACAGCTGAAGCAGAATATATCTCAGCTGCTAGTTGTTGCTCTCAGCTTTTATGGGTAAAACATCAACTTGAGGATTACTCTATTTTTGAGCATAATATATCTGTATGGTGTGATAATTCTAGTGCTATCTGCTTAACTAAAAATCCAATTCAGCATTCTAAGGCTAAGCATATAGAAATCAAACATCACTTCATTAGAGATTATGTTCAGAAAGGTATCTTTGATATTAAGTTTGTTAAAACTGAAAATCAATGGGCTGATATCTTCACTAAGCCTTTAGCAGAAGAAAGATTTTTATTTATTAGAGATAATTTAAACATGCATTGTATTGTTGAATGACATGTCTGAGTTTTTAAAACTGTCTGTGATCACCTGTCTGACTCTGCTGAGTCACTATGCTGAAACCCAACAGTTTTATTGAAATGGTTATTATTTATTTATTTATTTAATACCATTTGTTAATCTGAAGCTAATCATGAACACGACAGTTTTTACCTCGAAACCATGTTTTCATTATGTCTAAGTGGGCGCTACAGTTCCCCACATAAATCGTGCCATTCTTAATTAAAAATATCTTTTTTCTCTCTCCTGCTTTTACTTCTTTAAAAGGCAAATCTTCAGAAAGTTTCAAACTTTATTCTTCTCAAAAAGCCCTAAGTCTTTTCGTCTGTCTTCCTCTCGTTCAAACCCTTCTCTCTTCCAAAACTTTCACTTTCTCTCTTTTCTGAAAAATGGCATCTTCAAAGCGCCTGTCTCCAAAAGAGATTGCTGAGAAATACGAGATGAGATTAACTGATGTAGAGAAGATTCTACCTGGGAAGACTGTTGATCTTCAACAAATGAAGAAATGGGGAATGGATGTCACTGAGGAGTTGGAATACTGTAAGTGGACAGCCTTCTTTGATATCAAGGAGCTGGTCCATCCCAAGCTTGTCAGAGATTTTTGGAGGAATGCTGTGGTCATCACCAATGTGGTTGATGGAACCAAGAGCTTCAAGGCTCAAATGTCAGCTGATGTGACTCTTCAGTTTCCTATAAGCTCTCTGGAACTGGCAACCAGATGTTCAAGGATTGGAACTGCCTTCAGACCTGACTGGGAAGATCAGGTGGGAACTGAAAGTATCAATATTGCTATTTATGGAGTTCCCAACCCTGAGAACAAGAAGCCTGTCTGCATGGTGCCCAAGTGCAGGTTCTTGCACAAGCTGCTTCTGGAGTGTGTGATGCCCAGAAGAGGGTCAAGAGACAATGTGACCAAGTTGGACAGATTTGCTCTGTACCACTTGATTCACAAAATCAAGACAGACATCAATGATCTCATCTACATGTATCTTGAGTCTCTGATCAGAAGGACAAATATGCCTACCTACCCTTATGGAATGTTGCTGACAAGGGTTTTTAGGAACAAGATATTTGTTCCAACTGATGTCCACTTTGTGGACATGGCTCTGCCCATAGACAAGAAGGTCTTGTCTATGATGGGGATTGAGGAATCCCTCTGGAGGATGAGGAAGAAGAGAAGAAGAAGAAGAAGAAGAAGAAGAAGCCTGCTGTTGAGCAGAAACTGAAGGAAATAGCAGAGGAGCCTGCTGATTCCACTGGTGAATCAGAGTATCCTATCTCTGAAAGGATTTGGAAAGCTGCTGGAAAGGTTGCCAGACAGGATCAAAGGCCTGAGGAACCCACAGCTTCTGAAGGATCTGCTGAGACAGTAGAGCCTCTCAGATTCAAGCTGAAGAAGCCCTCTCCCAAGAGGAAGACCAGTGAGGCTGGAAAATCAGGTGTGGTTTCTACACAACCCACCAAGAGAAGAAGACTGGTGAAAACCTTTACTAAGGACAGATAAGTGAACTCTGTGCCCAGTAAAGAGGAAGCACCTGCTCAGGGGGAGCAGACTTCTCCACCTGCAGAAGAGCCTAGGGAGATCAAATCTCTTGATCTGGGTTTCATTCCCAGAAAAAGAAGGTCAGGCTACCCTATGCCTGTAGTGGATGTTGCTGAAAGGGAAGCAGTCCCTGCAGAAGAGCCTACTGCTGCTACTGCTACTGCACCCTCTACTGACCTGTCTGCTGGAACACAGACAGTTGGTCATCATGAAGAAGCTTCTCTGTCTCCTTCAAGGAAGAAAGCAAGGCTTTTTGAAGAACCGCTCTTCACCTTCCCTTCTGCACCATCCTCTCCCCTTCATCTAGGTATTCCAGATTCTGTTGTGTTCTTCCCCCTCTGCTCTCTGTGTCAACCCTTTATCTGTTGCCTCCCCTTTTCACTCACCTGTCTCCTCTCACCCCTCTCAACCATCTTTTGATGTCGTGTCTGATGTATGTCAGTACACAGTTGTTCACAGGGACTCAACTCCCAGAGAACAATCTGGCATATCATCTAGACTGTTTGTGAGTGATTTGCAATCTCTGATGACTTCAAGTATATCTCACTTATCTGTCATCCCTTCTCCACCACCTCACATTCTGAACCCATGTAGGGAGATCTTCTTTTATCCCCCTATTGTGTTGTTCATTAGAACATTGGAAGGATCTAACTATCCTGCCTCTGTTGTAATGTTACCCTCTAGGTCTAGATATTTCTTTCTTTTAGTCACAGGGTCTAATTCATTCTTTTCCCACATAGACTCTCTCCTACCCCTACCTCCATCTGTCTTAGCCAATCAACCTCTTCCCCCTCCTATTCCAATAAGAGTCACTCGACTGTCTCTTTGTGAAAGACTCTCTTATGTCTTTCCCTCTCCTGATTTTGACATAGTCTGAATCACCCCTCTGTTTAAAATAGTTTTTCTTCCTTTATTTTATTTCAGAACCATTCATCAACTTTTCTTTCCCCGTGTCTCCTCACCTTTCTCTGTACCTAAGGCACCCCCAGTTTTAGCCTTACCCTGGTACTCATCCCTGTCTGATGCTTCAACCAGCCTGTCTACAGAAGTCTCCTCCTCTCAAATGGTGGATTCAGTGAGCTTCAATCTCCTTAAGACTGAGCTAGAAGAAGTCAGAAGACAATTGGATGCAGAGAGGCATGCTAGGCTGCTGTTAGAACAGAAAGTTGATTCCCTGTATCTTATGTTTAATCAGCCTAAATAAGTAGTTGTAGGAACTGCCTTGTAATTGAATTGTTTATGATGAATACAAATCAAATTTTACCTTATTATTTTTTTCTCTCCACTGTTATCTATTTAACTCTTTTTGTTGCTGACAAAAGGGGGAGAAAAATGTTAAGATGTTTAATGTAAACAATATATGCTATGCTAAGTGTTCATTCTCTGATATACTCTGATACTATGAACTTAAACCTGCTGCATATTACTCTGATGCTCTTTATTGAACACTAATGCATCTGTCTGCACATATAGAAAATATCAACTTGTCTACTGTCTGTCATTTTGTACTCTGATATTTTCAAAGGTTCATTAAATCATCTGAATGTTTGTCATCATCAAAAAGGGGGAGATTGTTAAGTCTCTAAAATGTCTGTGTGCATTTCCCTAAGTTTTGATGAAAACTAAACATTGGGTAATGATTTAATTAACCTATTTTGTGGTTGCTAACCTGTCTACTTAGTGTACAGATCAGAAGATTACAAAACTCACCTGTCTGTCTACCTAAGTCTCACCTGTCCGTATAAGCCAAGAAGTCAACCTGTCTGCTGACTAGGATTGTTGACTATGTGCAAACTGGTTTTACAACCTGTCTCTACTCTTCAACTTGTCTAAGGTTCTTCGTTAAAGAACTCGAAGTACAGGAAGCTTTTGCAAGCTGTCCCCTCATGAAGAATACTCTGAGAACTCTCTCACGCTTATCAAGAAACTCAGAAGTGCTCTCTCTCAAGCAACCTAGGAAGTCAGAGATAAACTTCCAGTTAAAGAATGTTTCCAACATGCTTTATTCCCTAGTACTTTTAGTTATTACACAGAAAGGGAAATGTACTCTGCAAAAGTACAAAAGCACTCTGCACAACTCTAAGTTAATTTCTACACGATGCATAAAGCTATTATCCCTCATGTTAGAGTACAACCAACGTCTTCATTGCATTAATGGCTGCCCAGAACGACTATATTGCATTTAATGAAGCTCTGCTTGAAGCCATAGTTGCAAGGAATGTCTCTAACGGATATTAAATGTTTGAAGGCTATAAATACAGAAGTCATTGAAGATGAACACATTAGAGTTTTACAAAGCATTAAAGAGCCATTACTCTGTTCATTTATTCATTCTGTATTCTTCAATCATTTGAAGTTATTACGCAGACTTTCCTAAGCTTTATATTTAAACCACTCTCTGAGTGTTAGTGAAAGGTCTGTAAGTGTATTTATTACAAACCAAACTCTCAAACAAATCTGAGTGAGCCTGAAGAGGCTAGGTGTGCAAAGAATACTTGTGTTGGAGCCTGAAGAGGCTAGGTGTGCAAACAATACTTGGAGTCTGTAACCTGATCAGTTATAGTGGATAAATCTTGGTGCTGCCAAGGACTGGACGTAGCTCTTTGTGTTAAAGAGTGAACCAGGATAAATCTCTGTGTTAATCTCTCTTCCCTTAATCTCTTTAGTTGTTTTGATTATATATATCATCTGCTTTCTAACAAAGGGGTTAAAACTGTTTTTGTCAAGTCTGTTTTCTTATCTCTACGCGTGTTGTTTTTCTGAGAAAACTACAACAGACAGGTGACCTGTCTGTGTATCTTTTTACACCCGTCTGTGCTTAGCTTCTGCATGCAAAATGTTTCTAACTTTATTTTAAATTCTAACAAACACAATTCAACCCCCCTTCTCGTGTTTATAGTTGTCTATTTCATGTTGTTGCTTATGTGTGGTTTGTATGATTATTAAAAAGAGTACTTTGTGGAATGGATTGACAAATTTTGAAATATGAATCTTTGGGTAGGCGAACCGGGGAGCGGAAGGCTCCGGTATATAAATATCACCATCACGGATGAGGGGACCTCGTTAGATACCCCGGGCGTTGAGGAGGGATGTTAATGTTTGCCGGAGGGTGCAGTATCTCCGGGGTACGAAATTAAAACCGTCGGGGTGGGGGACCTTGAGAGAACAACCCCAAGTGGACCCAAAGATTCGATGTATGAGTTTGATATGTATCCCCTTA
The DNA here is from genome assembly GCA_035048595.1 of Echinosophora koreensis. NCBI lineage: Eukaryota > Viridiplantae > Streptophyta > Magnoliopsida > Fabales > Fabaceae > Echinosophora > Echinosophora koreensis. Next base: position 974,947 of record JAPCYP010000095.1, read on the forward strand.
TGAGCGGGACATGAGTTATGAGAAAAGAATGTAGTGCAAGTCATTCCACAAGTACTCTCTTGAGGGACAAGATGTCCATACTATATTTTGCTATTTGAGATCTTTTGCATATGTACAGATGTTTGAGATTTGTGGATTGAAAATAAGTATTTATTTGTTTAATCTAATGCTTGCTTAATCTAATGAGTTTGATATGTCACCCCACGTTTAACATTTCAGATGCAAGTATCTGCGATGCCGCCGGAAGCCTTGGGTGTCAAGTGGACAACTTTTAATGGATTGTTGTCCATAGTTTAAGAGTATATATTTTTTAACAGGACTTTGTAATTTGTGTTGTTTAGTTACTTTTTTTTTTTTTGGTTACAATAGAGAAAAAACCGAAAAGAAAGAAAAGGCTAAGGCCTTTCAAAAAATACATGCATAGCATCAGCCAGCAAGGAAGATGCCATTTCTCTTGGAGCCTCATGCAACAAAGTAAGATTGGACCCACTCTTGGCCCCCTTCTTTGCTAATATATCAGCAGGGTAGTTCCCTTCTCTCAAAGTATGTACCACCACACAATCCCAATGTTTGAGAAGTAACTTCTTAATTATATTCATTAAGTTGTAATTAATGAATGTAATTTTTTTTTTTTTTGGGAATGAAACAAATTTTTGTATGCTTGTGAGGCTGCGAAGGGGAAAGAAAGACTTTCCTTTTCGGCCGGTCATGGCTACGAAATTCGGGTCATGACATCAACCAAACATGAAAGTACCATTTTCCCTCCCCTTCCTTTCCTTCCTCTCAACCAATTACAATATCTAATTAAAGTCCCACCCTTCCCTTCCCTTGAACCAAACATATCCTAAGAGGTCTCCTCTTCCATTCCTATTATTTTCTCTTTGAAGGCTTCACTAGGGGTGGACAGATACAACCGACCCGACCCGGAACCGAATCAACCGAATGCAAAAATGTGAAACGGTCGGGTTCGTAAAGTCCAGCAGGTCCAGTGGGTGAAAGTTTCAGGTTCAGATGGTTTCAATCGGGCGGGTGCGGGTGAGGAAAATAAATTTCGTCAGTGACTGAAACCGACCGACATACAACATGACCAAGTGATGTTCGCGTGTGAAATAGCTAGTCGCAGTGGAGCCTTGGAGGAGAAGCTTGGTTGAAGGCTTGAGGCTTCCTCCTTTTTCCTTGCATCGCTGCGAAACTGATGGGGAAGGATAGGAAGCGGCGCTGCCAGAGGTGAGAAAGAAATGTGTTTATGTTTTAGGGTTTTTATGGTTAAAACAAAACAAATAATAAATGGCCCAAAACTTAAAATGATCCGATACTTATCAGTTTAAAGGCCCACAAACTTAAATCTATCTAATGTTCTAAAAAAAACTTGTCTAATACGTATGGGCCACAAGGCAAAAGCCCATTAGAAAGTAAACAAAGAAAACCCTAAAACCTAAATAACCCTAAAGTAGTAACAATCACTCTTGTCTATCTCAGAGCTGTGGCGTGCATAACATACCAGTCCGTGACATACAGTCCAGAGCGCCTCCAGCCTCCGCCTCCCACCATTGTTATGCACACGGATCTTCCAAATTTGGCTTTGATGATGCTGTTTCTTTCTGGGTTTGGGTTTCTTCTTCTTTAACAAACTTTTATGGGTTTGTTACTTTATTTTTGTGTTCTGGATTATTGAAGAAAAAAAATCGTCTTTGCAGATCTAAAGCTTTTCTGCGATTATCTTTGCTCTTCTACTTCTTTTTAAATTTTTTTTGTCTAATGAAACCGACAACCCGTTCGCCAACCGACCGCCAACCGCCACACCCGCCACCCGACCTAACCATTCCCAAAACGGACGGAGGCAGGCTGTATAGTTTGCTATTCGGTTTTGGTCGGTTTTGGATTTTTTGGCCAGAAACAGACCAAAACCGACCATTGTCCACCCCTAGGCTTTACGTGGGCTTTATAAATGTCCCACTATTTCTTGGCCCACTTTCATATTCTATTCCAATTCAAATTTTTTCTATTTCTTATAGAATACTTGCTTTCAAGTGCTTTATTAAAATTGATGCCTCTGTGCTTCCATTTCATCTTTATTATTTCCTACAAACGTAAGTAAGTAAAAACATTAATATATAAACTCTAAAAACATGAATTAACCTAAAAAACGTAAAACACTATTAAAGATTCAACTAGCTTAAATTAGGGACAAAACTCAATCAATTAGCATAATTGGGAGCAAAAATCCCTTCGATAAGCATACAAAAGTCATATAATCTAAAATATCATCATAATGTTTCATATGTTTTTTCTTGCTTATATTATTTCTTAAAAATGGGTGGATGCATTGTCTTTATTTATGTAAGCGTATGAATTTTTTTGTTCACACATTTTTAGAGAGGGTAATTGTTTTGCCGACAAGTTAACCTCTCATGGAGCTAATAATCGGGATTTTTATTGGTACCCATAATAGAGTAGATCTCCCCAGTTTTAGATTTAGATAATTTCCTTCCCATGGGTATTGATTCTAGTCCCCTATGGTTTGTATTCTTTTTCTAATTTTTAATAATATTTTGGTATGCTGAGATGATAGGTGAGATCTGGGGTGCCAACCTAGTTGAGATTCCTTTTCCTTATATTGATGCTTAGTATTCCAGTTTTATAGAAAAAAAATGTCTGCTATCAGGGATGAATTTGGGGGGGGTGCCTAGCCCTCCCTAATTTTTTTTAAAATAAATACTTATTTTACTATCTCTTAATTTTAAAATTATTAATAGGCTTGCAAACTATTTATGATCTATGTCGTTAGTTAATAAAAGTTAGAACAATAAAATTTTATCATAGAGTAGTAACTCTTATCGTCACACTTCATGTTTCTACAACCACTACAAAACGATGTCTTTAACTATGAATATAGTCGAGACTACATTTCGCAACAAGATGGAAAATGAATTTTTGAATGATTGTCTAAGTAGACATACATTAAAAAAGAAAATTACAGAAAAATATAATATATATTCAACTATAGATGATTTTCGTGACATACAGGAAAGAAGTACTGTGTTTTGATAAATTACTAATGCGGTTAATGTTTTGAAACATATAATCATAAATATTTTATATGAAATTTAATACATATATATTCGTTTTGGTCAAAAGAAAATACATATATATTCGTTGGATGAACTTTATTTTTTTGATCGGCCCCCTTGTCATGCAAGTTTGGCTCTGTCCCTGCCTACTATCTATAATCCATTAATGTATATAATAGTCACATTATGTAAAAATAGGTCATTTTTACCATGTTTGTAAGCAATATTTTTTCTGCTTTTCTATGCAGAAGACAAGAAAACAAGAACTACATACATCTAACAGAACGAATCCTAGCTGAGCTACATTGAAACACAAGCTCATACATGTTGAAGAGTCCTTACGAACAAACCAAACCTCATCATGTGAAGGTGGCGTTTGGTATGGGAGATATTTTTGTATTCCCGGGAATGTGAGGTGGGAATAAAACTTTCCCACATTTGGTATAAGAGATAAAAATCATTCCCTAGAATAAAAGATGCCTGGGAATAGAAGTTGTGAAGGAGATGGGAAAGTTTTATTCCCATGTTTGAGGGTGGGAAAAGAGTATTCCGGAGGGAATGGAAAACTTTTATAATTTTAAATTACTAAGTAATCCTCACCCACCCTTGTAGACCATGCCCTTCGATTGTTCATCATCAGTTTCAGAAATCTTCATCACCTCACCTCTCCTCCTGTACACGTCATTGTGATCGTCGGAGCACCACCGCTGGCCATCTCGTCGGTTGCAAAACCTTCCTTTATCCTTCCTTTTCCTTCCAAGACTTAACATAAGCTTCTCTTTTCCCTTTATCTTACTCTTTTATTCTCCTGCCATGTTTTCTATGCTCTATTTTTTTACTTTTTCCTTTGATTATTGGATGCACCCAAGCTTGTTATTTGCTTTATTGTCAACACCTCTCTGTATTTTTGTGTTTGTGGGACCTAATTTATAAGGGGATTTTGTGAACCATGTGCTTTTGATTTTGGTTGTAAGGTGTTTGATAAAATGCCTTACTGATAATTCTAAACATTACAACCAATGGGTCCCCTTTTGGTAGAAATATGCATCAGTTTACTAGTGGCTCCCCTGCTAATTAAACTGAACCATGACAAAATTGCACAAAAGTCTCACACAATGTCAAAACATGGAACATATGTCAGTTTTGTAAGCCAACAACTGTTCATGCTTCAAATATCAGACCCAGTCTATGATCTATGCTAGAAACAAGAGAATTGTTTTAAGCATCAGGGAGCCAATTCAGCAACGCACAATGAAACAAAACACCAATTCAGCAAATAGGGGTTCTTGAATGAGATTTTGCACGAGAGTGAATATTGAGGGCAAAATAGGGAGAAAAAAATAAAGAAAAATAGAAGAGTTTAATACCTTTTGTTGAAAATTTGTTTTTCAGCAACCTATATATCAAGGTTGTGCATGTGTTACTGAGTTTACTGATATGTTGTTATTCATGTGCCAGTTATTTACGTGCCTTAACAAATCATGGATCAATTGCAAAATACAAGGAAGATGCGGATCATTGCAATTTTAGTTTTGTATTGAGAAATACTAAATGGTTTTATTATGATGTTGATGTTGGTTTGCACATATATCATAGATGATTATCTTAGACGTAATAACAATAGGACTTGGGATGCATATAGTCGGCATCTAGTGAGGCCAGTTAATTTTGATAGGGTGATCTTTATGTCTGTTTAGCGTGTGTTGAAAATACTAGGATGGACAGGAGAAGCTTCCATTCCTTATGCCATATGTTGAGAGTGGTGGGTCAATTAGAGCCATCTAAAAATATGGGAGTGGAAGAGATGGTGGCAATTTTGTTACATATACTCTCTCATGATGTTAAAAATAGAATAATTAAAGGTTTAAATAAGTTTTTGGTCCCTACAAAGTTCATCAAATTTGGTTTTGGTCCCTGTGAAATTTTTTCTTAGGTTTTTATCCCCGTAATCTCACAAAATTTGAAAATAGTCTCTACCATAATCTTTTTCTATTATCTAGTACTCATGGGTATTGAGGTAATTTTATTTTACTGTCCGACTTGCTGTAAAATTTAGCCATAAAATGGAAACAAAATCATATATTAGGGACATAAGGTTAAAATTGCTAAATTCCTTCATTTTGTATGATATCTAGTACTCAGGGGGTACCGAGGTAATTTCTCCTTTTTGTCCGACTTGCTCCAAATTTTGGCTAGAAAGTAGAAATAAAATCATACCTTAAGGCCATAGGGTTAAAATTGACAAAATTATTCAGCTGGTATGATTTCTAGTACTCAGGGATAACAATAGGGACTATTTACAAAATTTTCGAAAATACAGGGACGAAAACCTAAGAATTTTTTTTACAAGGACTAAAATCAAAATTGGTGAACTTTTCAGGGACTGAAAGCTTATTTAAACCATAATTAAAAGACAATTCATGAGGAGTGGTGAGACAATTAGTAGGAGATTTGGGTATGTTTTGCATGCCATTCTAAGGTGCTACAAAGAACTTCTTAAAGAACCCGAGCCAATCCAAGAAAACTGCACTGATGAGATATGGAAATGGTTCAAGGTAATTTTTGTAATTTTTCATAAGGTTTTTTTTTTTAATTATGGTGATTTTGAGTTTCTTTTATTCCATTCAATGTAAAATTGCTTAGGAGCACTAGATGGAACTTATATCAAGGTTAATGTATCAGAAGCTGATAAACCTAGATACAGAACAAGAAAGGGAGAACTAGCAACCAATGTACTGGGAGTTTGTTCTAAAGAGATGCAATTTATTTATGTTTTGGCTGGGTGGGAGGGTTCTGCTGCAGACTCTAGGATCCTAAGAGATGCTATCTCTCGTAGGAATGGCTTGAAGGTTCCTCAAGGTACTTTATATACTTGTATGATATTTATATAATTTATGAAGATTGTCTATGAATTGAATTAATCTAAATTTGTATATTTCATAACAGGTTATTATTACTTATGTGATGCTGGATATATGAACGGGGAAGGTTTTCTAACCCCTTATAGAGGACAAAGGTATCATTTAAATGATGGAGAAATGGTTCGCAACCTACAACCGCAAAAGAGTATTTTAATATGAAACATTCTTCTGCAAGAAATGTGATCGAAAGATGCTTTGGGTTGCTAAAAGGGCATTGGGCAATTTTAAGGAATAAGTCATTTTATCTAATCAAGACTCAAGTAAGAATAATCACAGCATGTTGCTTGTTGCATAATCATATTCGAAGAGAGATGCTTGTGGATCCATTGGAGAGGAAAATAATGGAGAGGGAAGTTGATAACAATGAGGATGTCATCCATGGGGAAAAGATTAGGCATGTCGAGCCAAGTAATGCTTGGAGTTTGTGGAGAGATAATCTTGCAACAGAAATGTTCAACACTTGGAGATGAGGACAACACTGAAATCAAATTTAATGTTGTGCTTTTGTCCAAATTCTTCGTTCATGTTGCATAATAGTTATGCATAATAGTACTAATTAATCAGGTTCAGGAACTGGAACAATTTTTCTTTGATGAATAATTGTTGCTAATAACCTTGTCATCTGCTCTTTTGTTTGGGTAAGGGAGAAAAAATGTAGGTAGAAAGTTTGGATCTTCGAAATTGCTAATTTGGATTTGGATGGTACCACATTTAAATACTCACAAAATATTTGAATTTGTTGTTTTATTAATTAATTTGAATTTTAAATTATAAACATAAAAAAGGACATTTTTTTTTTGAATATAAAATGCCGTTTGCTACCATGTATCATCAATTTTTTATCTTGAAAGTGTTTCTTTTATAAGGGTATTTTTGGAAAAGTTGGTTATATTCCCGAGAATATTTCACATGAACCAAACATGAGAATGGGAATGCAATATACTATTCCCAGGAAAGTGAATTGTCAACCAATGTTTTTGCTAATATTCCCGGGAAGGGAATTGTCAATTGAACATTGTTAAAAAAAAAAAAAAGTTTAGAAGGGGAAACTTTTGAAAGAGATATTTTGTTCATTTTAAGTCAAATAATAAAACCGTTGTTCTTCTTTTTCTAGCTTCGATTAATTTCTCAGTTGCTTACATGTTCCTACAGATTTATCTCCTTTTGCCTTGTGCCAAAGAGAATAAGCACTTACCCTCTGCTATATAATTCGTGATAGAGATATCGCCAGTTACATCAAATAAAATAATTTTCTGTTTATGCATGTTGTAATTATCACAAGTCCTTAAACAACAAGTCAATATCAAGAAATAATATTTTATAATTCAAAGAAATTAAACACCAAGATTAACAGATTGGCTTCAAGGACACAAATCCTTTCACACAATTTTCATTTGCCTATGAAACTCAATCATACCAGGGTACCCCCCTTGAGATACTCTGTAAAAGCCAGAGCAATCAAACCCAACATAGCAAATCTCCCATTCCAAAGCTCTGCATCTGAGGACATGAACCCTTTGGATTTAGACTCCACACTGACCCCTTGAAATAATGGAATCAAGGAAGCAAGGGACAGGACCACACTAGTCCCCAGGAACCACGGGATACCACCGTTGGATATTTGTGTGAACACATCCTGACCATTGGCTAGCTCCACTGCTATTGCAGCTACAAACCCAATCATGGCCAACCTTCCATTGATCCTCTCAGGCGCAGGCCCACTGAATGCCAACACATCCGAAAACTTGGTGCTCACCTGCCAAATGGAGGGGTCTTTAATTATATTGTTGATCAAAATTAAAACTTGCATAACTCATCTTCTCATACAGTTATATCTGTGAATACTATCTTCATATATTAAAGTTATTATGGCACTTGAAGTAATATCATATTTATGGCCATTATTGGCTTAAAATCAAATAAGAGAATGCTGTTCATCATAGAAATCAAGAGAAGAGTAAACACCCAAATTGATCTAGAAAAGAAAAAAATCACGAAGACATATTTATTGTGTGAAAAATGAAAATACAAATTTGAATATTTTAAATGAGGACTAAAATAGTCTTTTTTACGGACTTTTTTTTTTACTCTATTACTGACTATTTAAAAGTCATTTAAAATTTTTATAAACTAAAATGCCATAAATCAATACTCCCTCCGATCCTTATTATAAGAGGTAAATGACTACTTTTTTTTGGTCCAAAATATAAGAGACATGCATGTATTTTGACAAATATTAAATGCTCATTTCCAATTTTACCCTTATTTATAATAAGGTTTATATTTATGAGACAGTGTAACATTCAATACAAGTAGGTTTGTTTATTAATTATTGAAGGGTTAAATTTGTAAATTTATATGAATATTAATTACAAATAGCTTATTTCAATACATTTCCTTGGTCTGTGTGTTTTAGAATTTTGCCTCTTATATATAGGACCTAAGGGAGTATTTTCCATTTTTCATGAATTAAATCTGTCTTGATATTTTTTTGTCGGGACTAGTTTGAATCGTTTACTGTATTATAATTATCACAATTAAGGCTCACCTTTGGTGAACGAGTAGGAGCTGGCTGTGGTGGGGATATTGGTGGTGTAATTGGGGTTGTAGACTCACTTGGCTGCTCTTTCTGCTCTTCCTGCAATTATAAACCAAATAATTCATATGGTTATTCCTAAACACCCGAATAAACAGACCAAATGATATTCAAGTATGATACAAGTACAACCACCAGATATAATATATACATAACAATATGATCAGAAAGTTGTTTCCTGAACCAATAATTACCTGTGACATGGACCGAACTCTTAGGCTAGCATGCCTTCTTACGCTTGGCATGTACATAGCAGGAATGCCAAAGTGGTTCACTCTGGACCTGCTTGAAATGCTGGTCATAGGGCTAGCCAGCATAGATTGCATCGCATAAGATGAAGCAGCCATAGAAAAATTAATATTAGAAGCAAAGTTCCTAAATACACACTCTTATGTTACAAGGCCAAAGACAAGAACTTGTTAAAAGGGTGCTTCTATTGAAACCTAAGCAGTAGGCACAACGTCTTAAATTGAATGTTGATGGCTGAAGAAGGTTGTTTATATAGAATTAAGGGGTTAGAGTTGTGGTGGATATTTTTGTTCCACGTCATGCGTATAAAGGTATTAAAGGTCATTGGTTCACGTGGGTTCACTTGTCCACACATGGTAAAAGAGGGAGACGTGGATCCCATTATGACCAGAAGGCACAACTCAGTGAATCTGAGGTTAAAATGGTAGGAGACTTGGAACCTGCAGGACCTTCAATTATTGTTACTGCTTCTTAGTGTGTGGTATGGGCCAGAACGTTCTAGAACCCGTGGTAGCCTTATGTAACCAGGAAAATACACCTGTCTTTAAAGCATTGTATTGTATTTGCTCTATCCAAAATGTTTTCTGTCCAAAACTCAAATTGGTGGGAACCCAAGCGCAATTCATTGAATATATGTTGAAATTGAGATCACATGCCTTACTTTTAAGAATTGATTTAGCCTTAAGAATTTAAATTTGCAGATGAAGTTTAAGATAACTTAGTTGATTTGACTAAATCCTTGCTCATTATATATTATTATTTTATATATTATTATTATTATTATTATTATTATTATTATTATTGTTTGACTGATATATTATTATATAATCATATATTAAAAGAGTTTCACTTCTTAAATAGTTATCATCAAATTAAAACTCTTAATTAAAAAATTAATAATGATGTTTTTGTCACAGCTAACAGATCTTACTTAAGGCCCAACTATTTTTTTCCCTATCAGCTTAATTAGATAGACTAGTTAAATATGATAGTTGGCTTTCTGTTACAACTTGTCTATTTCAGTTATATGTGTTGAGGGAGAAGGTTCAAATGTATAAATAGGAACCACTACTCCATTGTATCAGACTATCAGTAATCTTTCATAGAATAATATACAGAATATCATTTCTCTGCTTTCATTAGATCCTTGCATGTATCTCTTAGGTTCTGCCATGTTGAGATTTAACATGGTATCATAGATCTTCATTGGTAGGGGCTCTGCTGCTCATATATTACTGCATATTTCACTCAATAAAAGATTATTTGGCAAGAACTTAATTAACTATAGATCAATGCCATCACCCAACTATAAGAGAGATGTTGCCATTAACTTGATTAGTGTAGTCTCCCAGAAGAAAAATGAGATATCCAGTTTAAACTTCACTCCTGCCCAACACAATGCCTTGTTGGCATTACTCAAGCAGTCAAATAATTCAGTGTTACATTCTGCAAATCAATTGTCCAGCCACAAAAGTCAATACCAAAGGTATAATATGTGCCTTAACCAATCACGAAAAACCAAATTCTTGGATTCTTGAGACAAGAACAACAAATGATGTTTGTTACTCCATATCTGAATTCAGAACATACAAAAAGATAAGATCAATTCTTGTTAGATTGTCAGATGGTAGCCAATGTTTCAGACACTATTTTCTTTTCAGCTCAATTATATTTAACACATGTCTTGTATATTCCAAAGATCAGTTTCAATTTGATCTCAGTTTCAAAGTTGACCAGTTCCTTAAACTGCCATTTGACCTTTTCTGATAATTTTTGTCAGATCCTGGACTCAATACATTGCTGACTTGAAGCAAGACTTTTATGAACATTGAAAGTCTGTCAACTTCACAATTTCACACTGTAAATAATTTATGCTCTTATGATTGCAATAATTTATTACAATCAATGAAAGGATATAGACTTGACCTACATCCTTTCATTGATTGTAATAAAAAATGACGCTTGTTATTTTACAAAGCAGAGAAAACTGTCTTTTCCTAATAGCACTGCATACTCATTATAGCCTTTTGATTTAATTCATGTACATATTTGGGGTCCTATTTCTATCCCATCCAGTTCAGGTCATGGATATTCCCTTACCATTGTTGATGACCATATTAGGCATACTTTCAACTTTTTGTTGACCATAAAAAAGTTTCCCATACCATGTTGTCATAGATATTCCCTTACCATTGATGACCATAAAAAAGTTTCGCATACCATGTTGTCCTACCTACACCTAAACTACTTTCAACTTCCCTCTATGATTAAGATCCTTTTCGACAAAACACAAACCAGGTTGATCCTGCTCAACAAGTCCAAACACAAAATAGTACTTCAAATGTTACTAATCATCGTAGAAGGTCTCCAAGGCCAAAACAAGGCCAAAAGAGCACCAAAAATCACTGCTTATTAGCAACTTATGAAAAGAACAAATGTAAACCAAAGAAGGGTATTGAATATTGTTTACACTTCTGGTAAATAGAGAAACTGCATACGCTTTCAGAAAGTTGACAGACAACGACACTTGGTTGCATGTGAGGATTTACATAACTTGTTTGAGACACGTCTTTCACAAACAATATATATATATATATATATATAATTTATACATTGGCAGATCCACTTGTATAGGGGTGCCACAAGGCCAATTTTGGTTACATGAACATAATAATTTTTTCTTTTGCATCCAAAAAAAATGATGTTGCCCCATGAGATAAATTAATTTTCTAAAAATGAATAGAAAAAAGTCACGAGATAAAAGAGAAAATAATTTTACACTCTTTTTTTAGGGGGAGATTTTCAAATATTTTAATTCCTATGTACGATAGTTAGCTACATACTCCATTGTCCTTTACCTATTATTCTTTGTCCTATTAAACACACACTTACTAATCACGGACTCACTTGAAAATTCAAAGTCGCATGAGTGATGAATGACTGAATGATTGTTTAGTTAAATAGATCGTGAGTTAATTTTAATAGTATTGAAAATTAAAAAAAAAAACAAAATAGAACATTTTCAAAATATGAAAATGCATAGAGTGAAATTATAGTTGTAACAACTTAGGTACTTTGGGTTTTTTGTCATGAGATTATGTACTTTTTAAAAGCTTATTATATTTTTCTCTTGTAAAGATATTTACAGACTATTTTCTTGCCCTACCTAAAAATATTTCTAGATTCGTAACTATATATATATATATATATATATATATATATATTAAAAATAGCGAATATTAAAATATTGAATATATATATATATTATATTTATTTATTTATGCAAATAATATATTCTGATTATAGGAATATTTGGTAATTAGGATAATCAGGTATTGTGAATATCTTGTAATTATTATATTGATTGTATTTTGATTTGTTCATTGCCTATATAATACAATCTCCGTGGTGTAGTTGAAACACACGGGTTATGTCAATGTCTCTTGTTTTCTCTCATCTTAACACACGGGTTATGCATGTTACTTTTATTGATGATTTCTCGCGTTGTACTTGGTTATTTTTAATGGAAAATCGGTCTGAGTTATTTTCTATATTTCAACAATTTTATTATGAAATTAAAAATCAATTTGGCATCCCTATTCGTACTTTGCGTAGTGATAATGCTAGAGAATACCTTTCTCAATCATTTCAATCTTTCATGGTTTCTCAGGGTATTCTTCATCAGACTTCTTATGCTCACAGCCCTCAACAAAATGGGGTTATCGAACGCAAAATTAGACATCTTATTGAAACAACTCGCACCCTCTTACTCCATGGCAATGTTCCATTTTGTTTTTGAGGTGATGCTGCTCTCACCGCGTGCTATCTCATTAATAGGATGCCTTCCTCCGTTCTTGATAACCAAGTACCTCACTCCGTTTTATTCCCTCATCAGTCCCTCCATCCATTAACACTTCGTGTCTTTGGATCTACATGCTTTGTTCATAACCTACAACCAGGTATTGACAAGCTCTCCGCTCGTTCACTAAAGTGTGTCTTCTTTGGTTATCCTCAGTCACAAAAGGGTTACCAGTGTTATTCTCCTACTCTACATCGTTATCTTGTATTGGCCGATGTCACTTTCTTCAAGTCTGTTCCTTATTTCGGGCCACCTACATCTCCCGAGATGGTCACGAATGTCTTTCCTCTTCCTCCAGTCCCTGTCTCCTATACTCAACCCATAGTCCCTGCCTCCTATATTCCACCTACAGTCCTTGTTCCTGCCCCAGTTGCTCATACTCGTCCCTTACAGGTATATCAGCGTCACCAACCACCGCCTCCACAAGTTGAGCATGTTCCCCCGGATGATACTGGTACTGCCATTGTCAACTCTCCTCCGACGCCAGCTCCTCCACCTACTCCGGCCTTGCTTCCTGAGCCTGAACTTCCCATAGCCCTTCGGAAAGGTATACACTCCACTCGTAATCCTTCTCCTCACAATGCTCCTTTAAGTTTTCACCGCCTTTACTACACCACATTTTGCTTTCCTTTCTTCTTTGTCTTCTGTATCCATCCCTAAGATCGTAGGTGACGCCTTATCTCATTTTGGGTGGAGACAAGCTATGGTTGATGAAATGAGTGCACTTCTATGCGATGGTACTTGGGACCTTGTTCCTCTTCCGTCTAGAAAGTCTGTTGTAGGTTGCAGGTGGATATTTTCTATTAAAGTGGGTCCGGATGGCCAGATAGATCGTCTTAAAGCCTGCTTGGTGGCGAAAGACTATACTCAGGTTTTTGGCTTGGATTATGGAGACACATTCTCACTAGTTGCTAAAATGGCATCTGTTCGTTTGTTTCTATCCATGGCTGTTATTCGTCATTGTCCTCTGTATCAGCTGGATATCAAGAATGCTTTTCTCCATGGTGATCTCACTGAAGAGGTATATATGGAGCAAACTCCTGGATTTGTTACTCAGGGGGAGTCTTCTGGTCTTGTTTGTCGCCTCCGCAAGTCTTTGTATGGCCTTAAGCAATCCCCTTGAGCTTGGTTTGGCATATTTAGCATTGTTGTTCAGGAGTTTGGGATGAAACGGAGTGAGGCAGATCACTCAGTCTTATATCGTCATTCAGCTCGTGGACGTGTCTACTTGATTGTATATGTCGACGACATTGTCATTACAGGGAGTGACCACCATGGCATATCACAGGTAAAACAGCATTTTTGTCACCATTTCCAGACAAAAATATCTTGAAAAACTTTGATACTTCTTGGGCATAGAGGTGGCACAATCAAAGGATGGCATTGTCATTTCTCAGAGAAAGTATGTGATGGACATTCTTGAGGAAACATGACTGCTTAATGCAAAACCAGTTGATACTCATATGAATCCAAATACTAAACTTCTACCAAATCAGGGGGAGCCACTTTCAGATACAGGAAAGTATAGAAGACTGGTTGGGAAACTGAACTACCTTACAGTCACTCGTCTAGATATTTCTTTTGCTGTCAGTGTGGTAAGTCAGTTCCTAAATTCACCTTGCGAAGGTCATTGGGATGCTTTGATCCGTATTCTCAAATATATCAAAGGGGTCCCAGTAAAGGGCTCATCTATGAGGATAAGGGTCATACTCATATCATTGGATATTCAGATGCTGATCGGGCAGGCTCTCCAACTGATAGAAGATCCACTTTTGGATTCTGTGTACTCATTGGGAATAATCTAAAATCCTGGAAGAGTAAGAAATAGAATGTTGTTGCAAGGTCAAGTGCTGAAGCTGAGTATCGGGCCATGGCATCAGCTACTTGTAAACTCATCTGGCTCAAACAGTTACTTCAAGGGACCGTGATTTGGGGATGTTGCACAGATGACACTCATTTGTGATAACAAAGCTGCACTACACATTGCCTCAAATCCAGTATTTCATGAGAGGACAAAGCACATCGAGATAGATTGCCACTTCATCAGAGAAAAGATCTTATCTGGGGACATCACCACTAACTTTGTCAATTCAAATGATCATCTGGCAGATGTCTTCACTAAGTCTTTTGAGAGGTCCTCGAATAAATTATATATGTAACAAGCTTGGTGTAACATCCCTGGCTGCTCTATGGATTGATGACTGACCCCACAGACCAACTCGGGTCTTTTCAGCATGCTTTATCCTCACTCACACGCTTCCTGGGAAAACTTCCCAGGAAGTCACCCATCCCAGAATTGTTCCAAGTTAAGCACGCTTAACCGTGGAGTTCTTAAGTGATGGGTTACCGAAAAGAAGATGCATCTTGTTGGTATAGGTAGTACCAATCAATTCATATATGTCATCCTCTACTGTATAGTCCCATACCTACACAGTCTCAGGATCCCTCTCATTCGGGTGTGTAATCGGTTCATTCATGTGTCCCTCCGCCTAGAAGCCTGCTAGGACCCGCTCCTTGTCCGTGCCTTCTTGCACCGACGACCACTCCCCGCCCTCGTCGGCACCCGGATGTTACATGCCCACCAGCGTTCGCTTGGTTCGTCCCCGAACCACACCATACTGGGAGAGGTGCCGCTCTGATACCATTTGTAACATCCCTGGCTGCTCTATGGATTGACGACTGACCCCACAGACCAACTCGGGTCTTTTCAGCGTGCTTTGTCCTCACTCACACGCTTCCTGGGAAAACTTCCCAAGAGGTCACCCATCCCAGAGTTGCTCCAAGTCAAGCACGCTTAACCGTGGAGTTCTTAAGTGATGGGTTACCGAAAAGAAGATGCATCTTGTTGGTATAGGTAGTACCAATCAATTCATATAAGTCATCCTCTACTGTATAGTTCCATACCTACACGGTCTCAGGATCCCTCTCATTCGGGTGTGTAATCGGTTCATTCATGTGTCCCTCTGCCTAGAAGCCTGCCAGGAGCCGCTCCTTGTCCGTGCCTTCTTGCACCGGAGACCACTCCCCGCCCTCATCGGCACCCGGATGTTACACTTGGTGCATATGATTTATATGCTCCAGCTTGAGGGAGAGTGTTGATATTTATGTAAATAATGTATTCTAATTATAGGAATATTTGGCAATTAGGATAATCAGATATTGTGAATATCTTGTATTTATTACACTGGTCGTATTTTGATTTGTTCATTGCCTATATAATACAATCTCCGTGGTGTAGTTGAAACACACGGGTTATGCCAATGTCTCTTGTTTTCTCTCATCTTAACAATATATATATATATATATATACACATATATACTTAAATATAGTAATCACTTCGGTTCGATTTAGTCGTTATAAGGTTGTCTTGGTGGTTGTAGTGTAGAAGTTAAGGAGTGGAGTGATAAGGAGGTTAAGGATTCAAATTTCACCCACTAACAAAATACTAACATTAACACTAACATTTGCCTACAAGAAAAAAAAAATCTGTTGGGTTTGATTCAGCTCAAGAGTTGTTGAAACCAAGAATCAAACTGATTATCATCTTGTTTGAATTTGGTTCATACCCTAATACTTAAAAAATCCGAACCAATTCAATTGCTTCGGTTTAGATTTTTGGATTCATCGGGTCAATTCTAACTGAATACCCTTAAACATGATGCAGTTTTCAATATTTAGTATAGCTCCAATGCATTTAAATTCATTTTTAAATATAGAATGTATTTACTTTTAATTTATTTTGACATTTTGAAATTATAATTTATTTTTATTACTATCAGAATAATTATTTATATATTAATTATTTTTTAAAAACATATTTTTATATAATATTTTATACTTCAACAAATACTTTTATAATGCATAAGATACCTATAAATTTAATTTTAAATTTCAGGTATAAAGGCATATAATAAAAACAAATGTAAAACCAGCCAAAAATAAAAACGAGTGTAAAAGAAAAAATATTTAACATGAATCATTGTTTCAAAATAGATTTTATATTTATTATTAATTAAAATATTGTAATTTTTGTTTTAGTATACTTCTGTTACAAATGTAATAAATATAATATTTTAATCTATTATATATACAAAGTAAAATGTCCCCCAAGGCAAATTCTCTTCTCTGGGCAATGACACATCGGCAAGGCTTACGTGTCAATACAAGAGTGATTCAAAGAATTATCATTAATACACGTTATAATCCTATTCTAACTTTGATTGGGTACCTTATTGAATGTGCATAGCAGATGTTTAAAAATATTCAAATTCAAATATTTTGATATGGCATGTATATATGGTAAGTTTTGGTATGGATTTGATTTCTCATATCCAAATTTTCATATGCAATCTCCATAGAAAAAAGTGTATTGATTAGAATTGATTATATTGATAATAATTTAAATTTCAACCATAAATAATGCATTGATTATAACAGATCAAAATTTAAAAGACCGTTTTATCACTATGAACAACAATTCAAATTTCAAAGAGACTCCAATCAATTAGTCATGTGATTAA
Source organism: Echinosophora koreensis (assembly GCA_035048595.1). NCBI lineage: Eukaryota > Viridiplantae > Streptophyta > Magnoliopsida > Fabales > Fabaceae > Echinosophora > Echinosophora koreensis. The sequence goes on from JAPCYP010000095.1 coordinate 992,164, forward strand.
AGTTGAGATTTGAAATTTAAAATAAATCACAATCGGTGATATTGCTCCAATCAATCAGAAAAAATAAACACATCTCTCTCACCTTTTATCTCTATTCTCAACATTTCTTTCTTTATTCCTTTATGCTCATTCCTCTCTGTTTATGCTTACATTCTTTCTCTCAAGTCCAGAGCAATATCCCTACAAAACGGCTCCAATCTAGCACTGTCACTTCACACCAACCCAGTACGGCGTCGCTGCCCTTACTGTTGCTGCAACCAGAACGTGCCACCAGCATCTCTAGAAGAGGTATTTTTGAATTTTGTCTATCATTTTTAGGTTTTGTTATTTGCTTTTTGTTCCCTTACAAGTTTTGATTTAACTATATTGTTGAAATCTATTAGGTGAAAATGTAGATGGGTTTCGATTTATGATTCTCTTTTTTCAATTGATTCAAAACCAATTTTTTTCCTCCAATTTTTACCCATTTGGCCATCCCGAAATCGCTTCACTCCAAGTTGCATTATATTCAATCTCTCTCAGAGGTTCGTTAGATTCCCAGCCTCCTTTTTAGCCACTGTCTATTCTGACTACGTTACTTCTACTGGTAGATACTTGAGATGCGCCTCAAGCAATGTCCCTCCTTCTCAACTTCTATCCTTCGCAAAATCTCAACGTAATTCCATCATCTCATGTATTCAATTTTTGGACATTTAATTAATTGAACTTGATGTGTCAATCATCAAATTATTTGCAAGATTTTAATACAATACTCTTCATGTTAAAATAATATTTAGGTGGACTACATTCTTTGATGAACATAAATGCTCTCCCATTGAGGTTTGTTTTTCCTGAAATGAGAATTTGATTTGTTAGATGACATTGCTTTGGCACATTTGCATACAACGTGTTTGAGAAAATTCCTAGTGGAATGAACTAAATTTCTATTGTTTCTTTTGCTAATAGCATTAAATTTTGGATCAATTTTTTATGCTAATAACTTTTTGTTAAATTTTTTTTCAAGATTTCTAAAGATATTATTTCCAATAGTTTAACGTATTTGATATTTATTCTTTTGTTGTTTCTCTTTTAAAATGATCAATATTTAAGGGGCATTTTTTCCTGGTTTTTGTTACTCCTTATTATGATTCTATCTTGCAGCAGATTGATATATTTTCCATCAATAAAACACGACTCTAATTTTTTTTTCTTGGAATCCTTTTCAGGAAGTGGCAGTCTAATGCAAAAAAATTGGAGCAGCTAATGGGATTGTGCTTTCCAGTGGTTGTCCTTCAATATCACATACTATAATCAATGTTGACGATCATTTTTCTATTCTATCATATTGAGATGGTTTGGGTTCATGTTGTTTTATCCCTTATGCGCAAAGTTTGTTTTTCTTAAACCTTTGGTTTGTTCTTTAGTCACTAGAAATCCTGCTAATTAATGGTGATAAAACATTTATCTTTACCATAAGCTTAATTAGGAAAGGTGTAGCCTATATGATGGTGAAAACAGTAACCATGTATGAATTCCGGACCACAACACTTTTAATATGACCTAATCCGAAATCATCCAGGCATGAAGGCTACCATTTTGAAGTATTATAGTAACTTACCAAGATTGACTGATATTAGAAGCATCAATATTAAATATCCTGAGTGACTACATGATTATTGTCATAAATATAGATTCACTGGAAAATTAGAAAATAATGAATCAACTTAAGCATTGATTCTAATATTTTTATAGATGCAAAATATGAGTTCGATTTGATAACGTTTTAAATTGATCATTCAATGATCATTTAATACAAGAATTCGAAATTCACCAAGGAATGTACAAAGAATGAAACTTAATAATAAGACTTGTCATCTTTGGAAAATAGCAAACAATATTACAATAAAATCAAATGATAATTAGATCGGGTATCAGATTTGTTGCACAGGGTCTAATAGAAAGCAAAAAGGGGGAGGTGATTTTTAATCAATGTAAAAACCGCTATATTATACGTTTTTAGTCAATGTAAAAATTAAAATATCTATATTATACGTTTTTAAATGAAAAAATTTCAATAAAATAACTATATTATATGTTTTCAACAAATGTAAAATTAAAATAGATATTTAAATGTTTTTAAATAAAAAAATTTCAATAAAGAACTATATTACATAATAAATGAGCTAATCAGGTTAAAAAGAATAATCAATTGATAAATATAAGTTCTAAAACTGGTCAACTTGCACGGGAAAAGAAGAAAAATATTGATATGACGGGAAAATATATTTTCTAAAAATAGTTCACTTGCACGGGGAAAAGAGGAAAATTAAATCAAATAGAATTACAAGAGAGAAGAAAAAAAATAATATAATAGATAAGTATATTTTCTGAAAATGGTTAACTTGAATGATAAAATATGAGAAATAAATCAAATAAATTTTTAAGAGAGAATAAAAATAATAATATGATAGATAAATATATTTTCTAAAAATGGTTAACTTACACAAAAAAGACTAGAAATAAATCAAATCCATTTTCAAGAGATAAGAAAAAAATATGATAGACAAATATATTTCTTAAAAACGGTTATCTTTTATATTTTACATAACAATTTTTTTTTAAATTATTTCTGCATGATTAACCTCATAAATCAATAATTTGTGGTATATAATTCCCCAACAAAAAATTTTAAACTAAAAATGTGAAATAAACGATTACATATTTTTCAATGAAATCCGAAAAAACTAGCATATTTCCCGTGTATGGCATGGGTCAGTTACTCTAGTATTTATTTATGTTGTAATATCAAGAGTTACATCATGTATGATTTGAAGAATGAAGATACTCATATGGTCTTATGTGACAATGAATATCACATTTCGAATTCCACTTTAATGTAGTTTATAGAGAAGTCTTGCGGAATTTAACATAGATAAGTCATATCATAAACACCATTTTTTACATTTATTTTGCACATCTTTGGAATATCTTTCATATTATCTTGCCTCTATTTTTCAGGAACTCCATGAGTTTTTTGCATATAAATTTATTGATATTTTAAGTTAAATTTAGAAAATGTTTCTATCACAATCGGGATCGCAACGAGATCGACGAGCAAAAAATTGTTTTTTTTTTTTTAAATAAACATGGAGCCACCACCAATTTAATTTTAATAAGGAAAAACTAGAAAACCCAAAAGAAATTATCTACGCCCAAAAATTAGGTAGGGGAGTCTAATTATGCATAGGGAATGATGGAGACTTAACCCTATGAAACCTGCTTGATACATCCGGCCTAAAATGAGGATCTTAATTTGTTGTGCAAATTATTAATAACCTTCAAAATATTTATTTTAACCCTTAAACAAAATTAATATGTACAAAAAAATAAGGGAATTAATATTTACCAAAGATAAAAAAAAAAATCATAAAAAAACAATTTTTGGGATTTTCTATTTTTTTTATCATTTAACAAAAAGAACATGATTTGCTTTGTTAAAGCTAACATTGAGAAAACAAAATATTTAACATATTCAAATGCCCCTAGAATAAAGTACACGCATCTACACTTGGACTCAAGAGGTCTTGTATAGTTTGCAGGACAATTATATGAAGTCAAGTAAAAACAAATGACCTGCAAGTCTCATGAGATAAACAGAGTCAGAATCATAGAATAAAATAGTACAATGAATGGGTCTTTTGACCCCTTTGCTCTACCAAAAAATAAAATAAATAAAAATTAGTACAATGAAAACATATACAAATATAAAACTACTACCAATTTAACGAGAAAAAAAATCAAGAGAACACCAAGAACACTTAAATATTGTTTGGTTATAGGGAAATAGAGGAGAGGAGAAAAATTATTTTAAATATGTTTGTTTGGTTCAAATTTTAGGAGGGAGGAGAAGGGAGCAAAATCCCTCTCTATTAATTTCGGCTCCCCTCCAATATTAGAGTATTTGAAGAAGAGGGAAAGTAAATCTAAAATATTTTAATTAGTTACTAGTTAGACTAAAATATCATTAAAGATATTTTGAAATACAAAATTACCTCACTACATATTATGTTAGATTGTTCATTTGTCCCCTTTCCTCTTCCACAAAACAATAAAGAAGCCCCACCAACTAAAGATACCACACGCCCTTCTTGATTCCTTAAACTATTTCCTAAGGGTACTCGTTAGCATTCTCCATTATTATATTGTACCGAATGATATGAGATTGACATAATTTTTTTAGGAGTGTTAATAACACACTCTCTAACACATTTTTTCCAACACATTTCCCTAAAATTCATGCGGGTCCCACTATTTTTGGAAATGGGCCCCATTATTTCTTGTGAGTCTCACTTGAATTTAATGGGATTCACATGAACTTCAACCAATAGAATTGAGTGTTGGAAAGAGAGTCTTAGATAGTGTATTACTACCATTTTTTTAAGAGTTTTTCTATTATGTGTAATTTTGCACAGGTTAAGAAACTCAAAAGTAGCAATTATTTATTGGAAAACTAAGCAGTTCAGTTTTGAAAGTATAAAATACACAAGTTCCTATGTAACTTTACCCTTTTAAGATTCTTAACATGTGCAAAATTGCACATGTTAGAAAAACCCTTTTTTTAATGATGTAACAAGGGTATAAAAGTAAATTACTTTTAAAATTATTCCCCTCCCCTTGTGAACCAAATAAGAAAAGAGTTAGATTGTTCATTTGTCCCCTTTCCTCTTCCACAAAACAATAAAGAAGCCCCACCAACTAAAGATACCACACGCCCTTCTTGATTCCTTAAACGATTTCCTAAGGGTACTCGTTAGCATTCTCCATTATTATATTGTACCGAATGATATGAGATTGACATAATTTTTTTAGGAGTGTTAATAACACACTCTCTAACACATTTTTTCTAACACATTTCCCTAAAATTCATGCGGGTCCCACTATTTTTGGAAATGGGCCCCATTATTTCTTGTGAGTCTCACTTGAATTTAATGGGACTCACATGAACTTCAACCAATAGAATTGAGTGTTGGAAAGAGAGTCTTAGATAGTGTGTTACTACCATTTTTTTAAGAGTTTTTTCTATTATGTGCAATTTTGCACAAGTTAAGAAACTCAAAAGTAGCAATTATTTATTGGAAAACTAAGCAGTTCAGTTTTGAAAGTATAAAATACACAAGTTCCTATGTAACTTTACCCTTTTAAGATTCTTAACATGTGCAAAATTGCACATGTTAGAAAAACCCTTTTTTTAATGATGTAACAAGGGTATAAAAGTAAATTACTTTTAAAATCATTCCCCTCCCCTTGTGAACCAAATAAGAAAAGAGTTATCCCCCCCCCCCCCCCCCTCCCTCCCCTTCCCGTCCCGTCCCGTCCCGTCCCCGGCTCTAACCAAACACAAAATGATAATTAGAGGCAGCAAAAAGGGCCTGCCCAACTCGGCTTGTCCGAATAAGCCCGATGAATTGTAGGGTTTGGACAGTAAAATTTGAGCCCATTTTAATATCGGGTCTTGTTGGTCCTGCCCATTGAAACCTGAACCCGCATCGGGCTTGGGCAACCCGGTTACTTTATATATTTAATTTTAATTTATTTTTATTTACCTAAAATTTTAAAAAAAATAAAAAAGTCCAAAACGTAAGTTTGCTGCTGATCCCGTCCGTGTTCAACTCCATCGCTATGGCTTCATGCTCAATGCATACTCACTTGAGGTTGATATATATGCATCGTTGTACAATGTTCCATTTTGATTCTTTGAAAATTTAGTAGAAAATAGTTAGTTTGAAGCGGTGTGTTGGGTTATGCTAATTGAAAGAAACGGCGCATATTATTTTATGAGAGACAAGCACCTACTAATATATTCTTTTGTCAACATGGTTGGTGTAATTTTGGTCCTTCATCCTAGTAGTATTGGTAGATGTAATGTACATGGCAGTAAACAAATTTTGGTAAATTCAACTATTTTTAAATGAGAATACAGGTAAACGTTCAAAATCCTATAAAACCAATTCTTTACTTGACTAACGGGTTGTTGCAGGAGTTGTAATTTCAGGCTATCAATTATCAAAACCCTCCAACTGGACAGGCTCGACAAGTCCGCAACCTGTATAGGGCGCAACCTGTATAGGGCTAGGCTTGGACATCAATTCTGTAGCCCATATTGATTCAAGGCCTTTTCGAGCTGGATTAATAAAACCCGAATCCGCATCGGGCTAGCCCACGATGAGCTGGGTAGTCCGTTTTGCCATCTCTAATGATAATTTTATAGGTTTGGATCCTGGTATTAGATTTGATGAGCCAAAGTTGGTTGAGCCCATTCTCCTCCTTTATTTTTTCTTTTCTTCTTTCATCTTTTCTTGCCATTTATTATTTCTTTTTTTATTTCTGAAATTAAAATAAAATTAAAAACGAAAATTAATTAATACTTATTAAAAAACAAAATTAGGTATTCACAATTTCTTTATATCATAGAATGGATGATTTTCTTAACCCATTCTATTATTTAAAAAAATATTAAATTGTCAACAGTTTTTTTTTGTTATTATTTTTAATTTACAAAAATAAATTTTCTTTCCAAATAATATAATTATCCTCCCCACACATTATTTACCCATGCATCATAGGGGTCCACGATCAATTTTGTTTTAAAAACACGGATATGAGGATGAGTACTATAGTACCCTACGCAGACCCATCACATTATCATCCCTAAGATCAAGAGTTGGGTTTATTATCTCCAAGAGTTTAAAGTTGGTCATGTTTTGGGAGATGTTAATATCTATGCGGACTCCCCAAGTTACATTTTATACATCTTAATAGTATCTTTGATAAACTCCCACTAGGCCAGCCCAAGGCAAGGGGGGCTAAAGTTAGGTGAGGCCTCAAAATAAGCAAATAATGGGAGATGATCCCATATGTGTATTTTTTGTGAGCTATCAAACAATTTTCATTAGTGGGCTATGTAGGGGGTTGAGTGTGATAGATTAGGGGTCTAAAACAAGTGCTTGTCTGACCTTACTATTGAGTCGACCCTGATTTCCACTTCATTTTAGCATGGCTACTAATTTTAATACCCCATTAATTAACCCCCTCACCTCTCTCCCCCATTTTTTATTTTGTTCCCCAAAATACCCCTACCCCACTCCTCCTCCTCCTCCTCCTCCTCCTCCTCATGCTTCCACCACACCCCTTCCAGGTTATGTGTCCAACATGCCTTTGCATTGGGATACTGATAGCAAGTGAGCATGACCTCCGAATTGATCCATTTGACATTTGTAATGTTGTTGTTCTAAATGTACTTCAGAAATATGAACTCTATCTCCAAAATTCCCTTCTCCAACATCTGACTTGTGTGCGACTTCTTCATTTTCAGATATATCAAACCATCACCCTCCTCATCACATAAAAAAAAGAACTAAAACCACTCTTGTTTAAGCCAAGAACGAAGCCCAGACTAATTCCCTTTGTCGCCCACTGTTGTCCACATGCGGCCCTGGTCCCTTCACGCACTCCGACCACTGTGTCCTGTCCAACTCTGTTCGCCACGTAACCACTGCACATACTAGTGTGCGCCGCCTCCGTCAAGACTAGAACCAGATTTGAACCTGTCATCGCTGTCGTGAGCTTGCCACTACGCGTCCTCGTCCACATTGTGAAACGCTGTCAACCATCAGCCTCCGCCACGTGCTTCTATTACTCTGCCACCGTCACTTGCCACTGCTTCTTCGCGCCGTCGGGGTGGGGTATGGTGGAAGCATGAAGAAAAAAGAAAGGGAAGGGGAAAGATGTGGGGGATAAAGAAGAAGAAGAAGAATTAGGGTGGGGGATATTTTGGGGAACAAATTAAAAGTTAATGAGAGAGAGAGGCGGTGGAATTAATCAATGGGGTATTAAAATCAATACCTCATTAAGCATAAGAAATTTCAAAATGCATCCTTATTATATGTATCCTTGGCCATATTGAGTTGGGGTAGCTATTTCTATGAGAATAATAATTTAATGTTTAGAAATTTTTAAAAACAAAAAAAGATTATTTATAATGATTTTATTTGTACCTTATTTGGATTAGAACTAGTTCAAAACTAGAAAGTTATTATTATTATTTGTACCTTATTATTCATTTTATTATTATTTTAAAATATACTTTTTTAAGTTCTATTATTTTTAAATTATATGGCAGTGAATATAATATTTTATTATATTTGTCATTCAAACTAATTGCACCATAAACTTCTATACTTTTTTTATTAACTCAAAATCTTCTATATTATGATACGTGTATCGTACAGTAAAAGTTATTGAGTTTTACTATATATACTATATATTACATTTTTTTAGGGAAACATTTTAAAACATTGGATAGATGTTTTAGAGATTTAAGGTTTGAAATTATGAAATGTGTAGCTTTCAATTGACTTCAAATAATTTTATTGTTATTATTTACGATTTTTTGTTACCAATAAAAATGGAAGAAATTTGATAAAAGTATTTTTCATTATGTTTTGGTGCACTAAAACAATACTCCCTCCGATTCATATTATAAGTAAAAAAATATTAAGGTTTTTGGTTCAATATATAAGCAAATTTTGTTTTCCAATGACTCATTTGGTGACATTATTTCCAAAATATGCTTCATTTAATACAAATTCCAATGACTCATCTAATGAAGATTGAAGTTTTAGATGAAGGGTAATTTAGGTAACAAACCTAATTTTTTACAAGATTCAATGAGATTAATTAACCACTTTAATATGTATGTTCCATTAATTTTTTACTTATAATATAGACCGGAGGGAGTATTAATTAATACTTATTTGGATTATTTATTCATTAATTAATTAATTAATTAATTATAATTATAATTATAATAATTAAAATTTATCAATTAATACTGTGTTGACTTAATTACACTTGTCGATTGACTGCTTTACATTTACGCAAGGATCGGAATTCACAATTCATAAAAAAGAAAAACCGATAAAAAAAAAAAAGAAACCGCGTAATTAATCCGCGAAAACGGTGGTAAACAGCGTGGTTCCCACGCTTGGCTTCTCACTCAGTTTGAGTATATAACCGTTGCCGCCATTGCTTTCTGCTCTTCCATCTATCTCTGTTTCGCACTTTTCTCTCCTCTGCTTCATCAATTCATCTCGATCATTCTGTTCTCTCGCAGTTCTCGCTGCATCAATTTTTGTTTCTCTGCGTTAATTGATCTCGAATCGTCGCCGTTCACTATTTTTTCTGATTTTTCATACTTGCTTTTTTATTTTTAAATTTCTCTCTGTGATTTTTTTTCTGATGGCTGCGTTGCAGGAGGGTTCACCGTCGTCACCGTCTGCGTTGCACGAGGGTGAGGGTTCCCCGTCGACACCGTGTGGTTGCCGCTGTACGACTCCGCCGACGACTCCGCCGAGGATGGCGGCTCCGAAGAAGGGAGGAAGCAAGAAGAAGTATAAGTATATGGTTAAATTGTTATTGGATTCGGTGGATGAGCTTCTCCCGAAATTCATGGAAGAGAAGCGGAGGAGGGAGAACAGCGGGGAAGCCCTTGAGGCTCTCAGGAAGAAGAAAGTTCGCATTTTGATGTCCATGCGCTGAGGTAAGTTTTTAATGATTTATTTCCATCTTCTTTCTCTTTTCATAACTTTATTATTTCTTTTTTCTCTGGTAATGACAATTGATTATCATATAGGTTTGATAGGTTTTTTTTGGTAACCTACTCTGCTTGAATTTTCATATCTACGTTTGTAGTTAATCAGCAAAAGGAAAGTCATTCTTTTTCTGAAGTCAACTCTTTTTTTATCAGAAATTTCCTTTTTATAATTCTATTTCCTTTTTCATTGATGTTTTGATAATGATAATTCGGATCTGTCACATCTTCTAAAAGGAGACTTCAAATATCTGTTATAAATAGCATCATTCTTAAAATGTTTAAATAGGATATACATCAGGAACATAATAAATCTTCTGTTTCTTAAGAAATCATGTAGATATAGATAATTAGATATAGATAGATGTTTGGTTTTATGAGTTTGGAAGACTGTAGCGATGTTGATCTAGAGCAAACTGTTTCTGCTTGGATTGTGTTGGACATCCCAATATGTATAATCGTTAGGATCTTACTGTCCTGACAAACCTATGTTTGCCCCCAATTGAAGAGACTGGACTTAGTACTAATTCATACATAAAGTAGATATTGTCAATTTCTATGTATTTTTGTTTTTTGGGAAACATAAAACCATAGTGCAGTTCCAACTTCTAATTTTTCCCTGCTGTTGGTGCATTCATCTGCATTAGTAAGTCTTAGGCAGCAAGGCTTTGGCCTTCTTGTTCTGTTTAGTCTCTCCTTAAAGATCTCCAAAACCCGCTGCTGTTATTGGTTTCATTTTGGTTCCTGTTCTGAGAATGATTTGTCACAAGTCTACTGTTTTTTTTTTTTACTTGTTGAGTAACTATGTTTTTTGTGATCAGCAAGGGGAAGTCATTCTTTTTTTAGAGTTAACTTTCTGTTTTAGGTTTAGCTTCACTCAATCAGGATTTTAGTAGTCACTTCACAGTTCACACTTTTTTGGTTAAGTTGAAGAGTTCTAATTAGCCAGCAAAACCAGTAACAAAATATTCAATATCACCAAATCCATTTTATCAACTATTATGCCAATAATATCAAACCTTTATAAATATACACATACACAGATGCTCCTTTGCCCTCACATTCACCAAAACAAGATCTCTACTTTTGTATCTTTTATTGTACTCAAACCTCTCCAATATGGAAACTTAAAGATTGACATCCACCACAACCAAGGCAAGTGCATGTCTTTGGCATCTTCATCATTTTGTCTTCAGCTTCAAGCTCACATGCTAGATGAGCAGCCACAAGCCACAACCCAAGTGGCTTCCCCTTCACTTACATGGGCGAGTCCTGGTTCTGCAGAAGCTTCCCATTTTTGATAGTTCAAGATGTGTTCGAAGGAAATGTGTTTCAGTTTTCAATCTTACATGCCCAATCCCTGCCTCTGAAAGGTCCCCTGTTTTTCTGTCATCTGTTTATTGGAACCCTAATCCTCTTTGGTTTGCGAGCGCTGACTCGGAACGGAGGTAAGCTACCAGATTTTGTTAATTTTTCTAATGTTTGTCTGTAGACTCACTTACCTTGACATTTACATGGTTATATGTGATTGAAGATAAACTGTATAAAGGGAAGTTATGAGTGTTAATTTTCTAATGTCACTTTACTCACTACCTGACGTTTCTATTGTTAATGTTTTGAGTTTTTAGTTGGTGTTGAAACTGAAACTGTGGTGTTACTGCTTTGGGACTGATCCTTTTTGGTGCTTTATTTCTTGATGCTGAGAAAGAAATAAATGGTTAGAAATTCCACTGAAGCTGTCATCCATTACTATATATTTGATTAGAAATAAATGGTTAGAATTGATTATCACATCTTCTGAAAGGAGGGTTTTAATATCTGTTATAAATTGCATAAATAGGATAGATTTTTATATCTGCATTTGTAGTTAATCAGCAAAAGGGAAGTCATTCTTTTTCTTGAGTCGACTCTTTGTTTATCAGAAATTTTATTTTTATAATTCTATTTCCTTTTTCATTGATGTTTTAATAATGATAATTTGAATTGTCACATCTTCTAAAAGGAGACTTTAAATATCTGTTATAAATAGCATCACTCTTAAAAAGTTTAAATAGGATAGACATTAGGAACATAAACCCAAGGAAGAGAAACAGGATACACAACAAGACTGCTGTTAGGAACCTTCTTTCCAAGATAGGAAGAATAGAACCTAACTATAGTATAACAACACACGGTAGGGAGAAGAAAGGCTAAAAGAACTTCGTTCTTGAAGATTAATGCAAAACATTAAAATGGAACAAGGTATACAAGTATACCCCCAAAGGAGCACTCTCCTTTCACACTGGAAATTTTCCAGTTAAACTGAATATTCAATAGCTGCCTCTCTAAATTAGTAGAGGATCTATTTATAAGGTTACAACCATCCTACTGACTGAAACTAAACAGAACTAACTAACTCAGGAACTGACTAACAATTAGTTACAAGTTTGACCCTTTCCCTTACAAGTTTGACCCTTTCCTTTCCTATAATATACCTAAAGGGGGAAGTTGTTACTCCACATCATTCCTAACAATACCTCCCTCCTCAGAAACAACCTTGTCCTCAAGGTTGGAAGCTCTTTCCACTGCCTTCTTTAAATAGGAATGATGTCGGTTTGCTTGAGTATTAAATAGGAATCTTGCAGTATATTTAGATTGCAGTTGTTTTACTTAAAGATTTGGACTTGGCCACCTAGGAAAAAAAAAAATTGGGCTCAGTTGGCAGAATTTCATGTTTCACCCTATCTTCTGCATGATAACATGGACTGATATCAATATGGGCCTGGCCCATCAGATCTAATTCATCACCAGCCTCTCCTTTGGGCCATACCCCTTCTTCCATACGTCGACCTCTATTCCACGCCCATGGTGGATCAACTGGCGGCAGCACGACTGGCTGTATTGGCGGCGGAGGGTCAGGTGCTTCTGGTGGTTTCGGTGGCGGCTGGTCCGACGGTTTTGACGGTGGCGTATTAGGCTGTCTAATAACTGGTGGATCCGGCGTATTACCTGGCGGCTGTGGATTGGTTGGACTGCTGCAAACCCCCATCTCTTTGGCCCTCAAAGGATACCATATCCTTCTCTTGTTCGCCTGCCAATCGTCCCCCCGATCTGGTGGTGCAGGTGGTGGTCTTGGGCACGGTTATCAAATCGAGATACGTATCACGAATCGAAAAACTTATTTTCCGAATCGTGTATCGAATCTTATAATGAATCGTAAGATACACGATCAACAAAAATATTACATAAACAAGTAACATAAACAAGAAACATGAGCTGATATGTCATGTATAAACTTCAAGATTCAAGTCATAAATAAAAAGATCAACAAGTGTTCAGTTCAACCCCTCAAAAACCATAATTTATAAGTAACATAAACAAGAAACATGAGCTGATATGTCATGTATAAACTTCAAGATTCAAGTCATAAATAAAAAGATCAACAAGTGTTCAGTTCAACCCCTCAAAAACCATAATTTATAACTACACTCTAGTCTCATTCATCATTATCCCCAAAACTAACAAGTGTTCAGTTGAATCAGTTCAACCCAAAAAAACATTATCTAACATAATCAGTTTCCCTCTTCTTCTTTGTCTGAAGTCCCATTACCCACTTAGAAAAAATAAAAAACTTGAAGTGGAAGTGTGAACAATGAACACGTGGGAACTAGGAAGAGAAAAGAGAGCAGTAATCGACCTGGTGGAGACCAAAACAGATGAGAAACAGGGGACAAAGAGGGCAGAAGGTTCAATCGGTTGGGGGATAAAGGGAATATAAGACTCAATCGGTGGGGACAAAGCAATAAAAGAAAACCCAGAAGAGACAAGGAGTGGGGACCAAGAGGAAGCATGAATCGGTGGTGCAGAAAAGAAGTGGGGTCCAATAAGAACCACAGTCGGTGGTGTATGAAGATTGAAATACTCCTACTAGGATTGCCTTTTTTAGTGTTCGCCAGTTTCCCTCCCCCTATTAAAAAAAATGAAAAAAAAAACCCCTAAAACTCGTCAAATCAGAACTGGGTCACGCGACCGACCCAGATTTTTGTCTTCAAGCGGCACGGAATTGAATCTTACGATTCAATATTGACTCGCGATGCCAGCGATACAGCTGCGATTCCGGCGATACAGTCACGATTCATGGTGTAGTTCGATACACACCAACGATCCGTATCGAGGTTGCCGGAAAACGTATCGAATCGAGATACGTATCGTATGAATCGTATGATACTTACTACCATGGTCTTGGGATGCTTGGGTTTCTCCATCCCCACTGTTTTCTGAGCTTCGAGGGAGACTGCTACCCATGTCCAGCCACCGGGTATGGGTGGTGCGTCATCTTCCCCGTCAACACATCACCAATGCACAACCAAGACAGCGATGGTTTCCACTCCATTGAGACCTGGAGTGCTCCTGTCGTCACCTCCACTGAGTCTGAATTTTGGAAGCGGGGAAGCGCAGTTGCTTCTCCCCCTACTACTTCCATCTTGATCTTCCCGACTATACTTTCGGCCCCAAACTCTCCAACCTTTGGGTCAGCCTTTGGTTCTGGTTTTGTCTCGGGATTTTCCATCACCTTCTCCAACAGCACGTTAGACAATGCCACCTCTGCTGCCCAAAATTCTGCCCCAAGAACTAGGTTCTTGCACCTCAACCTCCACATCAATATTACCGCCCTTAGCCTCCTCCTTAGCGGACTTCTCATTCTTGTTAATCGAATTGTCCCCTACAACAGAGGGCAGCAATTCTTTATTGAATCTTGAACCCAGCACCTCCAAAGCAATTCTTTTAAGTAAACCATGTCAGTTTTCAACTCCGACAATATCACTCCTTGTTCGCTGGCCATCTTCTCCAACGTAGCCACCCGATTCTCCATCGCGAAAAGGATCCGGCAGGTCGGACCAATTTGGTAGGAACATTCTTTCCAAGATAGGAAAAATAGAACCAACTATAGTATAACAACACACAGTTGGGAGAAGAAAGGCTAAAAGCACTCTCCTTTCACACTGGAAATTTTCCAGTTAAACTGAATATTCAATAGCTGCCTCTCTAAATCAGTAGAGGACCTATTTATAAGGTTACAACCATCCTACTGACTGAAACTAAACAGAACTAACTCAGAAACTACTAACAATTAGTTAAAAGTTTGACCCTTTCCTTTACAAGTTTGTCCCTTTCCTTTCCTATAATATACCTGAAGGGGGAAGTTGTTACTCCACATCATTCCTAACAACTGCCCCAACTCTTATGAATCCAATAGGTACACTTCAATTGTTTCATCATCGGAATTGGGAGAGAAACTGTCATTTTTATATCTGCCACGACCGTACCAAGAATTTTTTTCCCCCAAAACATAAATTTGTATTTAAATTTTTTTTCTATGATGATTACTGCATGCAACAATGATTTATCATTTGTTCTTGTTCCCTGATCCTTGTACTGAAGCCCTCCCCAGAAAACATGGAGTGGAATTTCACTTCTATAAGTTGAATTTACTAAATAAAAGATAACACAATTTGGTATGAACCTGATTGGTAATATAATTTCAGAACTTCAAAATTGTTGATCTTACTAATTTAGGTTTTCATGGACGGAATTTACAACTATATAAGACTGTTTAAGAATTTGTGATTTTTTCTTTTAATTTAGTGTGTGGATAGGTTGCAATATTTGTATTCTATCTATCTAAATTCTAGCCTTAACATTCTGATCCCAAAGGTTGATGCACTATTCAGCATGTTTTTGGCGACCAAATTAGTGTCCGTTTTTGGAAAAATATACAGTACATGTCAAGGAAAAACAACAATTTTACTACTTCTTTGAATACTCTATTCACTATTTGTAAATTACATCTCTGTATTACTTCCAACATAATTACACCACTTGTTATAACACAAGTAATATTTGTATACTTTCAGAGGTAGAGCAGCTTCAAGTACGAGTAAAAGTGTAGGTGTTCTTTATTTTTTTGGCAAGGACAAGTCTGGTAGTGCCAAACCACCCAGAAGGCTCTCCATTCCTGCCAAGTCATCTGCCACGTCAGTCTCCAAGTTGGCTGGCACCATTACTCCAATCTCAGAGACCAGAACAAGGAGGTCTGCTAATGGTCAAGGCAGAAGTGAAACACCCATTTCTGACATTTCCAACACATCCAGCCGGGTCAAGTCCAAGCTTCTAACTTCAGCTTCATATTGGTTAAACCAGATCAAGCTCTCTGAATCTACTGCCAAGCACACAATTTCACTTGGGTTCTTCAGACTAGCTTTGGAGGCAGGATGTGAGGTATATAACATACATCAAATAGTCAATAGTAATACACACAAAAACACACCCACATCTATGTAGTCTGCCATATTTTTCATGAATAAGGTAAACTCACTTGTGGGAATATAGTACCTTTATTTGTTTGCTCAATAACTGAACCAGTTTTCTTTTTTCTCATTGTTTTCTTGTTTCAAAATCAACTATAGCCTCTCCAGCAAATGCAAGAAGGGCTAAAATATTATGGGAGCAGACATCAGCTTGCTGACCATGAACAAACTGTGAAAGAACTGTTCGAGAGCTACAATATATCAGAAGACACAACACAGTCGCAGGTGTCTGAAACTATTTCACAGGTGCCAGAAGAGGGAACTCGATCTTCTGATGATGATGTGCATGGCTCTTCTACCATGGAAACTAGAAAACTGGAACCCAAGTGCTTGAACGTCAATTCTACTCAACTTACTCCTGCAACAGAGTCGACCAAGAAGGGAACTAGGTTGAGAGGAAATTTCAGCACCAACTCCAAAAATCCGAGTCCTGCTTTAGACATTGGTAAATTTAGGACAATGAGAAAATCTGAGAAGCCAAGCAAGCAAGAACTTAGCAAGGAAAAGGGGATGGTTAAGAGGTAGGGAAAGAAATCTGGTGCTAAAGAAGGCAAGTGATAAAAGTGTGCAGCAAAATCTCTTTAATGATTAGCTATGATATATATTCTTGTTCACTCAGTCTAACTCTTCTTGATCTTTTTCTGCTCACAGTTACAGTTACCACTACAAAGGGGAACAAAGAAAATACGGTAAATGGCTCACTAAAAAGTGTAGTTTCTAACAAGCTGATGTAGTAAACTACATGGCTGATGATATATTGCTCCTCTCTTGTAGGACGTTGTGACCACCGAAGAGATCAGCATGACAGAAGTCTTATGAACAACCTCTGGAGCTTGCTTTTCTGAATTTTTGAGATAACTTGAAGGTTATCTTGGTCTACATGTGGAGCTTGCTTCTGTATAGGTGTTCAGATGAAAATTGCGTTTTATTGGCTGCTGTCAAGGCTGAGTTTCTTCTTGTTTGGTCACTTTATATATTTGTTTGTGTCCTTTCATATACATGCTATCAACCCAAACTGTATTGAATCTTGTGGTAGGTGTCTATAGATGATTTTTATAATATTTGTGAAGGCAAGAGATTTCTTTGACATAAAACTATCCTTTATTTGTACTAATTATTTCATCTCGTGAATTTATGTGAAACTATTTATGATCTGTTATGTCAATTTATGTTGCATTTGAGTGGTCATATGCTCAAATTCAAACTCGATGACATTATATATTTACTATTGGTCCGAGCAAAATCATTCTTGCATTTTATATTTACTTTAAGAGACAGTTAGTATTTCTACTCCACATCGTAAGGCAAAAAAAGAAAAGATATTTAGACCCCCTTTGGATGACATAGTTTATAACTTCTTAAGAGTTTCTCTATTGGTACAAGTGCTTTTATTCAAAAAATAGTGTTTAGGATTTTGGGTAACCTTAAAAAAGTAACTTATTAACACTCAAAAGCTACTTTAGCTTCTTAGATATGAAAATCATTTTAGTCAAGCTTTTTTTAAATTAAATTATTTAGTATTTGAAGAGATATATATATATATATATATATATATATATATATATATATATATATATATATATTTAGAGAAATGTTTTTAAAATCTATAAAGTCGAGAGAGTTAAAGGTAAGAGATGAAGGATTTGGTTTACATGAAGTTTCAAATTAAGATGAGGATATAATTATCCCGTAAATATGCAAAGCAACTTTTTAAATCAGGCTAAAATTTAGCTTACACAAGGTTTTTCTAAGAAACTAAAAAAAAATGACTTCATAAAAAAAAAAAAAACTCTAATAAGCTTTGAATTAAATACTATTTTTTTTAACATAAAATTAAATATACCAATAGAGAAATTCTAATAAGCTCTGAGTTATGCTATCCAAACAAAAAGACTTACTATATTAACGCTTAAATAAATTGTTTACCTCAATGGGGCCTTAGCGTTGAAATTTATTTAAAAATCCGGACCACAAATTTATATACAGATTTACTATTCTACTTGGGGCAATAAAGATTAAAAACAATAAGTTTTATTGGAAAGTGTTGAAGTAGGGTATTTAATAATTAAGGAATTATTTATTTAGTTTTTTGATATATTTCTTAGTTATCGATCTTACGACAATGGATAGCAAAACCGATTTTACAAAAATGCTATCATGTTTTTCTAAAACATTATGTACTAAATAGAGGTTTTGACTTATGTATACTATCAATTAATTAAGTATTGTCATATGATTAAAATATTTGACTACTACAAGAGCTACTATAAAACTTACACAAAAGTGTATGATCAATTAACAGACTAAAAAACTTGACATTGATAATACATTAAGATTAAACTACCAATGCCTGTTGGTTCGAGTGAGAAGGAACTTGATTCCTCTTAAGTAAGGCCTTAAGTTTGAGTCTTGCATGAAAAAAATGACATTGGAGAACTTTGACCTCTTAAATGGGTTTTTCTAGCTTGACTAATAAGTTAGAGCCCAAAATAATTTCCTAATACCAAGGATCTCCGGAAAAAAAGATACATTAATATTAAACTGATTGAATAATGTCTCAAATAACTGTTGGCACAGGTTAAACTGATAGTTGTAAAATTAATTTAAAAAAACCTACTTATGACATCAATGTCTATTAATAAATTGTGCATCCACTCTGGTTTAGTCAAAATATATTGAAATTTCAACCCACTTTAACTAATCAAAAATAAATACATCATTACCTTCTCATTTTATACTCAAGCTCACTTTAAAGGATTTTTATCCTAACATGGGATACTAATGTAGGGTGGATATTGAAGATAACAGTGGGGCCAAAGTATCGGCACCAACAACAAAATCCCACTATTTCCTGTCAAGTAGCCCAATATCATGACCAGGCAAGTCACATTCATAATCACAATCTATGGTTGAAAACAATATCGCAGCGGGAATGACAGGGTCACCATCGAATGTGAACTCAGTTGAAGCCAAGTTTTAATGAATCCTTGTGAATTGTGATCATAACCAATTCAGCAAATTACAACTTTTATATTGAACATGTTGACAACAATCCAAAGCGAATTGACACGCAGAATTCTATTTTACATTAACTGACATGTAAAATGCAAAAGCTACAATAAATGATAAGATTATCGTATCATTCATATCAGTAGGGAATATAAATTTGACAAGTTTGCACAGATTCTCAAAAGGTGACACTGCAACCTAATTCATTCCTCCAAAGCTTCAGACGGACTGAATAGGCCATATGCATGAGGATGAACTTAATCAGCTGTCCAACTCTGCTCCACAATTTCCCTCACTCTACGGTTGTATTCGCGCTTGTTCTCACTAAACATCCGAGCAGCTTCGGAGTTTGCAGGAGAATTTGGGTTGGGATCACAAAGCAATGACTGCCAAGGAGGAATAATCATGTAGACAATAATTATAACATGCTGACTACTACATAAAGTGGAGAAAAATATCTAATTTAAACAATGTTCTTTCCAACTTTCAAATACTCTATGCTCATGCAAAATAGTAGAGTGGAGAAAATGGCCCTTTGGCTATGCATACTGTTGCCAAAATTGCAAGATTACTCAAATCATACTAGTGCCGAGGTGAGCGATCCTGATCTCAACAGAAAACTTGTTTTGCTAGGTTCAGAAGTTCGCTTGTAATCATTAGGAGGCTAAGAAAACAAGCTTTGTTAGATAAAGGGTGTGTCATGGAAATAAGGATCCAAAAGCTCCTCAAAAGGTTAAAGCGGGGCCGAAGGTCCTATCCTACAAGTTTATTCCTATGAAGCACCGACTTTGACACGGACACCGCAACACGACACGACACGGACACCGCGAAGCGGCTAAGGTCCAAAACATAAGACACCGGGACTCTGCTTATATATATATATATATATATGGGAGTGTATCAGGTATATGGGAGTGTATCAGGTGAGAACTAGTTCTTATTGTGAGAAATGAGAACTACTAATAAGAACCGTTGGATCACAGTTAAAAGAAATTAACGCTGTCGAGTCGCTTTCTACTCGTCATAGTTTCATGGCTCTAAATCGCACTTTTCTCTCCTCTTCTTAATCAATTCATCTCGATCATTTTGTTCTCTTGCATATCTCTCTGCATCAATTTTTGTTATCTCTGTGTTAATTGATCTCGAATCGTCGTCGTTCACTATTTTTCTGATTTTTCATAATTTTTTTTTATTTTTAAATTTCTCTTTGTGATTTTTTTTATAGCTGCATTGCAGTAGGGTTCACCGTCACCGTCACCGATATCGTCACCATTATCGTTACCGTCACCCATTAACCACGTGTATATTTGTTATTCAAACTAAATTGTACAAGAAACTTCTATACTTTTTTATTAACTCAAAATCTTCTATATTATAACACGTGTGTTGCATAGTAAAAGTTATTATAACTTGAAAATTATCTAATTTGTTTTTTTACTTTTCATTAATTTTTCATGATTGAATTCGTCATAGACCATGCAGGACCACTAATGGGTCAATTTTTCTATACTTTTTTATTAACTCAAAATCTTCTATATTATAAACGTGCGTCTCCAAAATTTTTCAGGGACCAATTTAAATCTTCACTCTTAATTTTTTTACTATGTTTTATTATCTATTATTTTATCGTTATATATTTAATAATTTTAATGCAAAGTGAATGGTCCAACTTAATTTTTTTTTCATTTTATTATTGTTTCATACACCGAATTTTCTTTCAATGGTGTCTTATTCATTTTATTATTATTTTAAAATATACTTTTTTAAGTTGTACTCACTATTATTTTTAAATTATTTGTCAGAAAATATAATATTTTATTATATTTGTCATTCAAACTAATTATACCATAAACTTCTATACTTTTTTTATTAACTCAAAACCTTTTATATTATGACACGTGTATTGCCAAGTAAAAGTTATTGAGTTTTATTATAGATATTATAGATATAGATATGGATATAGATATATATTACAATTTTTTTTAATATTTTTTTTAGGGAAACATTTTGAAACATTGGAGACATGTTTTTTTAGAGATTTAAGGTTTGAAATTATGAAATGTGTAGCTTTCAGTTGACTTCAAATAATAATTTTTATTGTTATTATTTACAATTTTTTGTTACCAGTAAAAATGGAAGAAATTTGATAAAAATATTTTTCATTATATTTTGGTGCACTAAAACACAATATTAATTAATAGATATTTGGATTATTTATTTATTTATTCATTAATTAAGTATCATAATTAAGATTTATCAATTAATAGTGTGGTGACTGACTTAATTACACTTACCGCCGATTGACTGCTTTACATTAAAAAAGAAAAACCGATAAAAAAAAAAAGAAAATAAAAAAAGAAACCGCGTAATTAATCCGCGAAAACGGTGGTAAACAGCGTGGTTCCCACGCTTGGCTTCTCACTCAGTTTGAGTATATAACCGTTGCCGCCATTGCTTTCTGCTCTTCCATCTATCTCTGTTTCGCACTTTTCTCTCCTCTGCTTCATCAATTCATCTCGATCATTCTGTTCTCTCGCAGTTCTCGCTGCATCCATTTTTGTTTCTCTGCGTTAATTGATCTCGAATCGTCGCCGTTCACTATTTTTTCTGATTTTTCATACTTGCTTTTTTATTTTTAAATTTCTCTCTGTGATTTTTTTTCTGATGGCTGCGTTGCAGGAGGGTTCACCGTCGTCACCGTCTGCGTTGCACGAGGGTGAGGGTTCCCCGTCGACACCGTGTGGTTGCCGCTGTGCGACTCCGCCGACGACTCCGCCGACGACTCCGCCGAGGATGGCGGCGCCGAAGAAGGGAGGAAGCAAGAAGAAGTATAAGTATATGGTTAAATTGTTATTGGATTCAGTGGATGAGCTTCTCCCGAAATTCATGGAAGAGAAGCGGAGGAGGGAGAACAGCGAGGAAGCCCTTGAGGCTCTCAGGAAGAAGAAAGTTCGCATTTTGATGTCCATGCGCTGAGGTAAGTTTTTAATAGAAAATTTTCGGCATTCATATAATGATAATTAATAGGCTTTGATTGCACTAATATTTTCGTCAAACTTATGATAATTAATAGGCTAATATAATTGGTCCTTTGGTCAACCTGTTTCAAATGTCATTCATATAATGTATGATATCATATATGACTGGCTAAGTTTGTTTTTTGGGTTGTCCATTTGATGGTAGCTTTTTGTTGTTCATTTATGCATAGGATGGCATTACATACCATAAAGCTTGCTGCAGGTGCTCTCACTGCAATGGAACATTAAAGGTGGCTTCTTCTTTTTCCTTGAGATATATTTGCGTTTTTTTATCTGCATTGCTGATGTGATAGCATATTAATATTGTTCTGCACTCTCAAACTTGGATTCTTTATTTTTATTTGTTTGATTAGTGGAATGACATAGATTGGTTTCTTTTAGCATTATGAGTAAGTATTTTCTACATAATTTAAGATGAGAAAATTGCTACTATTGCATTAACAACTAGCTTGTACAGTAGTATGGATGATTAATCTCTTGCAAGAGGCAGCCAAGTAATGTCCATTGCTACATGTTTCATATCATCGCTGTTTGTCTCTTTCATAGCTTCATTTTTCTCCAAATGTTATAGACCCATCTTGCAGAGCGAGTTAATTTGATGCCTACTATTCAGGTCAAACAGCGAAAAGAGGCTCCTTACTGCAGAATCACAGTAACCTATCCATTCTATCTTGATTTGTTTGGGGCCTCAACAATATTTCTTTTTGCATAATTTATACCATTTCATTGTTCTGGAGATACTTTATTTTGATTACCTATGCTTGAATAGTTATTGCTTGCTTTATTGATGTCATATATTTTAATTCAGAAGAATAGTTGAGGGGGTTAGCCAAAAGTTATCACATTTGATGTTCGGAACCAGTCTGGTTTGGCTAACCAAATTTTATGAACTGTTTCTTTTCTCTTCTTTTTGCATGTGGCAGAATTTTGGATGTGTCTAATTGCAATGAGCATGTTTGTCCTGGTCTTTAAGTGTCTTGTTTCTGAGTGTCTTCTAATCACTTTTTCAGGGTGGGGATGACTTCTATCTGTTTTGACTGGGATGTTTGGCTTCTTCTGGGGTTTTACCTGGTTTTGGGGAATGATAGTCTCTGTGTGGTGTTTGGTGTTGGGGAGTTCAGTCTTGGTTTCTGTCTTGGTGAGCTTTCTGGGTGTGTGTTGGTCTGTCTGTCTGTGGTGCTCTGCCTTCTGTTTTGTGGTTACATTTGGAATGTTTGTTGAGTTCTACACCATCATGTTTGAAAAGCAAGAGGCTAATTATGCTGGAAATGCAAATGCTGCAAATGCAAAAGCAAAAGCAAATGCAAATGGTTACATTTTCCTTTTCTACAAACTCTGCAAATGCAAATGCTCTTCAATTGCAATGCCATTCTTTTGCTGTTATCTCTCAAACGTGGGGTTCTTTGGGGTTGTTAGCGGGGCGAGATTATGCTGGGCGATTATGCTGCTGCACTTCTTTTTCTGGGCTTACTTCAATCCTGCTGTGCTTTCACCAGTTTGCTGTTTTCACCAATTGGATGGCTCGCCTGATTTTCACCTATCCCTCTTGGGAGTTTGCACATCAATCTGCTGCTATTTGGTGCATATTGGGATCATACTAGGACCTGGTAAATATTTCTGGGCTGATAACATTGGCTACACATAAAGGGTTATAACTTTGCTAGGGAATGGAATTCATATTGGCGCTGGGGGTTTCATTTGGTTGGGCTTCTATGCTTGTTTGGTTACACATCTTCTGGTGGATTGGGGAATGTAATCTCTCAACCTTGGTTTGGACACCTCTGCATCTTTTGTTTTTTGGAGTGCAGTTGTGTAAATGTGGTTGAATTTTTACCTTTCGCTTCCCTTTTCATGTACATTTTAATATTTTTGTATACGGGTTTGGGTACCCCTCGTACTCACATTAATCTATTTTGCTTATAAAAAATAAAATTAAAAACTTTCTATGTTTGTATTTTGTTTTTTTGGAATCACAAAACCATAGTGCAGTTCGAACTTCTAATTTTTTTCGGCTGTTGGTGCATTCATCTGCATTAGTAAATCTTAGGCAGCAAGGTTTTGATTTCATTGCTTTGGTCTTGCTTTGGCTGAGCTCTGGTTAATTGCTGTCACTAGTGGTGGTGAGGATGAATCTGAAAATGAGGTACGTGAGGTTCACTGGTGTTCATATCAGGTTATGTGAATTGTGTTGATTTATTTGAAGAATTTGTGTGATTTATACGCTGTCTTTCTTAACAGTGAATTTTGTTGATGCCGGAAACATGAAGAACTTTTAAAATGAAGATGACGTGGAGCAGCAGGCATCCATGTCTTTGTGCCACATCTCATTGTATTATATTACAACTGGACACCAGTGACTGTTTTTTAGTTGTCATATTTTGAATATTTTTGTACCAAGGCTAATAATAATAAGCCTTTTCCTGCCATTGTGCTTTCCAGTTGGATGTATTTCTGAATTTTATGGATCTGGGTGTGCTTGTGAGACTAAAATTTCTATTTGACCATCGTTTTCACTTTCATAGTCTTCATTTCTATTTTTACAGCTTGTGAATGCTATGGTGAGCTACTTAACCAGTTCAAAATTTCATGCCTTCTATTATTTTTGCATCTATTACCACAAGTTCCCAAATCAAATCCTCCAACAATAGAAATCTTGAAGTATAATTGGAAATCTTGCAAAGTTTCATAGCAGTACAATAATTCATTCCATCCCAACTATTTAACACAAGTATTTGACAATATTTAACCTTGTTAAAATTACGAATATGAAATAATGTGCTCAATCTTTGTAAATGATGGCTATGAAGACTTGCTTTTTCAATATTCACTATCTTGGTGATTTTTTCTAATATACACACCCCACACAGTGAAACTTGAAGTGAAGCACTTTATTGAACAAACTGCCTGCTTTGTGTGAAATAGTTGCACATAATACTATTAGTAGTAACAGGCAGGACTAGTCATGGTAACATGCTAGACATTAGTTAGTTTTAGTTGGGCTTCTATAAGGGGAAAGGGATCATAATGTAGCTAGTACCGCACAATTCGCAGGTTCGCTCTCTGCAACTGCTATACGAGGAAGAAGGGGTTAGAGTCCATCGAGTTGGAGACTGTTCGAGTTCTACTCAGAGAAGAATAGAAAATATGAAGGCAAAAAAAAAAAAAGGAAAAAAGGGGTCAGACAGGATCGAATACTGAAAAACACTAGTGTTTCGCATAGGTTATTTTAACAAATACCCATAAGCTTCTCCCAGTAACTTGTGAAAATAAGCCCAAAACTCCTTATGGAATAATATAAGTTTTTTTCATAAGCTCTGTCAAACACATTACATAAAAGCTTATATCATAAGATAAATTAAAAAGAGCTTAAATAAGCTCTTCCAAATACCACCATAATTTCTTTCAAATTCTAACAACCTTTTGATTACACACAAATTTCCACCGTTATTTATTCTTACCCGAGAGAAACAATTGCCATGGGAAATACTACATCGATTAATTACTTGGTTGTCCGTTAGTTTTCTTATAGAAACTCTTACAAAAAAAGTTTTCTTATAGAAACTAATCCTGAGCCAATATTAACTGTTAAAAAAAGTTAATATATCCTCTTTAATAAGCATTATTATGAAACAAAATGTTGTTTACAATACTTTAGGAAAATACTATACACTGCAGGCAAGACTGAATTAATAAAATAGAGAGAATATAAAGGACCTGGACTATGAAATCAAAACATAGCAAAGTGATATTTGCAAACAAATCAGCCAAAAAAGAATTTCACATTAACTAAATAAATGAAATGATGTCAGAATAGTTTATATTCCTTCTTTATCACTAATACTTTTATACTGAGAACATCTTTGAAAGTCATCATCACTATCATCAGATTGCTCTGGCCTATGAAATGCCATATTATCATCCTGATCTTTCACACTGGCGTCCTGCCCCGTTGTTGCAACCTCATCCTACATTCAGATAAAATGTGCATTTATTTAAGGAGTAGTAGCTGTGGCAATTACAATTGCCTTTACCATTTGATAGGCTACTTCAGCAAAGGTTTTAAGATTATATCACAGACAGGACAGTGAAGAGAATTCTCAAGGGAGTAGAAGGGAATATCATCGCAAGAACGAATAAAGATAACTGGCTATCATTTCTATATTCTACATCTATGTCCAAAGCCCCCATTTGGTCCAAGGAGTTCCCCTGCTTACTAAATTGCAATTCTTGCCTAAACTCCGGTTTTTCCAGTTTCTATGTATTCTTTGTTGCATTTCTTTTGCACCTTTAGAGGATTTTTGAAAACTAATACCAGAAGTAACTTGGCTGTATTATCTAATTAAAGACGAAGAAATCAGCATTGATCTAATGAAATGGGTTAAAAGTTTGAAACCTTTCAGAAAGTTGAGGTATTTAGGAAATGAAGGCCAGAACCAAGTAAAAATGTTTATTTTCTTAGAAGGCCCTACTATGGCCCACATCCCACAGACAAACATCAAATAAGGCACTGAAAAAAAAAAAAAAACATAAACTAATTGCACCAAAAGAAGGGAGCCATCTAAAGACTAATGATAAAACTAAATGGGACAAAAGTACATACATTAGTTACAGGTCAAGTCCTCAACCTCCTCCCCTCTCACGAAACCTGAGGCATCTTTACTAGGGTCTTGTTCTACCTTGATGGAAGCTTGTTGCAGTTGCTCAATAACCAATTTAAAATGAGAATGATCTACAAGAAAAGAGTACAAACATGGTTCAGTGGGATTTTATTCCCTCATCAAGGAGCATATGAAGAGCAATCAACCATTCTCAGCTCATGTTTTGCTATGATAAAGTAAAGAAAGTCATAAAAGCATCTTGAGGATCATTTTTAGACTGCTTAAAGAGCAAATATGTTAATAATTTAATATTTAATGACAGAGAGAAAAGCACAAAGAAGAAAATAAAGAATTTAACCTACTGCACTATTATTTACAGCATCAGATAACTGTAAAGGATGTTGCCGCTCTTCCTTCTTGTACTTCAACCTAAATTGATGTCGTGTTCGATCAGGAAAAAGTTGTTGTACCATAGAAAAATCTGTGCCAAACTGCCTAATAACTTATATTACAAAAAATTATAATTTAGCAAGGGAAAGCTGTTTCCCTGGTTCCCCTCCCCCTAATTCAAAAAAAGAAAAAAAATTACCATAACAATAGGGTCAGACATCTTATAAGAATTCAACAAATACCTCATAAAATAGCTCACTATCTTGTTTTGACCATATTCCCCTAGGTGCCTTGTCCATGAAAGACTGATAATTGAATAAAGAGGCAGTCGATGTAATCCTTTCACCGGATTCATCATCAGCTGCATCTCTATTATCTTCTGAATCTAACATCCCCTCTTCATTGTTAGCACCAGCCTCATGAAAAAAATCTCCACCACTGCAGATAAATAATTTACAAAGTGAAAATCTATTTACTTCTCTGCATGTAACTCAAAGTGACAACAATAACTAGCAGCTAATATGGAGCACATTTTCTATATAATATTTCCCTTTTCCTTTTCCTATTTGTTTTCAAGTACTGAGTAGTTGTGAGCCAAAAACATGAAGTGCATTGATGAATACAAAAAATATAAGGACCTTCCATTTATTTCCCAACATTCTACTCCCTACCTCCCATAATGGACTGTTGGGAAAAGGACCACTATCACATCTACCACCTGCATGCTCAAGCCCTGACCCCAACTGAAGAAATATAAAAAAGCAGTTTATTGATAGCATGGTGATCAATTCAGTCACAAACCATTTTGACAAATTGCAAGGAGACTTCATAGAATTAATAAAAGAGAGATGTAATTTCAGCCATATGATTGTTTTCGAGCAGGGCATTCACATGTCTCCAAGAAAAGAAAGATGGAATAAAAGAATTTGCTTTATAGTTTCTCCACATCTTTAAGCATCCCTTAATTCAATAGTATAAGACTGTAAAATTTACAGAGAACATTTTAGTAGATAAGATGCTTACAGCATTATATTTTTTAAAATCAAGCGATATGGCAATATAGCTCTTAGATTTTGGGCCTAACCCAACCTCACAAAACCGGCTTGTAAGGTGAGGATTGCCCAAGCTTTATAAGCCCTTCATTGTGCTGGGTATGAGGTGTGTTTAGTCCCACATCGCCTAGAGATATGGCCTAAGTGGTGCTTATAAAGCTTGGGCAATCCTCACCTTACAAACCGGTTTTGTGGGGTTGGGTTAGGCCCAAAATCTAATATGCTAATCAGATTGTAATTTGCTAATTGCATTCTTTTACTCTCATCTCTCCTTCCTTCCTTTGCAGGTGGACGGTGCACTCAAGATTTCTCCTTCAAAGTCGTAACAATGCTAAGCAGTCTTTGAAGAGAGGAGATCTTGTAGTGTTTAGTTGTGAGCGAAGGTGTAACACCACCTTTGAGATTTGGATTTTTGATGAGAGTGGAATAGAGATAAACTAAAAACAACCACAACAAAGTTTTGTAGTTTTCGTCAACTGATACATATAAAAAGAATCGTCAGTTTCATCAACGAGCGACAGGGAAAACAGATACATATAAAAAATTCATATATTAACTTCCTCAACTGATTCATGAGTATGTCGACAACATTGGTGACGTCGCTGCAGATGGAAATTGCGGTTTTCGTGCAATTGGTGCTTCTTTACCTGATATGAACGAGAATTGCTGGGCTATGGTTCGTAAAGATTTGGAAAAAAAGCTCACCGAAGGGAAAGATCAGTATGGCAAGATGTTTACCAAAGAGGGAGTAAGTAGACGAAGATTCAAACTCTACTTGTTGAATGTGACGGGAATTTTGCACCTCCTGAGAAGTGGATGTCCATGCCTGAGACGGGCTATCTTATTACGATTAAATATCGGGTAATCCTGATTTATTTTTCCCCAAATCCAAGCTTGACATTTTTTTCGCTCAAAGATGTGTCACTCCCTCTCGATGCACACCGTATTATTAGCATTGGATATAAATGGGAATCATTTTGTAAAAGTCCTTTTGAAGAATGATCCTATCATGCCTATGCCTATGGTCGCTCCTCAGTGAGGGCTTAATTGTATTAGGGGAGCTATACAGTGGTTACAATATTATGATAATCGCATTAAAGATTTCAATCCTCATCCTATGAGCTAGCTTTTGGGATTCAGTTAGACCCAAAATCTAATAAAAAATTTCCTCAAAGATTTTGAACGCCTTATTCCCACCATTATCTGCACCACGCTCCATAGTGAAGTGCTAAAGCTTGGGTAAGACAAGATATTTAATGTACTCCAAGCATGGGTTTCCTTCCACAATCTTTGGTGGGTAATAAGCATTTTCAATTTTCTCATTCACTTCATCCTCCACATCATCCATGAAAATGGATGACGATGGGTCACTTTTTGACATCCATTGCCCTTCTTTTAGACAAGGTAACATGTGGTGTGATAAGATAGTGGGTTTGTTCCTCCTCTTAATATCATTACAATACTCGCTGGCCAGTGCATTCACTTCCCTCTGATCCTTTCCTAATAGGTAGAAATCAGCCTCGAGGGAAATTATGTCAACACCCTGCATGCATGGATAGAATATTTCAGCAACAGTCAATTCATCTTGTTCACTCCATCCCAATGTTTGGTTACACCTAATAATCCTTTCCAGCTTGTTCTTCTGAGCTATATCTAACACAATAGGCCAGTACTTATCAGCTCTGGTGTTAATCTCTTTAGTTGACCACAGAAATTCAACTTTTCTTCCTTCCAGATCCATCCCAACTGCTTTCCAGATCTCAATCAAGTAGCGACCAACCGTCTCAATCTTCTCCAAATCTCCCCCCATTTTATTATTAAGCTTCGCAAACCAATCAACAATCCATATTTTGACATGGCAACTAGCTGATGTTAGCTTGTTCACATTGATTGTTTTCATGACACCCTGAGCAATGTGCATTTGTCTAGAAGGTTCATAGCCATCATAGCAATAGCAGACAGGCTTGGGTTTTGTGGTGAGGAGGTTAAGGAGCTCATCTTCTTTAATGCACTCTTAGCCGGTGCTCTTCACGATCTGAAACTTCTGGTCCACAGTCATCTTGTGATGGGGATTGGATGAATCAAAGGCGGCTTCTTTTTGCTTCCCAGTATCAATATCCTCATATCCGTCTCCTGCCTTTGTTTTATGGTCATTAGTTTTGGTGTCATGATTTGGAAAGCTTACCGCTGATTTTGGCCTATGCCCCCTTTTCGGGGCATTCTCCTCCATGGCCTCATTCGTCATGGGACGCTCCTTACTCTTTCGTTTATGTCCCTTTGATTCATGGCTATGATGTTCCTCAGTGCTTTGCTGTTTATGTCCCTCTGATTCAGGGCTATGATGTCCCTCATTGTCCGAAAGGTCCACGAAAACTGGAGGTTGTGTTGGTTTTGGTCTAGGATTAAAATCTTTAATGCGATGATCATAATATTGTAACCACTGTATAGCTCCTCTAATACAATTAAGCTCCCAACGGGGAGCGACCATAGGCATAGGCATGATAGGATCATTCTTCAAAAGGACCTTTACAAAATGATTCCCATTTACATGTCCAATGCTAATAATATGGTGTGCATCGAGAGCGAGTGACACATCTCTGAGCGGAAAAAATGTCAAGCTTGGATTTGGGGAAAAATAAATCAGGATTACCCGATATTTAGTCACAATAAGATAGCCCGTCTCAAGCATGGACATCCACTTCTCAGGAAGTGCAAAATTCCCGTCCCATTCAACAAGTAAAGTTTGAATCTTAGTCTACTTACTCCCTCTTTGGTAAACATCCTGACATACTGATCTTCCCCTTCGGTGAGCTCTTTTTCCAAATCTTTACGAACCATAGCCCAGTAATTCCCGTTCATATCAGGTAAAGAAGCACCAATTGCACGAAAACTGCAATTTCCATCTGTAGCGACGTCACCAATGTCGTCGACATACTCATGAATCAGTTGAGGAAGTTGATATATGAATTTTTTATATGTATCTGTCTTCCCTGTCGCTTGTTGATGAAACTGACGATTCTTTTTATATGTATCAGTTGATGAAAACTACAAAACTTTGTTGTGGTTGTTTGTAGTTTATCTCTATTCCACTCTCATCAAAAATCCAAATCTCAAAGGTGGTGTTACACCTTCGCTCACAACTAAACACTACAAGATCTCCTTTGTTCAAAGACTGCTTCTTCGCAAATCCATTCCAGTTGACTAGATGAATATCATCACCCACCTTTCTCCAAATCACCTGCCATTCAAAATGATTGGGAAGTTGTAGTAATATATGTTCATCCGTTTGATGCCAATATTTGTTTACAAAGCTCTGTGGAAGTATCAGATTTTCATTGGGATCATCGATGACCTTGTAAAAGCGGGGAGGCATTGTTACGACTTTGAAGGAGAAATCTTGAGTGCACCGTCCACCTGCAAAGGAAGGAAGGAGAGATAAGAGTAAAAGAATGCAATTAGCAAATTACAATCTGATTAGCATATTAGATTTTGGGCCTAACCCAACCCCACAAAACCGGTTTGTAAGGTGAGGATTGCCCAAGCTTTATAAGCACTACTTAGGTCATATTTTTAGGCAATGTGGGACTAAACACACCCTTCATAACCAGCACAATGAAGGTGCTGGTGGCTATAATGAAGGCAGCACAAAGTTGTCACAATTATGGCGACTAGGGACAGACCGCAATTAAGGCGGATTTCCAACATACCCCCTCACGCACAGGCGCAATGGACTTGGAGTGTGGAAGATGCGGGCAACCCAACAACGGATCTAGGATAGGCTCTGATAATAACTATAAATATGATGTTATATTATAAAAAGGTAAGCACTCGCTAGAAACTTAAATAAATCTAAATGTACTCTCTACTAAAGCTAAGTACCTTGTATTGGTGGAGGATGTTTTTGAAGTAGATGCCTCCTTTTTCTACATAGGGAAACAAATGGAACATGGTAAATGAAATGAAAATGTTAGAAACTGGTTATAATTAATAGGAAATGAAACTGTTCAGATCTGTATTATTGCACAAAAACTGAATTACAATATCAGAATTACAGAATCTAGAGAGAAAGAATGAGTTTAAGTGGAATAGGACAGATTACATAGGCTTTCCCTACCAAGGATTTGAGAGCTTGGCCTCTCCCTTCCCATAACCAACCAAATAACTGCCTAACCTCCCCACCCTTCTCTTTCTCTATTTATTCAAAAGACAGACTTAACAGTTACAAACACAAATAATAATAATAATAATAACTGACATACTAATAATAATAACTGACAAGTTGGGTTTAAAGTCCTCCCAAGTTGGGTTTTGTGCAGAGAATTCCCACCATTGGTACCATGTTAAAGCTTTTCCCTCCATTGCTACCATAACCGCCTGTAACTTCTCAGTTTCGGTCATCTTCTTCAATTCAAAATACCTTTCCACTCGGTTTGTCCAGCCATATGCATCTTCTCCATCAAAAACTGGAATTTCCAATTTTTGCCAACGTTCTTCACGAACCCGCGACCCAACTGGATTTCCAGTCTCATTTTCGTTTTCTGCATGACTCCCGTCGATCGTATCATCCTCTTGTTCAGAATGAACAGCAGCCCTTCTCATGGTTTCCACCAATTCATTCAATTGCCGTCGAGTTTCTAGGCACTCAAGCCTCTCCTATTCAAGACTTTTCTCCAGATTTTCCCTCATGGCCAGCAATCTTTCGAACCCACGCTCTAGAATCTCGACGCATGCCTCTATTCCTCGCGTTGAAACCATCAATTCCCCAAGATCGTGTTGCTTTGATACTGGTTGTTAGAAACTGGTTATAATTAATAGGAAATGAAACTGTTCAGATCTGTATTATTGCACAGAAACTGAATTACAGTATCAGAATTACAGAATCTAGAGAGAAAGAATGAGTTTAAGTGGAATAGGATAGATTACAAAGGCTTTCCCTACCAAGGATTTGAAAGCTTGGCCTCTCCCTTCCCATAACCAACCAAATAACTGCCTAACCTCCCCACCCTTCTCTTTCTCTATTTATTCAAAAGACAGACTTGACAGTTACAGACACATAAATCAGACTTGACAGTTACAGACACAGAAATAATAATAATAATATCTGACATACTAATAATAATAACTAACAGCCTAATTATAATAACTGACAACACTAATTTGGCCTAGGTCTCCTCTTATATTGTTTACTAATAAGAGGTCTAGCAGAAAATTTTCCTAAAATCTGATTCACAAATCAGAAAAAAATAAAAAGAAATCAGCCAAACACAACACAGACACATGTGCATGACAAATCATAATAACTGGTATTTTACTTCTTTTTCTCCAGTAACATTAGCATGCAAAAAATCAGTTAAGGTGGGACTATGAAGTAACAAAAATGTTAACTACACAAATAGGGACATCATTCTTCAGTGTATAATTGATAAGAGTGAAAATTTCTCTTTAAGCCAGCTATCCAACTTAATAACTGGGATGCTAAAGGGGACAATAGTCAAAATATTTAAAGAATAACTATCTGCAGGTCTTTGGGACTCATGGCAGCAAGCACTTTAAGGTTTCTTAGATTGAACAACATAATCTTTTAATTTATCACCTTAAACAATATCATGTCTAGCTAAGTGACATAAGAGATTAAAAAAAAAAAAATCAGAAGCTTCTTTTTCTATACCGCAGAAACGTGAAGACAAAGAGACAGTACGGGGTTAAGTGGCGGCGGGGTGTGACTGGACGGCAGCACTGGTGACTGCAGCTGGACGTGACTGGACTGCGCTGGACGGTGATTTGCTTCTGACAGTTCCAGTGGTGTTGATACGGTTAACGGCGTATGGTTGTGGCTGGACGTGGTTTTCACGGCGGTACTGCGATGAATGCAGTTCACAGGGTGTGGATTTCTTATTTTATTTTTTGATTTTGAGCATTTGATTTTTTTGTTTTGATATTGGGTTTTTGAAATGGTGATTGAGGCTTGGAACCAGAAAGATAATGGAATGGGTTTAGGTTGTATCAATAGTGGGTGAATGGAGGGGTTTTGGCAATGGCGTTGATTGGAAAGGTTTTTTTTATATCGAAAAGGAACTGCTGGTCCTAATTATTACCACGCTGGGATTGCTTGAGTTATAAATTTGTTTTTAAAAAAATATTAATATTAATATTCTCAAAATCATATGCATATGTCAATTAGGGCAAAATTAGATTATTGGTACTTAAGTTTATTTCTTTTTTTATCTGGTTCCTTAAGTTTATTTCGTGTCAAATAGGTCTTATAAGTTGTTACATTAACTGAATTGTCTATGCTGCTCACACAGCAAAATTGTGTTTACTTTTATGCACTTGGAATATTAATTACAACTTGTGTTTACAAAACAAATAAATTTGATACCTATTCCCTAAGTACATCATCTAGGAAACACATGAATATATTAATTTACAATTGTCACTTCTTGAATTAATATGGACGGTGAAAGGTAGATGCATGAATTCATTACTGTGGACGATGGAAGGTAAATGCATGAATACATTAATATGGACGATGGAAGGTAACTAATTAATGTGGACGGTGGAAGATAACAAATTAATGTGGACGGTGGTCAACACATTTATGGGTCAGCGAATTCCTTGGCTAACATCCTCCCTCAAATTGATGTGGCTGGTCAAGGAGCATCAATTTGCACACACCTTCAAAAGATGAGAATAATCCCCGAGGAGTGGTCATAAAAATATCATCTGTCATATCACCATGAAGAAATGCATTCTTCACATCCATTTGGTGGAGAGACTAGCCTTTGGAAGCAGCAATAGCAAGGACAGTTCTGACGGTGGTCATTTTAGCCACAGGTGCAAACGTCTCATCATATCCCACACCATATACTTGTTTCTTACATAAAGCAACCAATCGAGCCTTGATGTCTAAGTTTATGCTTGGGGAAGTTCAGCCTTAGAAAGGTTCAATCCTTTTAAAGTCCTAGTAACCTGTTTCACCGATTTGGCCATATATTGAGTTCTAAATGTCCGATTGAGGTGAACTTTGATGCGTTGGAAAGCTAAGAGAATTATCTACAAGTCTTATTTTATGTGTTTTGGCCAATTCAGTCATTTAGGTGGCCTCGTGCTGCAATCTTTGTTCGCCCTGCACGGCCGTGCTCTGTCCTGAGCCTTTATAAACAGAATAGTGCGTGAGGGTTTCGTTTAGAAACCCTATTTTGGCACCTATGCACCCCAAAACCGCAGAACAGCCTCTTCCCCTTCCTCTCCCTTCGAACCTTCATATTTCTTGGAATCCTAGCTATGTTTAAGAGAGAAAAGTGCACATGAGTACAGTTAGAGGTAAGCTGGTTATTCCTCTATATTAATCTCTCTTCCTAATTGTTGGATTTGGATTAATTGGATGTTCTTATGTTTGACTAAGGCTTGAGGAATTTATCGAGTTGCTCGAGGGAACGCGACCAGTTTGATTTTGGGGTTTGATCTTCATACCAGATATGGGGAGAAGGGATAGTGTGAACATGTAGGCATATAGGGGGTAGCGTAAGATGAAGGGTTAATCCATGACCCTATTTTTTTACTATTTGGTTGTATGCCAATTGTTGTTATATGACTATTATTGATGATTCTTTACTTGTTGGCATGCTTTAATCTACAAACTGATTATAATGATGCTGTTGTATGTATTAATGACGTTCTGTTTATTCATGTTTATGAATGAATGTTGCTATTGACTGTTTGTGTGATGTTGTGAAGCGAACAACGAAGATGTCAATAAGACTTTGAAAACATTAATGATGATTAAGGGATGTTTCCCAGTTTGCTCATAAGACTTGAATTGTAGTAATGAGAGGTGAGGTTATTGTGGATGGTCCTTGGCTAGACCCTAGGGATTGATTCACAAGCGTTTAGGGACCTTAATAATGAAACCGGATTAAAGGATTAATTCCCCTTAGTTATAAGACTTGAAGAATAATTAAGAACAGTGAAACTGATGGTCAAAGACTTAGTAAAAGCCAATAGGTTCAATACATGAATTACTCCAAGAGGTTTGGCAAGGGTTTCTAACCCTTTCTTCCCAGACCAGTACGGCCATGCTCCAGTTAGCATGGCTATGCTTAATATGGAGCACGCCTGTGCTCCAGTTTGAAATTCAAAAAGGTCACGCTGCCCAAGCATGGTCGTGCTATAGTTAGCACACCCGTGCTTGACTGAAACGCCAGTACGCCCATGCTCACCTGTCCAGAACAGAACGCAGAGAGCTGAAATAGGGGTGCTTCACCCCAAATAATTAAAAGATCTAATAAGGGCACCAAATGAACTTTGAAGACCAAAGACAAGTGATAAGATGTTGTACCTTGGTAGCCGAGTGGCCAAGGGGGCACTGATGCATGATGGTCAAGGTGGTAATCTCTGGTGCTTAATGACCAGAGTGTTAATTAAAGATGATGTTGTACCTTGGTAGCCTAGTGGCCAAGGGGTCCTCGATAGCTGAGTGGTCGAGGTGGTAATCTCTGGTGCTTAATGGTCAGAGTGTTAAACTATTAAATGATGAAAGGATAACATTAATCCTTGATAGCCAAGTGGTCGAGGTGTTGATGGTGATAAAACTTGGGTAGCCTAATCGCCCAAGTGGAGGTGGTGGTTGCGATTATGTGTTGTGTTGATCATGCATTCACACATCAGAGATGTTAGTGGGGGATATTCAACATAGGGGAGGTCGTCCGAGAGTAAGGCGATCTGGCCGTCCGCGGTGATTCGTCTGAAAGGGAATCATGTACACCCGTGGTGGCACATCCGAGAGTAAGGTGCGTCGGCTATCCAAGGGTCCACCCAAGTTAAGGTGAACTACCCCGGCGTTGGTGCTTATTGGCCCATGTGGATATGTAACTCCGAAGTTGACATTCTGAGATAGATTGGATCCAAGTGCATAGTGCAGTAGTGGACTAGCGCAGCATCGCATAGCATACATTGTTGACATGATGGATATGATATGATTATGATACATTGGATGTTGTTATGTTTTCATATGCTACGTATATGTTATATGTGATGCATGCTCATCTTGCTAATTGCTTCCATGCCGTTATGTTCATATATATGATTCTTACTCCTCGTCTTTTGTTGTTGCTTTGCATGTACCCTTTTATGTTATGCAGAGGACGGTGAGCAGCTTGCTGAGGAGTGACTCTAAGGAGCCGCTACTCGTAGTTAGGACTTATGTTTAGTTTATATTGCTTATCCGAATGTTCGGAATATGGTTATACCAGCTCTGTAATGTGACATCGGGGTTGGGTTTCTTTTTTATGTTCTAGTTATGTTTCCTTTTAAAACTGTTTTTTTTTTTTCGCGTTATGAGATCTTGTTACGATGTGGTGTCATTTACCCGTTGTTTTTTTCTTTTCATATTAAATGATATGCATGTGTTTGTCTTAATTTCAAAAATTGAATATTCCTTCTATGTTATCGCTTTTTAAATATATGTGGGGTAGAGGGTGTCAAATTTAGCGGTACCAGAGCAGGTCTATCCTATCAGGCCGTGGTATGAGTCTGTTGCGAGTCTTCTGTGTGCTCTTGTTTGAATTATCTATATTTAGTATAGATAATGATGCTTAAGTGTTAAAAACCTTTAGGTCTTCCTGCATGGTTCTCTGTACTTAATAGTTGTTTTGGACAAGTGCAGGAACCAATGGCAGGAAGAGGTAGGAACGACCAGGCGATCACTGACGCTTTGGCACTGCTTGCCAATGCAGTAGGACAGCACCAGAACAACAACAATGGAGGACCAGCTGAGTTTCAGGGTTTGCATAAGTTCCAACGGAACAACCTGCCTTCCTTCAACGGAGCTTATGACCCTGAAGGTGGTCTTTTGTATATGCGGGAGACTAAGAAGATCTATCGGGCTATGGGATGCAATGATATACAAAGGGTCATCTTTGGGACCTTCATGCTGAAGGAGGAAGCTGAGCATTGGTAGGAGAGTTGTCGCCAACGTATGGGAGTTGAGGGTATAGTGGTTACTTGGAATGTCTTCAAGGAAAGATTTTTGGAGAATTACTTCCCTGCTGACATCCGTGACAAGAATGAGTTGGAGTTCTTGGCTATGAAGCAAGGGAGCATGTCCGTGGGAGAATATGCTGCGAAGTTTGAGGCGCTTGATTGTTGTTACACGTTGTATCAGTATGTAACTGACGACTGCTCTAAGTGTGTGAAGTTTGAGGATGGTCTGCGCCTAGAGATCAAGCAAGCCATAAGCTATCAGGAAATCCGAGTCTTCTCCGTCCTGGTGAACAAGTGCAGGATCTTCAAGGATGCTTACAAGTCCAGAGTGGCAATCCGCATGAGTTCAGATGTTCAGGGCAGTAGGAAGGATGAACATAAGGACGAGGGAAAGCAGCGTCTAGCTCCGGTCGGCCAGGACTTCAATCGGAGTGGCATGAAATCACAGTTTTCAACAGGCAAGCTCAGGGACTGGGATTCTTCTTGGCCTGTCAGATAAGACAACTATGGAGAGGGTCACTATACCAAACAGTGCAAGGAGACAGACGTCATCTGCTTCAAGTGTGGCAAGTCTGGCCACATCAGCCCGAACTGTGAAGGAGTAAAGCCAGAACCGCAGAGTGCTAACAAGAATCAGAGACCTCAAATCAATTGACTAAAGACCACTGGAAGAGTCTTTACTCTTGGTGGGGCTGGAGTCTCTGAGTCCAAGGACTTGATTGAGGTGATCTTTGATGCGTTGACAATTTAAGAGAATTATCTGTAAGTCTTATTTTATGTGTTTTGGCCAATTCGGTCGTTTAGGTGGCCTCGCGCTGCAATCTTTGTCCGCCACGTGCTCGGGCCTGAGCCATTATAAACAGAACAGTGCATGAGGGTTTCGTGTAGAAACCCTATTTTGGCACCTCTGCACCCGAAAATAGCAGAACAGCCTCTTCCCCTTCCTCTCCTTTCGAACCTTCATAGTTCTTGGAATCCTAGCGGTATATGGGGAGAATGGATAGTATGAACGTTTAGGCATGGAGGGTAGCGTAAGATGAAGGGTTAACCAATGACCCTATTTGTTTGTTATTTGATTGTATGTCAATTGTTGTTATATGACTATTATTGATGATTCTTAACTTGTTGGCATGCTTTATTCTATAAACTGATTATGATGATGTTGTTGTATGTATTAATGATGTTCTGTTTATTCATGTTTATGAATTAATGTTGCTATTGGCTGTTTGTGTGATGTTGTGAAGCGAACAACGAAGATGTTAATAAGACTTTGAAAATGTTAATGATGATTAAGGGATGTTTCCCAGTTTGCTCATGAGACTTGAATCGTAGTAATGAGAGGTGAGGTTATTGTTGATGGTCCTTGGCTAGACCCTAGGGATTGATTCACGAGCGTTTAGGGATCTTAATAATGAAACAGAATTATGGAATTAATTCCCCTTAGTTATAAGACTTGAAGAATAATTAAGAACAGTGAAACTAATGATCAAAGACTTAGTAAAAGTCAATAGGTTCAATCCATGAATTACCTAAAGAGGTTTGGCAAGGGTTTCAAACCCTTTCTGCCCAGACCAATACGGCCATGCTCCAGTTGCACGGCCGTGCTCAATAAGGAGCACGCCCATGCTCCAGTTTGAAATTCAAAAAGGCCGCGCTGCCCAAGTACGACCGTGCTTGATAGTTAGCACGACCGTGCTTGACTGAAATGCCATCATGCCCGTGCTCACATGTCCAGAACAGAACGCAGAAAGCTGAAACAGGGGTGTTTCACCCCAAACAAGTAAAAGATCTAATAAGGCACCAAATGAACTTTGAAGACCAAAGACAAGTGATAAGATGTTGTACCTTGGTAGCTGAGTGGCCAAGGGGGACCTTGATGCATGACGATCAAGGTGGTAATCTCTGGTGCTTAATGGCCGGAGTGTTAATTAAAGATGATGTTGTACCTTGGTAGCCTAGTGGCCAAGGAGGCCTCGATAACCGATTGGTCGAGGTGGTAATCTCTGGTGCTTAATTTCCAGAGTGTTAAAAGATTAAATGATGAAAAGATAACGTTAATCCTCGATAGCCAAGTGGTCGAGGTGTTGATGGTGATAAAACTTGGGTAGCCTAGTGGTGCAAGCGGAGGTTGTGGTTGTGATTGTGTGTTGTGTTGATCATGCATTCACGCATCGGAGATGTTAGTGGGGGATGTTCAACATAGGAGAGGTCGTCCGAGAGTAAGGTGATTTGGCCGTCTGCGGTGATTCGTCCGAAAGGGAATCATGTCCACCCGTGGTGGCAAATCCGAGAGTAAGGTGCGTCGGCTATCCAAGGGGTCCACCTAAGTTAAGGTGAACTTCCTCGTGGATCTTATGGGCCCATGTGGATATGTAACTCCAAAGTTGACATTCTGAGATAGATTGGATCCAAGTGTATTGTGGAGTAGTAGACTAGCGTAGCATCGCATAGCATACATTGTTGATATGATGGATATGATATGATTGTGATACGTTGGATGTTGTTATGTTTTTATATACTATGTATATGTTATATGTGATGCATGCTCATCTTGCTAATTGCTTCCATGCCGTTATGTTCATATATATGTTTCTTACTCGTCTTTTGTTGTTGCTTTGCATGTACCCTTTTATGTTAATGCAGAGGACGGTGAGCAGCTTCCTGAGGAGTGACTCTGGGGAGCCACTACTCGTAGTTAGGACTTATGTTTAGTTTATGTTGTTTATCCGAATGTTCGGAATATGGTTATACCAGCTCTGTAATGTGACATCGGGGTTTGGTTTGGTTTTTATGTTCTAGTTATGTTTCCTTTTAAAACTGTTTTTTTTTCCTCTGCGTTATCAGATCTTGTTACGATGTGGTGTCCTTTACCCGTTGTTTTTTTCTTTTCATATTAAATGATATGCATGTGTTTATCTTAATTTCAAAAATTGAATATTCCTTCTATGTTATCACTTTTTAAATACATGTGGGTTAGAGGGTGTCAAATTTAGCTGTACCAGAGCAGGTCTATCCTATCAGGCTGTGGTATGAGTCTGTTGCGAGTCTTCTGTGTGCTCTTGTTTGAATTATCTATATTTAGTATAGATAATGATGCTTAAGTGTTAAAAACCTTTCGTTCTTCCTGCATGGTTCTCTGTACTTAAGAGTTGTTTTGGACAAGTGTAGGAACCAATGGTAGGAAGAGGTAAGAACGACCAGGCGATCGCTGACGCTTTGGCACTGCTTGCCAATGCAGTAGGATAGCACCAGAACAACAACAATAGAGGACCAGCTGAGTTTCAGGTTTTGCATAAGTTCCAGCGGAACAACCCGCCTTCCTTCAACGGAGCTTATGACCCTGAAGGTGCTCTTTTGTATATGCGGGAGACTGAGAAGATCTTTCAGGCTATGGGATGCAACGACATACAGAGGGTCATCTTTGGGACGTTTATACTGAAGGATGAAGCTGAGCACTGGTGGGAGAGTTGTCGCCAGCGAATGGGAGCTGAGGGTACAGTGGTTACTTGGAACGTCTTCGTGGAAAGATTCTTGGAGAATTACTTCCAAGCTGACATCCGCGACAAAAAGGAGTTGGAGTTCTTGGATCTGAAGCAAGGGAGCATGTCCATGGGAGAATATGCTACGAAGTTTGAGGAGCTTGATTGTATTACACGCTGTATCAGTATGTAACTGACGACCGCTCTAAGTGTGTGAAGTTCGAGGATGGTCTGCGCCTAGAGATCAAGCAAGCCATCTACTATCAGGAGATCCGAATCTTCTCCGTCCTGGTGAACAAGTGCAGGATCTTCAAGTATGCTTACAAGTCCAGAATGGCAATCCGCAAGAGTTCAGATGTTTAGGGAAGTTGAAGGATGAACATAAGGACGAGGGAAAACAGCGTCTAGCTCCGGTCGGCCAGGACTTCAAGCGGAGTGGCACGAAATCACAGTTTTCAGTAAACAAGCTCAAGGACTGGGATTCTTCTAGGCACGCCAAATACGGCAAATGTGGAGAGGGTCACTATACAAAACAGTGCAAGGAGACAGACGTCATCTGCTTCAAGTGTGGCAAGTCTGGCCACATCAGCCCGGACTCTAAAGGAGTAAAGCCAGAACCGCAGATGCTAAAAAGAATCAGAGACCTCAAATCAATCTACTAAAGACTACTGGAAGAGTCTTTACTCTTGGTGGGGCTGGAGTCTTCGAGTCCAAGGACTTGACCCAAGTTATGTGCTTAATTGGTGAAAGCATAACCAATCAAGGTGATAAAAATTTCGAGGACGAAATTTTTATAAGGGGGTGAAATTGTAACACCCCGTTTTTCGTAAATAAGCTTAATGCATTTATATTTGTTATATATATATATATAAAATTTATTTTTTTGGTCTAGAGGGTCTTTGACCCCCGCCCCGGTGTCTAGAGTCTTTGACCCTGACTAATCCGGGGTGCGGTAGGAAGGTAAGTAAAGCTTGGCCAAGAGTTGTTGCTGCCAAGGATCGAACTCGTGCAAAGCACAAACCATTCGTCCTTAACAGCAGCACATTAACCACCTGTGCCTAACTGCTTGGTTATTATACATATATATATATATATATATATATATATATATATATATATATATATATTGATATATATTTTTTATTTATAAGTTTATGTTTGGGGAAGTTTAGCCTAAGAAAGGTTCAATCCTTTTAGAGTCCTAGTAACATGTTTCACCGTTTTTATTATATCTTGAGTTCTAGATATTTGATTGAGGTGATCTTTGATGCGTTGGAAAGCTAAGAGAATTTTCTACAAGTCGTATTTTATGTGTTTTGGCCAATTCAACCGTTTATGTGGCCTCGCACTGCAAGATTTGTCTGCCACGTGCTCAGGCCTGAGCCTTTATAAACAAAACAGTGCGTGAGAGTTTCGTGTAGAAACCCTATTTTGGCACCTCTACACCCGAAAACAACAGAACAACCTCTTCCCCTTCCTCTCCCTTCAAACCTTCATAATTCTTGGAATCCTAGCGGTGTTTGGGAGAGAATAGTGCGCGTTCGTACCTTTAGAGGTAGTTGGTTATCCCTCTCTATTAATCTCTCTTCCTAATTGCTGGGTTGGGATTAATTGGTTGTTCTTATGTTTGGCCAAGGTTTGAGGAACTCATCGAGCCGCTTGAGGGAACACGACCAGTTTGCTTTCGAGGTTTGATCTTCATACCAGGTATGAGGAGAAGGGATAGTATAAACATTTAGGCGCAGGGGGTAGCGTAAGATAAAGGGTTAACCCATGACCCTATTTGTTTGTTATTTGATTGTATGTCAATTGTTGTTATATGACTATTATTGATGATTCTTTACTTGTTGGCATGCTTTAATCTACAAACTGATTATGATGATGTTGTTGTATGTATTAATGATGTTCTGTTTATTCATGTTTATGAAATGAATGTTGCTATTGGCTGTTTGTGTGATGTTGTGAAGCGAACAAGGAGGATGTTAATAAGACTTTGAAAACATTAATGATGATTAAGGGATGTTTCCCAGTTTGCTCATAAGACTTGAATCAGAGTAATGAGAGGTGAGGTTATTGTTGATGGTCCTTGGCTAGACCCTTGGGATTGATTCATGAGCGTTTAGGGATGTTAATAATGAAACGAAATTAAAGGATTAATTCTCCTTAGTTATAAGACTTGAAGAATATTTAAGAACAGTGAAACTGATGGTCAAAGACTTAGTAAAAGCCAATAGGTTCAATACATGAATTACTCCAAGAGGTTTGGCAAGTGTTTCTAACCGTTTCTTCCCAGACAAGTACGACCATGCTCTAGTTAGCACGGTTGTGCTTAATATGGAGCACGCCCGTGCTCCAGTTTGAACTTCAAAAAGGTCGTGCTACCTAAGCACGGCTGTGCTTGATAGTTAGCACGCCCATACTTGACTGAAATTCCTGCACGCCCGTGCTCACCTGTCCAGAACAGAACGCAGAATGCTGAAATAGGGGTGTTTCACCCCAAACAAGTAAAAGATCTAATAAGGCACCAAATGAACTTTGAAGACCAAAGACAAGTGATAAGATGTTGTACCTTGGTAGCTGAGTGGCCAAGGGGGACCTTGATGCATGACGATCAAGGTGGTAATCTCTGGTGCTTAATGGCCGGAGTGTTAATTAAAGATGATGTTGTACCTTGGTAGCCTAGTGGCCAAGGAGGCCTCGATAACCGATTGGTCGATGTGGTAATCTCTGGTGCTTAATTTCCAGAGTGTTAAAAGATTAAATGATGAAAAGATAACGTTAATCCTCGATAGCCAAGTGGTCGAGGTGTTGACGGTGATAAAACTTGGGTAGCCTAGTGGCCTAAGCGGAGGTGGTGGTTGCGATTGTGTGTTGTGTTGATCATGCATTCACACATCGGAGATGTTATTGGGGGATGTTCAACATAGGGGAGGTCTTCCGAGAGTAAGACGATCTGGCCGTCCGTGGTGATTCGTCTGAAAGGGATTCATGTATACCCATGGTGGCGCATCCGAGAGTAAGGTGCATCGACTATCCAAGGGGTCCAACCATGGTAAAATGAACTGACCCAGCGTTGATGCTTATTGACCCATGTGGATATGTAACTCTGAAGTTGAAATTCTCAGATAGATTGGATCCAAGTGCATATTGGAGTAGTGGAATAGCGCAGCATCGCATAGCATACACTGTTGATATGATTGATATGATATGATTGTGATACGATGGATATTGTTATGTTTTTATATGTTATGTATATGTTATGTGTGATGCATGCTCATCTTGCTTACTGCTTCCATGCTACTCGTCTTTTGTTGTTGCTTTGCATGTACCCTTTTATGTTATGCAGAGGACGATGAGCAGCTTGCTGAGGAGTGACTCCGAGGAGTCGCTACTCATAGTTAGGACTGATGTTTAGTTT
This sequence comes from Echinosophora koreensis, assembly GCA_035048595.1. NCBI lineage: Eukaryota > Viridiplantae > Streptophyta > Magnoliopsida > Fabales > Fabaceae > Echinosophora > Echinosophora koreensis. Next base: position 1,037,104 of record JAPCYP010000095.1, read on the forward strand.
ATTGTTGTTTATCTGAATGTTCGGAATATGGTTATACCAGCTCTGTAATGTGACATCGGGGTTGAGTTTCGTTTTTATGTTCTAGTTATGTTTCCTTTTAAAACTGTTTTTATTTCCGCATTATGAGATCTTGTTACAATGTGGTGTCCTTTACCCTTTTTATTTTATTTTTATAATAAATGATATGCATGTGTTTATCTTAATTTCAAAAATTGAATATTCCTTCTATGTATCGCTTTTTAAATACATGCGGGGTAGTGGGTATCACATTTAGTGGTACCAGAGCAGGTCTATCTAATCAGGCCGTGGTTTGAGTCTATTGCGAGTCTTATATGTGCTCTTGTTTGAATTATCTATTTTTAGTATAGATAATGATGCTTAAGTGTTAAAAACCTTTAGTTCTTCCTGCTTGGTTCTCTATACTTAATAATTGTTTTGGACAAGTGCAGGAACCAATGGCAGGAAGAGGTTGGAACGACCAGGCAATCGCTGATGCTTTGGCACTGCTTCCCAATGCAATAGGACAACACCAAAACAACAACAATGGAGGACCAGCTGAGCTTCAAGGTTTGCATAAGTTCCAACGGATTAACTCGCCTTCCTTCAACAGAGCTTATGACCCTGAAGGTGCTCTTTTGTATATGCGGGAGACTGAGAAGATCTTTCGGGCTATGGGATGCAATGACATACAGAGGGTCATCTTTGGGACCTTCATGCTGAAGGAGGAAGCTGAGCACTGGTGGGAGAGTTGTCGCCAGCATATGGGAGCTGAGGTTACAGTGGTTACTTGGAACGTCTTCAAGGAAAGATTCTTGGAGAAGTACTTCCTAGCTGACATCCGCGACAAGAAGGAGTTGGATTTCTTGGATTTGAAGCAAGAGAGCATGTCCGTCGGAGAATATGCTGCGAAGTTCGAGGAGCTTGATTATTATTACACGTTGTATTAGTATGTAACTGACGACCGCTCTAAGTGTGTGAAGTTCGAGGATGGTCTGCGTCTAGAGATCAAGCAAGCCATCAGCTATTAGGAGATCCGAGTCTTCTCCGTCCTAGTGAACAAGTGCAGGATCTTCAAGGATGCTTACAAGTCAAGAGTGGCAATCCGCAAGAGTTCAGATGTTCAGGGCAGTAGCAAGGATGATCATAAGGACGAGGGAAAGTAGCGTCTAGCTCCGGTCGGCCAGGACTTCAAGTGGAGTGGCACGAAATCACAATTTTTAGCATGAAAGCTCAGGGACTGGGATTCTTCTAGGCCCGTCAGATACGGCAAATGTGGAGAGGGTCACTATACCAAACGGTGCAAGGAGACAGACGTCATCTACTTCAAGTGTGGCAAGTCTGGCCACATCAGCTAGGACTATGAAGAAGTAAAGCCAAAACTGCAGAGTGCTAACAAGAATCAAAGACCTCAAATCAATTGACTAAAGACCACCGGGAGAGTCTTTACTCTTAGTGGGGCTGGAGTCTCCGAGTCCAAGGACTTGACCCAAGGCATATGCCTAATTGGTGAAAGCATAACCAATCAAGGTGATAGAAATTTCGAGGACGAAATTTTTATAAGGGGGTAGAATTATAACACCCCGTTTTTCATAAATAAGCTTAATGCACTTATATTTGTTATACATATATGTTTTTATATGCTTTTTATGTCTAAGTTTATGTTTGGGGAAGTTTAGCCTTAGAAAGGTTCAATCATTTTAGAGTCCTAGTAACCTGTTTCACTTTTTTTTTATCATATCTTGACTTCTAGATGTCTGATTGAGGTGATATTTAATGCGTTGGAAAGCTAAGAGTATTGTCTACAAGTCTTATTTTATGTGTTTTGGCCAATTCGGTTGTTTATGTGGCCTCGTACTGCAATCATTGTCACCCCCGTGCTTAAAGTGAGCACGGCCTGCTCGGGCCTGAGCCTTTAAAAATAGAACAATGAGCGAGGGTTTCATGTAGAAACCCTATTTTGGCACCTCTACACCCCAAAACAGCAGAACAGCCTCTTTCCCTTCCTCTCGCTTCGAAACTTCATAGTTCTTGGAATCCTCGTGGTGTTTGGGAGAGAAAAGTGCGCAATAGTACCGTGAGAGGTAAGCTGGTTATCCCTCTCTATTAATCTCTCTTCCTAATTGTTGGATTGGGATTAATTGGTTGTTCTTATGTTTGGCCAAGGCTTGAGGAACTCATCGAGCGGATCGAGGGAACGCGACCAGTTTGATTTCCGGGTTTAATCTTCATACCAGGTATAGGGAGAAGGGATAGCATGAACATGTAGGCATAGGGGGTAGCGTAAGATGATGGGTTAACCTATTTGCCCTATTTGCTTGCTATTTGATTGTATATCAATTGTTGTTATATGACTATTATTGGTGATTCTTTACTTGTTGGCATGCTTTAATCTACAAACTGATTGTGATGATGTTGTTGTATGTATTAATGATGTTCTGTTTATTCATGTTTACGAATGAATGTTGCTATTGGCTGTTTGTGTGATGTTATGAAGCAAACAACGAAGATGTTAATAAAACTTTGAAAACATTAATGATGATTAAGGGATGTTTCCCAGTTTGCTCATAAGACTTGAATCGGAGTAATGAGAGGTGAGATTATTGTTGGTGGTCCTTGGCTAGACCCTAGGGATTGATTCATGAGCGTTTAGGGATGTTAATAATGAAACGAAGTTAAAGGATTAATTCCCCTTCGTTATAAGACTTGAAGAATAATTAAGAACAGTGAAACTGATGGTCAAAGACTTAGTAGAAGCCAATAGGTTCAATACATGAATTACTCCAAGAGGTTTGGCAAGGGTTTCAAACCCTTTCTTCCCAGACCAGTACGGCCATGCTCCAGTTAGCATGGTTATGCTTAATATGGAGCATGCCTGTGCTCCAGTTTGAAATTCAAAAAGGTCACGCTGCCCAAGCATGGCCGTGCTTGATAGTTAGCACACCCATGCTTGACTAAAATGCCTGCATGCCCATGCTCACCTGTCTAGAACAGAACGCAGAGAGCTGAAATAGGGGTGTTTCACCCCAAATAATTAAAAGATCTAATAAGGGCACCAAATGAACTTTGAAGACCAAAGACAAGTGATAAGATGTTGTACCTTGGTAGCCGAGTGGCCAAGGGGGCCTTGATGCATGATGGTCAAGGTGATAATCTCTGGTGCTTAATGGCCAGAGTGTTAATTAAAGATGATGTTGTACCTTGGTAGCCTAGTGGCCAAGGGGTCCTCGATAGCCGAGTGGTCGAGGTGGTAATCTCTGGTGCTTAATGGCCAGAGTGGTCGAGGTGTTGATGGTGATAAAACTTGGGTAGCCTAGTGACCCAGCAGAGGTGGTGGTTGCGATTGTGTGTTGTGTTGATCATGAATTCACGCATCAGAGATGTTAGTGGGGGATGTTCAACATAGGGGAGGTCGTCCGATTGTAAGGCGATTTGACCGTCCGCAGTGATTCGTCCGAAAGGGAATCATGTACACTAGTGGTGGTGCATCCGAGAGTAAGGTGCATCGACTATCTAAGGGGTCCACCCAAGGTAAGGTGAACTGCCCCAGTGTTGGTGCTTATAGGCCCATATGGATATGTAACTCCGAAGTTGACATTCTGAGATAGATCGGATCCAAGTTCATAGTGGAGTAGTGGAGTAGCATAGCATCGCATAATATACATTGTTGATATGATGGATATGATATGATTGTGATACGTTGGATGTTGTTATGTTTTCATATGTTCTGTGTGTGCATGCTCATCTTGCCAACTGCTTCCATGCTGTTATGTTCTTATATATATTTCTTACACCTCATCTTTTGTTGTTGCGTTACAAGTACCCTTTTATGTTATGCAGAGGACGGTGAATAGCTTGCTGATGAGTGACTTTGAGGAGCCACTACTCGTAGTTAGGATTTATGTGTTGCTTATGTTGTTTATCCGAATGTTCGGTATATGGTTATACCAACTCTGTAATGTGACAACGGGGTTTGGTTTCATTTTTATGTTCTAGTTATGTTTCCTTTTAAAACTGTTTTTATTTGTGTTATGAGATCTTGTTACAATGTGGTGTCCTTTACCCATTGTTTTTTTCTTTTCATAATAAATGATATGCATGTGTTTATCTTAATTTCCAAAATTGAATATTCCTTCTATGTTATCGCTTTTTAAATACATGTAGGGTAGAGGGTGTCACATTTAGTGGTATCGGAGCAAGTCTATCCTATCAGGCCATGGTATGAGTCTGTTGCGAGTCTTTTATGTGCTCTTGTTTGAATTATCTATATTTAGTATAGATAATGATGCTTAAGTGTTAAAAACCTTTAGTTCTTCCTACTTGGTTCTCGGTACTTAATAGTTGTTTGGGACAAGTGGAGGAACGAATGGCTAGAAGAGGTAGGAACGACCAGGTGATCGCTGACGCTTTGGCACTGCTTGCCAATGCAGTAGGACAGCACCAGAACAACAACAATGGAGGAGCTGCTGAGTTTTAGGGTTTGCATAAGTTCCAGCGGAACAACTCGCCTTCCTTCAACGGAGCTTATGACTCTGTAGGTGCTCTTTTGTGGATGCGGGAGACTGAGAAGATTTTTCGGGCTATGGGATGCAACGACATACAGAGGCTCATCTTTGGGACCTTCATGCTGAAGGAGGAAGTTGAGCACTGGTGGGAGAGTTGTCGCCAGCGTATGGGAACTGAGGGTACAATGGTTACTTGAAACATCTTCAAGGAAAGATTCTTAGAGAAGTAGTTCCCAACTGACATCCACGATAAGAAGGAGTTGGAGTTCTTGGATCTGAAGCAAGGGAGCATGTCCGTGGGAGAATATGCTACGAAGTTTGAGGAGCTTGATCGTTATTACATGCTGTATCAGTCTGGGTGGAAATTTCTTTTGTGGAAGGTGAATGAGAGTAGGGCCAATGTGATTGTGTAGGGTGGATGGTAGAGGTTCAGTTTGTATGTAAGGAATGGGTACATACCATGGGGTGTAGGTAAGTTCAGGCTCATATTCATATTCAGGCAAAGGGTACCAAGGTCTGGTTGACATGGGTTCTGGTTCATGAGTATGGTAGAGTATTCTCCAGTCTGTTTTGACTTTGGCCCAGCTTCAGCTTTGCCATCATAGAGAATTGAAGGGTTAGTGTAGGGATATTTGGTTCTTGGCATTTTGGGAAAGGGGACACCAGGGTTAATACCTACATCATCTGGTTGATTGAACCAGGGATCATCTGTAGGAATGATTGGTTGAAATTGTGGTCTGGTTGGAGATGTTTGTAGTGGTGAGTGGACAGGTGAGGCTATTTATGGTGAAGTGGTTTGTGGTGATGGTAGTGTGGGAATGTAATCATCGTGGTGAAAAGGTATCACAGATTCAGGTGCAACAGTTACATTATCCCTAGTTTCTAAACTTTCTACCAAGGCATCTATTGCTAATTGGACAGGATCATTAGCAGAGATGTTTACCTCAGAAGTCATAAAGGACTTAGCTCTCCTTGAGGGTTGCCTTCTTCTAGTAGTAATAGCAGTAGCAGTAGTAGTAGCAGTTTTCTGTTTCTTCAGAATAGTTCCAATAGGAACATCATCTTCATCATCCTCATCTTCATTGTGGGACAGGACTAGATTCCTTGTCCTTTTCTTAGATATGGCGGTTGAGGGGCAACAGCAACTTGTTCCCTGATCACAATGCTAGCAGCAGGCTTTTTTGTAATTGGTTTCCTTGCAACAGTAGTTTTTCTTCTAACAGTTTTCTTCAGCCCTAGAGTCTCAGCATTGTTGAGCTCTATTTGTTTTTCCTTTACCTTGTACATCTCTTCTTCCTTGGCCAGAGCAGCCTGGGTGTATGTGCTGATATTCATGTTGCATATGTTCATCCTTCCAAAATCAGCAGCAGACATACCCTTCTCAAGTAAAATTCTTTCTTGCTCTTCAGGGGACTTGGCAGCAAGGAAGTCATAGATTCCTTGAGCTTTGAGGATTTTAGACAGCAGATGACATAATGGAATAGCAGAGAGCTTCTTCCTGTAAACAATAGCATCTCTGAATCTTCCAAAAAGAATTCTGGGCAAATTGATTTTGTTTTCAGTGGTGAGATGGCAAAGATAGAACTTGTGCAGAGATGACAAGTTGTCCTTAGACCCAGTCTTATGAAGAATAGACTTGTTCAGCAATTGATGAAGAATGCGAATCTTGTCCTTCATCTCCACTAACTTCCAAGAATGAGTTCTCACAGTATCTTCTCTCATTAGGAAGGCAGCAACCACCTCAGAACCACCAAGGTCCTTCTCCCAAGTATCAGTAAAGACCATTCCTTCTTGGGCACAGTTGATAGCTTCAGAAATAGTCTTCTCAGAGACCACTATTCTTTTCCCAAGTATCTCAGCATGAATTTCAGTGATGGTTACTTTAGGGTTTCTCCAGAAATCCCTAATTAGGTTAGGGTAAATAGAGACCTTCTCTATAAACATTCCATCCCAACCGGCAGCAGTGATGTTCTGACTCACATCTAAGTTATATTCTTTCAAAACACCGAAGTTGAAGTGGTGCTCCACAACAAGATTCAGCTTGTCCACATTGTAAGTTGAAACAACAGAAGAGGAAGCCATTTTTTAGGTTTGAAGGTTAGGGTTTGGTAGCAAGAAAACAGAGCACACGGAGATTCAAGAGAAGTGGTTGTAAAAGGTTTTTCAAAGGGAAATAATATGACTTAAAGAGGTTTCAAATGTGAAGAGTTTTTCCCAAAGAAAAAAATAAAATGAAAACGTGTGAAGAAGGAAGTAATGATGTAGTGCAGGTTTTTGAAACTGTAAAAAGCTATTGATGGGATTGATGGAAATAACTGACTCAGCATAAGGATATTGTTAAATATGTCTTGGACATATATTAATGCAAATATAATAATAGATAGCATAGACGAGTCTGATAAACCATGCCAACAGTTAATGGACGCAATGCCTACTGGACACACGTGTAACATGCATTGGACGCACTTGAGCAATAGACACGCAAGTAATAGACACGAGCATTGGATGCGCAATCAATCCACACAAATCATATTAAGATGTTTTCTAATAAATATGAATCTGTCCTCTGCAAGAGGTTTAGTAAAGATATCTGCCCATTGATGGTCAGTATCTACAAATTGTGTATCAATAATGCCTTTTTGCACATAATCTCTAATAAAATGATGTTTAATCTCTATATGCTTAGCTCTTGAATGTAATATTGGATTCTTGGATAGATTTATTGCAGCAATATTATCACACATAAGCGGAATACTACTTACAAACACATTGTAGTCCTTCAATTGATGTTTGATCCATATAAGTTGTGAACAGCAACTAGCAGCTGAAATATACTCAGCTTTAGCAGTTGATAAGGCAATAGTACTTTGTCTTTTTCTTGACCATGAGACTAGATTAGCTCCAATGAAGTGATATCCTCCACTGGTACCTTTTCTTTCAATTCTATCTCCAGCATAGTCAGCATCACAAAAGCCAACTAATCGGTAATCACCATTTTTCTTAAAACACAAACCCAGATTAGTAGTACCTTTTAAATACCTAAATATTCTTTTAACTGTTGATAAATGAGATTCTCTTGGATCATATTGAAATCGAGCACATAAGCATACACTGAACATAATATCAGGTCTAGACGCAGTAAGATATAGCAGAGATCCTATCATACCTCTATATACCTTTTGGTCTACCATTTTATCTTTATCATCTTTGTTCAGTATGGGCGTGAGATGAATAGGAGTGTTGATAGGTTTGCAATCATCCATCTTGAATTTCTTTAACAATTCCTTTGTGTACTTAATCTGATGGATGTACACCTCGTCCATTATTTGTTTAACTTGAAGTCCAAGAAAGAACTTGAGTTCTCCCATCATGCTCATTTCAAACACTTTCTGCATAAGCTTAGAGAATTCTTTACATAGAGATTCATTAGTAGCACCAAAAATTATGTTATCAACATATATTTAAACAACAATGAAACTGGACTTATTGGATTTTCTAAATAAGGTTGTGTCAACCTTTCCTCTACTAAATCCATTGTCTATTAAGAATGAACTTAACCTTTCATACCAAGCTCTAGGAGCTTGTTTAAGGCCATATAAAGCTTTCTTTAGCTTATATACGTGTTCAGGTTAGGTTTCACTTTAAAAACCCGAAGGTTGCATAACATAAACTTCCTCACTAATAACACCATTTAGAAATGCACTTTTTACATCCATTTGATATAGCATAATATTGTGATGTGCAACAAATGATCGTAAAATGCGAATAGCTTCTAATCTAGCAACTGGTGCAAAAGTTTCAGTGTAGTCAATACCTTCTTCCTATGAATAACCTTGTGCAACAAATCTAGCTTTATTTCTTATCACCGTACCATTTTCATCAAGCTTGTTTCTGTAAACCCATTTGGTTCCAATAATAGATTTGTCTGTTGGTAAAGGCACAAGAGTCCACACTTCACTTCTCTCAAACTGATTCAGTTCTTCCTACATTGTAAGAATCTAGCCCTCGTCTAGTAGAGCCTCGTCTACTGTCTTTGGTTCTAACTTAGAGACTAATGCAGAATCATCTTGCTCTCTGAATGTAGATCTGGTTCTTAGCTTATCATTAGGATTCCCAATGATTTGATCTTGTGGATGATATTTCCTGAAGTACCAAGATCTCTGAACATCTTCCTGTTGAGAAGTTGAAGTTTCTGACTTATGTTGTTGAGGGTTGTCCATTTGATCATCAGGTTTGATATTTGTTTGATCTTCATAATCTTTGAGATTCAAATCTGCAATAGCTTCATCAAGCTCTGATAATTTCTTATCAGGCTGCTTGTCATCAAACTTAACATGTATACATTCTTCTACCACTAAGGTTCTAGAATTATAAACTCTAAACCCTTTTGATGATCCAGAATACCCTAACAGAATTCCATTATCTACTTTGGCATCAAACTTACCCAGTTGATCTTTAGTATTCAATATATAGCATTTACAACCAAAAGGATGAAAGTAAGATATGTTGAGTTTTCGTCATTTCCACAATTCATAAGGAGTCTTATTCAAGATTGGTCTAATGTATATTCTGTTCTGAATGTAGCAGACAGTATTAACAGCTTCAGCCCAGAAGTGTCTAGGGACAGAGTTATCATTGAGCATTGTTCTAGCCATCTCTTAAAGAGATCTGTTCTTTCTCTCCACCACACCATTTTGCTGTGGTGTTCTTGGTATTGAGAAGTTGTGAAGTATACCACTTTCTTCACAGAACTTTTGGAATAGCTCATTTTTAAACTCTCCCCCATGGTCATTTCTGATTGAAGTGATACACATGCCTTTTTTATTCTATACACATTTGCAGAATACAGAGAAGACCCTAAAGGACTCATCCTTGTGAGCTAGGAACATAACCCATGTCCATCTAGTGTAGTCATCTACTATGACTAGACCATATTTCTTTCCACTAACCGAGGCAGTCCTAGTTTATCCAAACAGATCAAGGTACAACAACTCTAGTGGTCTATTGGTACTAACAATATTATTAGATTCAAAGGAACCTTTGACTTGTTTTCCCTTTTGACATGCATCACAGTTTGAACTTAAGGTTTGGTAATCCTCTCACGAGGTTATGCTTATTTAGCTTTGAAATTAATTTCAAGCTTGCATGACCTAGCCTTTTGTGCCAAATCCATCGCTCATCTTCAATGGGCACTAGACATGAGACACTTTGATTTGTAAGGTCCTCCAAGTCAATCTTATACAGATTGTTTTGCCTCTTGGCAGTGAATAAGATTGATCCATCAGATTTCTTGACATTACACATATTCTTGTCAAAAGAAACATCAAACCCACTATCACATAATTGAGTTATGCTCAGTAGATTGTGTTTTAAACCATTAACTAAAAGCACATTATCAATGGAGGGAAAATGATGTTTACCAATTTTACCTACTCCAATGATCTTTCCTTTCTGATTACCTCCAAAGGTAACCCAGCCACCATCTTTAGGTTTGAGGTCTTGGAACATACACTTTTCTCCCGTCATGTGACGTGAGCACCCACTGTCCAAGTACCAAGATGCTTGTTTCTTTCCTGTTGTTAAGCAAGTCTGCAACAGGTACAATCTTATCTTTAGGTACCCCGATTGACTTGGATCCTTTCTTGTTAGTAGTCACTGGACGTGCATGTTTGATATGCTTATGATGTATGCATCTAGATGTTATATGACCATCTTTTCCACACACTTTACAATAAGTGTTGTACAAGCTCAGTATTTTTAACATGCAGTGTTTGAGCTTTTGAAGTTCTACTATGCATATGTGGCTTTGACTTTTTATAAGATGCTTCATGCTTTTCTTTGTCATAACCAAGGCCAGACTTATCATGCGGTGACCTAGAGTACCTTAAAATCAAACTTAGTTTATCTGAGCCACCTACAAATTCAGACAGAGTGTCTGTCATATATGTCACATCTTGTTTTAGTTTAGTAACTTCACAAGTGACAGTTGGCCAATACTTGAGTTTGTCAGTTAGACTGACATTTTCTGATTTTACTTTGTCATTTTGATTTCCAAGATATTTTCTCCATGCAAACCCTATCAAATTCTTTAGATGGTTTTGAAAATTTCTTTTTGAGACTTCTATATACATAAGACAGAATAAATGAGTTGTCCAATAATTCATCAAATGCATCTTGAAGAATGGAAGGGTTAGAATCCATTACCTTAGCATTAGTGTATTCACTTTCCGATGATGTACCAGCCATGAGACAGATGCTTGCCTCTTCCTCAGCTTCATCTTCTTCTTCAGATGAAGGTAGATCCAGATCCTCCCAAGTAGCCATCAAGCCCTTCTTCTTTTTGAAGAACTTCTTTTTGTCCTTCAGCTCTGGACAGTCAGCTTTGAAATGACCAGGTTTTTTACACTCGAAGCACAGAGGTGGACCTTTTTCCTTAGAGTCTGATTTCTCCTTGATGAACTTTTTTTGAACTACTTCCTTCTGAAACCACCTTTTTTTCTCCACATATGTTGAATCTTTCTGGAGATGAAAGACAATTCATCCTCTTTAGATCCTTCATCACTGTCAGAAGGGTCTGCTTCATCTGAGGATTCCTCAGCTTTAATAACTTTGGATGAGCTAGCCTTCTTTGGCTTTAGGGCAACAGACTTTCCTTTTCTAGAACTTTCTTCTTCATCGAGCTCAAGCTCCTGAACCTTTATAGATCCAAGAAGTTCTTCCAAAGTGAGAGTGTTAAGGTTCTTTGCTTCCTGAATAGCAGTGACCTTAGGTCTCCACTATTTATGTAAGCTCCTGAAAATTTTTCTGATATGGTCTCTATTCTCGTAGGTTTTTCCAAGAGATCTAAGACTGTTAGTGATGGTTTGGAATCTTCCAAACATTTGATCTATGGTTTCATGTTCAGCCATTTTAAATAGCTCATACTGATGAACCAGCATGCTTATCTTTGACTCCTTGACTTGGGATGACTCTTCATGAGTTAGGGCAAGAGTATCCCATATTTCCTTAGCAATGTTACAGCTATGGACTTTATCATGCTCAGATCTAGTGATAGCACACATCAAGTAGTGCTTGGCTTTCAGATTGAGTTGATGTTGAGTTTTCTTCTCTGGAGTCCATTGAGCTCTAGGAATAGCAGCTCCAGCATCACCTCTTAGCTCAGTGTAGCCAGTTTCAATCAGCTCCCAGATGGCCACATTTTGTGCATCAAGAAAAGCCATCATTCTCTTTTTCTAGTAGTCATAATCACTACCATCAAAGATAGGAGGTCTGTTGATTGCTTGTCCTTCTGTATCCATGCTTGTTGGATCGTACTCCCTCAAGACTTGTTAGATGCTCAACCCTTTGGAGGCTGACCTCTGATACCAACTGAAGTTGACACAGGGAAACACAAGAAGGGGGGGTTGAATTGTGTTTCTTAACAATTTTTCGAAAAAGCCTTTTCTCAAACCTTTTACAAGCAAAACAATAGAAACAACACACAAACAGGAAAACGTTTAAGAAGAGTTAACAAACTCAGATTCAAAACCCCACAGTTAGTATCACCAAAAACTATAAAAGATAAGGGTTAGAAGAATCACACGAGTGTTTTATCCTGGTCCACTCTCTTCCAACTAAGAGCTACGTCCAGTTCCTTCTACCTGAAGGATTTATCCACTATTCTCCAAATAGGTTACAAGTATTTAATACCTATTCAGGCTACAAGTATTCTTTCTCTACCAAGCCTCTCCAGGCTCTAACTCTAACAAAGAGATTAACTATTTTGATCTAAGAACTCACTATGTGTGAGGATTTGAAAGTTTAAGATCAACAAGATTTACACGTAAACTTGTTTTTACAAATTCAACAAAGTTTTTGCACTATGGTATCAGAGCTTCTTTCTTGGAGTGTGTATGTCTTTCTTTTTGTTCTTGAAGTTCTTCAAGTATATATATATAGATGGAGTGCTTCTCTGTCTTGATCATCTTCAACGTTCTTCAAATTGTATCCGTTTAGACATAGCATTAAATGCTTGGATCCGTTGAGACTGATAAATTGATATGCTTCTTGGAGAAGTGCTTTTGTTTATCAGAGGAATGCTCAAAGTAGAGATGTCAATTCCCTGTTGTACCAAAAGTTGATTTCTGTTTTTCCTTCTTTGTACTTGATTTGAACTTTACAGCAAAGTAGTTGGCAGAGTACAAAGGTTTATGGTTTCAATGGTACGGAGTTCTTTTATATAAGAGACAAAGAGTTTAACAGAAGAAGCATCATGGCTAAGAGACATATATTCTTTGAATTAAATAGGCAATCATTTGAAATAAATACAATTAAGCTTAGACGGGTTCGTGTTTTAGAACTAATGGATGCGCAGGTCTTTGGAAGTGCAAAGTTAACTTATCAGTGAGACGACGCGTCTACTGATAATTCGTCTGCAGGCTTTTAGTCTAGTGCCAAGAATTGGACGTGCTATACTTAAGAGCTCTTCTACTGATGGGGTGTCTAGTGAGCTTCGGACTTGCTATACTCAAGAGCTCATCTACTCAAGAGCTCGTCTATTCAAGTCTTTGGACTTGTTATATTTCAAAGTATCGTCTACTTGATTTTTCTTTAGACTTAGTAGCTCTTCTACCTTAGTTAATTTTACGATCTCGTCTATCATAAAGTTAATAGACTCAGAATTTTACCAAGGGTTGTAGACTCGTCTAAAGGATTGAAAAAGAATCTGATAGATTCCATACTTTATTTTAAGTTCCTCTGACTAGATAAATCAAACAGTCCCTGCACTCTTATAACAAACAAGTTAGATCTTTGACAATACTTTGCCATACAAATTTAACCTTTTTGTTAACATCAAAACTTAACAGATTATTTAATCCAAAATCACTTTGGTTCTAACATGATAGAAGTGACCACCAAAACAATCCGGACCTGGAGCTCCATCAGCATTCATTGTGAAAACAACAGATTTTACCTCCTCCACAGATGGCATATTTGTCAAGAAAGCATTGCCTATTCAGAGACTAAGGAGGGAATCGGTTTCTCAACCAGATTGGTAGATTAACAATTATTTCCATGAGAAAACAGATTTTGGTAAAAGTTCAGGACATGAGATTCTATATCAGCAGAGGAACTTAGAATCTTATCATCATCTTTCAAGATAGTGATCTGTTTGGTAACAGATTTGATTTTAGCCATCCGATGGAAATATTCATTGTTTCTGTCTCCTTCAGTATGCCATTTGATTCTAGATTTTTCTTTCCAAAAAACTTCTTCATTTCTTAAAGCTTGCTGCAGCATTCTTTAAGCATCTAGTTTCATATTAAAAAGATCATCTGAGCCATTATCTTCACTGATTAACTGCTGAATTTGGTCAAGCTTATTCGTTGCCTCTTTAAAATTGTTGTGAACATCATCCACTCTTTCAGTTTCACACTCAGGTTTTTTAGCTTTTGAGTTAAAATAAACATAGGGCAACCTACAATTTGACCTTTCCAAGAACCAGCAACCAAACTCCTGAAGTTCAATATGTGGTTTTGATGATGATCTCCAAATGTACACCAAGGAAGAAATTCCAATTGTTAAAGGGTTTAATATTTTCTTAAGGAATATTTTGTAAAATTGCCTTTAAGATTGAAGTACAAGTTGTAAGTGATTTAATAAGTATTTTAGAGTTAAAATGTTTAGAAGACTATTTTACTTGGATTCAAGATACTAAAAACAAGTTTCTGGACTTGCCTTAGAAAAGAAAAAAAAAATTGATTTTTCATGTGAAAAGGGCAAGTAGTCGACTACTTGTGTTAAGCAGTCAACTACTTTGTTCTTCAGCATTCCAGAAACGTGTTTGAATCAATATAGTCGACTACTTTGTTGAGTAATCAACTACATAGGTCAGGTAATCGACTACCTACCTGATTTTCTTGAATCTTGGTTCTGTTACACTAAAGTAGTCGATTACTACTATAAAGTAGTCGACTACTTCAGGTAAAACAGAATTAAAAATTTTCAAATTTTCAAAATCTCTTCTAAACTTTTTCTCTATAAATATGGGTTACTTTGGTACGAAAATTAAGACTTTTTGAGCTAACAAAACTCTACCAAAATACCTCCACAAAAATCACTAGAGCTTTCATACTTCATCTTGTAAAAAACAATTATAGTTTTTTTTTGTATTTCCTTTTGGAAACAATTCTCTTAAGCAATAGGATAATTGCAACATTGATTTGGTGGGGCATCCAAGTCAATTTGAAGGTGGGGAATACTTGAAGCCAAGGTGGGGAATCCTTGGAGCTAAGGTGAGGCATTTTTAGGAGGTAAGGATTACTTTGAGTGGGGCATCTCAAAGTAATCAAGGTAAAGGAGGGATATCCTTTAGTTTCTTTTGATAATTGTAATCTTGTAAACAATTTTTAAATAGTGGAATCTCTCAAGGGTTCTTGAGAGCTGGTTGTTGATCACTCAGGTTGTGATCGAACCAGTAAAATCGTTTGTGTGATCTTCTCTTTCCCTCACTCTTCTAGTTTTTGCAATTATTGTTCAATTGTTGTTCTTTATTGTATTTGGTTAATTGTGGTGGATTTAATTCTCTGATTTTTAATTGAGGTCATCCATTCATAATCACTCTCTTCTTCTACTTAATTTCTTTGCATCATACATAGTCTTTCTTGAACAATTTTCTTAAAAAAAGCAAAGTTTTCAAAGAAAGTGACTTAACCTCAATTCACCCCCCCCCCCCCTCTCGAGGTGCCATATTGATTAACAATTGGTATCTAGAGCTAGAGTCTTGAATAAGGCTTAATAGCTTTCAAGATTATTTTCGAAAATGACACTTGAATCAAGTAGGAAACATAAACATATTTCTAACACTTCTCCTTCAATTTTTGATGGTGAAGGATATCCTTATTTGAAGGCAAGGAGGAAATTTTTTATTGAAGGAATAGACATAGACTTATGGGATACTATTGAAAATGGTCCCTTCATCCCTAAACAAGGTGTTGGAGATGAAGAAAGAAACAAACCCAAAAGTCTATGGACTAAAGAAGAAAAGCAAAAGGTTCAACTTGACTTTGAAGCTAAGAATATCCTCACCACCGCTTTGTCAATTGATGAATTCTTTCACATCTCTAATTGCAAGAGTGCAAAAGAGATTTGTGACACTTTACAAGTGACCCATGAAGGAACTAGTGAGGTTATTAGATCAAAGATTAACACCTTGATGCATCAATATGAATTATTTAGAATGAATCATGGTGAATCTATCAATGAGGTTCAAAATCGTTTTCAAGTCATTGTAAATCAATTGCTTTCTTTTGAGAAAACTTTCACTAATGAAGATCTTCTGACTAAGGTACTTAGGTGTCTTAGTAGAAAATGGCAACCAAAGGTAGCGACCATGATAGAGTCTAGGGATCTTTCAACAATGTCTCTAGCAACTTTGTTTGGAAAGCTCAAGGAGCACGAATTGAAATTAACAAGGCTCAAGTAGAATGAAGAAGTAGATAAAAAGGGCAAAGGAATATCACTTATGGCTTCTTCCTCCAAGAGAGATGAAAGTGACATGGAAATCAATGATTCTAGTGAAGATGACAAGGAAGATGAAAAAATCAATCTACTAGTAAGGAGATTTGGGAAGTTTCTCAAGAATAAAAGTTAGTGGAAGAGATTCAATAATTCGAAGAAACCTACCAAGAAAGATGTACCATCAACAACACCTCTATGCTACGAATGTGGAAAGCCCAGGCACATCAAATTCGAATGTCCTACTCTCCAAAAGAAAGATAAAGGTGACAAGAGGCTTAAGAAGGAAAAGAAGGGGAGAAGGGCATATATAGCATGGGAGGACAACGACCTTAGTTCATCAAGTGATGAGAGCAAGGAAGATGAAGTCTCCAATCTTTGCTGGATGGCAAGTCAAAAGGATGACCAAGAGGTAAGTGATGATGAATATGCATTATCTTTCAATTATGATGAATTGCAATTAGCCTTTGAAGAATTGCATGAGGAATCCATAGAACTTGCTAGAAAGGTAACAAAAAAAAAGTCAATAATCTCTATGCATGAAAATGATAAAATAAAATAAGCTAAGGAGATAAATGACTTGAAATTAGAAATTAATTCTATGACCTTGATGCATGCTAGTTCTAGAAATGATATACCTAGTTCCTCAAAATGTGATCAATGCATGTATCTTGAAAAAGGAGAATAAGGACTTAAAGAATACTCTTGCTAAATTTACAAATGGTAGAAGGAATTTGAATAATTTGCTTGGTAATCAACAATCTCCTTTTGTAAAAACTGGCTTAGGGTATAATTCTTATGATAAGAAAGAAACACATTCAACAATATTTGTTCCATAAATGCTAGAAATAAAGTAACATGTCATTATTGTTGTAAACATGGTCATATTTCTCCAAGATGCTATGTTAAAATAATTGGTCTTGAGAAGGCCAAGATGATGTGGGTTCCAAAAAATATGGTACCCAAGACTAATATTTAAGGACCCAATCAAGATTGGGTACCTAAGATCTAAACTTGTTTTGTAGATTGCTTGAGGACCCATGGAAAGGAAAGGTATCTTGATAACGGGTGCTCCAAGCATATGACAGGAAACATATCAAAGTTCATTCATCTCTCCGCAAAGCGAGGTGGTCATGTAACATATGGTGACAACAATAGAGGTAAAATAGGAAATGAGTCTACTACCATTGAAAATATTCTTTTAGTAGATGGTTTAAAGCATAATTTACTTAGCATAAGCCAACTTTGTGATAAAGGTTAGGGTTGTGGTTGATAGTAAATGTTGCATGATTGAATGTTTGCATGACAATGAAATTAAATTTGTTGGAAAAAGAATTAACAACATTTATATGCTAGACCTAGATGACATCAATAATAATATTCAATGCTTGTTGAGTAAAAATGATGACGCTTGGTTATGGCATAGAAGGGTAGCACACATTCACATGGAGCATCTTAACAAATTAATGTCTAAAGACTTAGTTATAGGTCTCCCTAAAATCAAGTTTCAAAAGGAAGGCTTATGTGATACTTGTCAAAAGGGTAAGCAAGTTAAAACTAGCTTTAAATCCAAAAATATAGTCTCTACTAATAGACCTCTACAACTTTTGCATATGGATTTATTTGGACCATCTAGAACAATGAGTCTAGGTGGAAATTATTATGCACTTGTGATTGTTGATGATTTTTCAAGGTTTACTTGAACTCTTTTTCTTGCACATAAAAATAATACTTTTCATGCCTTTAGAAAATTGGCTAAATAAATTCAAAATGAAAAGGATCTAAAAATTGCATGTATTAGAAGTGACCATGGAGGTGAATTTGAAAATCACGATTTTGAAAAATTTTGTGATAAGCATGGTATTACTCATAATTTTTCAGCACCTAGGACCCCTCAACAAAATGGAGTTGTTGAGAGGAAAAATAGGTCTCTAGAAGAATTAGCTAGAACCATGTTAAGTGAATCAAATTTACCAAAATATTTTGGGCCGATGCAGTCAACACCGCTTGCTATGTAACTAATAGGGTTCTCATTAGACAAATAATTAAAAAGACTCCCTATGAGTTATATAAAGAAAGAAAGCCCAACATAGCTCACTTACATGTTTTTGGTTGTAAATGTTTCATTTTGAATAATGGAAAAGACAATCTTGGCAAGTTTGATGCCAAGGCGGATGAAGGAATTTTCTTAGGCTATGCATCATCTAGTAAATCTTTTAGAGTGTTTAATAAAAGAAATATGACTGTTGAAGAGTCTATTCATGTTACTTTTGATGAGACTAACCCTCAAAACGATGGGAAAGGTATTATTGATGATTTTGTAGATATTCCTCACAATCCTTATGGAGGGCAACAATCCGATGATGATCAAGTACCACACCAAGAATCAAGAATTGAAGAAACAAATGAAGGACTACCCAAAGAATGGAGATTTGCCAAAGGCCATCCAATTGATAACATAATTGGAGATATATCAAAGGGAGTTACTACAAGGTCTTCTTTAAGGGAATTTTGCAATTATATGTCCTTCATTTCTCAATTTGAGCCTAAATCCATAGACGATGCCATTCTAGATGAGTATTAGTTAATTGCTATGAATTAAGAATTAAATCAATTCACTAGAAATCAAGTTTGGGAACTAGTCCCAAGACCCAATAATAAGCAAATAATAGGAACTAAATGGGTCTTTCGCAATAAACTTGATGAAAATGGCATAATAGTTAGAAACAAAGCTAGGTTAGTGGCTAAAGGCTACAATCAAGAAGAAGGAATTGACTATGATGAAACCTATGCCCCGGTTGCTAGGTTGGAAGCTATTCGTCTTTTACTTTCATTTGCATGTTTTATGGACTTTCAATTATTTCAAATGGATGTTAACAACACTTTTTTAAATGGCTTAATTAATGAAGAGGTGTATGTTGCTCAACCCCCTGGTTTTGAGAATTTTGAAAACCCAAATCATGTTTATAAACTCAAAATGGCTTTCTATAGTTTAAAACAAGCTCCAAGAGCTTGGTATGAGAGACTTAGCAAATTTTTATTTGAAAAGGGTTTTAATAGAGGGAAGATTGACACAACACTCTTCATTAAAAGGAAAAACAAAGATATCTTGATTGTGCAAATATATGTTGATGATATTATTTTTGGTGCCACTAATGATAGTTTGTGTAGAGAATTTTACAAGTTAATGCAAAGCAAATTCGAAATGTCAATGATAGGGGAGTTAACCTTTTTCCTCGGATTACAAATAAAGCAAACTCCCAGTGGGATATTCATCAATCAAGCAAAATATTGCAAGGAGTTGCTTAAATGCTTTGGAATGGAAAATGCAAATCATGCTACAACACCAATGGGAACATCATGCTACCTAGATAAAGATGAAGGTGGTAAGGCCGTAGAAATAACCAAGTATCGAGGTATGATCGGATCTCTTTTATATTTGACCACAAGTAGACCCTATATTATGTTTAGCATATGTATGTGTGCACGTTACCAAGCAAACCCCAAGGAATCACATTTAACAGCAGTTAAAAGAATTTTAAAATATTTAGCTGGAACAATTAATGTGGGTTTATGGTATCCTAAAGGTTCTAGTTGTACTTTAATTGGATATTCCAATGCCGATTTCGCCGGATGTAAATTATATAGGAAAAGCAGAAGTGGCAGTTGTCACATTTTTGGTCACTCACTTGTTTCTTGGTTTAGCAAAAAACAAGTTAGTGTAGCCTTATCAACCGTCGAGGCCGAGTATGTAGCCGTTAGTAGTTATTGTGCTCAAATTCTTTGGATGCAACAACAACTTCTAGACTATAGTATTAAACTAACAAATATACCCATAAGATGTGATAATACAAGTGCAATAAATATTTCTAAAAATCTTATCCAACATTCTAGAACCAAACACATAGAAATTCAGCACCACTTCATTAGACATCACATACAAAAAGGAGATTGCATAATGGAATTTGTAGAGACTAGTAAACAATTAGCGGATATTTTTACTAAACCCTTAGCTAGGGAAAATTTCTTTTATATCCGTAGAGAACTTGGCATAATTGATGATCCTAGTCTCCATTGAATTCGTTGTTCCTTTCTTGTTGTTAATATGAGAAATGCATGATTTGTATGTGTTCAATATATGAAATATGCTTGATTTGTATGAGTTTTCATATACAAATGATGGTTTTGCTTGTCACGTTATACTCTTTACTCCCTATGTGCTTCTATTTTATACTTTTCTCCTATGCATTTAATGGTTCCTTCTTGATAATGCCAAAGGGGGAGAAAGGTCTTGTATGTTGTTTCAGAAATAATGTACAAATTCAGGGGGAGTGCTAAAGTTTTTGTGACTAAGCGTATTTCCAAAAATATTCCATATCTTCATTCAACAAAGGAGTTAACAAATGATATGAAGAGTTTAAAGCATTTGTCATCATCAAAATGGGGGAGACTGAAGTTCAATATATGGTTTTGATGACGATATCCAAATGCACACCAAGGAATAAACTCCAATTGTTGAAGGGTTTAATATTTTCTTAAGGAATATTTTGTAAATTGCCTTTAAGATTGAAGTATAAATTGTAAGTGATTTAATAAGTATTTTAGAGTTAAAATATTTAGAAGACTATTTCACTTTGATTCAAGATACTAAAAACAAGTTTCTGGACTTGCATTTGAAAAGGAAAAAAAAATTGATTTGAAAAAGGCAAGTAGTCGACTACTTGTGTTAAGCAGTCAACTACTTTATTCTTCGGCATTCTAGAAACGTGTTTGAATCAAAGTAGTCAACTACTTTATTGAGTAATCAACTACTTAGGTCAGGTAATCGACTACCTACCTGATTTTTCTTGAATCTTGGTTCTGTTACACTAAATTAGTCGATTACTACTATAAAGTAGTCGACTACTTCAGGTAATACAGAATTAGAAATTTTCAAATTTTCAAAATCTCTTCTAAAATTTTTCTCTATAAATAGGGGTTACTTTGGCATGAAAATTAAGACTTTTTGAGCTAACAAAACTCTGCCAAAATATCTCCACAAAAATCACTAGAGCTTTCATACTTCATCTTGTAAAAAGCAATTATAGTTTTCTTTTGTATTTCCTTTTGGAAACAATTCTCTTGTAACCAATAGGATAATTGCAACATTGATTTGGTGGGGCATCCAAGTCAATTTCAAGGTGGGGAATCCTTGGAGCTAAGGTGAGGCATCCTTAGGAGGTAAGGATTACTTTGAGTGGGGCATCTCAAAGTAATCAAGGTAAAGGAGGGGGTATCCTTTAGTTTCTTTTGATAATTGTAATCTTATAAAAAAAATTCAAATAGTGGAAACTCTCAAGGGTTCTTGAGAGCTGGATGTAGATCATTCAGGTTGTGATCGAACCAGTAAAATTGTTTGTGTAATCTTCTCTTTCTCTCACTCTTCTAGTTCTTGTAATTATTGTTCAATTGTTGTTTTTTGTTGTATTTGGTTAATTGTGGTGGATTTAATTCTCTGATTTTTAATTGAGGTCATTCATTCATAATCACTCTATTCTTCTACTCAATTTCTTTGCATCATACATAGTCTTTCTTGAACAATTTTTTTAAAAGAAAGCAAAGTTTTCAAAGAAATTGACTTAACCTCAATTCACCCCCCTCTTGAGGTGACATGTTGATTAACAACTCCTACAACCTGGATGATCTGACCATATTTTATGGAAAATAAAAACCAAAGCCTGTCTTCTGTCATCCTTCTTCAGAGAAAGCAAAATGGGGAAATGGCCAGACTTGGCCCTAGTGAGAGTACAACAAGCAACACTACTACAAAGCTCAAGCAAAGCATTGTTACAAAAGGATTTGTCTAGCCTTATTTTAGTATTGTTACTGCCTATTCGACCATTAGACCAAGTGTAGGAAGAACCTCTGGTATCTATATGAATCAAGTTTAAAATATCAGAATGGATTCTAAACTCTTCACAAGATAATTTGGAGGGTAGACCTTTACACCTATGCTCATGAGAGCCACGAACACAATTAAAGTCTTCTAGATAGCACCAAGAACATTATGAGACTGTTGTAAAGCAATAAGATCAGACCAAAGTTGTCTTATTTTTAAATAATTGGTTGAAGGATACACAACAGTTATGAATATCTGCTTACCATCAATGTCCACTGAGCAAGTGACTTGCTGGTCAGTATTCGAAATAATAGATGGAGAAAGATGTCGAAAGCATAAACACCTGAGGTTGGAAGCTTTAGAATTCCTATCATTAACAACAAATTTTTTTAAATTCAACTCCTTCAAGAAATTACAAGGCAGCTAATGATGGGAGATACAAGGCTCTGCAATAAACACTAAAACAAGCTTGTGTTCAAAACAAAGCTTTTTCAGAACTAACCTAGAGTCTAGGTTACCAATATCTCTTACATTCCAATACAAGAGCTCCATTAAGCAAAATTATTTGGACCACCCCTTACCCGGGTATTAAGACCATGAGTTTTTTCAATTTGAATCATCTTCTTTTTCATTTTATTTTTCTGAGATTTTGAAAGCACAACAGTGAAGTCATCTTGATTTGCATTAATTTTTGGATCAATTAAGTATTTTGCTGCCATAGGTTGCTGATTTTGACTAGAGGTTTCAATCTCATCATTCTCCTCATCATTATCAACTTGGTCACTCCACAATCTTCCAACCACATGCATATCTTTAACTACTACTGGATTGGAATGAATTGTTGGGGAAACAATGCAATTTTCATGTAACATATTACCAGACCTCAATGAGTTAGGAACATAGTCCATACCTTGCATTTGAGATTGCATAGGAGTATTCTGCACTTCCTCAGCATTTTGACTATCATAGGCAGAAGAGAAGCTACTAGCAAAAAACACATTATGAAGAGCTTCTTCCACCCTAATTTCTCTTTGAATTACCATCTCAGCAGAGTGATCAACCATATTATTGGAAGAAGATTCCAAAATAGGATTTGAACAGCATAGGAAACCTGTGGAGGAATTGGAGCATTATTAATGCCAAATAGCTCAGACCTATCAACAAATCCATCCTGCACCTCATATAAATTCCTGCCTTGATTCTCCTCAATAGATAAATTTCTATTTGATCCATCATCAGTATTTGAAGGTGCCTATTTGCAAATGATCCAAAGTTTATGGAGTGTGCATGCTCTTTCCCAAAAAGAAACGCTATTAAAGGCCGAATCTGGCGTAGTGTTATAACTTTACATAGTGATGGGATCTCACATTTTACCAACATGGAAGTTTGTTAAGAGGCAAGAGGTATAATAAATCGAGTCATATTGTCTAGCACTTTATTACTTGGATTTTATGGTTGATAAGGAATAAGATAGTATTTAAGGGTGATGTCAGTACAAAAAGAAAAAAGCTCATTTAGCGACCGAACATATCGGTCGCTATTTGTGACCAAAATTGCGACCACCATAACACCTTTCATATGAAACTAAAAACATGGAGACCGCGACCGATTTTGCGACCGAATTAGTTGGTGACAAAGCAATCATTGCCAAATCGGTGGCCAGACTGTTGACTTCAAAAGTCTTTTTTTGTTGACCAATTAGCGACCCATTTGGCGACCGATTAAAATACAATGGTCATATTGGAGCTATTTAGCGACCGATATTAATCCGGCCGCTAAAACGTGCTAAATTCAATTAAAAAAGAGATAGCCTGTGACCGAAATAGCGATCGATTATTTCGGTCGCCAGGTTTTAAATCCCTAAAAATCGCGAACACTTCCCCTTCTTCCTCACTTCTTCTAATTTCTTCCTCACTCACCCCCTTTCTCTTCCTCACCGCGTCAGGCCGCCATTCATCCCACCGCCACCACCGCAGGCCGCCATCCTCTACCGCTTGCAGCCGGCTAGTCCGCCCACACCTGCTCCTCCTCCTCATCGGTAATGTATCCTTCTCCTTCTCCTCTCTCCTTCTCTTTCTCCTCTCCGATTCTCCCCACTCCTTCGCTTTCTCTCTTCTTTTCGCTCTTACTCTCCTCTCCTCTCTTTGTCTTTGTCTTTCTCCTCTTCTCTCCGTGTTTGTCTAATTTTGGATGTCTATGTCTTTGTCTTTCTCAGGTTGAACAGCTGCTCCATCTCAGGTATCGTTTTCTCCTCTGTCGTTTTGATTGTTGTGCTTATATTTTGGATAGCTAAAAGATAACTAGGCTTTTAGGGATTAGGGATAACTGGACTGTTAGGGTTTGTATGAGTTGGGAATTTTTTTTTTTTAGGGATAATTGGATTGTTACGGCTTAGGGCTTGATAAATTTCTCTGAAGTTTGGAATTAATTTCTGCAATTGTTTGAAACTGTGAAAAGTAGACATTTGCTCTGTTGAGGTTTAACCTTAGGTTTTTGGCTGCGTCTAAGGTGAAGTATGTTGTTAGGTGCCTCACTCATGAGGCACCATTTATAGCCTGAGGCACCATTTATAGCCATACGACTGAAAATGGTTTTGTTTTGTTTAGTTTATTCTTACCTTTTTTATTATTTGTTATGGGGGACTTTATGATGATGTAATGCTGCATTGTTGTTCTATGCTCTTTAATTTTTTTTTTCTTCAAGTGAAATTTCTTTTTTGGGGTTTCTGGAGTTAAAATTTCACAACTCTGTTGTTTTATTTTCTGGGCTTTTGAGGTTGTCTTAGGTGCTGCATGTGTCTGAGTTCGGTCTCTCACATTTTTAACTCTTCATTTTTTGAAGAAAAAGTCTCTTCTTTGTTTGCAAACTTCAATTTGTTTAAGAAACGGAGATTCTTTTGCTTGAAATTATGTACTTTTGTCTACTGATTTTGGTTACTCTTTTATTCTCTACTAGTTGTCATTTAGCCATTTTGGGTCAGAACTGTTACTGCATTTGAGTAACTCATTTTTCAGATCATGCTTTACTTGCATTGTTGATCATTTTTCCGCTTCCTATTTTTCATGGGTACATATTACATATCATAATGTTGATCATTTTTCCGCTTCCTGTCTTTCTGTTGTTTGCTACTTGATTTTCTCAAGTTTAGCTATTACTTTTTTCACCTTTTATTGGTTCATTGAAAAGTTTCTTATCCTCGTTATAAGCAAATGTCTATTACCCATTATGTAACTAACTACTTTTAATCCCATCTATTCAAAACTTTATTTAGTTTAATGTCTATACTTTGGATAGAGTAATGTGTATTTGTTTTTTCATCGGCTAAGGCTATAGAAAGATCTAGTTTATTGGTGATGAGTGTGGTTGCTTTCTATCATTTGGCTCTAAGGATATTAATTTTCTTTCACAATAACTTATTTTATTTATCAGCCCTTGTATTAAATTTATTTCTTCAAGCTTAAACTATATTTACTAGGAAAAAAAGAAAGAAATGAAGTAGTGATTCTTAAAGCTTGTTTGATTTCCTAATCCTCATATTGTTTATACCATTGGTTGTTTGTTTTCCTAACCGTGTTTGTTTATTTTCCTTTTCGTTTTATCAGAAAATGGATCCGAGTAAATGCTTTGAGATTGACATCTATTTGGACCAGGTACAGTATCTCATCAAGTGAAGAATAATGATCGAAAAAAATTAAGATGATTAAGGCATAAACTAATCATTACTAAATTGTTCATGTGTATTTGCAGGATTAAATTTCAATTCCGCTATCATTTTATCGTCATTGGGGAAAAGGAATACCATGTGCAGTGACTATTGAAGACCTAAGAGGAAATCTGTTCAATGGGATGATAGTAATCCATGAGGATCGCCCATATTTTGCAACGGACACAGAGGGTATCAGGGAGTTATATTTGCTGTCAACTGGTGCATTGGCTGCGACACCCCTTCCCGGGATATCACATTTAAAGAAACTCGATTGTGGAAAAATAACTCAAGTGAACTTAAAATAATTGTTGCTGGTTACTTTCGGAAAAATACAATTTTCTAATTACTTATCCCTTAGAAAATGGTGGTAAATTTTTTTTCCTTTTAAAACAATTATTACCTAAGCGTACATACAACATCATTAACATACACACGTCGATATATATCATATATGCATCATAGTATCATACATCACCTGACCTTTATTGTACTAGGTCACTAGTCATAGTCACACAGTTAGAAGATAAAACAAAGCCACACTAAGACGAGAAAAGCTTAAAACAAACCTAGTGGGAGTCTGAACTACTACAACCCAAAAAGAAGGCTCTTCGCAGCCAGATTTCAAACTAACAAAAATCCCACCATCCTATAGTTAGATCACTACCCTACAGCTGGTCAATCTACAGAAAACCATTAGGAAGTCCGGTGTAGACTTCCTCACCAGGAGGAGGTGAATCCGGAGGAAACGCCCCCACTCTTGTCCCCACATCAGGCACCACTGCATCATCCGAGGAATGATGAATTGGGTCCTCAACTGGATCCTCTTCAGGATCCTCCTCTTCAACATCATGAATCCCTCCAGGCACTAAGACGATAGGAGTCAAAGTCCATTCGGTGTAACAGCCTGATTTTCATTATACTGTTTAACCAAATAAAATATAAGTAATTATATTTTAATATGAAAGTTAGAAAATATTTTTTTTTTGAATAAAATAAAATCATATTCCTAATCTACCTTATGATAGGAAGTCACGGTAAAATTATCGGTTGAAAATTGAGACGAAAGCCGGTTTGCGTTTTCTCTGTCAGTACAAGTTTACTGAGCCGGAAACATAATTTTGACCCGTGAACGAAAGAATTAGTGTTTTTATCACGTTTCCAATAACTTTGGTTATTTTCAAAAATTTGGGTTTGGGATAAAAAATATAATATTTTATCCGGGCGAAATCTTCGTAAAATACGATCGGAAGTGCAACCGGATACGCAATGCAGCAGAAGAGGGAACACAAAAGTGATGGAAGTGACATGAGGGGACAAGTCTAAAAAGCTTATGACACACTCAAAAAATAACCATCATTACTTTTTCAAATTAAATGTTATTTTATTACAAAAGCTAGTTTTTCTCTCTCTTCCTCAACCAAACAAGCCTTAAGCAAGACTTGGAGACCAAGTTCTTCTCCCCACCCCTCAAAGCACGAAATTCTCTCTCTCTCTTCCCCTATATTTACACTCATCTTCTTCACTTTTCACTTTACTCACTCAAAAACTCCATTCTTCTTCTTCTTCCTCCTTTTTCTTCAAACTTCATACTCATAAAGCTTGTATTTTTAGTCATATTTTCACTTCAAGTTCTTCACAAGAGTTGATCCTTGCACCAAGGGTAATACTCTCATACCAATCTTTTTGCAAGTTTCACCTTTTATTTTATAGTTTACTCTACTTTTTCATTAAGTGTTCTTAATGGGTTTCCAACTTCTAAAATCTCTAGGAAATTGTAGAAAAATCCTTTTGAGTTGAAACCACTTTCTATAGTCTTGTATTAACCTCTAGTTTCACATAATATGATCTTGTGTTAAACAAAAATTTCTAGCCATTTCTTCCAAGGATGGCCGAAACCTATACATGGTGGCCTAGGAAGTTTTGTTTCAACTTGTTGTTAAATGATCATGTGTTTGAGCTTCTAGATACCCCTTGATCTTAAAGTCTATAATGTTGGAAGGTTTGATAGCTTGTTGTCCTATGATGGCCAAACCATGAGGTTTTGAGGCTTAGGATGCTTGATTCAACTTTTCAACTATGATCATGGGTTTAGAACTCTTAATACATTGTGATGCCTATGAGTTTTCATCAAACAAAGAACCTTTCCTCATTATCCTATGATGGCCGAAACTCAATGTTTTGGTGCTAGGATGTTTGAGTTTTCATTTTCCAAAATGATCATGGACTTGAGCTCCATAAGACATTAGGATGCTAAGTCTAAGAGATTGGAAAGTTTAAAGGTTTCTAACCTAGTAATCCTATGATGGCCGAACCTATGAGGTTATGGACCTAGGATGTCTTGTTTCTATTTTTCCAATATGATCATGGATTTGAGCTCCTTAATATATTTGGATGCTAAATCTAAGAGATTGAGAGGTTTAAAGATTTCTAGCCTATTTTGGTGAATAAGGCCGAATCTAGAGTCTTTGGAACAAAGAAGTTTTGTTTTGTTTTTCAAAGTAGGATTATTGATTTGAACTCTTTATTACCTTTTGATGTGAAATCCAAAAGCTTGAATCCAACAAAGTTTTCTAGCCTATTTTATAATATAGGGCCGAAACCCTACCCTAAGGGGTTAGATGATTTTATTCAATATTTTCAAGTTATAACAATTGATCTAAGCTACCTAGAACCAAAATGATATGTATCCAAAAGCTTAGGTTGAGAAAAGAATCCTAGCCTCGTTTTGATGAGTTGGTCGAACCTAGCATAAGATACACATAGATGAGTTTGTTTGATTAATAAGTATTTATATCATTTGGTTGAAGGTGGAATTGGTAATTTGTGGTGTGACAACAAGGAGCTGCGAGTTCGAGCTTCCAGTGATAACTCAGGTGGGGGAAAGAATCAACCTATCGTCGGAATCGATAAGTAGTAGATTATGTAGTAATTATGTAGGGCGACCCAAACCCTACTAGAAGTCGAATAATCGACAAGACCAGAATCACTTTAAATTGCTTTTATAAAACATCCATGGTGATTCGGGGATTGTAGGTTTATCGATATTAGGTTGATGTTTATACTGTTGATAGTTGATTTGAGTTTTATTACCTTTATTGAATTGATTTAGTGCTATGTTAATGTTTTGGAATATCTTTGATTGATTTGATGTTATGCATGATCTGTGTGGTATTTACTTTATGCTTAGTGGATTAAGTGAAGATATATATGTTGTCTAAGAGATGGGTTGTTTTGGGTGTGAGGATTATGATGACTTTTAGAGGTGCCTAACCTAAATGTATTATGTTAAAGAGGTGTTGTGACATAGAGCATGTGTTGAGGTCTTGACAAGAGGTTAAGACACTAGGTTATGACCATAGGAGTCTGTGAGGTTCATAAGTTGTGTTGTTTCTATAACCGTATGTTGGACACATACGAGACCCGAAGTCCTTGTGGGACCGTCCAAAGGGTAAACTTAACTTGTGCAGCTATGAGTGTCATTGCTTTGCATGAGCACCTCTAGGAGTGGACGAGGTGTGCACCGGGATCATCGTGCAGCTATAGTGTCACGCTTTGCGTGAGCGCTCTTACCATGCTGAAGGTGTGCATCGGGATAATCGTGCAGCTATAGTGTCATTGCTTTGCATGAGCACCCACGGTCCGGGGTGTGCACCGGGACAAATGTGCAGCTATAGTGTCATGGCTTTGCATGAGCATTCTCACCATGACTAAGGATGTGCACCGGGAATGGGACGTGTCGCTTGGACGACTGACCGATAACCATAACTATGATAGGGAAACCGTAGCCAGTTCAGTATCAAGGTTTAGTTACAGGAGTGAGGGTATGAGTGAATATAAGAATTTTACGGAAGATGGATGACTTGACTGATGCTGTGTCTGTGATAATTACTGTATAGTTTACTATGACTCTTTTCCACTTTTGATGATAGAACTGTTTCTTATCCCCTTGTATCTTCTGTATGTTTGTTTTATCTCTTATGGATCGTGTTCGAAGACCCTGTGGCTGAGCTGAACGAAGAGGAGCTGGATGGGACTCCCTACGAACCGGATGCCGGAGGACGAGCCGTGACCCCTGATGAGTAGGGTCTAGTTTAGTTATGGCCAGTGCGTCTGTGTCGTGACGCTTTATCTTTTCCGCTTATGTTTTGTATAACTATGCATCTGTTAGGGATCCTATTGACGGGATGCCTTGAAACAGTGTTTGATAACTCTGATGCATTAAGTATGTTTAATACAATTATGTTTTCATATTCTGTTCTATATGAATTTGTTTGCTTAAGAAGTTAAGTTTTAATTTCTATGTATTTTCACGTTAAGTTTACGAAAAGGAATATATTTATCAAGGTTTATTTTCTAATAAAACACCGAGGCACAACTGGGTGTCTCATTCGGCAGCACTTCTTATAGAGGCTCAACATAGTGGGGAGGGTAGTGCTCGAGATCTCCCTGCTGCACTAAATATTGTAGGATCATCCAGATAGGTGGAAGTGCGACTTGGATAGTGATGTGATCTAGGATATAGATCACTAACATTTTAGGATCTTTCTTTGATTTCAAGTGCTAAGAATTCAAGATCAAACACAAACTAGAACAATAGAATGAAGCTTGATTCTCAAGTGAGAATCAAGATAAACAAAAAGGAGTAGAAGAGCATAATTATATATGAATTGAAATGACAAGAACAAGAATTAAAGTGTAGAATTTAAATTGCAAGAATTAAAGAATAAAGTAAAAAATGGAATAGGAAGAAGACGAAGGGGAAGGTGCCACAAATGCATTCTTCTTGGAGAAAAAGATTGAATTTGATAAGCCAAGGGAAGATTCACCACTTGAATAAGGATATTCAAGATAAGAATCAAAGGTCCAATTCATGAACCAAGAAGAGGAGAACTCTCTCTCTCTCTAGAAATCTCAAGTGTGAGAAAACTCAAATGTATTCAAACTTGTAAAATGATTTACATGAGGTCTATTTATAGGCTCATCCTACTTAAGGTGCAAGCTAGTCTAACTTGAAGTGCAAGCTACTATTACTTAAGGTGCAAGTAGCTTTGTTTTGAGCCTAATGCCTCCTACTCTTATGCTATGGCCCAATAGGCCCAATTCCTAAACTAGTCCTACGTTCTTTTTGAATAAGCACTTTTATTACATAAACTCTACTCTATACAAGGGTCCTAATCCCTACCTTTATTACATGAATTCTACTCTACCCAAAGGTCCTAAGCCCTATCCCTAACTAGATATCTTGGACTCTTCTTAGTCTTGACCTTGTTATGGGTCCATGTGAGTCTTCAATGCTTGGTCCTTTGCTTTGTGAATCGATGTCCATATCATCCCCTCCTTCTTGAAGAAAATTCGACCCGAATTTTAACCCTACATTAAAGAGAAGATGTTTAGGTTTTTTTCTTTTATAAAGATCCTAAAAGAAAAAAGTTTTTGGGAAGGAAAACTCCCTTATTATTGTTGTAATTCTCAACCCATCCTCTAGGGTCAAAAACCACCCGTTTGAAAACAAGTTTTGTTAACAACCCTTTCAAATATTTTTCATAAGATGTAATCTCTTGGAGGTTGTTTGGTAATGGTTGTCCACTATTGAGAGAAACATATGGAAAGATATTGAATTTGTGTTGCAGTTCTCTCAAAGAATGGGAACCTTGATAGATGTGCATTAGTTTCAATGTTTTTATTTTCAAAGTAGATTTAATGCACATAGGTAAAGTAGAAGTATTAGTATGCAAGCAAACATTATTAGTTTTAAAATCATTTATTGGTTGCCCTACTAAGAAAGCATCCTTTACCTCACTTTTAACCTTATCAATATGCACACTTTTAGCACTTTCAACATAGTCCATAAATTCCACTTTGGTGGTGCAAAAAGTGTATTTTTCAAGATTAGCAAAAGGTTTTTCTTTCATAAGTAATAACAAAACACATTTTAATTGTTCAAGAAGATTTTCTTGTGTTTTGCTATATACCAAGATAGCATCATTGGAGATTACCACAAGCCTTTGAATTTCTCTAGTTTCTTTAGAAGTGACTTGAAGTTTATCCAAAAGAAACTCAAAGGTAGTAGGTAAAGAAAAAGATGGAAGAGACTTGTTACAAAAGTTGTTGGAGTAAAGCAAACACAATGGATGGATTTCCAAAAGTATTTTCTTTACTTCTTTTTCCTTTAAAGCTATGCATTCTTTGCCATCTAGTTCTTTAACCTTATGGTTTTCGCAAAAGTTTTTCTCACTTGTGCCAATTGCCTTTTCCATATTATTTTGTGGCACATTGTTTTCTTTTGCATTTATTTCTTTTTCTTCTTTGTCACTCTTGGCTTTTCTCTCAAGCTCCCTTTTTTCTCTCATTTTCTTTTGATCCTTAGGAGAATCTTCAATGTCTTTTTCATGTATGGAAGTCATGGTGCACTTACAAATTCAAAAATTACATACAAAATCCAACAAATGAAAAATTACACAAAACAAATGAAGATTACACCAATGAGAACAATTACATCACCAAAAATCAAAAGAATTATGTACAAACCAAACTAGTGATAATTATACTTAAAGAACAAAGAATTACAAGAAAAATAAAAGTACAAGGACCTCATCACTCACTCACCATTCACTCAAAGATGGTCACTCGTGTATATCACTCAAGTAGACTTTTACAAGATGATTTCACTCTTGTCTTTCCACTCAAGAGTTTCCTCCTCAAGGGATCTACAAATTGAAACAAAATTCTTAACTATTAATCCACAAACAAGTGATAAAGCAACTGTAACATCCCGATTTTTCGACTTTCTAATATCGATAATAATTATATAAATGATTATATTCTTATCTGAGATTTAAAAAAATGACTTCGGATAAACTAAGGTCATTTCCCTGTCATACTTATTTTTATAAGGTTACGGGGAAATTTTAGAATGAAAATTCAGACAGAAACCGGTCTGCGTTTTCTACGTTTTCACTGACAGTTAGTTTTTACTGATCAGAAAAACCTAATTTTGACCCAAGAACGAAATGAATAGATTTTATATTTCATTTCCAACAATTTTGGTTATTTTGAAATATTTCACTAAAAAGTGAAATATTATATTTTATCCGGGCGTTATATTGAATCGGGGAAACGACGGAGCAGATTACGGGTTTTCCGGGAATCGCTAACGGATAATCTCCATGAGTCACAAATGACAAGGTCATGTGGATGATGTCATGGATGGAGTCACTAGTCATGATGACAATTTCTAGGGAAATTGCATTTTGGTCCTTTAACTTTCTCTTAATCGCTTTTTAGTTCAAAGTGAATTCTTCAAGCTATCCTTGTCAAATTGGGCTAGAATCTTCATCCAAGCCCATTAGGGGGCTGCGGTATTTTCATGATGCCAATTCATTTATATAAGTTTCCTATGACATAGTTTATGTCTTAAGCATTTTCAATGGACAAAATCAAATGGGCTTAAGTGGGCTTCCAAGCCCAAATTTCGCAAGGCCCATGGTTGGCTCAAAAACTTGGATGATTCAAGTGTTTCTTGAACATTCTCCAAGCTTCTCACTTCATCCATCATCTTCTCCATTCCTCCTTTTTCCTTCTAACACATACATGAGCAACCATTGATGTCTTAAACTAGCAGAATTTGCACCGAAAATAAGACCCTCTTATTTTCTGAAATCGGAAAACTCTTAACATCAAAGTTATTCCTCTTTCTCTCTTCTTTCCAACAAGCTAAACATCATCAAAAACGGATAAGTGGATTGGGAGATATGCCCAAAATACTGAAACAGCTCTAAATCCTCAAATCCATGCGAGACAGCAGAAAGAAGCCTATTTTCACCCCTGTTATGATCCGAACCAAATGAAACTTCAACAAAAAAGTTGTTCCTTTTCTTCTTATCTTTCTAACAAGCCAAAGTTTGTGATTTTTGGATGAGTATATTGTGAGATACACTCACAAAACCATCACACCCTCAAGCTGTCCAGTTTTCAACTAAGTAAAGGTTGATCATTTTCTTCATTTCTTCAATCTTCAAGAGGTAAAAGCTCATCTCCTTGATCATCTAAGCTTTCATCTTCATGTATTTCTCATGTTTATGCCATGAATCATATTTTTACATTCTTAGATCTAGAAGTTTGAAATTCTCTAGAAAATCATAGAAAAATCCTAAAAATATGAAATCAATTTCTATGAGTTTGTTATCATCTCGACTACCATAATCCAAGAGATCGATGCAAACAAAGTTTTCCTCCCCACTTAACCCTCCTTGGCCGAAATCTTCATGAAGTGTGGGAAGGAGATTTTGTTCATTTTCTTATAAAGTGATCATTGATTTCAACTTTCTATATCATATATATGTTGGATCCAAAGTCTTATATCAAACTAAAATCTCTAACTCATATTTTCTTTGAAGGCCAAAAATGAGTTCTTGAGGGATTAGAATGTGTTGTTTCAATCTTTGTTGTTAATCATGTGTTTTAAAGACTTAAGTACTTAGGATCATTAATCCAATGACTTAAGCAATCTTAGGATTTTTAGCCACAAAATCACCCTAGGGCCGTGACCTATATGAAGTGTTTAGGTGATGATATTTGTTTGATTTTGATTGGTTGAGTTGTGAATTGTTGAAGGATAAATCTTTGTGGATTATCCGGAGTTGCACGGGGGAAATCGGAAACGAATCGGAAGGAAAACTTCAAGAGGAAAACTGTAACTTCAAGAGGTAAGGGGAGCTTACTTGAGGGATTTTTCCCGATAATTATGTGTGTGATTTAATGAGTGGTTTGTAATATTTACCTGTGTTGGATGTGGTTGTTTGGAATATATTTGATGCTGTTACGTTATCAGTGTTATTGAATTGCAGTTATGTATTACAATGTTTTGATCATGATCTGCCTGGGTGAATTGTTATCATATTGTTGATGAAACGTTGATGCTGTTTGTGGATTGAAAAGCCTGACAGTGGTCAGTGCTCAATAAGTAATGAGGTTCAGAGTGTTAAAACGTTTTTATGGGATAATGAATTTTAATTGATGAGAAATAGTAATGTAATATTACTTAGGTTTTTGGTTGCTTGAAAAAGAAAAAGTTGAAAATATCATTATTTTAAGGATTTATCGGTGTTAGAGTGAACTATGAGTTACAGTAAGGACGTAACCGTGAAATTATTTTTGTACCATTAATTTTTAGGTGGATAAATCCAATATATTATAAAAAGTTATTTTATGAAATTAATCTTCGAAAATAACTTAATCATGATTTTAGAAAATTATTTAAGTGGAAAAGAGCAAGTTTTGACTTAAAACAAGACGGTGAATTCGGAAAATAATTACGGAACGCATTTTTAAAAACAGCAGTCAGCAGTAATCATTCACACATGGATTTAGTTTTAAGATCCTTTTTTTTTTAAGAACTAGAGTTTCTCGGAGAATGATTTTCAAAAGAAAGAAATGATTTTCTTAGTGATTTGATAAAGGGATTTATGGTAGAAATGACTTTACGAAGATTGGACGTTATTTCGGGAAAAAGGGTTTCCAAAAGAAAATGAATTTCAATATGGTTTGATGTTATATAAAAGAGTTACAACAGAAAGGATTTTCTGTAAACGGGTTTTACTCGACGATTTATTTGTTAGTCATGATATCTTGATGATATTCATGTTACAAAGTATTTGTTAATCATGATATCTTAATGATCTTCATGTCTTGATGTATCTGTTTGTCATGGTATCTTGATGATATTCATGTTATACGGTAGTGGTTAGTCATGATATCTGGATGATATTCATGTTATAGTTTATTTGTTAGTCGTGATATCTTGAGGATATTCATGTTATAGTGTGTTTAGTAGTCATGGTATCATGGTGATATTCATGTTTAGTTGACCATTGTGCCTTCATGGTCAATGTGCCATTTTGAGTTGACCATTGTGCCTTAATGGGCGATGTGCCATTATGTTGTTGACCATTATGCCGGGAGTTCGGATAATGTGCCATTATGTTGTTGACCATTGTACCAAGAGTTTGGACAATGTGCCACTCAAGAGCCTGATCGACTCATTTATTTGGTGAGTGAATCTCCGGGAGATTAGATATAAGGTAGACGTTGAACTGTGTAGTGTCATTAATTTCTTTAATAAAGGACAATGACTGCTTGGGGATGAAACCCATTGGTAAATTACTTATTATTCCCAGAAGTTTATGCTGTATGACTTTTTATGACTACATGTTGTTTTGTGTGTCACGCCTGTAGTTATCGTGCTTATATCCATATATTGGTGTCTCACCCTTACAATATATCAGGTTTTACTCGTTTTTGCCGCTGTACCTTGGTGGTGGATGGTGCAGAGGAAGTCTTGCAGAGATTGGTAATAGTGGTGAGATCCAGTCGATGTTTTATAGAGTGACCAGCTTAGGATTTTTCCTTGTGTTATGTAATTTTGAGAAAATTGGTTTAGGGGATTCTGCAATCCTTGGTATGGTTTGTATTTCTCAGTATGGAAATAATTTCAAGAAAATTTATATGTTGTGGTGGCTTGATTTATGAACAAACCCAGTTTATGTGTATGATTAAGTTTAATGTGATTGTTATTTTGCTGAAGTATTCAGAAAGAAATTTTTTTTTACAACCGAGTTTTCTGACCTAAAGTAAATAAATTTTCCGAAAGCAACCAGCAAATAACTGTTTTATTTATTTCCGCACGTGTTACAATGTAATGCCCAAGGGGGGTGTTACAGCAACCAATAAGCAAATCAATTTCAAGAGATCAAGAAAGTGGAAAACAACTAATAAAAACTAATGGAGTTTAGAAGACAAGCAAGAAAAGGCTCAAGAAGAATTGTACACTCAAATTGATGTGAAGAAGAAAAGTTGAAAGAGTTCAACAAAGTGTAATTCAATTTTAATCAAAGTGTTTGTGAACAAGTAATGATCAAAGTGAATTGTGCTACACCAATATATGAAGAATCAATACAAATATAAGCAAGTGGAATGGTGGCAAGTCTTTTACCTTTGCTGATTTTTTTTTCTGATTTTGTACTTTTGCCCCAAAACTTTGTATATTTACGGTTTCGGCACACTTTTTCGTTTAACACCAATTATTTATTTTTATTTTTAAATTACAGCCACTTGACTTATTCTAATTACACTTCCACAACAATTACAATGAAAATTTCGAAATATAAAAGAGATCCTTCAAGCATGAACAAACTTGAACAACATTGGTGTAATACTTGGAAACATGAACAATTGGAGTAGTGTAAAAAAAATTCCAAGTAATGAAGCACAAACCAAGAGATTAGAGACCTAGATCTTTCATTCAAGTGGATGATAAACACATCATTTCCACAATTTGAATTTCATGAAGATCTATGAGATTCTAATAATAAGAAATCATTGAAGCACTTTTGATTAAAATTTGAATAAATCTTACTATTGTGAATTGAAATTTGAATTTGAATCTTGTAATTGCTCAAATTCGCAAAGTAAGGAAAAGAGATTGATTGTTGAATTTTCAAGAAGCAACCAAAATTCAAATATATTCTATGAATATATTCAAAAAGTGGCATAAAAACAAGAGGTGAAAAGTGGAGGCAAAAACATTTTCACCAAAATTCGAGCAAGATCAATTCAAACACATTTCAAATTCTAGATTCATGACTACAATTGGATTTAATTTGAATTTCATCATCCAATTCATGTGGTTAATGGCGCCACTACAATGAAAATTTCATTATGAATTTGGCTCCAACTCAAGAATCATCATAGAATTTGAAGAAAAAAAAATTGATCAAAAATTCAAAACAATTGAAGAATCAAAGAACTTGCTCTAGATACCACATGATATGATCGAGGACTGATCACTAAACATTTGAGGATCTTTCTTTGATTTCAAGTGCAAAGAATTCAAGATCAAACACAAACTAGAATAATAAAATGAAGCTTGATTCTCAAGTGAGAATTAAGATAAACAAAAAGGAGTAGAAGAGCACAATTATATATGAATTGAAATGACAAGAGCAAGAATTAAAGTGCAGAATTTAAATTGCAAGAATTAAAGAACAAAGTAGAAAATGGAATAGGAAGAAGATGAAGGGGAAGGTGCCACAAATGCATTCTTCTTGGAGAAGAAGATTGAATTTGATAAGCCAAGGGAAGACTCACCACTTGAATAAGGGTATTCAAGATAAGAATCAAAGGTTCAATTCATGAACCAGGAAGAGGAGAACTCTCTCTCTCTAGAAATCTCAAGTGTGAGAAAACTCAAATGTATTCAAACTTGTAAAATGATTTACATGAAGCCTATTTATAGGCTCGTCCTACTTAAGGTGCAAGCTAGTCTAACTTGAAGTGCAAGCTACTATTACTCATGGTGCAAGTAGCTTTGTTTTGGGCCTAATGCCTCCTACTCTTTTGCTATGGCCCAATAGGCCCAATTCCTAAACTAGTCCTAAATGCTTTTTGAATAAGCACTTTTATTACATAAACTCTACTCTATACAAGGGTCCTAATCCCTACCTTTATTACATGAATTCTACTCTACACAAAGGTCCTAAACCCTATCCCTAACTAGATATCTTGGACTCTTCTTAGTCTTGACCTTGTTATGGGTCCATGTGAGTCTTCAATGCTTGGTCCTTTGCTTTGTAAATCCATGTCCATATCAGATAGTCTCCATACTATGTACTCGGTGTTGCGGTCCATCTGCAACAGTCCCTGACAAAGTCCTCACCGGACCAGTATAGACAGCGCTCCTGGCTCCAGGGTTGATTTCCAAGGCGTTGCTCTCATCAGAATTCTCAAAAACTAGGGCTAGGATCCCTGAGTAAGCCAAGTCCGGCTGGTTCGGTTCCATCTGTACTCAACATATATAACCCACACAGAAAACGCACAACAGAAAGTATAAAATGGTGAGTCGCCAATATATGAGTTCAAAAAGATAACTATATATGCGACACACAGAAACAAATACAAAATGTTCACAGTATATAAACAATAACCATAGAGTAATAATTTAGTCCACAGGGTCTCATACCCGTCATTCATCATAATTTTAAAAGAATGCATGACACTTCAATAATCCAACTCTCACTCATAACTCTACCAAACCTTGTTTTAAGTTTACGTTGATCAGGCGTTTTAAATGGATAATTGCCAACGAAAAGAATCCAATGTCCAACAGATTTCAACCAATTGGAATACCCCAGGTACCACCAATAGTTGTTTGCGCAAAATATGACACCTTAGCCAACGTAGGACTCAATTGTCATCACGATAAACAGGAAACATTTGTCCACACATTGCCCGACACTTATGGCGCAATGGTTATCGCGGTTAATGGGCTTTATACCATCAGATACATTGATCAAGATATATGATTAAATGATCTCCAAACTTGTAACATGGCACATCTACCAGAA
The DNA here is from genome assembly GCA_035048595.1 of Echinosophora koreensis. Classification (NCBI taxonomy): domain Eukaryota; kingdom Viridiplantae; phylum Streptophyta; class Magnoliopsida; order Fabales; family Fabaceae; genus Echinosophora; species Echinosophora koreensis. The sequence continues at coordinate 1,076,086 of JAPCYP010000095.1, forward strand.
ATATGCATGAGAAATACTTTTGTTCTCGGCACTTTTCTTTGTCTCATACTTATTTCCTTGTCGAGGCTTCAAGCACACGACCATGCTTAATTTCATTATTAAGACTTAAAAACTTTAGGCACACACAGAACACACGGGTTCACATGCTCAAGCTCAACACAGGACACACTAGTCCGAGTGCTCCGTCGCAAAACTTCCTAACTGATGCACCAGTTGAAAGTTCGCGGATATGGAAGACAACGCTTAACCACATCAAATTATGGGACACAAGGTCCAGAATTTTATAGGACACTCATGTCCAATGACACGAATCCCAGATCCTCATGTCAAACAGAACCCTAGAAACCCGATGTCTCGGTAACTAGGTTCGCTTGTCTTCTTTAAAACATTTCGCTCAGTGAAATAACAAATACACAATGAAATCTCCGAAAAACTTATCCAATAATCACTTTTTAATTCAAAATCAATTAAAATATTTTTCTCATTTTCTTCATAAAAATGCCAATAATCACTTTTTAATTCAAAATAATTATTTAAAATTCTAATTAAGTTATTTTTGCCAAAAAATGATTTCAAATAACATTTTCCAATATAGGGGAATATATTTTGGTAAAATTAACACCTATGAAATATTTTCACGGTTACGCCCTCACTGGCACTCATTAACTCATTAATTGCTGGAAAAATTAATAAAATATTATTTTTTTCACTTTTACACTATTTTACACCATTAAATTCTTTGGATAAAAGTATAAGCTTAGCAAGCTTTTAATCTTCCGAATTAATTAAACTCTGACCACTGTCAGGTTTCACATTCCATCAATCGATATCAGTTATATCATACATGATTCAGACATAGCATACTTTCACGGATATAGCATGCATCACAAATACAACTAGCAACAAATCATAACCACATATCATATAATCACACCACAACATAATTGAATAAAGCAATTAATAAAGCAGTAAATAAATTAAAAGCCAGATAAACACATAAATATTATACAGACCAACTTGATAGAATATAGCCATCTCAATGAATACTCCTCAGGTAAACTCCCCTTACCAAGTTGAAGTTTCAGTTCAGCTTTCATAGAGAGGTTTCTGAATCCGGTTTCCGTTGCACAACTTAGTACCTCAGCTACCGATTTGATTCTTCACAGTGAATCACAACCAAAATTAACAAATAACAAACAAAACACTCTAACTCTTAAAGAGTTGGATTTCGGCCTTCACTAAAATCAAAGGCTAGAAATTTTAAAATTTCATCACTCATGGATCAATGATCCTTAAGTAAGATTAGGACATAAACAAAGCTTACTTAACAAAACTTTAAACAAAATCATCTTAACCCCAAGATTAAGGGTTTCGGCCGTCAACCAAAAACATGGGTTAGAGTATGTTTTGATCCTCTAATCACTTGAATCAACAAAAGAATGGGCTAGAGATCATAGATCAATACTTGTTTACAAAGTATGAAACAAAATCTTTCCTCACCCACATCTGTGTAGGTTCGGCCAAGCTAGGATAAATAGGGAGGAAATTTTTGTTGAATACATGCTCTTGGATAACAAATATATAGATGATTACAAGATCATAGAAATTGGTTTCAAGTTCATTGGATTTTTCTACAATTTATAAGAGATTTTAGAAGAATAGATCTAGAAACTTGAAACATGAAGTTTAAGGCATGAACTCATAAACTTCTTTGAAGAGAATGACTTAGATAAGCAAGGCAAAGAGATTTCACCTCTTGGAGCAAGAAGAAATGATCTAGATAGGAATTGTTCTTCACAAATCTTCTTTGTGTTCTTGGTGAGTTCTATGAGTTCTAAGTGTTTTATGAGTAGGAAACTTTAGTTAAGACAAAGTGAAGTTATGAAGTGAAAAACAACTTATCAAGGGTGTGGGGTTGATGGGGTCATGGCTAGGAGGGAGTTTTGGGGGGTATTTTGGTCATTTGGTGCTATGGCAAACTTGTAAATAAGTAGATAGTAAAATAAAATAGTAATATACTTTTATAAAATCTGAAAATCATTATGACGTGGATAGGATCGCCATAAATACTAGTCACATCGGTCATTCGAGTCAAACAAAATATCTCATCTCCCAATTCTGCTCCGTTTCTGCCTTGTCTCAGGTCCCCACACGCAATTCTCGACATTTGGCCCCGCATAAAATAATAAATATTATTTTTTTTTCCAAAAATTTTGAAAATAGCCAATATTCTTGCAAAAGTTGTAAAAACACTGATGGCCTCAGTCTCGAGTCAAGATTAGGTCTCTTGCTCAGTAAATTCTTATTGTCAGGGAAATCATAGATCAGGCTCCGTCTGAGTTTTCGACCACAAATCGCCCCGAAACTTCAGGTTTTCAAGCAAAGCATGAAAATAACATTGGTTAAGCCAAAATGATTATTTAAAACTCAGGTCATAAATATATTAATTTATATTTTTATTACTGATATCAGAAAAACAGAAAAAATCGGGGTGTTACATTGGCAAAGTTTATGTACCTTGGGGGTTCTCGCTTCTCCATGTTCATCCCAATGGACGATTGCTGAATTGAAGAAGATGAACTGGTTCTCGCTTCTATAGGTTGCTTTGATGTTTTCTTGGGTATTAGTAGTAGTATTACTTAGTAAAAAAAAATATTAGTAAAAAAAAAAAGTAGTAGTTTTAAACTTAAGTTAATTAATCTATGTGCACGCTTTAAATTTTTACATGTTTAACTTTGTAAGTACATTATTTTGGATCGTTAGTACATTATGATTAATTAATCTATGGTGTTTTGGATCATTAGTACGTACTCGGTTTATATCAGAAACTAAAAGTCAATGGTGTTATTTTTTTGAAAAACAAAATTCAGTCGCTAGGCTTAAGTTACAGGAAAAAAGTATTTCATGAAAAGCGACCGAAACAGCGGTCGCTAATTTGGTTGAGGTAATTAGCATTAGCGACCGAATCAGTGACCGAATATCAGTCACCAAATTCGGTTACCCTGATCATGTGACCAACTCATTGACGACTGAAATATATAATTTAGCGATCGAGTTACCGGTTGCCATTTTGCGACCGAAATACAAACTCGATCGCTAAACCTTTAGCGACCAGGTTTATGCTACGCCCTTGATTCGATTGCTTATTCGGTCGCTAAACAGTATAGCGACCGAATTAACATGTTTAGCGACCGAATTCTTCGGTCACCAAACAGTTGTTTTTTTGTAGTGTGTTTTTTATATGACTCATATTATGTATATGATCACAAGTATAATTCTTGGAGTTGGTTTGTATCAGAGGGGATGGTTCCGGATGCACCTTTTGGCCAATTGGTTTGTTAATTCAATGAAAGAAAGTTAAGACAAAACCAAGAAAGCCACCAAAACCAAAGGAGGAAACAGTTCCCAAACCCAGAAAAACCATTTTCTTCACTCTGATTCAAAGAGCAATAATAACACCCAAAAACTGGGCTAACTAATCTAACACCAGCACCATGTAGATAAAAAATACATGTTATGACTTATAATAATAGCAGCAGCTCATAAGCTTTGATGCACTGGCCGTGAGATTAGGGATGACGATTTTACCCGTAACCGCAAATATCCATGGATAAAATCCGTAGCAGGCATGGGGCGGGTGGCTTAACGGGCACCCGCGAGTAAAATAAATGGATAATTCCAATACTCGCTTATTAATGGAGCAGGGGCGGGTGCTGACATATCCATTCCTGCGGGTACGCATACCTAATAAATTATTAAATACCCCTAAATTTATATATCATATCCTGAACCCTTTTTTATCTAGCCTCCTTAATTTCTCTCTAATATCCTCAACAACAACAACACACACTCTCTCTCTCAATGGAGTATCCCTTTCTCTCTATCCTCCTTCTTCAATCCCTAATATTCTGGATGTCCATCAATGCAAATCCAAGGTGTTTCATTTGGTGAACCTTGCACATTTAACAACTTACACCCTTAGTTTGTTGGTTATACTCATTGGAAGCTACATGAATTGGCAATGAATTTTTTTTTTTATATAGAAATGCACATTTAAAGTTTTTAATAAATATCTATGGCTGCAAAACTCGTTAAGAACCTGTTTAGCGGGTATAGATGGGTTTTTCTATCCGACGGGCCGGTAGCGGGTGACTACTATCTGTGTTCGCCTCACCCTGTTGCCATCCCTATGTGAGATTGTAGCCTTCTTCCCGCTCTAACAAGATTAAAGCAATCACCTTCTAAATTTTACAAGCAATGAACCGAACCTTCACGCAATGTCAATAAGACCAGTTGGCATTCGCTCCCTTAAGAAAACAAGCAAACTATCTATATGCAGTAATTGCCCAAATATATCAGCTGCCATATTGCAACACCATTTAGAGACAAACACACTTCATAAGCAACTCAACATAATGGAGCAAACAGATTCAATTCCTTAACCAGATCAACCAAACTAAACCTGACCAAAATTGTAGACATTTAAGCAATGGCACCAAGCAAAAAAGGTGACATAATCTGTATGAGTTAGAGTATACCATGTATTAATATATTTTGCTTATAAAGAAAGGGTTTAAACACTTTGTTCATCAAATTTGGCATTAAGTCCAATGTTTGAGTTCTTAATAGACTCTAGCAGAAAATCAGGCAAGGGAGTTATGACATTGTCAAGAACCCAACTGCTTACCTTCCATATTTCACTCACAAGAAGATCAATGTCCTGAATATCCACAAAGGGACGAGTTTAACGAGAGCTCCACCACCTAGCCAATTCTCATACCAGTGAGATACATCACGTTGTCGTGAGTATGTTTGAGTATATTTTATATATTTTGGACGATTGCGAGAAAATACGGTCGATGTGGCTGCAATTACGGTCACGATGTGGTTTAAATGACTACCAAAACCAACACGTCGCGACTGATATTTTGGTTTCGAACCTAGGTTAGAAACCTTGCTCAATATTCTAGATAAATTACTTTTTAGTTGATAACGAAAATTGCATTAGCAAATGACGTTAATTTTTTTAATATTAATAAATAGTAACTTTTAAGTTATTTAATTTTAATTTTAATAATTGTTGTTTAAAGATCAAATTGATATAATAATCTTTTGAGAATCAAAATAATTGTACACTCAAACATTTTCAAGTATCAAAAGTAAGTGTACTTAATTATCAAGGCTTAAAAAAAGGTAAATTATTATTCTCTCCCATAAATTTCCATCGAGTGGAATGTCAACCATATATTGAAAAGGAGAGAGAGAAACACTTCAAGACAAAAAAAAGGGGAGTGGAAGGTTGAATGGTGGGGATTTTCCACTGCACCTCCTCCGGTGAAAATTACAAATTCCACTAGAGAGAATCCTATCCCTATCCGCTCTTTATTATATTGTAAAGTGGGGAAATCCCACCCTTAATCCTCCTCTCTCCTTTTTATTATATTGTAAAGATTCTTTCTCTCTCCGTTTTTATGGATGATGGGGATTTTACTAGATGGTAAAGTATGGGAGAGAATTTATTCCCTATCTTGAACACATAAATATGTGATTGAAGAGATTTTTTGTAGTATGAATTTGATTTTTTTTTTTTATATATGTTGTTGAAAATATTTGATTATAATAATTTTTAAGTCTAAGTTTTTGACATCTCTAATTTTGATGAATCCAAACGAAGAATGATTTTAATTGAACCTTTTGTGTGACACCCTCTACCTCGTATGTATTCATAAAGCGTAAAAGATATAAAGGAAAGGAACACATGCATATTATATCATAATAATAAAAACCGGGCGGAGGCTGCCACATTGTAACATAACTTCAAACGCGGAAAAACCAAAATATGCTTATAAAAAGAAAGTATAATGTAAATGAAACATAAACGAAACCAACCCCGATGTCACATTATAGAGCTGATATAACCATAATCCGAAACACCTCGGATAAAGAATATAAACTAAACAAAACTAAACTACGAGTAGCGACTCCTTAGAGTCACTCCTCAACAAACTGCTCACCATCCTCTGCATATCCAAAAAGATACATGCAAGTAAACAACAGAAGACGGGGAGTAAGAAACATGTATAAAACTTAATGGCATGGAAGCAGTTAGCAAGATGAACATGCATCATAAAAACATAGCATATCAAACATAACCATCTCATCACATCAATATCATATATATATATATATATACCATTCCAAACAAGGTATGTTATGCGATGCAACGCTACTCCACTATTCCAATGCATGAATGAGCAACACAGCGCACAACAAATAATCACCACCTCCGCTTGGGCCACTCGGCTACCCAAGTTCATCATCATCATCAATGTTATCTTTCATCTTTAGTCTTTAATCTTTTATCACATAATCTTTTCACTTACATTCCAGCCAAAAAGCATCAGAGCTCAACACCTTGACCATTAAGCATCAAGGACCCCTTGCCACTCGGCTACCATGGTCCAATATCTTTTAACAACACCTTGATATTATGCATCAAGGTCCCCTGGCCACTCGGCTACCAAGGTACAGAACAACAACACTCTGGCCAATAAGCACCAGAGCTCAACACCTCGACCACTCGGCTATCGAGGCACCATTGGTCACTCTGCTACCAACGTAGAGAACAACATCTTTTCACTTTAGTTATTAACACTCTGGCCCATAAGCACCAGAGCTCAACACCTTGACCATTAAGCATCAAGGCCCCCTTGGCCACTCGGCTACCAAGGTACATTATTATCTTGAAGTTATCTAACTTGTCTTTACTTGGTTTGGTGTCTTCTTCATTATTATAAGTGTTTGGGGTAAAACACTCCTTGTTCCTGTTCTGCGCTCTGCTCTGCACAGGGAAGCACGACCGTTCTTCCCCAAGCACGGGCGTGCTGACTGTTAAGTCAAGCATGGTCGTGCTGACTGTTAAGTCAAGCACAATCGTCCTGACTGTTGAGAACGGTCGTTCTCAATGGAGCGTGGCCGTACTGATCTGGGCAGAAAGGTTTTAAGAGCCCTTGCTATGTTTCCTATGGCATTCAAAGATCAATCCTTTTGGGTTTTAACTATCCATGAATCCTCAGTTTCATTATTCTTAATTAATCTCCATGTCTTATCATTATGGGGAATTAATCCTTTAATTCCAGCTTCATTAATAATGTTCCTAAAACACTCATGAACCAGTCGTAGGGTCTTTAACTAAACATTTGAACATAACCTTGCCTCTCATACTATATTCATGTCTTATGAACAAACTGGGAAAACATTCCTTAACTCATTTATCATTGTTAACATAGTTTAATGTTTTTGACATCATTAATAAGCCCTATTATTTAATTAGAGTCTTATTATTATCAACATTTATCTCAACAACCATAACAACCAACACTATCATCCATGGCATAACAACATCATTCATGGCATAACAGAATAACAACATTTATTGATATCAACATTTATCTCAACAACCAACACTATCATCCATGACATGACAACATCATAAGCATTCATGAATAAACATGCCAATTATAAGCTAACACATATAAACATGTAACAAGACAACAATAGGTAAATAACAAACAATAGGGGTCATGGGTTAACCCTTCATTTTATGCTACCCCCAATGCCTACATGTTCATACTATCCTTTCTCCCCATACTTGGTATGAAGATTGAAATTCCAAAGGAAGAGAAGAAAGTCTGCTAAGATTCCGTCTCACGAACGCTTGTCTACTACCTCAAGAACGATAATAAACATCTTGATTCAACTTTAAGATCAAGAATTCAAAAGGAAAAGATCAAGAGGGACGAGGTGCACGAATTCTACCTGGTTTGAAAGTCTAAACAGTAATGACAATTGATCACGTGCTAGCAACGATGTTCCCCTATCGAAGAACGGTGCAGAACGGTGCACAGGTTGATCCTCTAGGAAGAGTTTTAGAGAGAAAAGGGTTAGGAATTCAAAGAGGAGGGAATGGAGACTGAACTAGAGTCGTTTAGATATATAACGTTAGGTTAAGGTCATGGTCTTGGAGGTTAAGGATGGTTTATACACAATTGGGCTTAATTATAGCCCAAAACAAGTTTCTAGATCTGCAAGGTTCGCGGGGCAAACAAAGATTGCGGAACAAGGCCTACTAAACAACCGAATTGGATAAAACACATAAAATAAGACTTGTAGATAATTCTCTTACCTTTCCAACGCATTAATGATCGCCTCAATCGGACTCAAGATATGGCCAAAACAGTGAAACAGGTTACTATGACTCTAAAAGGAATATTGATCCTTTCTATGGCTAAACATCCCCAAACATAAACTTAGACATCAAAAACAAACATAACAAGCATATACAAACATATTTATAACATATATAAACGCATTAAGCTTATTTACGAAAAACGGAGTGTTGCATTTGGAAATCTGCTAATATGTGTATTAAGTGTGCAAATCATAAAGCAAAAGCATTCTGGCAAAACATGTCTAAAAGATGCGTTTGTGTTTTAATTACCCAATGCATCTGAAGTGAGACTCAGTATCAACAAGCTATGAAAATGTGTCTGACCCTACAACTTGACTGGAAGTATTTCACTCCACTCTTATTCAAAAGGCAAGAATATTCCCTTACAGTTTCAAATCAAGAAAATTGAATTTAGAAGCATAAAGCATCAATCCGTGCTGGAAGTTCTTTTGTTGCAAAAAGCAAAGTAACTTTTATGCGGTCATAGACCCATGTTGAACAAATAAGGAAAGTCACGCTGCCCAACTCTGAAAAGCAACTACTACTGCTCTGAATCAAGCTGCACTCTGATAAAGCAATGCCAACAAATACGTTCAACTTGTCTTGAAGCTCTCCAACGATCATAAGAATTAAATGAAGACTCAGAACGACTCTTTGGCATTAATGGATGAAGAATAAAAGTTTTACTCATATGAAGAAAGCAACTAACGAATTTATTGTTGACAAGTATAAATAGAAGACTTTGAAGACTGTTGAAGATACACACCTGAAATTAATCACTCAAGCATTCAATATTGTCTTCGCATTCAAAGCTCTCTAAGTTCTTCTTCTTAGAATACTTCTATGCTCAATCATTTGTATTTATTGAGAAGTTATTACTACAGTCATACCAACCTAAATTCCTATTCTCTCATTGAGTGTTCTTCGGTTGACTAGCAAAGCTATAAATCTTGAAGCTGCTACTTCATTCAATTCTTACATTTGTAGAGCCTAAAGAGGCTTGCTGAAAGAGTACTTGTCTTGAGCCTTGAGAAGCTAGGTGTGCAAACAATACTTGTTAGTTGAGCCTGTGTGCAAACAATACCTATTTGTAACCTGATCAGTTATAGTGATAATACTTGGAGAAACCAAGGATGGACGTAGCCCAAGATTTGAGGTGAACCAGTATGAATCTCTATGTCAACTCTCTTTCCTTATCTCTTTAAGTTTGGTTTATATTTATTGTGCTAACTGGGTTGAAAGTGCTAAGTTTTCATTTATCCTGTTTTATATCAGACGCATCTAAGTGTCTGATTCTGTTTTTGGAGAAAACTTTCTTGTTTACGAAAAAGTTAACTAAAACACAGTTCAACCCCCATTTTCTGTTTTAATCTGTTCATTAAAATAATCAATTAAGATAAAATATATATTACACCCTTAAAATATATATGTAGTATTCTATTTCCAAATACTACTGTTTGGGATCGTGTTTGGAAATGGAAAGGGCCTCACCGCTACCAAGCTCACCTCTGGAAGATCACCCATAATCCTTCTTACTAATGCGATGAGGAGCAAATGGAGTGATGATTCTCCTCTCTGTCGTTGTGGCTTAATGGAAGAGACAATTATTCATGCTATTAGGGATTGCCCTTTAGCAACTCAAGTGTGGATACCTATGTTGTCCCCAAAATCCAGTTCTGTTATCTTCTCCTTACAAGTTGCTAACTGGGTGAATGATAACTTGATGAATTCCTTTGGGGACGCTGCTATTTACACCGTGCAAAATACTATTTGCACCTTGCAGCTTCAATTTAAAATTTTCATTTCCAAAAATACCCTTTTCACCTTCACCCGCTCACTATCACGCAACTTCCAGATTTCGTTTTCCGGACACTGGTTACACCTCCGGAATTCGAAATCGGGATGAGTATATGGCATTGTTTTGAACTACCGCAATAGATAATCCGGTAACTTCGGGAAAATGCATTCCGGACATGTGTTTTGTACTTCCGGAAAGTGTTTTCTAGACATGTGTTGTGCACTTCCGGAAATTTTTTTCCGGATTCACATATTGCTGATGTTACATTTTGTACTTCCGGAAAGTATTTTCCGGATGTTTTAACAACTCCGGAAAATACTTTCCGGATGTATAAATTTGCCTGATGCAGCTACAATTTGTACATCTGGAAACCATTTTCCTGATGTGTAAATTTTCCTGTCCGGAAAATACAATGCGGACCCGGTCCGGAAAATAGAAATCAGAGGGGTCCGGAAAATATAATGCGGAAGGAACACTTAAGGGTATTTTTGGGAAAAAATAAAAAACAAAAAAAGTACAAGGTGCAAGGAGTAAAAAAAATCGGTGCCAATAACAGGCCCTTCCTTTGGTTATTGTGATCCTTCCAGCTGGTCATACGTTTTTGTATCTGGGTGTTTCCTTATTTGGCAGTGGCGTAACAGAGCTCTCTTTGACAATAATTTTGCTAGGCCCATTGACCCAATTGGTTTGGTGTTACAGCGAACCAACTTTATTCACAACACTATGGTAGGGCCTAGTAACAAGACTGTGACTCGTTCTAAAGTGGTGCAACATATTAGGTGGATGTTTCCTTGGCCAGCATGGTATAAGCTGAACACAAATGGAGCTAGTAAAGGTAATCCGGTGAAGAAGGCTGTGGTGGTTTAATCAGGCAAGCTAATGGGAATTGGATTGTTGGATATGCCAATCATATTGGTACGTGTTCTTCTTTTGTCGCTGAGATGTGGGGGATACTGATAGGAATGTAAATTAAGATTATGGTGGAATCGGATTCAACAGCTCTTATTTCTTCCCTGGATTAATGTTTCTGCAAGGCAATGCCATCATAGATTACTTTCCAGGATCTTGGACTGGAAGAAGAAAGATTGACAGGTTATTTTTTGCCACACTTATCGAGAAGGCAATAGAGGTGCAGATTGGCTTGCCAACTGGAGTATTCATCAAGATTTAGGAACTATCATTTTAGATAATCCTCCCATAGAGCTTGCTACAATTGTTAGTAGTGATCAAGGTTTAAATTACGGTTGCGGTCGTGATTGCGGTCGTGTTGCGTTTTTAATTATTACGGACAATTGCGGAAAAATACGATCGATGCGGCTGCAATAACGGTCGTGATGTGGTTTCGGCGACTGGGAAAACCAACACATCGTGACCCAGATTTCGGTTTTGGACCCAGATTTAAAACCTTGGTAGCGATCATGCTAGGGCTTCCATACCCCGATTTGTCGTTTCCTAGTTTTTCTTTTGCCGTTTGGGCTTAGGCCTTGTTGTTAATAAATAAATAAATAAATAAATGACCTGCTCTGTTGTTGAGGTCCCCACACCATGCATGAAGCCTAATGTATCTTGCCCACCTCACAAGCCCAAAACTGAGAAACGATGCCTTACTGATCCAAGAAATTTTTTTTTGAAAAGCAAAAGTATATGTACATTTAATTTAATTGGAGTACAAGGGATACCCTGAACCCGTATACAATATAGGAAAATAGCTCGAACCATACAACGCCACAGAGGCTACAAGAAATTGAACACCAAAGAATACAGAGCAATCCCCTAACCTGCATCTAAGTTTTTAAAGGATATATAGAAAGAAACATATCCACTAGTAGAAAAACTCAAATTACTCTAAGGCAGTGCTGTATCCTATGCGTCCCCAACCATCTAAGGTGCCAAGTTGATACAGTACGTTGGGTTGATGCTCCAATCCAAGTAGGAGAAACATCCACTCTTTACAAGTCCTTTGCACCACATCCACACCTTGAAGAATACCAGATCCTTGGCCTTGTCGATATCAGGGACCTGCTGGTTGAAAAAAGAATCATTATGTAGCCATATAGTCCAAATAGCTGCAAACCAAAAAAATCTTCAACTCTTCTTTGTTTCCTTTCCATTTAACAGTCCCATATGCTGTTTTAACAGCTCCAGCAACATATTTGTGTCAAAGATACAGTGGCAGAATATTTCTATCTAATAATATGTAACCCTTTGAACTTTACTAAAACTGCGAAATATAGGTCACATGGTAAAATTGAATTTTATGTACTAGATGTGAAAATTTGCCACACTTAAGGGGTTTATTTGTCAAACTTTAGGATCTATATATATACATTTACAACTTGAGCAATAACATAATACATTAGTTAATATAGAATTGATATTTTTATATGAAATATAATTCGTTTGATATTTGTCATTACTAAATCTTTTAGGTTATGCATATAATTATATAATTGTTGCAAATTTGAATTTCTTTTTCAGTCTTTTAAAGAATTAATAGTTAATACAAGGTTTAACTATTGAGTTAGTCCCTGAACTATTTGGGAATTTTCAATTAGGTCCCTAAACTAAAAAATTTGTAATTGGGTCCCCGAACTTTTATAAAGTTTTCAATCGAATCCCTAAACTAAAAAAAATTAATTGGGTCCCTGACCTTATATAAATTTTTCAATTTGGTCTTTATTTAAAATAATAATAATAATAATAATAAAAGTTTAGGAATCTAATTGAAAACCTTATAAAGTTCGGGACCCAATTACAAATTTTTTTAGTTTAGGGACCTAATTAAAAATTCTCAAATAATTCAGGAACCAATTCAATAATTAAACCTTAATACAATAAGTAATAAAAAAAAAGAAAGAGTTAATTTTTTAAATTTTCAAAACTCTGATATCTCTATCCTAGCATCTTTTTGTCGTCTAAGAAAAATTTATGGTTTCAATTTCAAACGTATAAGCAAGTACTTAAACTTAATAGATCATTGCATGAACCAATCAGGAAGCGTTATTCTCACAAGCCCTACTTTGACTCCGCCTCTTCTGTGCGGAAGTATATTTTCTTAAGATGAGACAAAGTAAAAGGGGATATATATACGGGGCCAAAAAATAAATAAATGTAGAGGACAATGACATGCATAGTTTTTCTTTTCCCAGAAATTTCGACATTTTATACAATAAAACTGAATAGCAGCCGACATCACATCTTTAAATGAAATTAGTGTAAAATATATATATATATATATATTTATTGACACTCACAAATTTTTTATATTTGTGCTTTAAATTTTAATATCTAAGAGGGAAAATTGATAATAATTCTGATTTATAAAAATATCATTGATGTCAGTATAAATATATATTATTTCTCCTCTCCTCTCTTATCTTTTTTTTTTTTTTAAACGTAAAATGTATCATCCAATTGTACGGTGGTAGACATACAATATCCAACGTTGATGTTCAAAAATCATTAATATTTTTCTCCATAGTTAAAGGTTTAAGGGACAGAAGGATGTTTATTCTAAGGTCACAACATGTAACAAGTCTCAACCAACTTTTTTTTTTACCAATTAAGCTTAACCCTAAAAATAAATTAGATATTTAATGAGGATACGTCCTAGTTCCTACTACTAGTTTAAAATTGCTTGACTCAAAGAGGAAACGTAGAAATATACACATGATACGGAAGGCTCTCGTCACCAGTGGTGGCAAAAATGTTTGACCGTACTAAACCCTTGTTTGTTTTGGCTCCATGTGACTTTTATATTGTTCGAAACTTCAACGATGCCATTTTGTAGTTAGTAGGCTGTGTCCGACCATTGCGGCTTCAACCCCTCTTTCGTTCTCTCTGACATCTTGTCTCAAACGTTGAAGTTGAATTCTTCTACGACTTATATTATATAAATTCTTCAGACTAAAACAATAGTTTAGTATTACAGTATGTCTTTCTTATGTAACCAACAAACAATATGTCTTTCTTTCACTGTTTTATTTAAGTACAATTGGATTGGCCTATGTTTGACATTTTGTGCGCGTTTATCCGTGTTGGATACCCTTCGAGCGCTAATTAAGTCTTTCAATTTGTTAATTATTTTCCAGAGTCAAATACTTCATGCAGTTCCTCTTCCTCTATATATTAAGATAGAAAGAGGGCTTTGTTTGCTGACCCTGAACGCAGAAAGCATATCAACAAGAAAAGCTAGCGAAGAAAGAAAGAAAGTAAAACTAACTCCCTGCATATGGAGTTTAGTTCTGAAAGATCTAGAGGTGATGGAGTCAAGGACGAGAAGAGAAGTGAGTCTGGTGTTGGTGATGATGAAGCTTGTCGTAAACAAGAGATTGTTATCGAGGTTAACATTAATTCTTTTGTTATTATATAAATTGCCATGATTTTTAACTTTATATGACAAAATAATCTCTCTATTTCTAGTTTCTATATATATCGAGTTTATTCGAAGCCCCTTATACATGGTGTTTGTGATTTGGTAGTCAAAATTATGTTAATAAAATCAACCAAGTTGTTGTGATGATCTGGAAACTTTTGTTCCTTTACATCTGCAATTCATTTTGTTAATACTCCGATAAACAATTTCTAATTAATTTCAAGATACAATTATCACAAACCTATATATGCTGTACCTATTTATATTGTTTAAACATAGCAAAGATGTAATTTATTTATGATATAATTAAAAGTAATTCAATCATATATATATATATATATATTAGAGATTTACGTATAACATTAACCATTCAAGGAAATATTGAAATATATACATAGCATACTTCTGCATAGCTCGGGTTATTTTATATATTTTTTAATTAGCAAAGAAGTATATTGAATGAGATGAGGGGTGATTTAGATAAAAGACAATAGATTATTCCTGATGTGATAACTTCATGATACAATACTATGGTTAGATGATTCAATGATATATTTTGAAGACGATAGTATCTCCTTGTTATACTGACTATTTTGTTTTGAAAAATCTAAACATATTTAATAAAACTTGGATGTTGGTTTCATCATAAATTTCTGCTCGAAACTATTTATGTAAGCAATTACTTGTAGAAAAGCATATACCCATTTGAGGTTGTTGGAAACTAGTTTGGATTCTAAAAAAATTCAATTAATTAGGGCATATATATATATATATACGAGCACTAGAGAGATAAATAATAGTCTTTCTTTATCATCACAGATTGTGTTTCTCTAAAAATCTTGTCTTACTCAACTGATCAGAAGATTTATTTATCCTAAAATCAAAACAAAAATTTTAGTAGTTGTTTGGTTTAATACAAACCAAAAAGTCCGTTAAAAAGTAATACACATGTCCAGTGTGCATGCATATAGTTTTAATAATTACTGAAGAGTTTTAATAATAGATAAGAGTTGACTCATGCATGTGCCGAGAAGCTAGCAATGATACAATTGATATGTAAAATATGACAATTCACATAAAGCACATGCAAAACCAGAAGATGCTCAATTAGCCATATACTTCATCATTGCATACACTTGCTCATAATTTTCTTCCGCAAGTTGAATTATTATTTTTCATTTTTATGCCAGCATTAAGAAACATATCAATCACTAATTTCTATTACTATATATAGGAGTAAGGAATTATAAGCTGGTGGCAAAACCATTATACTTATATACTTACATCCAGTAAATAAAAAACGAGAAATTTGCATTTGTGTATATGCATATCATTAATGAAATTTTTATGCTTTTTTGGGATGTCATACAGGAGCCACCCATGACTAATACCGAAAGTGCCATTCCGGAGGATAAGCCAAGTGCATCCTCATCCAAAAAGGAAGAGGTAATTAGATTTTTCAATATATGATATTACAATATTAGTATTATATTTTCTTTTTAACTCTTCAGAAATAATTAAAAGATTAATGATTACTTATAATTACAAAAACGTTGTCTGATCTATATGCATGCATGATTTTGTAGGTTGATGAACTTGAAAATGCCAAAGCTGAAATGGGTGAAGTGATTGAAGAAAACCAACGGTTAAAGATGTGCTTGAACCGAGTACTGAATGATTATCGGACACTGCAAATGCAATTCCACGATATAGCTCAACAAGAGACTAAAAATTCTTCTAGTAAAGTAAATGACAACCTTCAAGAAATAACAAAGGAATCAGACCTAGTTTCCCTCAGTCTTGGAAGACTTCCAAGTAATCCAAGAAACGATGAGAAAGCTAAAGTCTCCAAAAAATTGAAGGAGGAAGAATATAAAGAAGAGTTGGCTCTTGGACTTGACTGCAAATTTGAAACATCAAAATCAGGAAGCACAACTGAACATTTGCCAAAGCCAAGTCCAGCAAATAGTTCTGAAGTGCCAAAGGAAGAAGCTGGGGAGACTTGGGTACCCAGTAAGGTACATAAGACACTTAGAGAAGCTGGAGAGGATGAAGTTTCCCAAGAAAATCCTGGAAAGAAACCTAGAGTTTGTGTGAGAGCAAAATGTGACACACCAACAGTAAATATCTCTCTCTATACATTTTACTTGGTCTTTATTTTAAAGTTTGATTTTTAAAATGCATGCAGTTGGAGTTGGGATTACTAAAGTTTCGGGTATTCTTAATTCTAAAAAAAAAATGTGTTGGGTATTGCTAATCGATATACTAAAGACACTGGTTAAGAAATCAATAAAAAGGAAACGTTATATTAAAATATTAATTGTATATATTTTAATAGATCAAGTAAACCATGTTTTCACGCAAAATTTCCTTTTTGTTTATGAGGACACTTATTGACATTCTTCTAAAAAATTATGGGTTTTATTTGCTAGAAAGCAGATGAGGTCATAATTACTGTCACAATATAACTATAGAAATAGTCAAAATTCTAATATTTCGGCAAATGCATAACATGATTTAAATAATTTAATGTGTGTATACTTGTATACATCTAAGTAAACTCTTGTGGTTGAGTTGGTGCTGAACAGTTTTAACATAAGAAGCTATTCGTTCACACTTTGATTTCTTAAAACAGTTGAATGATGGATGTCAATGGAGGAAGTATGGACAGAAGATTTCAAAGGGAAATCCTTGCCCTCGAGCTTATTATCGTTGTACAGTTGCACCGTCATGCCCAGTAAGAAAACAGGTATGTATCTATTGTACTCTCATTGACTTTCAACTTATCAACAATGTTGAGCTTCCTTTTGTGGGAATTTATAGAACATTCAATTAATATTTTCATAATGTACAATTTTTTTTTTTTAATAGAAGTGTTTATATGCATCATGTGTGCAATGGAATCATCCTATTTTCACCCTATTTTTCTTTCCACTTGTTTTACATTTGCATTATAATTATTAATTAAGACACTTTTGTTTTGAAAACAAATTAATGTACGTGCCCAAAGCACTTTTCCTACTTCATATCATTGATACACTTCTGTTATGAAAACAAGAATGGATAAATGATAGATGATTATAGTATGGGAATTTCTATGGTACCTTGTAAGATTTAGCTGTTTTGAAAAAGTTGTTTTTGAACCAATAGATGAGTGGTCATATATTTAATGCAGTCAAGTCAATCATTGAGTTTTTTAACCTGGAAACTTTTACTTTCGTGCAGATTAGTCCCTAATAATTAAATAAGGTTTTTTTTTATTTTAAATTTTAAATTATGATTATTTAAAATTTAAGAAAACTGATAATATTTTAAAAAATATGTTTTTTGCCATTTTGCAGAAATTAGTTCCCTATCAACCGTGACCCACATGACATGTGGCATTCAAATGAATCAATGGCTCAATTTTTTTTATTTAATTAAAATAATTTTAAATTTAAAAAAAAACAGAAAATGGAAATGGTTTTGAATGTTTATTACTTTTCAATTCAAGCAGTGAAGTTACCAAGTATGAGAAATTTGTTTCTGTTGCAGAGAGATTCTCCATTTTTGTTATAGCTACTCAAAACACAAACGATTGGGTTCAAGGCGTTTAATTTTAATTTCATAAAATAAAGTAATATACTTTAAATTTTAAATGATTCTTATTTTTCAATTTCAATTTTAAATAATTGTTATTTTAAATTTACTGGGGTAAAAATAAAATTTACTAAGGGACTAGAATGCAAAATAAAAAGGTAAATATACTAAATAATAAATGAGATGAGAATAACCTCATTAAATGCAACTAAGTGATCCATTGGTTGAAAAAACAACTTTTCCAAAACAGTTGAATCTTTCAAGGTACCCTAGCAGTCCCCTTTTAGTATTAGGTATAAAAAATCAACCTTGTTGTACTGCCATTAAGGTCCTCTTGGTTTAACATTTAGCTATTCTTTTCAACCTTTGGTTTCTTTTATTTGTATTCTTTTTATATGGGTTGAGTACCCCGTGTACTTTATTGTATATATATATATATACACAACCTTGATGGTGTGATATAAAAAGTTCTGAGATGAATATTTTCCATTGCAATATTTCAGGTGCAAAGATGTTCTCAGGACATGTCCATTTTAGTGACCACCTACGAAGGCACCCACAACCACCCTCTTCCTCTTTCCGCTACTGCAATGGCTTCAACCACTTCTGCAGCTGTTTCCATGCTATTATCTGGCTCATCAACCTCTAACTCTGCCTCAATGCCTTCAACAGCCACAACCACCAACACTTCTGCTGATCTTCATGGCTTGAACTTCTACTTATCTGATAATTCCAAATCAAAGCAATTCTATCTGTCTCACCCTGCACTATCATCATCTTCACAATCACACCCAACCATCACTCTTGACCTCACTTCCAATCCACCCTCTTCCTCATCAGCTCATTTTGGTGGTAGTAGATTTACTTCAAACTACAACCCCACAAGGTCATATGTTCCTTCTTCCACTACATGTCTGAACTTCAGTTCCTCTGAATCAAATGCATTGTCATGGAGCAATGGCTGCCTCAGCTACGCTGCACAACCATATAATAACATTAACAGGAACGTCCTTAGCACCATAAACCTTGGAAGATCACAACCAATGGAAAATATGTACCATTCCTACATGCAAAGGAACCAGAATCAAGGAACTCAAAATTCTCTGCCAGACACCATAGCTGCAGCAACTAAAGTAATCACTGCTGACCCAACTTTTCAGTCAGCTTTGGCAGCAGCACTTGCTTCAATCATTGGCACTGGAAGCACACAAGGAAACCAGGTTGGTGGAGAAAACTCGAGTCGGAAAACGAAATGGGAGGAGCTGTTTCCGGCATCTTCTAATAGAGACGACAACAATTAATCGGGTGGGATCTCTCTAGCTAGCTAGCAACTTGGCCTGCAAATGTAAGGAAAAATGATGATTGAACATCAAAATCTTAATATTTTTTGTACACCCGCGTTAGCAATCGCTTATAATTTAATGTGAACAAATTGGTTAGCAAACTAGTTAGTTAATCAATCAAGTGTAAAATAATGTAAAAATTTAATGTGTAAATAAAAATACTATTATGTAATTATTATGGTGGGAGGAGAATTTTAAGGGATTAGGATCCTCTCCTTTTGTGTTCTACCTAGAGAAATGCATAAAAACAAGTTTTAGTGGATCCTACACACAAAATAAAACTTGCTTTTATGTCTTTATTATCTCTCTAACCTTAGAAGGAAAAGGAGAGGGTTCAAATCTAATTTTAAGAATGACACATATATAAATGAAGAATGGTGGACATGTAAATTTTCCTTAATTTTGTGATGATATCAATCTGTAGCTGGTATGTTTAAGATGGAAACAATTATTTTTGTTTTCTTTACTTGAGATGCAACTTTATATTGGGTGCATCTTTGGTCCTCCAAAGAAGGGGTTGAGGACCCATCCTCCGCACAGTTTACCAGTTACAACAAGTTATTTGCGGTCTTTCTAAAAGGATGCCGTTTTAATTATGTTGAAAGAGAAAAAATAGAGGCATGAGATCGATGCGGAAATCGTGTGTCTCAACTACACAGCGGAGTCCATTTTATATAGGTTTAATGAAATAATTACACAATGAATATAGGAGATTATATTCCTATTCACATGATATGATATGATATGCCTAAACCTATACATTAATTACAACGATCATAAACATATTTTCAACACTCCCCCTCAAGCTGGAGCATATAAATCACATGCACACAACTTGTTACATAGAAAACTAATACGATGACCTCTCAGAGATTTCGTGAAGGCATCTGCCAACTGATCATTCGAGTTGATAAAGCTAGTGGTAATGTCCCATGATTGGATATTCTCCCTGACGAAATGAAAATCTATGTACATCAATATGTTACGTCGACCTCTCGTGGAAAACAAGATTAGAGGCAATATGCAATGCTGCTTGATTATCATAGAATAGCGTCATTTGTATCGTCTCTTCAAATTGAAGTTCTTAATTTGAGTAACTATTTCAACCAAATGAGTTTGCAAGCCACTAATGTCATGGCCTTGTATTCGGCTTTTGCACTGGACCTTGAAACTACATTCTATTTCTTACTTTTCCAGGATATCAAGTTTCCTCTAATAAGTATACAATACCCAGAAGTGAATCGCCTATCAATGGGTGAGCCTGCCTAATCGGCATCTGAGTAACCAATTATCTGAGTATGTCCTATGTCTTCATAAATGAGACCTTTTCCATGAGCACCTTTAATGTATTTCAGGATCCGTATCACTGAATCCCAATGGACCTGACAAGGAGAATTTAAGAATTGGTTTACCACGCGGACTGCAAAAGAAATGTTTGAATGAGTGACTGTGAGGTAGTTTAGTTTTCCAACCAATCTCTTGTATCTTTTTGGATCTGACAGTGGCTCCCCCTAACCAGATAGAAGTTTGACCTTTGGATCCATCGGAATGTCCACTGGTTTGGCGTTTAATAATCCTATCTCTTCCAAAGTATATTTCTTTTGTGAAATCACTATACCATCCTTAGATTGAGCTACCTCGATATCCAAGAAATAACGAAGTTTACCAAGGTCTTTAGTCTAAAACTGATGAGAGAGACGTTTCACCTTAAGTATGCCATGCTAGTCATTACTAGTTATAACAATATCGTCCACATAAAAAATCAGATAAATGCATCCTTGGGCCGAATGGAAATAGAATACATAGTGGTCAGCTTCACTGCGATACAACTGTTGCACTACAAGATTGAATCTACTGAACCAAGCCCGAGGAGACTGTTTAAGACTATAAGGAGACCTGTGAAGCCGACAGACCTTGGTAGAGGACTTTCCCTGAGAAACAAACCCAAGTGGTTTCTACATATAGACTACCTCTTCAAGATCAAATTCAAGAAGGCATTCTTAATGTCAAGTTGATGAAGAGGCCAGTGGCGAATTGCAGCAATGGAGGGTAAAAGTCGAATAGAGGCCATTTTGGCCACATGAGAGAAAGCATCACCATAATCAAGTCCAAATATCTGAGTATAGCCTTTAGCCACAAAACAGGCCTTAAACTGATCCATATTATCATCAGGACTTATGAAGAACATAATTTTGACATTGTATTTAACCCTCATTATTACTTTTTTTAAACATCATTTGAGCTTTATTGATGGGTCTTGAGTGCATTTCATGACTTTGGGTCGAAATTGGGCCTAGTTGCATTTTTCAGCATAATTAGCATCCTAACATTGCTTCTGTATTAGAGCATAACTTTGGATGCAGACATTGGAAAATTGTGATTTAATTTTTTAGGAAAGATAAGAGAATTATCTACAACTTTGATGAAGAGCTCAAAATCCAATTCGGATGATAAAAGGGACAAATCTGGGATGAAAGTTAGACCAGAGGTGCTGTTGCGGGAGTTTGGACAGAGAGAAGTGTTTGGGACATAACTTGGCCTGTTGAGGTCGAACACACCTGAGACAGAGATCATTGTGAAGAAGACACATTAGGCTACAATTTTAATGAAGGTCACTTAACCAAATGATGTCGTTTTGGTGGTGTAAATTGCCTTAGAAAATTAGTCTCAGGTCCTGGATTATTTTGGGCCTAACTCACTCATTAGAAGTCCAATTGGGGCATTTTTGATGGCCAATTGAAGCTGGGGCCAATGGGACATGTAGGGAATTAGTTAGATTTTTAATTACGTTAGTTTTGAGTAGGGAAAAGGGCAGAATACAGTCAGATACGAAAACAACTCCCTTACCTTCTTCTTCTTCATATATTCTCTAGGTTTTTGTATGTTCTTGGTCTTGGATTTTCGTTTTCTAAGTTGTTTCTCTACAACAATGGAGAGCTCATCCTTAAACCAATCCTTGGGTTGTCATTCCTATAGGTTTGTGAGACACCCCAATGTGCCATAAAAGAAGAACCCTAATTAACCACACCTTAATCTGTTATTAACGTTAGTGCGCTTATACATTCGAAAATAGCATATTAATAAAAACCGTAAAGAATTAAAACAAAGTTGAGCATGCACAACAGTTAAGCAGAGAGCATGCCATATATACAACATATTGTTATCCCCACATATAAATTTGATAGCCGAGTCACACAGCTAGCTGAGGAGTTACTAGCCGAGGATAGTATTAGCCGAGGTAGATGGGAACATAATAGGCTGAAGATGGGTTGGGCCTCACAAATTGGGCTGAGTCTAGAGAGGTTAATTGGGCTGAAGATGCAAAGATTTATAAGTTGTTGGAGCTGCTGAAACACAAAGTTGAGTTGCTGATAACGGTGCCACAAAACACGCCGAGAAGATAGGAACATGCTGTTGTGAAGTTAGCCGTTGGAGTACATGGGTAGGCTAGTCGTGGGGCAGTTCCTTGTATTTAGGAGTTTTTAGCCAGTCAGGTTGGCTATGGGGTTAGTTGGTTTTTGCCTATAAATACCCATTGTAATTCACTGTTGAAGGAGATCAAATCCAATACAAACTCATTTAAGCTTTCGTTTACTTTCTGTGCCTTTGCTTATTATTTTAGTTTTCTCGACTTTTTACTTCAGATTTTACTTAATTGTTGCCTTTATTTTTAGCCTTTCTTTCTTTCATGCTTTATTACCTTAGCCGATTATTACTTAGTTTACTAGCCCTTAGCTTTTCTTTGGTTCACTTGATTCCAAACGCTTTCTGTAGTGAGTTTGGGGACCTTTTTCTAGAAGGTAAGGTTTTGCTTCTAGTTCGAATCGCCTGATTCTTTTCAAAACCTGCACGTGTTTATCGGCTAAAGACCCCATTCGGCTGATCCTTTTTCACACATAAAATGCATATATACAGAACTATCACCAAAGTACTGTAGATCCCAATAGAAGGATCATAAACCTACACAAACTATTCAGACTCGGAAAATAAAAGGAAAAGATACATAAGCACTGGTCATAGAAGGTCCTGCTGTAACTACCCGGCTCGCCTCACCAAAAGTATGTCAAAAACAGAAAATACGCTCAAGAGGCACACCCTAGCAGATGCGTCCGACATAACCATTTCACAGACGATATGGGCGCCTAGAACTATCCTCTCCCTCGCCGAAGCGACGAAGTTAGACTCTGGCATCTCTATCTTTGGGCTCCCACATGGATTCATCACTACTCATTACCACCCTGTGGCGACGAAAGTGATACATAGTCCGGACACTCCTCTGTCTCCTGCCTCTCCGCACCATCCCGACATGACTCCCGGTCTCCGTTCTGTCCGTCATGTTCCACATGTCATCGGGGAACTCCATCTCACGAGGTGGATACCACATCTCCGCGAAAGGCAGTCGCTGAGCAATCCGATACGGGCCATCCAAGTGAAAGTTCGAACCTCCTCCAAGACGAACGTAGAAGCTAACAAGGCCGATATAAGTCATGAAGAATTGTGAGTGGTCGACATGCCACCCATGGTCATCATGGTAAATTATCTCAACATCTTTGAGGATAGGGATCCTGGGAGGGATCCTTTGTACGTAGTGCCTCAGATTGTAGTCCTGCCATCCCGTCATCCCCGTCCTGCTCGTACTGCTCATCTGTCGTATGATAATACAAAGAAATACAAATAGAGATAGGGGAGATAAGCAACTAAACATCACCATAAATAGGGTTGGGGCATAATACAACATGTTAACAAACAGCAAGATATGCAAATAGCAAACATCTCTCGAGTCATTCTTGTACAAACATACTCAAATTTACATCTAGGATCATTCTTCTAAGGAGTCACACTCCTATTCATGTCGGCCGATCTCTCACATTAGGAATACTGATTCCCCGGACATTCTCTTCCTCTCTCACGGGCCTTCCATGCTCAGAGAATGTCAATTGGTTTGTCTAGTGTACCGTTCCTCTCTTCGTGAAAAATAAGGGTGCTTCCCCCTATGAGCTCAATCTCCAATAGGGATGTCTTGGTCTCCTCAGAAGGTCCACCTGCGACTCGAATACTCAGGGCCAGACGTCGGGATAGCCAAGCCTCCACGGGGGATCACGACACAGTGGGTGCAAATCACTGGTCACTGTAGATCGTTCCAAGCTGGACTACATCCCTAAGGTTCTTAGAGCCGTCCCTTTCCATATTTCGTACCCGCACTCGGGTACACCAACCTCGCATGACTCCTAGTCACGCGGCCCGCCACTTAGCAACTTATGCAATGCATAATCATCCCAAGTTGACGTGGGTACCAATCACATACCTACATGTTTCACGATGCTCGAAGCATCCATAGCTCATCTCGGTACCTATATATCGCTTTCACCAAACAAATCCAAATAGTGTACACTTAGGGTGTCAACTAGGGTTTCTAACAGCACCGTCTGTCAACCTCTTATATATATATACCCATCAATTATATCATCAATCCATCAATAATAACAAAATAATAATATAAACAATTACCACACGTCAATCAGCACAACTTCCAAAGACAGATTCATATAACCAATATAACATGCAACCTCAACCAGAATTGCCTAACCTAGGCTTTTGCCCTAAAGCCGATAAGCCTATAATAACTAAACCCTAAAAAGCATTCTAAAATCATTTTCAACCAGGGTTTAGCCATTGTCTACTACTTGACAACTAGTAGGTCTGGGGCACCCTACACATACAAAATAACACACAGTATTATACTTGCCTCCCCGGCAAGTTAGGTAGTTTCTCCCCACCTTAGATAGTCGCGTCCGCTTGCTCTCGGCCTCAAAAATCTGCGCCCCCACAACCACACAGCTGCTGCCACTTGTCCTACGAAGTTCCTCGATGCTCCGAAATTAACCCTAACACATAGACAGCATCTAGACATTGTCACAAACCCTAATCTTGCAATGATTCCATAAACAAAGCTAGAATTTGAGCAAGAACTAAGAAAGAACGAAAATGACAATGTCGACGAGTTAGGGATTCGAATATTACCTTAGCCGATCGACGAATCGAAGGTACGTAAATGACATGCTCGTTGCCCTGATTGCAGATATGAGGTTGGAATCGAAAGCGAACATGCGGATTGATCATGAACTCACTTTCTCTCTCTATCTCCCTCAGACCCTCTCACTCTTCGAAGACCAAAAGTATGCAAGAATGCAGACCGATTTCCGTCAGAGTTTTAAATCCAAAATTTAACCGTAACTTCCTTCGATATAGAAGGTCTCAACTATAATTTTGTTTTCCTAAAAATCATTTTCTAGATACCCGGTAATAATATAAAATATAATTATCGGTCATGATGCCGAAAAATTAGTTGTTAAGACGACGGTCTCAAAAAGAGCTTTTCGTGCATATATAATATATCTAAAAATTCCATCCGGATCAAAAGTTATGACCGTTCAAAGATTTGTCGATTGTTTGGGATTTCGGTTACTCATTATGTCCTTAAAGTCACTAGCAATACGCACCCAATGCGTGTTAAACCCCAGTGTTGGGTGCAAGTG
Organism: Echinosophora koreensis; assembly: GCA_035048595.1. Classification (NCBI taxonomy): domain Eukaryota; kingdom Viridiplantae; phylum Streptophyta; class Magnoliopsida; order Fabales; family Fabaceae; genus Echinosophora; species Echinosophora koreensis. The sequence goes on from JAPCYP010000095.1 coordinate 1,101,947, forward strand.
TCGAGAGATGATGATCTACTTTGGATTGTTAGAATATCATGTATATTGATAGATTACTAATGTAATTAAAGTTGTGGAACAAATAATTATGAATATTGTATATAAAACTAGGTGCGTATATATACATTGAATAAACTTAAATTTTTATATTTGGCCCCTCCTATTATATAAGTCTGGATCCGTCCCTGGAACTGATTGTAACATATGAGATACTTGAGAGACCCAAGTGACACAATTAGAATTTGAGGATCAAAATTGCATGATCATGATACTCAAAGGACCGAAGGTGTAATTAAGAGGGAAAAAAAAGAACAATTAAATCTTATAAGTTAGAGAAATGATGATATTTGGACACAAAAATGGTGTCCAACATCGTATAAAAGTACTTATTCCCACTTATTTATTGTTTTCTTCTCTCTCATCATGTATTTCATCACTCCCAAGACACTCATAAGCTCGACACAATTAGAATTTGAGGATTAAAATTGCATGATCATGATACTCAAAGGACCGAAGGTGTAATTAAGAGGAAAAAAAAAGAGCAATTAAATCTTATAAGTTAGAGTAACGATGATATTTGGACATAAAAATAGTATCCAATACCGTATAAAAGTACTTCTTCCCACTTATTTATTATTTTCTTCTCTCTCATAATGTATTTCATCACTCCCAAGATACTCATAAGCTTTATTTGTATTTAAACAAGAAGTCTAAATTGTGTGTCCAAATATCTTTACTTTAAGTTATAAACTAATCTAACATTGTAGTTCTAGGGAGAGGTCCCGCTTAGAAAATACAAAGGAGATTAATTAGGCTCTCTCATCTCATGTAACATGTGGAAGGATAGTTCCCAAAAAAAAAAAAATTACTATATATCAAATAAATAACATTGTCTTCTGTTCTTTTTCTGCCCTAAAACATAGCATAATTCTCCTTCCCTTTCAACTTTGATGAATCGCCTACTATTCACGCCACAGCAAGCTTAACCACAGTTATAAGCCTCCCACTCAGACCCATACTTTTTCAACCCTTGTTGTTCCCTTCCTGGTAAGCTATTTTTTTTTTCAAATTTTTTTGTTCGATTTAATTACAATTTTTTTGGGTTCGAGTTTACAATTACATGGTTGCTGTCTTAGGCGATGATTATGAGGGAAATAGAGGAAGGATCTGCATCAAATCCCTTTGTTTTTCTTTTAATTTTTTTTGTTCCTTTGAATTTTCTGCTGTTGCGAATTCTAGGGTTCATTAATGTTTTTCCTTGCAAAATGTGTGTGTGTTTTTTTTTTTTTTAAATTGGTCCCAATCCTATTCAATTGCGTAAATCTATTAATTTTCTGCTTACTTCTACGTATTGAATGAATTAAGTTTGGTTCATTGCGAATAGTGGAATTGGAGTTGCCTTTTTTTTTATATTGGGTTTGTCTCTTTTGTGGTGTTGTTGTGTTGGAGCCTTTTTCTTGATATATAATTGATTTTAGTTTATGTTGGGTTTGTGTCTTCGTGGGTGTTTGGTTTTTCTAGGTGGTGACGATGTCGACTCCTGCTAGGAAGAGGTTGATGAGAGACTTCAAGAGGCTGCAACAAGACCCGCCTGCAGGAATCAGTGGTGCTCCACAGGATAACAATATAATGCTATGGAATGCCGTCATATTTGGGTGAGTTGGATTGAAATTGGATAAAGATCTGTTGCTGTTTTTACTTATATGATAATGTAGTTCATTTTGTTTCTCACTTTTTATTTGGTTATGGGTGGATAAGCAATTTCTGGTTTGTTGTCTGCTTTGGATTGCAGTCCTGATGATACTCCATGGGATGGAGGTGAGTGATTTCTTGCACTGCAACTCTTATCTGATTGAAACATGTGTCAGCTACTTTTTCCATCTTGTGCATTACATACAATTTTAAACTATGTGTTGTATTCGAGGAGCTTACTCTGTAGTTTGTAGACAGGGGTATTTGAATCATGCTGGAATGAGTGCATGGGCTCATACCTCAAAATTATTTTCGGAAGATCAATAGATGTTATTATACTCTAAATAATTGCTCCTGTTAAAGCTTGTATCATTGTATGATTGTATCTACACTCTCTGGGGAGATACTTATCTTTGACTATTTAGCATTAAATTAATTTCTTTCTTCTCCCATGAGCCGTGTTCTACTTTTGTTTGCAAAAATTGAATGAAAAGTGGGTACTCATGGTAGGTTGGTCCTTGTATATTTTGGGATGTCATATTTGCTTTCTCTTGATATTATCGTGATACTGCCATACTGGTTATTATATTTACATAACTACATATTTTGAGTTATTCAGGCACGTTTAAGTTGACTCTCCAATTTTCTGAGGATTATCCCAACAAACCACCTACTGTACGATTTGTGTCTCGAATGTTTCATCCAAATAGTAAGTTTTAGGTAGAAAATCTTTACCTTATCAATAAATTAGCTATATAGCTACTAATTTCATTTTTCAAATTTGTGTAGTTTATGCAGATGGAAGTATCTGTCTGGATATATTGCAAAATCAGTGGAGTCCTATATATGATGTAGCTGCTATACTCACTTCTATCCAGGTATCATCTAATTTTACCAATGGTATTGGCATTTCTTTTATATATTTTTCAAAGGAATAAGGAATTAGTGAACTTGATAAATACATCGCTAACCCTACTTCATAAAGCTTGTTTTCTTTTAATCACAAAATGGTATACTCCTTTCCGCACCATTAGATTTACATCTGCATCTGTACATGGTCACACTCTTATGCACACATCCGAATGAAATCCAGCAAGTCTGCATATTAGTTGTGCCTTTTGTTCTTAGAGTTGTATGCTTAGTAGGTAATAACATGTGCCTTTATGTCTGTTGGTTCATGTCTTGGTTTACTTGTAATGTTAACTTTGTTTTGTCCTGCTCTACCATTGTCTCTTGACAAAGTTTGGAGTACTCAATGCTGAATGAGTTTTTAAAAGTTATGCTTTTGTTTTCCTTGCATTACTCAACTAGATAGGGAATGATCCTGTCGTATGAAAAATGCACGAGATGATCCATTCCGAATATCCCCAATCCTTTCATATCCCACTTACAGAGGATGCTAAGTTGAGAATAATATCAACACTTTTCCCTTAATATCTGTTACAAAATCAGAGAAATATCTGATAATATCTTTTCACATCTTAGAATATTTTAGAGTATCCTAGATGATCTCTTAGGATTTACTTCTTATTATATTTTATGATTTGATTCTCTATTTGATCAAGACTATGATTCTTCTTTTAGTATAAATAGGACTATTAGGGTTGTCTTTTGTAATCACCACATCACTACATCAAATCAATATTCTTATTATTTCTTTCTTTATTTCTCTCGTTTTCTCTTTCCCTATCTAAAACCTTCCAATTCAACATAGTATCAGAGAGGTACTATCTTCTGTGACCTGTCCCGTCACTATTCTGTTGCGGAGTTCCGCTAAGTATGAAGGAACTCTAATCATCTTATCATTTTCTCAACCTTACAAAAAAAAAAAAAAAAACTGCCATTTTTTCTCTCCTCCGTTGTGTTCTTTTCCGGCGTTTCCTTCATCTTTTCGACCCTTGTTTATGTCCCTTTAGCCGTTGTCCGCTGCCGTTTCCTGCTGTCGACCCCATCACTAGACTCGTCGGCCGCCGATCTGTCCAACCGTCCAGACTGCACCGTCGTTCGCCTCTTGACGTGCCGTCATGCGTGTCTGTTGCACACGCGCTATTTCCTCTGGCAGCCTCCGCTCTTTTTGGATATGTTCTCACCTCCCTCTATGGACCACGTTTCAGCAACCACCTCGATGTGTTTGGCTTTCTTATGTTATGTTTTGCTGTGTTCGAAAGCTCAAATCTTTGGCTCTGCTCTATTGTTTGCTTCTCTTGTGTTTGTCATGCAATTCTTATCCATTAATGGATCATACCAGTGGCTTCTCTTCCCACCGACGATCATTCCGGTGGTTACTCCTTTCCCCATAGATGAGATTAGTGGTGATTTCTATTTCCGTCGATGATTGACTTATGTTGGCTATGACTCACACTAGCCCAACTCATTGTCCCAGATGTTCTGGCTCAGCTCTTTTTCCTAGATACACTGACCCGTCTTTCTCCCAGATGCACTAGCCTTAGCCCCTTGTCCCAGATGCACTGGCCTCAGGGTAGTCAATAGCGCCCTATGGCGGCAGGGAGGAGCAGAGCGGCAGGTGGCCGCTAGTCAGACGGCGTGGCGGAGCGTTTTCTAGTCGCGGGGGTAGCGGCCGCTTTCGCCGCGGAAATGGCTCCGAAAAGCTGCGAAGCGGGCGCACCTGGGCCGCTCGTGTCATGGGTTGCAACGGATCCCTCCGACGAGCATCTTCCGGCCACACCCAACCTCCGGTGCTGCTGTTCGACGGCTGGCCCCTCCTCTCCTGCAGCTGGTCTTCCTTCCTGCAGCTGCTATGTTTAGATCTAGGGTTTTTTACTTCCTTCCTGCGGCTGCTATGTTTAGATCTAGGGTTTTTAATGCATCCTGTTCAATGTTTTATGTGTTGTTCCTATTCTACCCTTTCTTTAATTGCTAAGTTCTCTATTTTACCCTCTATAACCCACCAATTATTTATTCTATCCTTTTTTATCTACTGAAATGACTTATTTACCCTCACTTATACCTACTAAAATTTCCATTTTACCCTTATTTTTTATACTGTCCACTCTTCTCCCCCCGTTCCTTTTACGTTCTTTCATTTTCGGTTCTGGTTTAGAGGCTCTCCTCCCCTTCTCTACTCCCTTCCACCTTAATCTCTCCTCCCCTCTGCCTAAAATAGCGGCTGTCCCGCTTTACGCTATACTGCTATAGCATTTTTTGGGTCCACCGGTCCGCGCCGCTATCCGGGATTAACTACTCTGACTGGCCTCGTCTTAGTCCCAGAAGTAGTTGTCACCTTAATTTGAATTTTAAATAATTTGGGTCTCCGATATTGTTGTTGAAGCTTCCAAATGTGGTTTTGAGGAGTTCGGACTTTGTTTTGTTAGATTGCTTGCCAAGAAATTTCTGTCAGGCTGTTAATCATTGCAGCTATCTCGCGAAGTTATCTTTCCAGCTATTCTCTCCGGCCTCTCCAACATCCTTGAATTGCCTTCCAACCATTATTTTCATGGAGCTCAGTTTATGTTTTTATTTTAAATTTTAATTTGAGGGGAAATGCATTGTTTTCGTGTAACAAGCTTAAAGCTTAGCTTGAGGGGGAGTGTTAGAAAATCAGAGAAATATTTGATAATATCTTTTCATATCTTAAAATATTTTAGAGTATCCTAGATGATCTCTTAGGATTTATTTCTTATTTATATTTATATTTATATTTTATGATTTGATTCTCTATTTGATCAAGACTAGGATTCTACTTTTAGTATAAAATAGGACTATTAGGGTTGTCTTTTGTAATCACATCATCACTAAATTAAATCAATATTCTTATTATTTCTTTCTTTATTTCTCTCTTTTTTTCCTTCCCTATCTAAAACCTTCCAATTATTGGAAGAAAGTTAAGGTCAATGATTTATATTTGGTGAACAAATAGAAAGAGTGCAAAATTCTATATGAACAAAGAAGTTAAAAATATCATTGTTTTAGTTAGAAAAAAAATATCACTTTCTTTAATCAATTTAAATGACTGTCTATTTTAGTAATTAAAAGTCTCATAAAATCATCCATTAAAATAATTAATAATAATTAGATAAATCTTTCTTAAATCGTTTGGGCATGTTTGGGGAAGACCTGTAAAATCTATAGGACCTAGCCCAATTAGGAATAATTTTAAAGCTAGCTAGTTAGTTAGAGGGGGGTGGAGTTAAATAAATAAGGGTAGAATTGATTCACTCAGAGAAGTACAATTTAGAAGAACAGGGCTATTGCTCAATTATAAAAAGGTTTCGTGAAGGGGAAATCATTGTCCTTGTTTTGTGCATTTTAAACAAAGTAGTAAATCTTTCTTTCCTTTTCTCCATTTCTTCATCCCTCACTTAGCTTCGTAGTTATTGAGTATACTAAAGTCTCAACCATATACGACTTCAATGGTTGTGGTCCTGGTAGTGAAGTGAAAAGTGGTTGTTGGAAATAGCAGTAATTAAGTCAGATAAGTCACAGGTTCATGTACTTGTAGATTCATGTACATAGGGAGTAGCATTGTTACTAATTATCTTGTGAACATAAATTATAATTATTCCTAATTCCTAAAGTGTATAGAAATATCAAATCTGATACCAACATGTGGTTGGTCCAAGTGGTAAGGGACTTGGGCACCTTAAGCAAGTAGTCATGGGTTCAAATCCCGACTCTTGTGTATGGAGAAAACCTAGTTGGGAGGGGAGAACCCACCTTGCGTGCCCAACAGGCTCCCCAACAAAGATTAGTCACTGTTAACGGTGGTGGATACCTCGTACTTATGTCGTTGTTACCAAAAAAATATCAAATCTGAAGAGTGCTAATCACTAGAGCAATTCAAAATTTTCCTTTTTCAAATCTTCCCAACTTACTCAAGATGATATCATAGTGGACACGGTCCCAACTCTACTTTTCCCCTCAAAAACCTGGACTCTGCATTTGGTTGGCAGAGTCTTGACGTTGACCCACCATCAAAGAAGGTTGTTGGTCAATCCAGAAATCGTCGACCGACCACCCCCTAAAGCGCCTCGTCAGAAAATCACTTCCGCTGCCACGTGTAGATCCTTCTAATGACTTGTGGTATTCACTTGCCGCCTTCGTGGTGGTTGTTCGCTATGAAATTGGTGCCACCCAACTTGTCTTTGTGCTCAACTCTGTTCCAGTAGTCAGTGGTTCCTAACGCTTCCGGGAGAAGCTTTTGTCTTCAAGATAGTCAAGTGTGTCAGTTGAATCTTCTGCAATGGTGTCTAATTGTGAAGGACAAGGAGGTCGAGGAAATCGTGGGGGGCGGGGTGGAAGTGGTTGCCCTTAATGTTCATATTGCAAAAAGATAGACCATACTGAAGACACATGTTACCTCTCTACATGGGTTCCCGGAAAATCTATGAATATCTCTAAGGTAATGTTTGACCCAACTTTTTTTTAGCTTCTTATCTTCTTAAAAGTAAAAGTTGGGCCAAACACTTTTTTTGAGAAGCTCTTTGAAAAAAAAGCTTATTTATAAAGAACAAAAATAACCAATAAGGAGCTTGGGAAAAAGTTGCTCCCAGGAGCTTTCTTCTAGCTTGTACGGAACTACTCTTTTTTTACCCCCTTCGTTCCCTAACTCTCTCCCTTTTTTCTTTTTCTTTTTTCTCTTCCTAGCTGTTGCCAACCTTCCTCTTCCCCATGACTCCCTCTCTCATCCACCGCTCCATAGTGCATGAGAAATTTGCCAATCTATTTTATACAGGGGACGAACCTGATTTCTTGTTAGCCCAGTCTGTCGAGCCAACGGATGTTTCTTTGCTTTGCTTGGATACCTGAGAAAGAGAGTTTCTGGCCTTCACTTTATATAGAAGCATTGATTGATGTGTGTGTTTTAGATAATACCAATGATTTATTTTATTTGAAAAAATGTAGGTGTTGAAAGAAATGAAAGAAAAATGAAGGCATTTATGTTGGTCTTGGAAAAAAGAAAGAAAAATAAAAAGACATAGCAGAAAGGATAGGAGAGTTATCCAAGGAGCAGAGTGGGTGACGTGTCAACAAATTTTAGCTTTTGCAAAAGAATTTACCAAACAACTTTTAAGTTAAAAGTAGCTTTTTAACTATTTAAATCTAAAAATTATCAAACAGATTAATTTTATATTTAAAGGTCTTATTTTTAACTTTGACTTGAAAGTAGCTTTTAAGCCAAAAAAAAGATATGCCAAATGCTACCTAAGTATGAAACATCTTAGTTGAAATTTTCTGAAGCAGATTATCAAGAATATCTCCAATTGAAAGTTGCAAGCAATCCCAATCTTCTACTGCCATTGATGCTTGTAATTCCACAGCTTGTCTCTCAATCTGATAATAATCAAAGTCCATGGATAATTGATTCAAGTGCCTCTGATCATATTGCTAGTAATAGTTCTTAATGGTTCTATGGTTGCTGCCAAAGAAATTGGTCATGTCGTATCCACTCCTACTATGTCGTTAAACTTTTGTTTTATTTATACCTGGTTGTCTTTTTAATTCAATCTCTAATTCACCTCAATTGTTCTCTTAATTGTTCAGTGAACTTTAATGTTTCTTTTGTTATACAAGAATGTGGTACGAGTCGGATGATTGGTGTAGGACATTATTCTTGCCGTCTTTACTACCTCCAATTAGCTCCTTCTGTGGCTTGCACTATTGTGGCATCTCCAAATCTCCTTCACAAACATTTGGGGTATCCAAGTTTGTCCAAATTGAAGCAACGAGTGTTGACAAAATAAAAACTCTATTTTGGTAACTAGGAAAGCATGTTCGCTCTTCTTTTCCGAGACATATTGAAAGTTCCATTGATTCTCCTTTTTTCATCATTCATTCGGATACGTGGGGCCCAAGTAGTGTTTCTTCTTTGGATTTTAGATATTTTGCTACTTTAATTGATGAATTTTCTCGTTGTACTTGGGTTTTCTAACGAAAGAACAATATGAAATTCCTTCCATATTCACTTTTCCTATGAGATTAAGACTCGATTTGGCAAGACAATTAAGGTTCTTGGAAGTGACAATGCAAAAGAATACTTTCCTTATGCTTTTTCCTCTTTTTTGTCTTCATAGGGTTTCTTCACCAATCTACTTGTCCTCATACCCCCAACAGAATGGAATAGCAAAAAGGAAGAATAAACCACCTTGTTGAAATTGCTCGGACATTGTTACTTCATGTTAATGTACCTTTTCAATATTAGGGAAATGCAATCTTATCCGCATGTTTTTTGATAAGTTGAATGCCTTCTTCCTCTCTTGATAATGAAGTTCCTCACTCCATACTATTTCCTAAAGAACCTTTGTTTGATGTTGCCCCATGTGTTTCTGGATGTACTTGTTTTGTTTATGATCTTTTTCCAGGTTTAGATAAGTTGTCTGCTCATGTCATTCAATGTGTTTTCCTTCGGTATTCCAGATTGAAAAAAGTGTATCGCTATATCTCTGTAGATGTGACATTGTTTGAAGAGAATCCATATTTCTTCCCTTCCATGGTTAAGTCCAACACTTCTCTCAAAGTATTACCAGTTCCCTTTTTCGGTCCATCTATTTCTCCTTTGTAGGAACCAGTCTCTTCTATTGGCTGATGATCACTCATCTGAACTGTATTTCTTAAACATTAAATCGTGATTCTGCAATAATACCTCCTGTTTCGTGAGAGCGACCTGACAGCCATCGCACGGACAACGATGCGTCAAATCTCTTGGAATTCATTCAAGTATGCATACACCAGAGTTTCCCTCAAACCTCTCAATGAAAGCAGCAATTGATATGAATGAATCCTATCTTTCAAAGGGAGACTGATATATTTAGCAAGAAACAGAAGAGAAAATCAGAAAATAAGAGCAAGAGCTCCCTGCTATGGAGAAACCTCTTAGCTCCAAGCTTTCAGTCAGAAAAACAGAAAAGTGACGTATGCCCTCTTATGTTTTTCCCACTCCTCTAATTAACTAACCCCCTCTCACACACAATTTCAGCACTCTTGTTAATTTGGTTTTGCTCCTACGGGAATTAATTTGGTTTGCTCCTACGGGAATAAACTTGTAGGATAGGACCTTCGACCCCGCTTTAACCTTTTGAGGAGCTTTTGGATCCTTATTTCCATGACACACCCTTTTATCTAACAAGGCTTGTTTTCTTAGCCTCCTAATGATTACAAGCGAACTTCTGAACCTAGCAAAACAAGTTTCCTGTTGAGATCAGGATCGCTCACCCTCGGCACTGGTAGAATCATATGATTTGAGTAATCTTGCAATTTTGGCAACATTATGCATAGCCAAAGGGCCATTTTCTCCACTCTACTATTTTGCATCAGCATAGAGTATTTGAAAGTTGGAAAGAACATTTTTTAAATTAGATAAAATACTCAGCAATTTTTTATTAATATTGGTTTTTCTCCGCTTTATGTAGTAGTCAGCATGTTATAATTATTGTCTACATGATTATTCCTCCTTGGCAGTCATTGCTTTGTGATCCCAACCCAAATTCTCCTGCAAACTCCGAAGCTGCTCGGATGTTTAGTGAGAACAAGCGTGAATACAACCGTAGAGTGAGGGAAATTGTGGAGCAGAGTTGGACAGCTGATTAAGTTCATCCTCATGCATATGGCCTATTCAGTCTGTCTGAAGCTTTGGAGGAATGAATTAGGTTGCAGTGTCACCTTTTGAGAATCTGTGCAAACTTGTCAAATTTATATTCCCTACTGATATGAATTATACGATAATCTTATCATTTATTGTATTTTTTGCATTTTTCATGTCAGTTAATGTAAAATAGAATTCTGCGTGTCAATTCGCTTTGGATTGTTGTCAACATGTTCAATATAAAAGTTGTAATTTGCTGAATTTGTTATGATCACAATTCACAAGGATTCATTAAAACTTGGCTTTAACTGAGTTCACATTCCATGGTTACCCTGTCATTCCCGCTGCGATATTGTTTTCAACCATAGATTGTGATTATGAATGTGACTTGCCTGGTCACGATATTGGGCTACTTGCCAGGAAATAGTGGGATTTTTTTGTTGGTGCCGATACTTTGGCCCACTGTTATCTTCAATATCCACCCTATATTACCATGTTGGATAAAAATCCTTTAAAGTGAGCTTGAGTATAAAATGAGAAGGTAATGATATATTTATCTTTGATTATTAAAGTGGGTTGAAATTTCAATATATTTTGACTAAACCAGAGTGGATGTACAATTTATTAATAGACATTGATGTCATAAGTAGGTTTTTTTAAATTAATTTTACAACTATCAATTTAACTTGTGCCAACAGTTTTTTGAGACATTATTCAATCAGTTTAATATTAATGTATTTTTTTCCTGAGATACTTGGTATTAGGAAATTATTTTGGGCTCTAACTAATTAGTCAAGCTAGAAAAACCCATTTAAGAGGTCAAAGTTCTCCAATGTCATTTTTTTTCATGCAAGACTCAAACTTAAGACCTTACTTAAGAGGAATCAAGTTCCTTCTCACTTGAACCAATAGGCATTGGTAGTTTAATCTTAATGTATTATCAATGTCAAGTTTTTTAGTCTGTTAATTGATCATACACTATCCCATGTGTAAGTTTTATAGTAGCTATTGTAGTAGTCAAATATTTTAATCATATGACAATACTTAATTAATTGATAGTATAAATAAGTCAAAACCTCTAATTACTACGTGACACTTAAAAACTTATGTTTTAGAAAAACATGATAGCATTTTTGTAAAATCGGTTTTGCTATCCATTGTCCTAAGATCGATAATTGAGAAATAAAAAATAAAAATATCGAAAAACTAAATAAATCATTCCTTAATTATTAAATACCCTACTTCAACACTTTCCAATAAAACTTATTCTTTTTAATCTCTATTGCCCCAAGTAGAATAGTAAATCCGTATATAAATTTGTGGTCCGTATTTTTAAATAAATTTCAACGCTAAGGCCCCATTGAGGTAAACAATTTATTTAAACGTTAATATAGTAAGTCTTTCTGTTTGGATAGCATAACTCAGAACTTATTAGAATTTCTCTATTGGTATATTTAATTTTATGTTAAAAAAATAGTATTTAACTCAGAGCTTATTAGAGTTTTTTTATGAAGTCATTTTTTTTTAGTTTCTTAGAAAAACCTTGTGTAAGCCAAATTTTAGCATTATTTAAAAAGTTGCTTTGCATATTTACGGGATAATTATATCCTTATCTTAATTTGAAACTTCATAAAAACCAAATCCTTCATCTCTTACCTTTAACTCTCTCGACTTTATAGATTTTAAATTTATAAAAAAGCTTTTTTCAGGGAAAAAAAGCTGTTTTATGCCATCTAGTTTTTTCTAGCTTAAGATTGTTGTGATTTGATTATTTTTCATTCTCAAGACTCTTTTCCATGTTTACCCCTACAAAACCAACTTCTAAAAAAAATATTAAATTATACAAATAACTTCATACCCTTTTTCGTAATTTATTATATAAAAGTGATTTTTTTACACCACCCAAACGAAATAGATTATCTTAAAATCGCTTTTCAGCAAACAGACCCAAACAAAAACAGATTCTGATTATAATCGATTATTACAATAATCGATTATACAAAAATTGATTATCAACATAATCTTTTTTTTTCAGCTTTCCCAAACACACTCTAAAATGATTATCATATCTAAGAAGCTAAAGTAGCTTTTGAGTGTTAATAAGTTACTTTTTTAAGGTTACCCAAAATCCTAAACACTATTTTTTGAATAAAAGCACTTGTACCAATAGAGAAACTCTAAGAAGTTGTAAACTATGTCATCCAAAAGGGGTCTAAATATCTTTTCTTTTTTTGCCTTACGCTGTGAAGTAGAAATACTAATTGTCTCTTAAAGTAAATATAAAATGCAAGAGTTATTTTGCTCGGACCAATAGTAAATATATAATGTCATCAAGTTTGAATTTGAGCATATGATCACTCAAATGTAACATAAATTGACATAACAGATCATAAAATAGTTTCACATAAATTCACGAGATGAAATAATTAGTACAAATAAAGGATAGTTTTATGTCAAAGAAATCTCTTGCCTTCACAAATATAATAAAAATCATCTATAGACACCTACCACAAGATTCAATACAGTTTGGGTTGATAGCATGTATATGAAAGGACACAAACAAAATATGTCAAGTGACCAAACAAGAAGAAACTCAGCCTTGACAGCAGCCAATAAAACACAATTTTCATCTGAACACCTATACAGAAGCAAGCTCCACATGAAGACCCAAGACAAACTTCAAGTTATCTCAAAAATTCAGAAAAGCAAGCTCAAGAGGTTGTTGATAAGACTTCTGTCATGCTGATCTCTTCGGTGGTCACAGCGTCCTAGAAGAGAGGAGCAATATATCATCAGCCATGTAGTTTACTACATCAGCTTGTTAGAAACTACACTTTTTAGTGAGCCATTTACCGTATTTTCTTTGTTCCCCTTTGGAGTGCTAACTGTAACTGTGAGCAGAAAAAGATCAAGAAGTGTTAGACTGAGTGAACTAGAATATATATCATAGCTAATCATTAAAGAGATTTTGCTGCACACTTTTATCACTTGCCTTCTTTAGCACCAGATTTCTCTCCCTACCTCTTAACCATCCCCTTTTCCTTGCCAAGTTCTTGCTTGCTTGGCTTCTCAGATTTTCTCATTGTCCTAAATTTACCAATGTCTAAAGCAGGACTTGGATTTTGAGTTGGTGCTGAAATTTCCTCTCAACCTAGTTCCCTTCTTGGTCGACTCTGTTGCAGCAGTAAGTTGAGTAGAATCGACGTTCAAGCACTTGGGTTCCAGTTTTCTAGTTTCCATGGTAGAAGAGCCGTGCACATCATCATCAGAAGATCGAGTTCACTCTTCTGGCACCTGTGAAATAGTTTCAGACACCTGCGACTGTGTTGTATTTTCTGATATATTGTAGCTCTCGAACAACTCTTTCACAGCTTGTTCATGGTCAGCAAGCTGATGTCTGCTCCCATAATATTTTAGCCCTTCTTGCATTTGCTGGAGAGGCTATGGTTGATTTTGAAACAAGAAAACAATGAGAAAAAAGAAAACTGGTTCAATTATTGAGCAAACAAATAAAGGTACTATATTCCCCACAAGTGAGTTTACCTTATTCATGAAAAATATGGCAGACTATATAGATGTGGGGGTGTGTTTTTGTGTGTATTACTATTGACTATTTGATGTATGTTATATACCTCACATCCTGCCTCCAAAGCTAGTCTGAAGAACCCAAGTGAAATTGTGTGCTTGGCAGCAGATTCAGAGAGCTTGATCTGGTTTAACCAATATGAAGTTGAAGTTAGAAGCTTGGACTTGACCCGGCTGGATGTGTTGGAAATGTCAGAAATGGGTGTTTCACTTCTGCCTTGATCATTAGCAGACCTCCTTGTTCTGGTCTCTGAGATTGGAGTAATGGTGCCAGCCAGCTTGGAGCCTGACGTGGCAGATGACTTGGCAGGAATGGAGAGCCTTCTGGGTGGTTTGGCACCACCAGACTTGTCCTTGCCAAAGAAATCAAGAACACCTACACTTTTACTCATACTTGAAGCTGCTCTACCTCTGAAACTATACAAATATTACTTCTGTTATAACAAGTGGTGCAATTATGTTGGAAGTAATACAGAGATGTAATTTACAAATAGTGAATAGAGTATTCAAACAAGTAGTAAAATTGTTGTTTTTCCTTGATATGTACTGTATATTTTTCCAAAAATGGACAATGATTTGGTCGCCAAAAACATGCGGAATAGTGCATCAACCTTCGGGATCAGAATGTTAAGGCTAGAATTGAGATAGATAGAATACAAATATTGCAACCTATCCACACACTAAATTAAAAGAAAAAATCACAAATTCTTAAACAGTCTTATATAGATGTAAATTCCATCCATGAAAACCTAAATTAGTAAGATCAACAATTTTTAAGTTCTGAAATTATCTTACCAATCAGGTTCATACCAAATTGTGTTATCTTTTATTTAGTAAATTCAACTTACAGAAGTGAAATTCCACTCCATGTTTTCTGGGGAGGGCTTCAGTACAAGGATCAGGGAACAAGAACAAATGATAAATCATTGTTGCACGCAGTAATTATCATAGAAAAAAATTTAAATACAAATTTATGTTTTGGGGGGGAAAATTCTTGGTACGGACGTGGCAGTTCTAAAAATGACAGTTTTTTTTCCCAATTCCGATGATGAAACAATTGAAGTGTACCTATTGGATTCATAAGAGTTGGGGCAGTTGTTAGGAATGATGTGGAGTAACAACTTCCCCCTTCAAGTATATTATAGGAAAGGAAAGGGTCAAACTTGTAAAGGAAAGGGTCAAACTTGTAACTAATTGTTAGTCAGTTTCTGAGTTAGTTAGTTCTGTTTAGTTTCAGTCAGTAGGATGGTTGTAACCCTATAAATAGGTCCTCTACTGATTTAGAGAGGCAACTATTGAATATTCAGTTTAACTGGAAAATTTCCAGTGTGAAAGGAGAGTGCTCCTTTGGCGGTATATTTGTATACCTTGTTCCATTTTACTGTTTTGCATTAATCTTCAAGAAGGAAGTTCTTTTAGCCTTTCTTCTCCCTACTGTGTGTTGTTATACTATAGTTAGGTTCTATTTTTCCTATCTTGGAAATAAGGTTCCTAACAAATTGGTCCGACCTGCCAGATCCTTTTCACGATGGAGAATCGGGTGGTGATATTGTCGGAGTTGAAAACTGACATGGTTTACATAAAAGAATTGCTTGTGGAGGTGCTGGGTTCAAGATTCAATAAAGAATTGCTGCCCTCTGTTGTAGGGGACAATTCGATTAACAAGAATGAGAAGTCCGCTAAGGAGGAGGCTAAGGGCGGTAATATTGATGAGGAGGTTGAGGTGCAAGAACCTAGTTCTTGGGGCCATAAAGAACCAGGTTTTTGGGCAGCAGAGGTGGCATTGTCTAATGTGTTGTTGGAGAAGGTGATGGAAAATCCCGAGACAAAACCAGAACCAAAGGCTGACCCAAAGGTTGGAGAGTTTGGCGCCGAAAGTATAGTCAGGAAGATCAAGATGGAAGTAGTAGGGGGAGATGCAACTGTGCTTCCCCGCTTCCAAAATTCAGACTCAGTGGAGGTGACGACAGGAGCACTCCAGGTCTCAATGGAGTGGAGACCATCGCTGTCTTGGTTGTGCATTGGTGATGTGTTGACGGGGAAGATGACGCACCACCCATACCCGGGGGCTGGACATGGGCAGCAGTCTCCCTCGAAGCTCAGAAAACAGTGGGGATGGAGAAACCCAAGCATCCCAAGGCCACCACCTCCACCACCAAATCAGGGGGACGATTGGCAGCCGAACAAGAGAAGGATATGGTACCCTTTGAGGGCCAAAGAGATGGGGGTTTGCAGCAGTCCAACCAATCCACAGCCGCCAGGTGATACGCCGGAACCACCAGTTCTTAGACAGCCTGATGCGCCACCGTGAAAACCGCCGGACCAGCCGCCACCGAAACCACCAGAAGCACCTGACCCTCCGCCGCCAGAACAGCCAGCTGTGCTGCCGCCAGTTGATCCACCATGGGCCTGGAATAGAGGTCGACGTATGGAAGAAGGGGTATGGCCTGAAGGAGAGGCTGGTGATGAATTAGATCTGATGGGCCAGGCCCATATTGATATCAGTCCCTGTTATCATGCAGAAGATAGGGTGAAACATGAAATTCTGCCAACTGAGCCCAATTTTTATTTCCTAGGTGGCCAAGTCCAAATCTTTAAGCAAAACAATTGCAATCTAAAAATACTGCAAGATTCCTATTTGATACTCAAGCAAACCAACATCATTCCCAGTAAAAGAAGGCAGTGGAAAGAGCTTCCAACCCTGAGGACAAGGTTGTTTCTGAGGAGGGAGGTTAGGAATGATGTGGAGTAACAACTTCCCCCTTCAGGTATATTATAGGAAAGGAAAGGGTCAAACTTGTAAAGGAAAGGGTCAAACTTGTAACTAATTGTTAGTCAGTTTCTGAGTTAGTTAGTTCTGTTTAGTTTCAGTCAGTAGGATGGTTGTAACCCTATAAATAGGTCCTCTACTGATTTAGAGAGGCAGCTATTGAATATTCAGTTTAACTGGAAAATTTTCAGTGTGAAAGGAGAGTGCTCCTTTGGGGGTATACTTGTATACCTTGTTCCATTTTAATGTTTTGCATTAATCTTCAAGAACGAAGTTCTTTTAGCCTTTCTTCTCCCTACCGTGTGTTGTTATACTATAGTTAGGTTCTATTTTTCCTATCTTGGAAAGAAGGTTCCTAACAGCAGTCTTGTTGTGTATCCTGATTCTCTTCCTTGGGTTTATGTTCCTGATGTCTATCCTATTTAAACTTTAAGAGTGATGCTATTTATAACAGATATTTAAAGTCTCCCTTAGAAGATGTGACAATCCAAATTATCATTATTAAAACATCAATGAAAAAGGAAATAGAATTATAAAAATAAAATTTCTGATAAACAAAGAGTCGACTCCAGAAAAAGGATGACTTCCCTTTTGCTGATTAACTACAAACGTAGATATGAAAATCTATCCTATTTATGCAATTTATAACAGATATTAAAACCCTCCTTTCAGAAGATGCGATAATCAATTCTAACCATTTATTTCTAATCAAATATATAGTAATGGATGACAGCTTCAGTGGAATTTCTAACCATTTATTTCTTTCCCAGCATCAAGAAATAAAGCACCAAAAAGGATCAGTCCCAAAGCAGTAACACTACAGTTTCAGTTTCAACACCAACTCAAAACTCAAAACATTAACAACAGAAACGTCAGGTAGTGATTAAAGTGACATTAGAAAATTAACACTCAAAACTTCCCTTTATACAGTTTATCTTCAATTACACATAACCATGTAAATGTCAAGGTAAGTGAATCTATAGACAAACATTAGAAAAATTAACAAAAATCTGGTAGCTTACCTCCGTTCCGTGTCAGCGCTCGCAAACCAAAGAGGATTAGGGTTCCAATAAACAGATGACAGAAAAACAGGGGACCTTTTAGAGGCAGGGATTGGGCATGTAAGATTGAAAACTGAAACACATTTCCTTCGAACACATCTTGAACTATCAAAATTATGAAATAATAATAATTAGCTAATAAGTATTACAACCTTAGATGCAATTTTGGAAATAAATCATTAAAAACTTACCTCAAACGCATGGACATCAAAATGCGAACTTTCTTTTTCCTCAGAGCCTCTATGCCTTCCTCACTGTTTTCCCTCTTTCGCTTCTCTTCCATGAAGTGCCGGAGAAGCTCATTATTACCAATTTGGCTGTGTTTTCAGCAGTTTGGTCATGATCCACACCTCTCTTCTTTTTCTAATGATTTTTTTTTCCCAAGTATTTTGATGTGGTAGTGTTGTAAGGTTGAACTTGAAACCTAAGAAGTACGGGCACTTCAGAATAGTAGCTGTGTTGGATACATTTGCAAAGAAGTATCCTTTGCAGATAAATAATTCGAATTCTTTATTAAAATGGTATTTTGGTATGGCCAGGAAAATTATATTTTTTCCATCTCAAATGCTGTAGTGACTATCGAGCAAACCAACTGGTAAGAGAGGGAGGAAATGATTAATAAAGAGCAAGGACAATACATTATTTTTTCTTTTCAGCAAATATGACAGAAGTGCACCCAAAAAAAGAAACGAAATATGCTAGATATCTCCTTGTAATTCTCAATGTAAGATTACAAGTTTAAACAACATATCACCATTATGGTGCAATGAAATCAAATTCTTTCAAGTTTAAACATTACAACATCCCTGAAAATTGATAAAAAAAAATCTCAAACACCATCGGATTCATGTTGATTGCTCATACTGATTGCCTACAGGAAATGTCTTCACAATAGTTAACTAAATCCTTCGCATTAACATATTTTCCAGTCCCACCAATGATGGCTACTTGAAACTGATGAAGCAGTGCGATGAACACTTATAGAGTCTGCATAATTTTCACTGTGAGACATGGCAGTAAATGCTATCGTCTGACTCCTGCCAGCTTTAGAACATGTTGAAACCTGAGAATGCTTGCTTCCACTGAAAGCAGGGAAATCTCCAAAGCCACCATTGTTTAAGACCTTATTCTTTTTTAGCAAAAATAGTAAGCAGAAGCATCCCAAAGAGGAAAGTCATCCCAACTAAGTTGGCACCACTAACCCCACCTATCATCTGCAGCTTACAATCAATTTATTAATAAAAAATTGAAAAAATACAAAACATGGAGGGACATTAACCAAAACCCATGATTAAAAAGGAAAAACCATTAAACATGTCTAAATCTATAATTAGGGAGACCTTGCCTATTTCGAGCAAAGTCTGTCCTAATAAAATCCGGGATAATGTCCCACCAAATAAAACCAAGATGATCCACTCCATAAACTGCAAGTTTGTCTGCACAACAATTCCCTTCTCGAAGAATGTGAGTAACTGAAAATTGAATTCTCTTTGTGAACCTTAAGCAATTCTTCCAACGGTTCCTTAAAGTCCAAGGCACCACATCTAAAGAGTTGAAAGCCATGATCACAAGTGAAGAATCACACTCATTGTTTAAAGACTTCAAGTTGTTGTCATTGTACTGTTTGGTACCACTAAGGATGTAGTCCCACCGAGGCCAGAGAGGAAAGGGTTATTGATAACTGATATAAGGTCACTGTTGCCATTGTCTTGGTGTATCCCAATGTCAACTGGGAAAGACTGTCCTGTTTGGCTTAGCAAATGGGAGGCTACCACTAATTGCAGGATTGTTGAGTACCCAGGTCACAGCTCGAGCAGTATAATGATAAAATGGGAAGCTTCTGCAGAACCAGGACTAGCCCTTGTAAGTGAAGGGGAAGCCACTTGGGTTGTGGCTTGTGGCTGCTCATCTAGCATGTGAGCTTGAAGCTGAAGAGAAAATGATGAAGATGCCAAAGACATGCACTTGCCTTGGTTGTGGTGGATGTCAATCTTTAAGTTTCCATATTGGAGAGGTTTGAGTACAATAAAAGATACAAAAGTAGAGATCTTGTTTTAGTGAATGTGAGGACAAAGGAGCATCTGTGTATGTGTATATTTATAAAGGTTTGATATGATTGGCATAATAGTTGATAAAATGGATTCGGTGATATTGAATATTTTGTTACTGGTTTTGCTGGTTAATTAGAACTCTTCAACTCAACCAAAAACTGTGTGAACTGTGAAGTGACTCCTAAAATCCTGATTGAGTGAAGCTAAACCTAAAACAGAAAGTTAACTTCTAAAAAAAGAATGACTTCCCCTTGCTGATCACAAAAAACATATTTACTCAACAAGTAAAAAAAAAAAACAGCAGACTTGTGACAAATCATTCTCAGAACAGGAACCAAAATGAAACCAACAACAGCAGCATGTTTTGGAGATCTTTAAAGGAGAGACTAAACAGAACAAGAAGGCCAAAGCCTTGCTGCCTAAGACTTACTAATGCAGATGAATGCACCAACAGCCGGGAAAAATTAGAAGTTCGAAATGCACTATGGTTTTACGTTTCCAAAAAAACAAAAATACAAACACAGAAATTGTTCAAATTGACAATATCTACTTTATGTGTGAATTAGTACTAAGTCCAGCCTCTTCAACTGGGGACTAACATAGGTTTGTCAGGACAGTAAGATCCTAACGATTATACATATTGGGATGTGATCCCAACACAATCCAAGCAGAAACAGTTTGCTCTAGATCAACATCGCTACAGTCTTCCAAACTCATAAAACCAAACATCTATCTATATCTAATTATCTATATCTACATGATTTCTTAAGAAACAGAAGATTTATTATGTTCCTGATGTCTATTCAATTTAAACTTCTTAAGAATGATCATTATAACAGATATTTGAAGTCTCCTTTTAGAAGATGTGACAAATCCGAATTATCATTATTAAAACATCAATGAAAAAGGAAATAGAATTATAAAAATGCAATTTCTGATTAAAAAAGAGTTGACTTCAGAAAAAGAATGACTTTCCTTTTGCTGATTAACTACAAACGTAGATATGAAAATTGAAGCAGAGCAGGTTACAAAAAAGACCTATCCTATTTATGCAATTTATAACAGATATTAAAACCTATATGATAATCAATTATCATTACCAGAGAAAAAAGAAATATAGTTATGAAAAGAGAAAGAAGATGGAAATAAATCATTAAAAACTTACCTCAGCGCATGGACATCAAAATGCGAACTTTCTTCTTCCTCAGAGCCTCAAGGGCTTCCTCGCTGTTCTCCCTCCTCCGCTTCTCTTCCATGAATTTCGGGAGAAGCTCATCCACCGAATCCAGTAACAATTTAACCATATACTTATACTTCTTCTTGCTTCTTCCCTTCTTCGGCGCCGCCATCCTCGGCGGAGTCGTCGGCGGAGTCGCACAGCGGCAACCACACGGTGTCGACGGGGAACCCTCACCCTCCTGCAACGCAGACGGTGACGACGGTGAACCCTCCTGCAACGCAGCCATCAGAAATAAAATCACAAAGAGAAATTTAAAAAATAAAAAAGCAAGTATGAAAAATCAGAAAAAATAGTGAATTCGAGATCAATTAACGCAGAGATAACAAAAATTGATGCAGCGAGAACTGCGAGAGAACAGAATGATCGAGGTGAATTGATGAAGCAGAGGAGAGAAAAGTGCGAAACAGAGATAGATGGAAGAGCAGAAAGCAATGGCGGCAACGGTTATATACTTAAACTGAGTGAGAAGCACAGCGTGGGAACCACGCTGTTTACCACCGTTTTCGCGGATTAATTACGCGGTTTCTTTTTTATTTTCTTTTTTTTTTATAGGTTTTTCTTTTTTATGAATTGTGAATTCCGATTCTTGCGTAAATGTAAAGCAGTCAATCGGTAAGTGTAATTAAGTCAGTCACCACACTATTAATTGATAAATCTTAATTATTATACTTAATTAATGAATAAATAAATAAATAATCCAAATATCTATTAATTAATATTGTGTTTTAGTGCACCAAAATATAATGAAAATATTTTTATCAAATTTCTTCCATTTTTACTGGTAACAAAAAATTGTAAATAATAACAATAAAAATTATTATTTGAAGTCAACTGAAAGCTAAAAATTTCATAATTTCAAACCTTGAATCTCTAAAAATATGTCTCCAATGTTTAAAAATGTTTGCCTACAAAAAATATAAAAAAATTGTAATATACATCCATATCCATATCTATATCTTAAGTATATATAATAAAACTCAATAACTTTTACCGTGCAATACACGTGTCATAATATAAAAGACTTTGAGTTAATAAAAAAGTATAGAAGTTTCTTGTACAATTAGTTTGAATGACAAATATACACGTGGTTAATGGGTGACGGTGCTGGTGGTGGTGATGGTGAACCCTACTGCAATGCAGCTATAAAAAAAAAATCACCAAGAGAAATTTAAAAATTAAAAAGTATGAAAAATCAAAAAAAATAGTGAATGGCGACGATTCGAGATCAATTAACGCGGAGATAACAAAAATTGGTGCAGAGAGAAATGCGAGAGAACAAAATGATCGAGATGAATTGATAAAGAAGAGGAGAGAAAAGTGCTATATAGAGCGATGGAACTACGACGAACAGAAATGGTTATTATATATTATTCTCAAAAGTGTTGTAACTACCCGCGTTCGTACTACGCTAGTTAATATTAATTAATAGTATATTTTTGCTGGTTAACGCGGTTCTTTTTTCTTCTAATAATCCAAATAACTATTAATTAATACTGTGATTTAGTGTGTTTTTAAAAAAAATTGTGATTTAGTGCACCAGAATATAATGAAAAATATTTTTATCAAATTTCTCCCATTTTTACTAGTCACAAAAAAATCATAAATAATAATAATGATTTTTTTTAAAAGTCAATTGGAAGCTATTTATTATAGTTTTAAAACCTTAGGTACTAATGTTTAACAATGTTTCCCTAAAATAAAATAAATAAAAAATATAATTTTGAACTAGTACTAATCAAAATAAGGTACATATAAAATCATTATAAAAAAAAAAATTGTTCATAAGAATTTCTAAACATTAAATTATTATATCATAGAAATAGCTAGCCCAACTCAATGCGGCCAAGGATACATACAATAAGGATGTATTTTGAAATTTCTTATGCTAAAAGGCTATTGATTTTAGAGTAATGATTTTTTGATATCTGAATTGGACACCATACTGCACGATTGATCTGATGGGTGTTTTTGTTGGAAAATATTTTTAAAATAATTTGTTTTTAAAGGATTTTAATATCATTTATTATAATTAATAATTTGTCCTTAATTTTATGAAATAACCGTTGGTTTTATGAGGAATTTATTTGCAAGTATGTTTTTGTTGCAACATTGAAGTTTCTTAATGAGGTTTAAAAACTATTAAATTATATATTCTTTATACCATTAATTAGTGAATTGTGGTGCATTTTGGCAGGTGGAAAAGTCATGAGGACTTTATATACACTGCATCGTTTCTTTTCACGGGGAGTATACACACCTATATATCACAGTGCAGTGGGGAACAAGAACTAGCTTTTTGAGACATTTGTTTAGCTCATATTTTAAATAAAATCTCTTTTCATTATTTTTTAAGTATATGAGAGTTTATGTAATTCTTGCTGTTCTTGGTGCCCAGAATAATATTGTTATTCTGGAAGAGTCTGTTAAATCCTGCGGGAGTTTCGTATTATTATTATTATTGTGGCAAAATAATTCTTAAGGACAATGTGATTTCACATGTCTCAGACTATAAACTTTTATTAATGTTCTTCATCTTTTTCTATATCTATTTTAGTTATTTATTCATTTTATTTATTCATTTATTATTTTTACAACAATCTTAAGGATTATTTCCTGTATGTATATAAAAAAATTAATGCACTTTATCAATTTATTTGTGTTTTTTTTTTGTTGTTGTGTCGAAGAGCATTTTTACAATTTTTTTTTGGTTTCCCAGAGTTTCCTCCGCTCGCAACTGCGGAGACTAATTCCTCGAGTCGGGTAGGACCACAAGGGCGGCAAAGCTCTCCCTCAAGAGTTTTAACGATGCTGCATTCCCAGGGCCAGGATTCGAACTCAAGACCTCTGATTAAGCTGAAAGAGATCCATGTCATCTCATCCAAGCGCTCTTGGGTAGAGCATTTTTACAATTTGATACACCAAAGTTTTATCATCATCTATTCTTCATTTTTATTGTCTTTGATTCTTGACAAGTTTGATTGGTGGGTGGACACAGGTTACACAACCTACACTACTAAAAAAATTGAAATCAGCGACGAGCATATTTTGTCGCTAAAGAGGAACAATCCGTCGCTAAATTAATTAATGACGAAATTAGCGACGAGAAAAAATCCGTCGAAAAAAGTGCCGTCGCTAAATTTAATGACGGAATTTGTATGTTGTTGCTATCAGCGACAAAAAAAAGTCGTCGCTAACAATAACAGATTCGTCGCTAAAAATGTTTAAAAGACATAACTTTAAATTTTGAAATTCAGTCGCTGTTTATGACGAATTGGGATCCGTCGCTGTTTATGATGGATGGATAGTCGTCGCTGTTTACGACGGATGGGCAACCGTCGCTGTTTACGACGAATTGGGATTCGTCGCTGTTTATGACGAATGGGATTCGTCACTATTTACAACAAAAATACATTCGTTGCTGATTGCGACAAGAGTATGTTGTCGCTACCTGCGACAAAAATTAAATTTTTCGTCGTAATTAACGACAAATGTAAGGACAAATATAGGATTTTAGCGACGAATTTAACAACTAAAAAAGGTGTTTTGTGACGGATTTAACGATGGCAAAGAACTCATCGCTAATTTTTGTAACATTCACTACAAGAAAAACATCAATTTGCTACCTTAGATTAAACAAAACCTGAATATATAAGAAAAAATATACATATAAACCACGACCAAGTCATAAATATCAAAACCAATATAAAATAAACGTCATAGTGTTCAATACAAAAGTACTTATTAAAGTGTAAAATCAACTAAATAAAGTATTGAATCCATATAATGAAAGTGAATACAAATCAACCAAAGTGACTACTACATAATTAAATTAACAATAATAGACAAAATAGCTCTGACGTGCCTAAATCCAAATACTTGTAAAAAATTGGTTGCTTCATGAAGAAAAATGCTTTTTCATCTACTTCCTCCTTTGTGGCAAAAGCAGTGCATGGCCCCTTCCTGTCAAAGAAACTCACGACTCCTGCAATCAAAATATGTATAAGTAGTTAAGCATCACAAATGGACTATAAACAAGCAAGTAGGATGCAATCATGAAGTGTTGCTATAGTTGCAACTTGCTACAACTCATGTGTGCTCCTATATACTGTTATGATATCATTATCACCACCTCAGAAAAAAGGCATTTGCGATTTGAGAAGTTTTCCTTTCAAAAAAGAAATCCTAACATAATTAGTACCAAACTCAATCCAACAATAGCAAGGCATATAATGTTCGTGTTTGATAATCAAGGGGCACCACCTTGCACTCATTATGAAATACCTCACGAAAATTACCATACTTCACATCAAAAGACAATGTATATATAGCAAGAAAGACAATGTATATATAGCATGCAGGAGGCAAAAGATGATTTTTAATGAGAGTGCTCATTAAAAGGCACAATAACATCAATCTAGGAAGCAAAAGAAGATTTTTGTGATGATTAAAAATTACATGTCAAGCTTTGTAGAGACTGCTCCAGATCCCAACAAGCCATCACTGCTTCCATGGCATGAACACGGACATGTTGTTGCAGTTGTTCTTTAAAGGCACAGAGCAAAAGAACATAATACGTCTACAACAAACATCGGAACAAAACTTCAAAGGGAGCTTCAGGTGAATAAGGATATGCTTGTTATGAAACAATCAAGACAATATATAAAATGAAGGGTAATAATGAATAGCTAATCCCCAAGATTGCAAACTTCAATAAATGTCTAAACAACGTCAATAAAATGTAGAGAAGTGACCAATGTCAAATCCAATAAGGCTAAAGATCACAAGGCAAGTCCATGTATATAGCTAGGTTCCAAACAAAATGTGACAAGTTATGATTTACCGGTTTGTCATGAATCCCAAGTTGAGCCCAGGTTATGACTTCAAGAAGCTCCTCTAGTGTCCCATAACCCCCTGCATATAACTAGCATAAGTTTCTAAAGACTTTAATGCTAAAACATATTATAGGTTATGATGTAAGCCAAGGGGGGGCAAGTCAACTTTGCAACAAAGATTACATGAGCCCAATAAAGACCATGGATCAGGAAGCAACACAAGGACTTGATGGGCCTATGTCAACAGTTACAACCAACAAAGCCCAACAAGTCTTCATTCAAATAATGGTTCTTGTAACACCCCAACTTGGGTGTCACATGGTTATCCATTTTTGGAAAATAACACTTATTAAATTGCTGGTTACTTTCGGAAAATAAGATTTTTATTAGTAAGTAAGTATTCTCAAAAGGGTGATAAATTTTTTTTTCTTTAAAATGAACACTCAGAACATGAATAACATCATCATAATAGATAAGCATCAACAGTAGTAGCGTCAGGTCTTGATTACAAATTTAACTTAGGGCCTTTATAAGAATAGGCCATTGACAACACTAAATAAAATAAGCAAGATAAGCCAAAAGAGGAAGGGTCCGGAACCACATCTCAAAATACCAAGTTTGTTATGAAACCAAAATACCATCGGACCAGGATACACTTTTACCCAACAGAACACCCCTAAGCTGGTCTACAACTAATGGCCGCGAAAAGGGCCAGTCTGCACACTCCCGCTCCCTGAGGAGTTCCCTGGCGACGCATCCACTACCTCTCCGCCCTCATCGGGGGAGTCAGAGTCATCAAAATCAGGATCAAAGTCGGGCACATACTCCGGCACCTCCTCCATGTCGTCGTCGTCGTACTGGACATGATCCTCCTGCTCGTCCTCAAGGTATTCCTCGGGATCTTCTTCCGGATCCTCTTCCTCAGGTGAAGCTGGTGCAACTCCCGGAAGCGGCACTCCCAAAGGTAGGTGTTCGCGAAGCTGTCCCCTCTGTGCCAGCACTTGCAGATAGTACCAAGGAGGTGGTAGTGATACCCGGACCATCTCGATGGTCTGAACCCGTTGCTGTGGTCCTTCTGCCCCATTCCCTTTCAACTCCGTAACCGGCCCCCGGTAGATGGCCGCTCGGGATCCGGGGAGTATGTCCCACGCCCCCGGATCTCCCGCATCATCAAAGGTGAGAGTCCTCATTCCCGTCGGTGCCAAAGGCACGGCGGGATCCATCTAAATCCGAAGATATATATATATATATATATACACAACAATCCCATAGGGAGGAGGAATAACAAGAAAACATGCAAGAGTGAGATACCAATATATGGATTGGACACAATAACCATATGCATGATACATACATCACATAAGCATATATCACAACTTCCAATTAATTTATCAGGATAAACATGGTATAAAGTCAAGGGTCTCATGCCCGCACAGTCAGATTTGACAAAAGTATCCATGACACTTCAATATTCAGGCTCTAAACTTAATCTCATGAGATCCCTTCATCACTCTAAGAGTTGATCAAACTCAAATCGCCTCCACTTAGGCATCACGTTAAGTGACTAACATCCATAGCATACTGTCCCATCCCAGGATGCAGCATTCCATGCTCATGGATGTAATGACACACTGTCCCATCCTAGGATGCAGTGGTACATCATATTGTGAATACCTGATCATCAAGGCATCACTCCTATCAACGGGAGGCACGTCTGCCTAAAATGCATGTAAAACAATTGTTCTCAACTTTTCTTTGTGTTCATTCTATTTCGTTGTCGAAGCTCGAAAGCTAACGACTTTTCATAAACTTTTAACGTTTTGAAATCATCAATATCAACACAGGACACGCAATCCGAGTGCTTAATCATAACACCTTAGACCGATGCACCGGTCTTAGGTTTGTGGTCATAGAAAACAACATTCGCCTTTAACAACGTTATTCACAACGTAATTAGGACACACAGTCCACAACAACGTGATTAGGACGTAAGTCCACAACAACGTGACACGGATCCAAGATCTACGTGTATGTTACAGAACACTAGGAATACGATGTCTCGTATACTAAGTTCACATCTCAACGTGATTATTCTCTTTCGTTCAGTGAAACACAAATACAAAACAAAACCTCAGCAACTTATCCAAGTTTGCCGGAATAGTTTCAAAGCATTTTATCAAGAATCCTTTTCATTGGAAATTCATTTATAAAACATGAAGTTATAAGGAAATCCATTTTCTTTTGAAATCTTCTTTTCTTCCGAACCATTTTTAGAACGTTGTCAAATCCTTTTAAATTCCTTTCTAAATATTGTCAACCATTTCTCAAAATTTTCCCGTCATAAAACATACTTTTAAAAATTACTTTCACCTATATTAAAATTATTTTTAAGAAAATGATATCCCTCTTACTCTAAAATATTTCACACTTGTATCCTTCTTTTATCAAGAAATCATCAATTAAATATTGTGTTCCGAAAATTCTCATAAGCTTTTTAAGGCTTTTACCATCGTAATTAATTGAGCACCGACGAGTGTCGGGCTTCTCAGAACTCAATCAGACAACACATTGATATCAGATAGCAGTATAACAATTAATAACAGATCATGTCATCAATGACTCATAACATTTCAAATCAAGTAAGTAATCAACTTCCAAACAGTTATCACAACGGTTCAAGTTTACAAGTCATTCAAATATTGATTTCAAAATCATAATAGGGTTCAAACAAGTCAGACAATTCACATAAACACATGCACACAGTTATTGAGCATCCCTCAGGCTGTCCCCTCTTACCTTTGACGAAGGTAAAAGCGTTCGACGTTTGAAGTAACAAACCACAAATGTCCTCGCTTGTTTCACGATGAAAGTCTAAGGATAACAACACAATATCACAAGTCAAAACAACAACCAAGAACACTAACCCATTTAGGTATAGGTTCGGCTTCCACAAGATTTTAGGGTTTGAGATTTCTAAAAATTATACAAGTCATAGATTAATGAGCCTTGAATATTAGGAGTCAATAAACAATGATTACTTAACAAGGTTTGAACAAAATCCCACTAAGTTCAATCACTTAGGGTTTCGGCCATGAGGTACAAAATAGGCTAGGAATCTTCAAACTTTTCAAGCTCTTGGATTTAACAACTAAAGGTATTAAAGAGTTCAAATCAATGATCATTTCTCAAAAGTTGAAACAAAACTTTCTTGTTCCACAACAAACTAGATTCGGCCTCATCATGAAAATAGGTAAGAAAGTTTTTGTTTGATGTAAGCTCTTAGATTTGACATTAAAAGGTACTAAGGGGTTTAAATCCATGATCATATTACAAAAGTTGAAACAAAACCTCCTAGGTCTAGAAATCATGGTTTCGGCCTCCTTAGGTTAAATAGGCTAGAGATTTTTGTTTGATACAAGCTCATAGTATGTCAAACTAGAGATCATTAGGGGTTCATAGAAACTGGTTTCAACTCAAAATGATTTTTCTACCAATTTCTAGAGTTTTTAGAAGTTAAAAGAGCTTTATGGACAATAATGAAAAACATAGAGTAAACTCATGATATAAGTGTAAAACTTGAAAGAGAAGAGTGTGAGAGTGTTACCCTTGAAGCTAGGATGAAGAAGTATGAAAAGCTTGAAGCTTGAAAATGAGCAAAAATGAGAACTTTAGGTGATGGAACTTGAAACTTGTAAAATGGAGAAGAAGAAAGTGAGTGAAGTGAATTGAAGTGTGATTATATAGAGGGAGAGAGAGTGAATGGCGTGAAGGGGAGAGGGAGAGTGAGAACTTGGCTTCAAGTTTGGTTAAGGCGAGTTTGGTTGGAGAAAGTGGGAGAAAAGTGATTTTTGGCTTATAATATGATCGATATATTCAAAAAGGAAGTGATGATGACACTTTGATGGATGTGACAAAAAGCTTCTACCACCATGCCTTACTTTTCCAACAAGTCACTCCAACTCTTACATGTCTCCTATTCTGCTCCAGTGCGTATCCGGTTCAAGTTCCCGATCGTGTTTCACCCGGAATAAATATTATATTTTATTTCCGAACTCAAATTTTTGAAAATTTCCAATATTATACAAAACACAGTAAAAACACCAACCGTTTCGTTCACGGGTCAAAATTTGGTTTTCTGCTCAGTAAACTCTTACTGTCAGTGAAAACGCAGACCGGCTTTCGTCTGAATTTTCAGCCGAAAATTTAACCGTGACTCTCTAAGGTAAGGTATGACAAGATAATGATTTTAGTTTACCTAAAATCATTCTTTGTATTTTATTAAAAATAAACACACATACACATGCATTTACTATTACAGAAAGATATAGAAATCAGGGCGTTACAGTTCTTATGATGGGATCAAGGCCAAATGCAAGATTGGATGGAATGGAGCCCAAGTTGGTCACTTACCTTATCCAACTAGAAGATCCATGACAAGGGGGGCGAAATTCATGAAGTCCAAGTCTTTTATTGTTTTCTTTGATAATTCAATAAGTGTGGAATTATGTAAAGTGGGTCCATCATTGTACATTGATGCAGCCCACCTTTTCCTTGTCTACACATGTTAAATAGTTTGGATTCCTTTTGATGTTAAATATGGGGGTTACACTTTTTAATTTGAGAAGCAAAGTGTAACCACCCATATTGGGGAGGTGGTAGGCGTGATAATGGGGGATGGTGGCTGAGTTAAGTTAGTTGATTAAGTGGGTTAATAGTGTCATAATTAGACCATTCAAGTAGAGGTTATGCTTTGTCTTTGGATGCCAAAAGTTGGCTGCCATCTATGTGTAATTTTCAACCAAACATGTAATGGGTAACTTGGAAGTTTATTGTGGATTGATATCCCTTGTTGAGAGAAATGTTCTCTTGGGTTCTTAGTTGAACCAAAACTTGTTCTTATCAAGACTCCAAGATTCTTGTGGCGAACCTCACAAGGCTTATCAAACAATCTTGTTTGTGGCGCTTACTTCATCTCTAATCTCATCCATTTTCTTCTTTACTTCTTCATTTTCAACTATAATTCAATTCTGATTTCAATTGTTGTTTTGTATGCGTCATATTTGTTTTAGAAATTCAACCAAATAGATCATGTAAAGGCAACCCTCCATTTGGTTGTCATCAAGTGGTATCAAAGCTTAGGCTTTGGTTGAATTTGGTAATTTGAGTGTTGTTCTTCATCTTCTACCTCTCTTCTTTTCTTTACCCAAAACAAAAAAAATTTGCAACTTTGATTCTGTTTTTGAAGGGAAATTTTCGTGGTTTTGTTATTGCTCCAAAGCAAGTTTTCAAGTGTGATTCTCTTCTTCAAAGTTAAAAAAAGAAATAAAGAAAAAAAAAAAAAAAAAGGGCCATAATCGATTATTCCAACCAAATAATCGATTATCCAAGAGTCAGTGAACCCAAAATCGATTACAAAAATCGATTCTTAAAAAAAAAGGTCCATAATCGATTATGACAACCCCATAATCGATTATTCAAGAGTCAGTGAGCCCAGAATCGATTATATTAATCGATTATTTAAAAAAAAATAATTTTTTGGCCGAAAATTTTGTGTTCTTGGAGAGTTTTCCCTTCTTCCTTTGCTTCTTTGTTTCCAAAAGCTTTTTTTTTTCTAGCCTTTCCTTCTTGTTTCCTTTGTTTTTGATAAGTTTTGTGATTTTTGTTACTTGAATTTTGGAATTTTTGTGTTTTGTGTTTTGTGTTTGATTCCTCTAAGAACTCAAGGTGAACATTTGAGAGGAGAAAGGCAAGAGTGAAAATACATCTTGTGTGGAAAAAGCCAAAGAGTGAAAATTTCCATTGTGTGACTAGTGAGGGAGTGTTGTGAGGAAATACATTCTTCTACTCAATCATGGCCGATAATGAAGATAGTCCACCCTTGACTCCAAGGTCAGCCGCTCTTCATGCTAGGATGTCCAATCAAGTCCAAGCACTTCAAAGACAAATGGAACAAATGCAAGCCAATTATGATAGGCAACTTGCCAATCTAAATCATGATGAGTCAAGTAGATATGATAGTGAAAGAGGAAGGCATAGAGGAGGAGGTAGAAGAGGAAGGAGGCGTGGAGATAGGCTTGAAGGGGTCAAAATCAAAGTCCCTTCCTTTATTGGGAAGAATGATCCAGAGGCTTATTTGGAGTGGGAGTTAAAAATTGAACAAGTCTTTGATTGTAACTCTTACAATGAAAGAAAGAAGGTGAAGGTGGCAGCCCTAGAATTCAAGGAGTATGCTCTTGTGTGGTGGGATCAACTACAAAAAGAAAGGATAAGAATTGGAGCGGAGCCCATTGATACTTGGGAAGAAATGAAGCTTATCATGAGAAGGAGGTTTGTCCCAAATCATTACCAAAGGGACATTCACAACAAGTTACAGAGGCTTACCCAAGGAACTAAGAGTGTTGATGAGTACTTCAAGGAGATGGAGTTGGCCTTGCTTAGGTCAAATTTTCAAGAAGATAGGGAGGCTACCATGTCAAGGTTCTTACATAGATTGAATCAAGAAATTCAAGATGTAGTGGAATTGCAACATTATGTGGAGCTAGAAGAATTGGTCCAACAAGCTATCAAAATGGAACAACAACTCAAGAGGAGAAAGTACAAATTTCGTTCTCCTTCAAAGTTGTCATCTTCAAATTGGAAGGAAGATTCCAAGAAGGAGGGAAATTCATCTTCTAAGGAGGTTGTGTCTACATCTCAAGGGAACAAGTCATTGGAAACAAGTCCTAGAAGCCGTGATGTGAAGTGCTTCAAATGCTTAGGCCATGGACACATAGCATCCCAATGCCCAACAAAGAGGACCATGGTGGCAAGGAATGGAGAAGTGATCTCTCAATCTGAGACTTCAAGTAGAGGGGAGAGTGAAAAAGGAGAAGAAATTCCGGAAGGAGACTTGTTCATGGTAAGAAGACTTTTGGGAGGCCAACCCAAAGAGCAAGATGATAGCCAAAGGGAGAATATCTTTCATTCACGATGTCTAATTCAAGGGAAGGTATGCTCTTTAATCATTGATGGTGGCAGTTGTGCCAATGTTGTGAGTTCTAGGTTGGTTTCAAAATTAAAACTTGTTATCAAGGCACATCCAAGACCATATAGGCTTCAATGGTTAAGGGAGGTTGGTGAAATAATTGTGAATAAGCAAGTTGAAGTCCCATTCTCAATTGGGAAGTATGAAGATTCTGTATTTTGTGATGTGGTGCCTATGGAGGCAAGCCATATATTATTGGGAAGGCCTTGGCAATATGACAAGAAGGCCATCCATGATGAGTTCTCAAATAAGTTTTCTTTCTCACATCAAAATAGAAAAGTTATCCTTTGTCCTTTATCTCCAAAGCAAGTTTGTGAGGATCAAGTGAAATGAGGGAAAAGAGAGAGCAAGAGAGAAAAGAAAATGAGATTGAAAAAGAGGTTGAGAAAAAGATTGAAAAAGAGAATGAGGAGAAGATTGAAAAAGAGAATGAAAAAAAGATTGAAGAAAAAGGTGATCAAGAGAAAATTAGTGAGAAAAAGGAAAGTTGTTTGGCAAGAAAAAGTGAAGGGAAAGAGGCTTTGGTTTCGAAACAATTCCAATTCATTTTTTATTGTAACAATTTTTATTTAATTGCTAATGCTTCTAATGATCTTTCTCTGTCTAGTGGAGTTGTAATTGTTTTGCAAAAATTCATTCCAAGGGAAGCACACTATTGCAATGTGGTTGTAAGGAACACCTTAGAAGGAACCCCAATACCTAATTGTGGTGATGAAGACTTCAATTCAAGGTCTAATTCATTCAAAGAAGGAGGGGATGATGTAAGCCCGGGGGGGGGGGGGGGGGGGGGGGCAAGTCAACTTTGCAACAAAGATTACATGAGCCCAATAAAGACCATGGATCAGGAAGCAACACAAGGACTTGATGGGCCTATGTCAAGAGTTACAACCAAGAAAGCCCAACAAGTCTTCATTCAAATAATGGTTCTTATGACGGGATCAAGGTCAAATGCAAGATTGGATGGAATGGATCCCAAGTTGGTCACTTACCTTATCCAACTAGAAGATCCATGACAAAGGGGGCGAAATTCATGAAGTCCAAGTCTTTTATTGTTTTCTTTGATAATTCAATAAGTGTGGAATTATGTAAAGTGGGTCCATCATTATACATTGATGCAGCCCACCTTTTCCTTTTCTACACATGTTAAATAGTTTGGATTCCTTTTGATGTTAAATATGAGGGTTACACTTTTTAATTTGAGAAGCAAAGTGTAACCACCCATATTGGGGAGGTGGTAGGCGTGATAATGGGGGATGGTGGTTGAGTTAAGTTAGTTGATTAAGTGGGTTAATAGTGTCATAATTAGACCATTCAAGTAGAGGTTATGCTTTGTCTTTGGATGCCAAAAGTTGGCTGCCATCTATATGTAATTTTCAACCAAACATGTAATGGGTAACTTGGAAGTTCATTGTGGATTGATATCCCTTGTTGAGAGAATTGTTCTCTTGGGTTCTTAGTTGAACCAAAACTTGTTCTTATCAAGAATTCAAGATTCTTGTGGCGAACCTCACAAGGCTTATCAAACAATCTTGTTTGTGGCGCCTACTTCACCTCTAATCTCATCCATTTTCTTCTTTACTTCTTCATTTTCAACTATAATTCAATTCTGATTTCAATTGTTGTTTTGTATGCGTCATATTTGTTTTAGAAATTCAACCAAATAGATCATGTAAAGGCAACCCTCCATTTGGTTGTCATCAGGTTACCCATGATTGAGATGATATTGATAAGAGGAATACAAAGAGAAACTAACTATTATTTTTTTCAATTATTATATTGACATGTAACTGACATGTAACTATTATAGGACTATACCTGTGTGATGTGTCTGTATGTTAATCCCCTGAAATGGGAAGGATTTGGAACTTAGCCAAAGCGCTAATACTTTCTTATATAGGACCCACTCTAGTTACAGACATGAGAAGGAAACAAAGATGTGATCCTCATATTTCAAATCCGAAGTATGTGTTCGTAAGCCTAAATATCAGAAAAGCAGAGCAAATCAAGACAAATGTTTTGAGTTAAAAGCAATATGTTTATCCCGCTGCAGATCCAAATTTTTTCTAATTTAAGTAAAATATATATGACATATTGTCACCTTCAACCTCAATCAAGGCAACACCTGCACAATGAAATATCATATTCACAGTTGATGAGAGAATTGAAGCTCAGAAGATCCGGCAAGGGAACCATAAAGGGAAAAAATACTAAAGACATTAGGGAACCAGAGCAACTCCCAACCAAATGATAGATAAAACATCTCTCAAATATTAGACAAAAGGCAATTATCACCTCTATATCCAAGAAATCCTTAGAGTTTGAGTTGCATGGAACAAACTTTGAAGCTTCAATATCTTTCTGCAACCCACCTGGTTGGAAGAAAGCAAGTATTTTTTAGATATTTTGTACTTCCATGTCATAAATTTTAAAAATTACTAGTTCAAACTAAAATGAATGAAAAGAATAATCACCAGGTGTATTGCTGCATGGGTTTTTAGGACAAAAGTAAAAGGACTTGTGTAGATCTTCAACACAGGACAGATCTTCAAGTACAGAATCCCTGCATTATGTGAAACATGTTAAGGTTGTAACATAAAAGTAGTCATTTAAACTAGATTAACTTCATGCCTATGGTAAGCCAGTGAACTTGAATGTCTCTGTTGAGTTGTGATACATGTGTAATGCAAGATGAAAAATAAGATTTTCCATAATAGATTATTAAATATGGTGAAATTTGGAATGCAAAAACATGACAGAGCAATTCAATTTGCACTGGACTAAGAATTTCAGAAGCTATATGATTATCATAAAATGTCAGCCATCTGTTTGAAATTTGATAGGTCTTGAAGCTGGTAATTAGGCTGATCACATGAAAGTGCTGTTTGTTGAAAGTGCTTGTGGAGGATTGCTCAAGCAATCCTCCACATGCACTTTAACTGCTAGACTGATCTTTATCATGTTGAGAATGAGAAGGTTCAAGCTCAATTTCATTACTGAAACTTTCATCAGTGAAATTGAATTCTAACTCTATTGCATTTGATTCCAATTCCATGATAAAAAACTTTTTAGGAGAATCAAAACCTTCAGGAATTTATCAATCAGGTAGAAAATCCAGCAAAACCAGTGTGTTGAGTATTACCCTATAAGAAGAAAAAAAGGATTAGGCCACATTAGATTTTATAATCATAAATTCAAACGTCAGGATGAGTTGAGTATTACACTAAAACAGAGTGTGTTCTTGAGAAAACCAGTGACTAGATTACGATTAGCATGCATCATGTATGAAATAGAATTCCATCAAGAACGTTGCATTTTCTGTTCGCACAGGAACAACTACCTGAGTGATTAACCCAATATACTGAAAATTGATCAAAAAACCAAGATTAATTCAAATAAAATGCCTCAATATACAAGAAATAACTCAATATAACTGAGTTAGGGTTACCAATTTGGCGGTGAGCAGCGAGTACGTGCCGAGGCAGAAGCTCACCATGCACGCCTGCATGAAGTACGCACCGACACGCTCCGGTGAAGTGTCGTACGGCTTCGAGAGTTCCGCGATCTCCGACAAGAGGTCATTGGCGAAGTCGAGGTTATCCATGGCGATGCCCTCCGCACATTGGAGCAGAAGCCCTAGGAGTTTGATTCGTCTTATGATTCAAGTTACGGTTCGAAGGTTTGCTTCTCTTCTTGTCCCTTGCCGGATTGCACCGTCTTTTCGCTGGAGAAATCCTTTTCGGAGTTCGGTCTCTTGAAGGATGGTTCTGCGACGAGGGAATCAGTGTCGCCGTCGTGGTCACGGTTGGCGCGTTTCATGGACATGATCGGTGAAGAGCGAGGTTGAATAGAATCGGAAGCATTGGAGGAAACTTTTGGGGGAAAAGAGACAAATCTGAGAGGGAAATGGTAAGTAGGGAGATGGAGGGAATTATAAAAGTAATAATTTTTTTTGACAAATATAAAAAGTAATAATTGCTATGTATAATAAATTTTTTTTACGAGACCTATGTATAATAATTTAAACTTAAAATAAAATCAATAAATATTAAATATTAGTTTAAAAGGTATTATTTTACTTAAGACAAATTTGCTCCAATTTTTTCGTTGTTAATTTCGTTGTTAAATTTGTTTAAAAATTTATGACGGAATAAGCGACGGGTTCTTTAGCTGAAAAATATATCCGTTGATAATTTCGTCGCTAAATTCAAATAAAGAAATTAATGACAGATTTAGCAACAAAAAATTTAGCGACGTACTTTGTTTGTCGGTAATTTCGTTATTAAATTCAAATAAAAAATTTAGCGACGGATTTAGCGACAGATTGTTTAACGACGAATTTCTTTGTTGCTAATTTCGTAGCTAAATTAAAAGGAAACATTTTGCGACGAATTTTGCGACGAACTTTCAATGACAAGCATATTTAGTCGCTGATTTTGTCGCTAAATAGTAAACAACCAAATTCCATAAATTAAAATACAATCCATCGCTAAATTTGTCGCTATTTGTGACTGATGTGTTTCCGTTGCTAATTTTTGTCGCTAATTTCAATATTTTTAGTAGTGCTAGTAGAAGCAAGCCTTGAAAGAATTTCTTTTTATTTTATTAGCAGATCTTGCTAATTGATTCTAATTCAAATCTATTATGGTTTGATGTTTTGAATGTGTTTAA
This sequence comes from Echinosophora koreensis, assembly GCA_035048595.1. NCBI lineage: Eukaryota > Viridiplantae > Streptophyta > Magnoliopsida > Fabales > Fabaceae > Echinosophora > Echinosophora koreensis. Next base: position 1,139,409 of record JAPCYP010000095.1, read on the forward strand.
TAATTATTTTTTATAAGCACAATTTTGGTTGTGTTTATCCGGTCATGACAACAATTTTTTAGTTTGAAATTGGTTCCAAATTCCAATAGGTTCTTTTTAAGGATTGGAATAAAAATAAAATTTGAGATTATCTGGTCAATTATTACTTATATCTACTTTTCTTAAACGATGTTTTTTGCGCCTATACTTTCATGATTACTTTGTTAAAAATAAAATAGTAGTATTTTGATAAATGAACTTATTTGGTAGAGGAACTTAGTTGATGCCAATATAAAATATTGCTTGACTGGATATCTTTATTGGATTGCTTATAGGAAAACATAGTAGAACACATCTAAGTTTATATCAGCAGTCCTAGTATTCTGATTAAGGTATTTTGAGGTGTTTGCCAATTGGGAATATGATTATGACTGCTGCTTTTGTTTACAAGAAAAATGTTCTATGATCTAAACTGTTATATTAATTCAATACAAAAAAGGGGGTATTACCGACGGCCAAAAATCGTCGGAAAGGACGAAAAGCCGTTGGAAAACTACATTTCTGATGGACCCAAACCCGTCGGTACTAGACGCGTAGGAAAGGGTTTCCGACAGACAGGCCATATCCGTCGGAAATTTCCGACGGACAAAGCCGTCGAAAAATGTTGGCATATTACTGTAGATATTTACCAACGGAAAGTTCCGTCAGAAACTCTGTCATGTTGTTACTGACGGCCTTGTCCGTCGGTAATGAGGGTTTTTTTTAAAATTTTTTAAATTTTTAATTTTTTTTAATTATTGATTAATTTTTATTTTAAATATAAATTATTATTATATTATTATTTTTATTTTAAATATTAATTTTTATTTGATTTATTATAACTAATATATTATATTATTAATTTAAAACCAAAATTGAAATTACAAATAAATTTAAAAAGGCAATTAAATTAACATAAAAATATAAATATTTCATACATAAAATATCCGTCTATCTACAAAACACAACTATATCTAAAACTATCCTAATAATCATTATAATAACTGTCATCGTCATCCTGTCGGGGGGGGAGCTCACCGGCGTCAGCTGACCATCAGGCTGCAGCCTAGAAGATACACCGGCATCATGCGGCTGTGGTGGTGGCACGGTACAAGTAGTGGAGGGCTGGCTGGCATGGATGACCCCCTGTATAGCGCTGCGCCTCTCTGGTGGAAGCAAATCGAGCAGAGAGGTCATCACCGTAGACCATGTCTCCATCTGGTGGTGCATGCGCTCAGTAGTCTGCCTCAGCTCCTGCACCTCCTGCCTCAGCTGCCGTACCTTCTCCGTGTCCTGTGAGCCAGAGGAGGTAGACTCCCGAATGGTCAAGCTCGGCGTCGACCCCCGAGTGATGGAACGAGCCAGAGTCGCGGTACCGTAAATCTGCCCCTTCTTCTTCCCGCCCGCCACATCCATCCAGACCTGAGCCTGTAATCGCTCAACCTCGACGGGGTCCAGCTGGGAAGGATCCGAGGCACCAGAGGCACCAGAGCATGAGGCAACCTCAGACGCTACCTGACTGAACCTGGCATTGTACTCCTCCTGCGTCAATACATTACAAAATTATATTATTAAACTATAATAATAAAAAGATACATTAAATGTAAAAGGACACTTTAGCTCACCACTGTCTGCCTCGACCTCTCATCAATAAACTTGCTTGTGTCCGAACGAATATGCGTCTGCTCAAAGACCATGGGGACATCAACAAACCGGGAAAGCTCTCGTGTCTGCAACTGACACAAGAATAAAAGCAATTAATTATAACATAAATTTTTAATAATAAGATATAGTTTATAAATAAAATTTATAAATGCATACCATGTTAATGGCATACTGCATGTGGCTAATCGAGCCACCAGTGTGCATGCTTCTACCCTCTCGGAGGCCCGATTCCTCTCCGCCTGCTCACACTTCGCCTTGTACTCTGGAGTGTCCCAGTACGCACATAGCCGGGCCCAAATTTTGGGGCCGATGTAATCCGGATGCTCACGACTTTCCTTAGCCTCCCGGAGCATGTCCCTCAGTCGAGCAGAAGCTCTGTAGTAAAAAATGGCACGTATCTGAGCGGTATGCTCCGGCAACCAGCGCACAAGGGCCTATTAACAAAGAAGAAATATTAATAACATAATACACAAAACTTATATAAAATGTGTGAAAAATAAATATAAAATTACAGGAAATAATAAACAACTTACCCCGAATCGTGTGAAGATACGATCCCGGTCCTTCTTCGGGATCGACCCCCCATGATGGCCAGAAGCGACGAAACTGTGCCTTGAGGGCGTAGGTAACGTGCTTTGATCCCACTTTCGATGGGATGAAACCAAAAAATTTATAATTTTATTAATTCAACAATATGACAAATAAAAATTATATACTTGTTGAATAGTAATTAAAATTGTCAAAATTATAAATCATTAAATTAAAAATGACTTACAATTAAGAAACAGGAGTGACCCATGGTCGATCCTCAGGTGCGGCAATCCTGGCCCACTCAGGCAAGATCTCCTGTGCGGCCGACTGCTGCATAAACGATGTAACCGGAATGTCCCTGCGGTCATCGTGTGCGGGCGTGGACGATGAGGATGGAATGTTCGGCTGTGGCGGCATCCCAGGAGTCGGCATAAATGATAATCCTGCTGGCTGTTTGGCCGGCACAGCCGATGATGATGGTGGTGCTGGGTGTGGGTGTGGTGTGGGTCCAGTAGAGGGCGACGAGTAGCCGGCTAGTGAGAGTTGTGGCCCAAAGCGAGTGGGTGCAATATGGGTGGAGGATGGGGTAGTGTGGGTCGGGGATGGTGTATGGGTAGGGGATGGTGTAGTATGGGTCGGTGATGGTGTAGAATGGGTGGGGAAGGGTGTAGAATGGTCGAGGGAGGCTCCTGTAGATGCGGTCGGGATGGGTGGGGTGGGTGCGGTGGGTGCAGATGGACCTATAGCAAAACGGGCAAGCACCAGGGACTTGACGGTGTATCGTCCCCGCTTTGCCTTCCCCTTCCCCTTATCACCGCTAGGCGGTGGGGGGCGGGGCGGCTCTCCTCCTGATGCTGACATATCTATTTTTATTGCACAATTATAAGCCAATATAAAAACAATAAATCAATCGACATGTAAAAACTAATCTAATAAGCCAATATTTAAAATACAACAATATTTGTCAAATTCAATACAATAAAAATACAATAAGTCAAATTCCTATTCAGACTCAGTATGGTCATCTGATTATAAGTCTGATTCTTTTTCTACTTGCATTGAGTCATCACTTTGGATTTCTTCCTATGATGATGCATGGATCGATGAATGATTACCAATAACCACTTCTTCCCCATCATTTGCAGATCCCAATATGCCAGTAATATGCTTGACCTTAATTACTTCATTGACATGTGACGATTCATCCGCTTGGAAGGGCATATCATCCTCTGAGTGGGTTTGATCATTGAAAAGTAAATCTCTGAGTGTGCATTTAAGGGAAGTAACAGACAGTTCTTTTCATCTCTGATCACAGAGGTATGCATCAGAAATGGGGTAGAGATTTATGAAGGGGAAGAAATCATTGTGAACAAAGGTATTCTAAATATTAATGCTATCAAGAGATTTGCTACCTCCAAGACTCCACAACAACAAGCTCAACCCTCCAAAACCAATGAAGAGCTAGAGAAGAAGATTCAGAGCCTGACTGATTTGATGCAGTACCAACTGATCCAATAAAGGAAGTATTTTGATTTCACCCACAATGTGTACCAGTGGCAGAAAAAGATAACCAGGATTGACCACCCCAAGTTGACCTTGAGAGCTCCCCCATTCCCCCTGGAACTGTTAGCTCCTTTACCATTTGAAGCAATCCCACCACCTTCCCCACATAATGAATCCCCTGCTCCTAGGACTGAACAAGAGAATGAAGAAGACTCCATGGGTTGGTGTCCACCTCCTCCTTCTCAGGTGCCTACTACTGTTACATCCAAAAAGGGAAAGGAACTCCAGCAACCACAAGTTGCCAAGAAGAAACAGAAAGTTGCTGCTGGGGGTAGTGGAGTGACATATTCTGAGCAAGAAACAGACACTGAATCCACTCAGTCTCATCAACCTGTGATGAAGACCAAAGCTAAAGCAACCCAAGCAACCCTGCCTCTGAAGAGCAAGCTACCCCCAATCCTGAAGATGAAGAATTGGCCATCACCAAGGAAGTCAAAGGCACTGGCAAAAAAACTCTGCATCAGATGGTGAACTTTGAGAACATGAGGCTCAGCACTCATTTGAAGAAGACTTAACAAGAAGCCATGCACCATCATGCTACAGCATCATTACCTTGATATTTATGAACCCTGTCTTTTATTTTTCTGTTTTTGTTTATGCTGAATTTATCCTGTTGTGTCTGTGTTTGTGTGTCCTGTTAGGAGTCCCTTGTAATGGGAAGTTATCTGTCATGTTTTGAATGACCAATCAGCAATTTTGCCCACCAATTCCCTAATTTAAACTTTTAGATAACTCTTAGGAGCAATCTAAAGTTTGGGGGAGGGATTGGAACTGTTGTGGTGATGTTTTGTTTTTTTTTTAAAAAAAGGTTAATGAAAGGTAACAGTATTAGCTGTAGGTGTCTTTGATCTTGTTTTGTGGAAATCCTGATAATAATAATAAATAAGTAAATAAAATAAACTTGTCTCTGAGAAAAGGTGTGGAATTTGGCACTAAATACACAATACCCCAGAGAGCTTAGCAAGATGAGAAGACTCTAGAGGGAAGAGATGTCTGATTCTCTGAGCACTAATCTAACCAAAGTTCAAAGAATAAGTGAATGAAAATGCTAACCATAGGATACGAAGGCAGAGAGAGGAAAGAGAGAAATAATAATTCTGATGAAACCTGAGAGATTTTGAGCCCCATCAATTCTTGCATTTGAGAGTTCCACTCATGTGTGTTCTCCTATAAAGTTTGACTCGTTTCTAGTTTGTTTTATATGTCATTGTTGTGCACATTTTTTGCTTGAGGCAAATTTTTCTTGTTTTTTTTCACTATCCCAGCTTAGCTTAAATAGCCCACCTAAAACAATGAAAACATTGTTTTGAAGCCCCTTGAGCCTAAAGCCTGTTCTTCTGTGACAAAGCCAAGGTACAAGCCCTATAACTTGGAAAAACAACAACTATCCTATGCCAGGTGGAGTAAAATGTACTTTTCACGAGAAGATGTTCTGGTATAATTTTGCGGGTGCTGGTTGCAAAGAAATATGTTGTGATTAAAAGGATTACTAAATAAAGCAGTTACATTTTCATATTTAAAAAAAGAAGAAGAAGAAGAAATCAATAAAAGGAGAAGGAAATAGAGGAACCTAAAAGAAAGGCAACCCCCTATTCAATGAAGAGTTAGAGTAAATTGCAGAAATGGAACATCAAAGAAATCTAGATCAAATAGAAAAGAAAAGAACCTTTCTCTCCACTTGGTCAAAGCTTTTCCCCAAAACTGTCTTCCACCCCTACCTTAGCCACATTACAACCAAATAAAAGTCCTCATGCAGTGTGCAGTTTTGATCATGTTTTACTTAGCTAGAAGCTTGTCAAGCCTATAATAGAGGAAGCATGTGAAGTGATGACAGAGTAAAACCAGATTCTGTGAAGAGTTATTTTACAAAGACTATGGTTTTGAGAGTTAGAATTGCAAATATGAACCTGAAGTAGAACTGCTCTTTACTCTCGAATTAAAATGTTTGAACTATGGTTGGTTCTTGAACTCATTTTGTTTGATGAAAGAGGTTGAATGGTGATGTCAGGTGATGAAGGCTGATTGGAACTCTAAGTTGACTCAAATTTCAAAGACCACTCTGGATCACACACGCACTGATTAGGCTGAGTTACGCTCATCTCCTTAAGAGGTAGTGATGATTCGCTGAATTATCAAGTAATTGTGCCTTTCTTGAGTGGATTTTATCTCAATTGCATGCTTTTATCCTTGGTTTGCCCCACTTTTAGTTAGTTGAGTCTTAATTAGTGTTTCAAGTGTTTTTGTTAATTTCATGCATTTGATGTTAATTTTAGCTTAATTTATTTTCTTTTTGTGCAATCTAATTTAGGTTCATCTTTTATCAATTTTAGGATTCAATAAGGAAGTAAACCATGAAGACTTAAAGTGGATTTGGTGAAGAAGTAAGCAAAGAAGTAAGAACAAAGAAGCCAACTGCACCTGTTAGGAGGACTTGTTTCTGCCAATTACACGCTCAGCACAGAATTCCCATGCTCAGCGTGGGTTCGACTGATGAAGCTTGCTTTCTGTCGGTTTCACGCTCAGCGTGACCAACCCCACGCTCAGCGTGGGCACGAATCCTGACAGGGTATTTAAATCCTTGTTTTCCATTTTTGAGGGGAACCAAGTAGCAGCTACGCGTTTTCTAAGCCCTGGAAGGAAAATAGGCGACATTATTCTCATCTTTTGGAGGATCTTCATGGAGTTTGTTCCATTTATCTTGTTTATTTCATCTTCTTTTGTTGCTTTCTTTACTATGTCTAGCTAAACCCTTGTCTTGTTGGGGTTAAATGTTTACTTCTCTAAACTTGGTTGAATTTTGAATTGGTTCTAATGCAAGTTCCTACTTTATTATGAGTATTTGATTCTTTTCTTAATGCTTTCTTGGCTTGATCACCCATGGAATGATTTGTTGCTTTGGTAGACAATTGGGAAGTTGATGCTATCGCGCTCATGAATCAAATACCAAGTAGTTCATGAATCTAGGAATGAGTCTTGAAGTGCTTGCAATCTTTTAAGTTTTGGCTCTTTATGTAAAATCTCATGTTATTCCACCTCAGGAATTAGGGTTTAATTTGGGGTTTTAGGCTCATTCTACCTAAGGAATTGGGGTGTGAGTATTTTAAATGGCTTGATTGTCATAATTGAACTAGGACTTGTGTTAGTAACCATTTCATTGCAATTGAGGGAAGATTAGTGTAGTCTAACCCCGACATTTTTATCTATTTGTTAATCACATCTCTTTGTGCTTGTTAAGTGTTTGATAAAAATCCAAAAAGAACTTGTTCCTTTTAATTTGTTTATTTTAACTCTTGTTTGGGCTTGGTATTCAATATTGAGCTCCCTTCCTTCCAAACGATCGTCTAAATAGTAGTTCAATTTGAGAAGTGATACTTGTTCGCGATCCCTGAGAACGATATCCGGTCTCACCACCGTATTACTTGTTTACGACTAGGTATACTTGCCGAAAGCGTATCAGGCAGGAAAAGGAAACTTTGAGGAAGTAAGGAACAAAGGGATTTGTTGCAAAGTTGAGATTATGACAAAAACAGCTGCTACTTGTTTCTGTCTTGTGCTGATTGTGACATGCTGCTTTTCTTTCTTTGAATCCTTTCCATTACTTGAGGACAAGTAACAGTTCAAGTTTGGGGGTGTGATAACCTTTGGAAATAAAGGTTGCCTAGCCTATTTTAAGTCTTTAATCTAGTTAATGAGGAATAATTTAGGATAGATTTAATGTTTAAAGTTAATTAAATTGCATGTTTTGGTTAGAAGCATATGGAGTCTGGTAATTGCATGTTTAATGGTGCTTTTGAGCTATGTGATAATAACAGGAGCTTAAAGACTGAGCTGAGCAGGGCTGGCATCAATGCTGTGGAGTGCTGCAGCCCAAACTGAAGATCAAAAGTCAACCAAAGGAAGACCAAGATTAATTTAAGCTGACTTTTAAAGAAGTGGGACCCAAGATATTTGCTCACCAACCGTGTGGTTGAATTAGGACAATTTGCTTTATCATTTGTACCTTTGCAGTTGGGCCAGGGAATGAATTAATAGGAATATTCTTTATAGGGCCCAAGGGGACAAGTTTTGTCTTATTATTACTTTTTGGTCCCCATAGATAGGACACAACACGAGTGAAGGGTTTTTACCCTAAGGGGAATCAGTATAAAAGGTTGATTTTGCACGCGGCCAAAGGAGACTTGTTTTTTTGAGACTCTTAGCTTGTCACAAAAATTGCAAGCCACTCTTGAAGCTTAGCCAAGAAGGGAAAAGAAAGAGTTGGGAGATTTGGAAGCCAAGCTTGGAAAGGTGTGGTGACTAGGCCTTCAGCTTTTAAACTTCTCTTTTAGTGAAACTTCCAGCTTGTAATGGATCTCTCATTTATCTCATTTTATAATATGTTTTTATTCATCTTCATTTCCATCATGAGCTAAATTTCTTGAGCTAGGAATGTGATGACCTTATAATGAATGTGATGAAGAAAATGTGATGTATGCTTGCAGTAATTTAACCAAGTAATTTTCATCTTAAGTGCTGGAAAATGGGACTGTTCAACTTATTTAAACAGCCCCAATTTATTAATGTTGGAAGACATTATTAAATGGAACCCTTGAGTTAATATGAGTTTAGTCTTTAATTGGAAAATTAATTTACCTTGAATAGAATAGGAATATTCATTCATGCTCATAGGTTAGCTGAGACAATTTAATTGCAGATGAGCGTAATTAATTTGGGCTTAGGAATAAAGAACATTTAATGAAACTTGTCTTAAAAAATGTTGGAAAACACATAAGCTTTTATTCTCTGGAACCATTGCTACAGCATTCTACAGCATGTTTGACATCATAGAAAATTATAAGTGATTCTACTCCTAGCTAATTTCCATCAATTAACCATCTACTTTGCAAATTAATCAATCTTACTTTTATTTAATTATTTCTAATTGTAAAACACCAAAAATATCCAATTACTTTTATTATTTGTTACTTGATATATTTTATCCAACTTTCCTAACTTGATTAACCACTCAAAAACTTTAGAAATTACCCTACAATCCTTGTGGGAACGATCTTTTATCATTATATTACTTGTTTGGCTGTGTATACTTGCACATTGCACATTTTACGCAACAACTACAACAATCCTCATGGAACTGGTATGCTAAACTCTCCGAAAGTCTAGTTACATATGGTTTTCTCCAATCCAATGCGGATCATAGTTTATTCACCTATTCCTACAGTCCGGTTTTTCTTGTTGTCCTTGTATATGTAGATGACTTAATTATTGCTGGCAATAACATAGAGGCATGCAATAGTTTTAAAGTCTATCTGCATAATTGCTTCCGTATGAAGGACCTAGGAGGTCTCAAATATTTTCTTGGTCTTGAATTGGCATGAGGTTCAGAAGGTTTCTTTCTTGGTCAAAGAAAATACACACTTGATATACTTGAAGAATATGGCATGCTTAATTGTAAGCCTTGTGGGTTTCCTATGGAACAAAATCATAACTTGTCTTCAGATGAAAGTGAGCATTATAAAGATCCATCGCAGTATAGACATCTCATTGGTCATTTAATTTACTTAACAATTACAAAGCTGGAGATTAGTTATTCAGTTCATGTCTTAAGTCAACACATACAGACTCCACGTCAAGCACATTGGGAGGCAGCTTTAAGAGTACTATGTTACTTAAAGTCATCACCTGGTCAAGGTATTTTTCTACCTAAAAGCAATAATCTGCAGCTGGTTGGCTACTGCGATTCGGACTGGGCAGCTTGCCCAATTACTCGACGTTCAGTTTCTGGTTACATAATGAAGCTTGGTCCTACACCAATTTCTTGGAAGACAAAGAAACAAACCACTGTGTCTTGTTCATCCAATGAAGCGGAGTATCGTGCTATGGCACATGCTACTATCGAAATCATATGCTTGCGCACTCTGTTATCCTTATTGCTGGTCTCATGTGGCTCTCCAACTCCACTTCACTGCGACAATCAAGCAACATTACATATAGCTGCTAATCTTGTCTTCCACGAAAGAACGAAAACACATCGAGATCGATTGTTATTTTATTCGGGACCACTTACAGTCAGGCAAGATAGCCACTTCATATGTTTCCACTCAACAACAACAAGCAGACATTTTCACCAAAACATTGAGTTCCAAACAGTTTCATGATTTACTAGGCAAGTTGGGAGTTTGCAATCCCCACTCTCCAACTTGAGGGGGAGTATTGAGATAATGAGATATTATCTGTTAGTTGTTACATGATGATAACTAATTATATCCAATAGTTGTTGATAGTTGTTTCAAACTAATATAACAAATTCTGTTATATTCAGATTAGGATAAATCTTTGAGTTAGTTTCTTGAGGATATTTTTCTTATCCTTTTATTTTTGATTAAGCCTTTGGTTCTATATATTCCAAGACCTTCTGTACGTTTCTGTTTTCATAGCAATACAATACACAATTCTTCAAAGTATATTCGCAAACTCCAAATTCTTTTTAGTTTATTAATATCAATGCTTATTAAGGAAAATTTATTTAAATAAGTATGAGAGAGACCAAGCACTTATGAATTGAACTCCTTCATTTAAATATCAAAGTCAAATCAAACAGAAAATGCTTGTTGTTACTACTCTTAACAATATGGTGTTCACCAATGCCAAATATGTCAAGTTGTTAGTTATTTGATCACATTCCTAGCACACCCTTTTCACTTTAGCTAACATTCTTAACTAGAAAAGTCTTATATAGGTAATTAATGAAATCCAGCGAACTTATACTAGCTATAATCCAAATATTATGAAACTTTAGTATAGCTTATAATACATTGAGGCGTATCCTTGCTATTTAAAAAAAAAAAAAAAAACTTATATGCAATTTTGAATAAGCAAAATTTTCCTGGAACCAGCATTCAAACGAGCCAAGGAAAAATATCACCTGAGTATTTTACGAGGATGGAGTAGGCGCACATCAGATACCAATTTCCATGGGGTGTGTGGATTATTTTTCTTCGAGGGTCATTCAAACATTTTGTTTGACTACTAGATGGATGCTCCTGAATTAAAGAAATTGAATATTGATTAACGCATGACATTAACAAGTTCACTACCTGCAAAGAGGGTTTTAATAAATAACCCTTTTAGTGGCCTCTGAATTTAGAGGGTTTTAATAAAAACCCTTTTTTTCCTAAGGAAAAAAAAAAAAGCAAGTTCACTACCTGCATATCATTATTTTAATAAGGAATGAACAATATATAAGAAAGAGGATTTTTCTTGAATTTCATCGTGACAAGAACATCAAGTCAGAGAGGCATCCGTGCGCTCTCTCTCTCTCTCTCTCTCTCTAATCGATCTATTCATTCGTTGGGTAGATAATGATGAACTAGCGGCCGAAGAAAAGTTTGCATCGGCCCCATGGTGGACGCTAAATGTTTCTGTCAAAAATCGTATTTGTCGGAATCTAGCCGGATGTGGTATCCTGCTCCTACATATCCCAAGTGGGAATCAAAGCTAACGTAGTTCTGCATGAAACATTGGGTAGTTTCCCTCATTGGGAGGCCTTGTATTTATAGTGTTACTTGTAACTAAATAATCACCTAGATAAGTGCTTTATCTTTATATTAGATAATCATAGTTATTTGATAAGATTGTTATGCAGAGATCTCGGATAGTGGTATTTCATCATCTTCTATCTTATCTTACACCTGTTATAAGTGAGACTCGATCAATACCGCTCCCTTATCAGTATATTATCTGTTAATGGATAAGTGAAGCTCGGTCAATACTCATCCTTTATTCACAGGCAGTAAAGGGTATAAACTTGAATGTGTGGAAAACAAGTGGATGAACATAAATTTCATGAAAGGAAAGAATGGTTAGGTCATGGAGATAGAGGATATACCTCTAGCAATTGAAGAAAGAAGCAAGAGCTTGGAGCTCAAATGGAAACTTTGATGATGAGCTAAGTGTTTTGGTGTAGGAAAATGGAGAAGTGTGATAAACAAGTGAGCTTTGGTCTAGAATGAGGGGCTGCACGAAAATTTGCCCAAGTGTGTGAGGTTGCAGTACACTTTTGGGACACAGGCATTCAAGGAAATCTTAAGGGCAATATGGTCTTTTTGCATAAAATATCTAGATATTTTTCTAAATGTAATCATGACATAGTGAGTCATGGTGGTGACTTACCACATGACTCACCCCCTAAGGTGGCAAGTTGTTACATCCATCCAGTGTCCGGTTCTATTTCTGCAATTCCGTATCCGGCTCAGTTATTTTATCGATTTAGATTTTCCTCGCGTTTTCCTTCGAAAATTCACCCGAATAAAATAAAATATTTTATTTTTGAGCAAAAGTTTTGAAATCGATCATATCATTGGAAAAGTCATAAAATTCTAAAACTTTTCAGTTTTGGGTCAAAATAGGGTTTTCTGATCAGTAAAGTTGTATTGTCAGTGAAAACACAGATCGGGTTTCGTTTGAATTTTGAACCCAAATTTTAACCATAACCTCCTACAATATAATAGGTTCTAAATATGATTTTTTTTTCTCAAAATTATTTTCTAGGTCTCAAATAAAAATATAATTAGATATATCGTTACCTGTAATATAGTGTATATAAAAAGCTGGGCGTTAAAGATTTTATAGTCCAAAGGTCCTTTATATTCTCTCTATTCTATTAATTCAGTTTTGCCTGCAGTGTACAGTATTTTCCTAAAGTATTGTAAACAAGTAAACAACATTCTGTTTCAAAAGGATTAGTTCATAATAGTGCTTATTTAATACTGAATCACGATTAGTTTCTATAAGAAAACTAACCCACAACCAAGTAATTAATCGATGTAGTATTTCCCATGCCAATTATTTCTTTCGATTAAGAAAAAATAATGGTGGAAATTTGTGTGCATAATCAAAAGGTTCTCAGAATTTGAAAGAAATTAAGTGGTTAACGTATTAACATATACTGTAATCTTGTGAAAGTTGTCGTCCAATTACCTAAAATATATAATCTTGTGAAAGTTGCGGTACTAGCCACATTATGATCCCTTTCTCCTTATAGATGACTAGTCCTGCCTGTTACCATTAACAGTATTATGTGCAACTATATCACACAAAGAAGTTTGTTTGTTCAATAAAGTGCTTCACTTCAAGTTTCTGTGTGGAGTATGTATATTAGAAAAAATCACCAAGATAGTGAATATTGAAAAAACAAGTCTTCATAGCCATCATTACAAAGATTGAGCATATTATTTCATATTCATAATTGTAATCTTTCTATACAATATATAAACTAATCCACATTAGAAGAAAAGTATGGATAGGTGTTATGATGAGGTTAAAAGTTTCTCATGGAAGCCTCTACTAACCTTTCCTATCGGGAAATAAAAAATGAATTTTCTGCTTACAAAATTATTAAAAAAAATAATAATATTTGGAATTTATGTATAGAAGACGGCCACAACTGCGATTTTCAAAAAACAAAATTATCATTTCTCTTACCATATTCAATGTCCCATGCCACATTCCCATACATGGACAATTTTCTAGGTTCCCCTACAAAAAAACACAACAAAACCACCAAAACTATTAATAAATAATATAAACTTATACAGCATCTATCATATCTATATCTATATCTATACAATATATAAACTAATCCCCATTAGAAGGAAAGTATGGATAGGTGTCATAATGAGGTTAAAAGCTTCTCATGGAAGCCTTTATTAACCTTTCCTAAAAGGGAAAAAAAATGAATTTTCTGCTTACAAAATTATTAAAAAAATAATAATATTTGGAATTTATGTATAGAAGACAGCCACAACTGCGATTTTCAAAAAAAACAATTTATCATTTTCTTACCATATTCAATGTCCCATCCACATTCCCATACATCTATATCTATACAATATATCTATACAATATATAAACTCATCCCCAATAGAAGGAAAGTATGGACAGGTGTTACAATGAGGTTAAAAGCTTCTCATGGAAGCCTCTATTAACCTTTCCTAATCGGGAAATAAAAAATGAATTTTCTGCTTACAAAATTATTAAAAAAATAATAATAATTGGAATTTATGTATAGAAGACAGCCACAACTGTGATTTTCAAAAAAAAAAAATTTATTATTTCTCTTACCATATTCAATGTCCCCTGCCACATTCCCATACATCTATCTATACAATATATAAACTCATCCCCATTAGAAGGAAAGTATGGACAGGTGTCACAATGAGGTTAAAAGCTTCTCATGGAAGCCTCTATTAACCTTTCCTAGTCGGGAAATAAAAAATGAATTTTCTGCTTACAAAATTATTAAAAAAATAATAATAATTGGAATTTATGTATAGAAGACAGCCACAACTGCGATTTTCAAAAAAAAAAAATTTATTATTTCTCTTACCATATTCAATGTCCCATGCCACATTCCCATACATGTACAATTTTCTAGGATCCCCCCTACAAAACAAACACAACAAAACCACCAAAACTATTAATAAATTGTGAGTTTCAATATAAACTTATACAACATCTACCATAAATCATTATTATATTTATTATTTTATATTTTTATTTTTATCCGTTTCAGATTTCAAATTTGAATTTATTAAAGATGTTTCCAATGCAATTCAATAAATATGATACACTTACCTTAATTACTTGATATCACCATGCATCTAGAAAATCCATAACATTAATTCCCACCTCCATGACATCCAATCAAGAAATTCCTTTATTTTTTTCCATCAACCCTTTCATGAGCTTTCACCTTCTTTTTTCTCTCTCTCACCAGAAGCTTTTGCTGCTATCTTGCAAAACTCATTTGCTCTCTCTCTCTCTCAAATCTCTCTCACCGAAAAACATTAATGTAGACAAATTTTGGTTTTTCTATTGTTTTCACATTTTTTCTCTCAAAGCCAGAGTAGATTTACTTCGGCCTCAACCCAGCAGCATGGAAACGAAAATGATGATGATCCAACGAGGGTAAGGGTGTGCTTGTGGAAATCATTGTTGTTAAAAGATATAGATACTTATATGATGAATTAAAAATGTGCATGTGATAATCTAATTTTTCTTTAATTTTTTTACTAATAGTTAGATGTCCCCATGAAAATTATCCAGTGTCAGGAATGAAGTTGGTGTTGCACAGGTAGTAAAATGAGTTTTCATCATGGAACAATGTATATTTTCACTACTTCAACTTTTATTTCATGGTGGACTTTTCCATTTTTTTTCTTTCCATTTTATCTTTAATGAAAGAAATAAAATGCACTTTTACTGCAATGCTTCTTATAGGGAAGAGGAACCTTTTGGGGAATCCTTATCTTTTTCTCTCTTCATTTCCTTCCATTTTATAGTCTACAATTCCAGAATATAATAGCCTATTAGTTTGTGTATAATATATATTAAAATTATTTTATCTTGGTAGGTATCGAATGAGCTTGGTCGAACACGGATGGAAGGAAATGTTAAGGCCTGGCAATTTTCAGGTTTAAGGTGAATTCTTTTGAAGATCATCTATCCTCTATTTGTTTTAATTATTATTACTGTATTTTTAATCATGTTTTTCGGGTGAAGAGTGTCTTTGGTGCAAACATGTTTGCACCCGGGCTGCTGTCATAATTCCTGTACCAAAATAAACAATATAAAGATTTTTTTATAGTAATTTTGTTGATGTCGTGAACTATCTAAGGTAGCCTGCTACGTGGAGCGATGGTGGTATTCGGACAGCTACTTTATTATCTTATAGCTAGGGTAAACCTTCAATCCCAGTATTCCAAAACTATTTTGTATTATCATTTTTATGCTGTTAAGGACGAATGGTTCGTGCTTTGCACGAGTTCGATCCTTGGCAGCAACAACTCTTGGCCAGGTTTTACTTACCTCCCGGCCGCATCTCGGATTAATCAGGGTCAAAGACTCTGGACACCGGGGCGGGGGTCAAAGACCCTCTGGACCAAAAAAACTGTTGGTTAAATCTTTTAGTGGTGCCTCATTTATCCAGCGAGATTACAGAATCCAAGTTCCTTTTTTTCACTCAGGTGAAGCGATGGGGAATCTGGTTGGAATTGTACAGACTATACACAATGACGTTTTAAGTTGGACACAAATAATCTGAGAAGAAAAGGCCGTTGAAGTTGCTGGCAATAGGTGTATTGAAGGTCATTTTTATTATGGATCATGTGATCCGTGGGAAATTTAAATTGGGATGGAAAATTGGAGATAGTCCCTCAAGGTGTGCTCCCTTTAGATGTGCTCATGTTTCATTTTCTTTGTAATTCTATTTTTGATCGATTATTATATTTTATTATTTATTTATTTAATTATATTCATATATTTAAATATTTATATTTTAATTGCTGCAAACATGTTTCCTCTATTATGTTAATGTACAAACTGAAGAGGAGGTGGCTGTTAAGTTGGTATGTTTAGTTCTCCTCAAGCTTTAACATTTTTTGTTCATGTTCTACAAGTGAGGGAGATGTCTGTTAAGCTAATATGTTAGTTCTCCTCAAATTTTAACCCTTTTGATTCACGTGTACTTGAAGGTCAAGATCATTAGACTGTTGTTTGTCCCAATCTTCAATGGTTCAAATTTACCATTGATGAAGAGGTCGGTTATGAAGCCTTATTATGTTAGTTCACTTTTTTAATAATCTATTTTGTTCATTATAAGTTTATAACTATATATAAAATCAGAGCAAACAATAAATAAATAATGCCAATTTGCAAGTTTTTTTAGCAGGTTCATCCAATTGTTGTGTTGATCTTATAAATCAATTTGTTGATATTGGAGTCCATAAGGAAAAAGGAATAAATGGACATGAAATTTATGACCAGCAGACAGAAACTATTGAGCTTACTCCTTTAAAGTTGCTGCAATTTCTTGATTTGGAAAATGAGATGTTCAAAGAAGGAATAGAGAACCATGACATTGAAGCTCAAACTTTCGGATATTTGAATTGTTTGATCATGCTGAATTACAACACAATTTTGTTGGATATTTTGTTTTATTTTAAAATAATTTGTTTTGAAATTTAAAAGGTTTTAAATTCCCTCTATTACTATCAGATATCATTCATGTAGCTTATTTTTTATGTTAACTTTTAATTACTATTTAGTGATTTCATTTTATTTTTATTATCTGTAATTGCATTTTGATGTCATTGTTAGATTTATTGCTCTTCTACTCAACGTTTCAATACAATTTACTAGCATCAGGATTTTGAATTTGTTTCAATGTTAATTTACAATGTTTTTTAACATAAGCATGAATATCAATTATAAGGTGGTTTCATTACGTTGAATGTGTTCCAACCTCACCATAAGTAACAATTAAACAAAAGATTATTTTCGAAACACTTTTGACATCTATAAAAGGTGGATGGTCTTATTTGCTTTGGAGGTTACTATATTTTTTTATGAAATTTCAGAATTTTATTGTGGTTTGTTTTTCTTTAAGTGACTAAGAAAAGAAATTATTTAACAAAAAAGCTGATAGTGGGAATTAATCAGCAAAATAAAAAATAAAACAATATAACAAATCATACCATTATGACCATTTGGAATCTTGAACAAACTCAATTCGGGTCTCTTTGGTTTCTTGATTCAACTTAATTAATGGTGGTGTATTGAAAAAGACAATAGAATAAACTATCACAATTGTATAGATTATTATTATATAGTATCTATACATCTATTCATATTATGAAGCAATCCCCATTAGTAGGAAAGTTTGGACATGTGTCACGATGAGAATAAAAGCTTCTCATGGAAGTCTCTATTAGACTTTCCTAATCTGAAATTAAAAATTAATTTTTTTGGCTAAAAAATATTTTTAAAAATCGGAAATAGTTTTTAATCATTTGATTTAAATGTTCAAATTCAAATAACTTTATTGTTCCAATAAATTGTGACTATTTTCAATGCATTGAATTCTTAATTTATTACTTTTAAAATGTATTAATTGATTTATTCCAACTGCCAAAAAAACCATAAATCTAATTTAATTCTAACATACCATGACATCCAATCAAATAATATCTATTTTCTTTCCTTTCAATTCCAATACCACATTCATTTTTACTTTCTTCCATAACCATACGTACCTATTCCCAAAATAATTCCTGACTTCTTTCTCCGTTCAACCACTTGAAATCCTTTCTATTCCTTTGTTCCATCATCTTTCATTTTGACCCCAAAATACCAAGCCTGCAGCCTTCTTTCTTCATGATAATATGATAAATATATTGCAAAAAATGGTTAACTTAACGAAAAGATGAGAAATAAATCAAATAGATTCTCAAAAGAGACGAATAAATATATCAAAATAAATGTATATTTTGGAATAAATATATCAAATCAAATAGATTTTTTAGTGAAAACAAAAAAATGATATGATTGATAATATATTTTCTAAAATTGGTTAATTTTTATAGGAAAAGGAAAAATAAAATCTAATATATTTTAAGTAGAGAAGACAAAAACAATGTGAAATATAATTATATTTTCTAAAAATGATTAACTTGCACAAAAAAAGAAGAAGAAACAAACAAAAAATTCAAAATAGAATAAATAGTAATATCACAACTAAATATATATATATATTTTAAATGATTAACTTTCACGGGAAAAGGAGGTGAGTAAATCAAATAAATTTTCAATAGAGAATAAAAATAATAATATAATAGATAAATATATTTACTAAAAATGATTAATTTGTGTGGGAAGAGAGGTGAAAAAAAATCAAATAAAAATGATAGACAAATATATTTGTGAGGACCAAATAAAAATGATTATCTCACGCTACTTTTGCATTTATGGATGTCTAAATTATTTTTTAGGTAATATTATTATCATTGAATTGAATATTGATGTCTGTAGTTCATCTTTATATCATCTCATTGTTTATGAGTGTGCTTGTAGGTTCTCATTAAAAGTTGATGTTTTGATACTCAATAGAAGTACTTAATATGCCTATCGATTTACATGTGTCTTTCTTAGTTTGGAAGTATTTTAGAAATCAAGTTTGTAATTGGATACGAGATAATTAAATAATAATTTGCATGATTTGCGTTTACTTTCGGTTTAGCGTTTGATATTGAAGATTGAACAATTATTTATGCAAGAAAAAATTATAACCAGATCTTTTCTAGATTTTTAGATTTTAGATAAATATGTTTTCTATAAATTGTTAACTTACAATAGAAAATGAGGAAAAACAAATCAAATAGATTCTCAAAAGATAATACAAAATAATATGGCAGCAATTATATTTTCTAAAGAAAATAACTTGCAAAGAAAAAGAAGAGAAATAAATCAAATAGTTGTTGATGATAAATAATAATAATAATAATAATAATAATAATAATAATAATATAAATATATTATAAAAAAATGGTTAACTGAAACAATGAAAAGATGAGAAATAAATCAAATAGATTCTCAAAAGAGAAGAATAAACACGTCAAAATAAATGTATTTTCTAGAAGTGATTTATTCGCTTGTGAAAAGAGAATAAACAAATCAAATAGATTTTGAAGCAAAAAAAAAAAAAATGATACGATTTATAATATATTTTTTAAAATTGGTTAATTTTTATAGGAAAAGGAAAATTAAAATCTAATATATTTTAAGGAGAGAAGAAAAAAACAATATGAAAGATAATTATATTTTCTAAAATTGATTAAATTGCACGAAGAAAAAAGCAGAAACAAATAAAACAAAATTCAAAATAGAATAAATAGTGATATCATAGATAAATTCATTTTTTTAAAAATGGTTAACTTTCACGGGGAAAAGATGTGAACTAAGTCAAATAGATTTTCAACACAGAATAAAAATAATAATATGATAGATAAATATATTTGCTAAAAATGGTTAATTTGCATGAAAAAGAGGTGAAATAAATCAAATAAAAATGGTAGATAAATATATTTGTGTGAAGCAAATAAAAATGATTGTCAAATAATATGATAGATAAATATATTTTCTAAAGAAAATCAACTTAGACGGGGGAATAGATGATATCAAATATATTTTCAAGAGAGATGAAAAATAATAATATGATAAACAAAAATATTTTATAAAAATAGTTAACTTGCACAAGGAAAATGAGAGAAATAAATTGAATAAATTTTGAAGATAGAAATTGTGTTTTAATACAACATCTTTGCTAATTATACTAACAATATACTTTTTGTAATTATAGAATTTACCTGTTTGTTAAAGAGGCATTGTTCTCTAAGTCAATCAGTTGCACTATCAAAATGATTCAAAAAGAAGCTTTTCTTGCAACATTAGATGGGGAGCGAAGGCAATTTCAAGAATACAAAACGAAGGGTTGGGTGCAATTTTGCTAGACAAACAAGCTGAGTAAGAGGAGCAACATTGAACTAAAAGTGAATGTTGGAGATCATAAAACAGTAAATGCGACGACTAAAAATCTTTACAGCCTTTTTATGAAAGTCGTGACTAATCTTTACAGCCTTTTTATGAAAGTCGTGACTAATCTTTCCTCTACTATATCTCTCAGTTTATTGGCTTTTTGACCAAACTGGTGTCATTTTAGAAACTATTTAACAGTTTGGGGTCCTTTTGAAACAAATTACCAGTGGGGGGGTCCTTTTTGACAAGGTGACATTTTTTTGCCTGACAGGGGGAGGCGCCACTTTGACTGGCACCTCCCATTTAAAAAAAAAAAGTCAAAGGCGCCACTGGCAGTGGCGCCTCCCTTTTTAAAAAAAAAAAAGAAAAAAAAAGAAAAGGCTCCATTACTAGTGGCGTCTCCCATTTTTTTTTAAAAAAAAATAAAAAGAACAAACGTGAGATTGATGAAAGTTGCCTTTTTTAAAAAACACTTGATGCAAAAAACATGACAGCATGCAAAAACAAAATTGAAGAACCTCAAAAAAAAAAAGTGTCTCACCAGAATAATGAATTTTCATTAAGGATATTTTCACTAAGAATATTTTCATTAGAATTCACTAGAATATTTTCACTAGAATTCACTAATGAAGGGCGTGGTGTCTGAGGGTAAACAGCTAGTGCCACATAAGATTCAGTTTTGCACTGCGGCTGACTCCAATGCAAATATGAGGGTTACAATTCTCAAATATAGTTGTCATGTACGTGATTAGGTTGTTTTGTTCAGTTCCTACTGCCTAGTAGCCTATCAAACAGAGGTTTTGATGTATATAGTATGTAAATTTTTCTATAAAAGCCAGTAGCCTACTGCCTTTGAAGGGTGACTTTGTTATGGCTTATATCCAGGATTCACCTTCCTGCTACTAGCCTATAGCCTATTGCCTTTTGAAGGGTGACTTTGTTATGTGGTTGCTTATATCCAGGATTCACCTCCCTGTTAGTATTATTATTATTTTTTTTTTTGCTTTTGCCTGTACAGATCCAACTTATTGGAAGACTGCTTCATTGCTTTTAAAAAAACAGTAGTATATCACCTAATGAAAAATCTAACTTCTAACATCATCTAAAAATATTTTTAATAAAATAATTATTAATATTTTTATAATTTAAAAAATGGAAAATGGGAAAAAAATGAAGAAAAAAATGAACGGTTCATATCGTTTTTCACCACCGATTTTTGATCGATTTTACTGGCTCTGGACCGGTCTGATTGGTTCTTAACCAGCTCTATATAATTCTAAAATCAGTTGTTTTTTTATGAGTAAAATAATAATTAGTGATTATTTAATGGTGATTATTTATGAACAGTAACAATGACGCTAATCGCCATTTTATACTGATAATCAACCTAATCACGTACATGACAACTATAGTTGAGAATTGTAATCCTCATATCTGCCTGGGAGTCAACCATAGTGCAAAACAGAATCTTATGTGGCATTAGCTCCTTACCCTCAGGCATCACGTCCTTCATTAGTGAATTCTAGTGAAAATATTCTAGTGAATTCTAATGAAAATATTCTTAGTGAAAATATCCTTAGTGAAAATTCATTACTCTGGTGAGGCACTTTTTTTTTTTTTAAGGTTCTTCAATTTTGTTTTTGCATGCTGTCATGTTTTTTGTATCAAGTGTTTTTTAAATAAAACAACTTTTATCAACCTCACATTTATTTGTTTTTTTGTTTTTTTGTTTTTAAAAAAATGGGAGGCGCCACTGGCAGTGGCGCCTTTACTTTTTTTTTTTTAAAAAAAAAAAAAAGGGAGGCGCCACTGCCAGTGACTCCTTTGACATTTTTTTTTTAAAAAAAAATGGGAGGCGCCAGTCAGAGTGGCGCCTCTCCCCTGTGAGGCAAAAAAATGCCATCGTGTCAAAAAGGACCCCCACTGGTAATTTGTTTCAAAAGGACCCCAAACTGATAAATAGTTTCTAAAATGACACCATTTTGGTCAAAAAACCCAGTTTATTAGACTTTAAATGATTATATATTAAATTATTAACCATTCGTATATGTATGATGTATCATTCATATTCATATTAAATAATCTTTTGTCCCGTGCCGGGCATGAGAGCATATAATATAAGTAGGTTAAAGATTATTATAAGTACTATATATTTTAAATAATTATCCTTTCGTTACATATGATATTCTTCAAATATATCTATTATATAGCATTGTGATTGATTGTTTAGTAAACAAATAATTGTTATTGATCTTAGGCAACCTTTTATCACTTGCTGGGCGCGGGTGCACATACCAGTAAGGTTAAATATTGTCAAATACTTGCATTAAATAGTTGGGATGGGAATCAATTTTTGTAAATATAGATCCTACAAAAATATACATTTTTTACCGGTGAATATTGTAAGACTTAATGACATAGAGATTTTGATATATGACAAATATTCAATTTAATGTGTGTGCAAGTGTTTTTAGTATCAAATTGCAAAGACAGGTATCAAGCTGAATATATCAAGTTCTGAAAGCAATTAAAAGGAGAATATCCAAAGAAGAACTTGAAGAGCTCAAGGAGCAACAAGCAAGAACAAACATCAAGGAGTCATCAAGATAAGAGCTTAAAGAAGAGATTTAAGTCTTAGATGATTTGTAAGAGAAGAAATCTCTTATTCACAAATAGCTCAGTTGAAATGATGCATGAAGAAAATCATTTTTCATAACCTGCATTAAAAAGGAATAAGTTTTAATGAAAATGATTTTTGGAAGTTAAGTAAATTCTCTGTCAGTACAGCCATGTATTAAATGGATTTATACCATTTCCTGTAACTGACAAGTGAATATAAAGTTCTTAGTATTCAGTACATAGATGTACTACACCTATGAATAACATGAAATCAGATCAGTTATAAATGGTTAACTGAATACAGGCCTGTACATATGCTATGTACGCGTGTATTCAAGTTTCTGGAAAAATCTGATGTTCATTAATACATAGATGTACTGAATGGGTGTACTGGTGGTACTGGTGGATTAACCAAGATCAAGTTTTTAAAATAACTCGTACAGCCATGTATTACACAGGTGTACAGAAACTTTCAGTATGTAAAATGGTTAATACATCCCTGTACTCAACTCCTGTCCAAGAACTTGAATCAGTTCAACTGATTCTGACATCAGACCCAAATCTGTTTGGACTGATCCCAAACGGTTACAACTTCTTTTCTATATAAAGAGGGATCAATAGAATACTGAAATAATATCAGAAACACACCAAATCAATTTGAGATATCAATTATGAAAATCATTCGTCATCTTTCTTGAGCTTATTGTGAAAAGAGTGTTTCATTCTTGTTAGAGCTTCAATTTGTGTATTCAACTTTTGAGAGTTAGAAATCAATCTTTCTGTTTTATTTGATTGTAAGAGAGAGGGAGTCTCTCTGTGTGATTAGGGTGAGGAATCCTAAGGAAGAACATTGAGGCTTTTTCACAAGAGGTGTGGTATCCTAGAAGTGAAAAAAGTGCTCTGTGGTGTAAAGGTTTTTCAAGCTACCTGGCTAGAGCTTGCTGTGTTAGTGTGTGAAATCCCACATGTGGAGTGAGGACTGGATGTAGGTCACAGTGGTGGTGACTGAACCAGGATAAATCTGGTTGTGTGGTACTTCTAAACTCAAAGCTCTTTAATTTCTGTATTGCGCATATAACTGAGTTCTTGATATTCATTGTTCAATATTGTTTCTGTTATAATCTGTAATACCTGATTGAACTTTGTGCAAACTGCAATCTAATCTGTGTTGTTCAAATCTAATCTTAAAGGCTTACTCTCTGAACTGAATTGTGCATAACCTGTTCTTGAATTGCAAGGCTTAAAACTCAATCATATGCAAACTGTTCTTGTTTCTTAAAGATTGAATTGTATGCTACAGAACCTGATTGTTAAAGTTAAGAACTTGATCTGTTTAATTTGAATTGAAACCAGAAATACTATTGCAATCAATCTTGAGTTATTAATTGTTCAAAACTGAGTTGATTAAAACTGTTCTTGATCACTGAAACTGAATCTGAAACTGATATATTGTAACTTCAGTTGCTGACTGATTAAGGCCTGTATCTAATACCTGTATAACCTGTTCTGAATCTTAAAAAGCCCTTTCTTGATTTGTTAAAGATCCTGTGGCAACTCTGATTTGAAAAGTAAGTTTTTGAAAAGGAAGAATTTTTGAAAACTCAACTCACCCCCCCCCCCCCCCCCCCCCTTGAGTCTTTGAAGCCAAAACAACAATTGGCATCAGAGGTAAACTCTTAAGTTTGGCTTAACAGCTTTAAGAGTATGGCTTCCAATGACTGCTTAAATGAAGGGGCTTCCCTTGCAGGCCCTCCTGCCTTCAATGGATCTGAGTATATCTATTGGAAGGAAAGAATGGTAATCTTTCTTGAGGCAGCTGGTGTTGACATATGGGATGCAGTAGAAAATGGACCATTTGTCTCCTCTACTGTGGATGCTAATGGTGCTCCAAGAAATAAGCCTAAAACTGAATGGAATGAGGATGATAAGAAGAGAATTCAATATAATGCACGTGCTAAGAACATTATAACATCTGCTTTGAGTCGTGATGAGTTTTTCAAGGTTTCAAATTGCAAGACAGCAAAGGAGATGTGGGACACATTGCAAGTAACACATGAAGGAACCTCTGATGTCAAAAGAGCAAGAATGAACACTCTCACACATGAGTATGAGCTGTTCAGAATGAAGCAAGGAGAACCAATGAGTGAAATGCAAAAGAGATTCACACATATTGCCAATCAACTTGCTGGTCTTGGTAAAGCTATATAAAATGAGGATCAAATCAACAAAGTAATGAGATGCCTAAGTAGAGAATGGCAGCCTAAAGTCACTGCAATTCCAGAATCTAGAGATCTGTCTTCAATGACAATTGCAATACTGTTTGGCAAGCTGCAAGAACATGAACTAGAGCTGAACAGATTGAATGAAAGTGAAGACACTGACAAAAAGAAGAAAGGATTGGCTCTCAAGTCACAAGCTAAAGAGATACAAGACAGTGATGATGAGCAATCAGATCATGATGCAGAATCTGAAGAAGAAATGGGGATGCTAGTCAGAAAGTTTAAGAAGTTCCTAAAGAAGAAAGACAACTTCAAAAGAAAGTCATCCACCTTTCCCAAAAGACACTTCAGCAAAGGTGACAACTCTTCCAACAACATCACATGCTATCAATGTGGAAAGGTTGGCCACATAAAGCTTGATTGTCCAAAACTGCAAAAGAAGGATAAAACTGAAAATTTTGATTCAAAGGACAAGAAGTGGAGAAAGCCAAGAAAGGCCTATATTGCTTGGGATGATAATGATGTAGATTCCACTGATGAATCTGAATCTGAGGAGGCAAACTTGTGCTTGATGGCCAGCAATGATAGTGACTCAGAGAATAAGGTAAATTCTGATTCACAACCTACTTTTGAGGAATTGCAAGATGCATTTGATGAGTTGCATGCTGAATATCTTAAAATTGCTAAACAACTTGTCTCATGTAGAAAAATAATTGCTAAACAATGTGATGAATATGCATGCTTGAAAATGAAAGAAAGAGAACTAGATGCTAGGAATAAAATCTTGATTGCATCTAGCTCTAACTGTTCTAAGTGCTGCTCACTGTCCAAAGAGGTTGAAAAACTGAAAAATGACTTAGCAAGATTCACAAATGGTAGAGATAACTTAGAAGCATTGTTGGGACAGGAAAAATGTGTTTATGATAAAGCTGGAATAGGCTATGAACCTGAGATACATGAGAAATCTTTTAAAAAGTTTTTTGCTGCACCTAAGACATCAAAAACACCATTTGTTAGATGCTATTTTTGTGCTAGGAAAGGTCATACTGCTACAACATGCCACTACCGAAATTCTGCATATAACAAGTCTAAGTTTGTGTGGGTTCCTAAAGGAACTTTTGATGGAACTAACCCAAAAGGACCCAAACAGCTTTGGGTACCTAAGACACAAACATGAATTCTGTTTTGTAGGTGTGTTGGAAGGCCAAGAATGTGAAATGGTACCTTAATAGTAGCTGTTCCAAACATATGACAGGAGACAAAAGCAAGTTCATTACATTCACTCCAAAATCAAGTGGAAGTGTTACCTATGGAGACAACAATAAAGGAAGGATACTTGGCATTGGCAACATTGGAAGTGACTCAACAACAATCATTGAGGATGTACTTTATGTTGAGGGACTGAAACACAATCTTCTAAGTATAAGTCAACTATGTGACAAAGGCTTTAAGGTAAAATTCAATTCCAATAGTTTCTTGATAGAAAATCAGAATGATGCAAATCTGAAATTGATTGGAAATAGGATAGATAACATCTACATGCTTGATTTAGATAATATCTCTTCAAACACTGCATGCTGTCTTATTTCAAAAGAAGAAGAGAATTGGCTTTGGCATAGAAGAATTGCACACATTCACATGAACCACTTGAATAAACTAATTTCTAAAGATCTTGTAATTGGTTTGCCAAAACTGAAATTTGTGAAAGATGGATTATGTGATGCATGTCAAAAAGGAAAGCAAGTTAAGGTCTCTTTTAAACCTAAGAACATTGTTTCAACAAATAGACCCTTGCAACTTTTGCACATGGATTTATTTGGTCCATCTAGAACCAAAAGCTTTGGTGGAAACTTGTATGCCTTAGTAATAGTAGATGATTACTCTAGATACACATGGACATACTTTCTATCTCATAAGAGTAATGCATTTGCTGCATTTAAGAGAATGGCCAAAATTGTACAAAATGAAAAAGACATGAAAATTGTTTCTATAAGAAGTGATCATGGGGGAGAATTTCAAAATGAAGTATTTGAAAACTTTTGTGATGAGCATGGCATTCAACATAATTTTTCAGCTCCTAGAACTCCACAACAAAATGGAGTAGTGGAAAGAAAGAATAGATCATTGGAGGAGATTGCTAGAACTATGTTGAATAACTCTAGCCTACCAAAACAATTTTGGGCAGATGCTGTGAATACAGCCTGCTATGTGTTAAACAGAGTTTTGATAAGACCTATTTTAAAGAAAACCCCTTATGAACTTTATAGAGGAAGAAAACCAAACATTGCACTTCTTCATGTCTTTGGTTGTAAGTGCTTTGTACTTAATAATGGAAAGGATAACCTTGGAAAGTTTGATGCAAAGGCTGATGAAGGAATTTTCCTAGGCTATTCTCTAACTAGTAAAGCATTTAGAATCTATAATAAGAGAACTGAAACCATTGAGGAATCTGTGCATGTTACATTTGATGAGTCTAACCCCAAAAGGTTGGGAAAGGATGTTGTTATTGATGATCTTGCAGACTGTCTTGGAAGAGCAACAAGGCAATGAAGGAAATGAAAGCTCCAAAGGAGAGATGCTGCAGCAGGAGCAAACAGAACAGCAGCCTGATTTACCAAAGGAATGGAGGACTGTCAGAAATCATCCAATTGATAACATCATTGGTGAAATTACAAAGGGGGTAACTACTAGACAATCTCTTAGAAATGCATGTAATCATATGGCATTTGTGCCTCAAGTAGAAACTAAGAATATAGATGATGCTATAACTGATGAACATTGGATGATGGCTATGCATGATGAATGAAACCAGTTTGAGAGAAATCAAGTATGGAACCTAGTGCCTAAACCCAAGAATAGTCAAGTAATAGGTACAAAATGGGTTTTTAGGAATAAACTAGATGAAAATGGCATAATTGTGATAAACAAAGCTAGGTTGGTAGCCAAAGGGTATAATTAAGAGGAAGGCATAGATTATGATGAAACATATGCACCAGTAGCAAGATTAGAAGCTATAAGAATGCTACTTGCTTATGCTTGCATAATGGGATTTAAATTGTATCAAATGGATGTAAAGAGTGCTTTCTTAAATGGAGTTATTCAAGAAGAGGTATATGTTAGTCAACCACCTGGTTTTGAGAATAATGAATTGCCTAACCATGTTTATAAACTGTCTAAAGCTTTGTATGGCTTAAAACAAGCTCCTAGAGCTTGGTATGAAAGGTTAAGTAATTTTCTCATTGAAAAAAGTTTCAAAAGAGGTAAAGTTGACACAACTTTGTTCACAAAGAAAAAGGCACACAGCATTTTACTTGTACAAATTTATGTGGATGACATCATTTTTGGTGCTACTAATGAGCATTTGTGCAA
Organism: Echinosophora koreensis; assembly: GCA_035048595.1. NCBI lineage: Eukaryota > Viridiplantae > Streptophyta > Magnoliopsida > Fabales > Fabaceae > Echinosophora > Echinosophora koreensis. The sequence goes on from JAPCYP010000095.1 coordinate 1,167,761, forward strand.
TGAGTTTGCAAGTCTTATGCAGAATGAGTTTGAGATGTCAATGATGGGTGAACCGAACTTTTTCCTTGGACTACAAATAAAGCAAACAGAAAATGGAATCTTCATTAGCCAAACCAAATATTGCAAAGAGTTTATCAAGAATTTTGGCATGGAAAATGCTAAGGAGATGGCAACTCCAATGAGTACTGCTTGTTATCTGGACAAGGATGAACAAGGTAAACCTGTTGATATTTCAAAATACAGAGGTATGATAGGCTCATTACTTTATCTTACTGCTAGTAGGCCAGATATCATGTTGAGTGTATGCATGTGTGCTAGGTATCAAGCAAATCCTAAAGAATCACACCTAACGGCAGTGAAGAGGATAATTAAATATCTGTTAGGAACAAAAGACATGGGATTATGGTATCCTAAGGGAGCTACATGTACTTTAATTGGTTACTCAGACTCTGATTTTGCTGGTTGTAAACTAGATAGAAAGAGTACAAGTGGAACATGCCATTTACTAGGGAATTCATTAGTATCATGGTTTAGTAAAAAGCAATCTAGTGTGGCTCTATCCACTGCTGAGGCTGAATATGTAGCAGCTGGTAGCTGTTGTGCACAGGTTTTATGGATGAAACAACAATTAGTTGATTATGGTGTGCAACTAGACCAAGTTCCTATTAATTGTGATAACACAAGTGCAATTAACCTAACTAAGAATCCCATAATGCACTCTAGAACCAAACACATAGAAATCAGACATCATTTCATTAGAGATCATGTTCAAAGTGGAGAAATTGTGATTGAATATGTTGATACAACAAAGCAACTTGCTGATATTTTTACTAAGCCTTTGAACAAGGAAAGCTTCTTTTTCATTAGAAGAGAATTAGGCATAATTGACCAATCCTATATCTGATCTCTGTTGAAAGTGTTTGTATGTTTAAATCTCTGTGTAAATATACCTTGTGATTGTATGATCTGTCTCTAGAATGATCTATCTGTGTGTGGTTAGAAGAGAGTTTCAGTTGAAATCAGATTGATCAGGTACATCTATGTACTTAACCCATGTACATGTATAAAAACTGGAAATTTGTTTTATACATGGGTGTGATCAATAGCTGTATAGAGGATCAGGAATGAATCCCTTGTGTTTTAGTCTGATACATCCCTGTGATACATAGATGTATTAAAACACTGAAACACAATTCCTGAATGTCATAAGTATACTGAGGTGTGCTACAGGCATGTATGTTAAATCTGAGAAAGTCAGAATGCACAATCTTTAATACTTGGGTGTATCACACTCCTGTATGCGAACGTTATAAAGTCTGATATTTGAATTCAATTTTTATTTCAAATTTCAAATCCTCTCAAACCCACTCTCTCTTCACCTAATTCGTAACCCTAGCAGAGCTAAACCTCAAAAATTTCTTTTCCCTTTTCTAAACCCTAACATGGCAAGAACCAAGAACACTGGTCCTTCACCCTCAAAAGCTGCTGAAAAGAAGAGAAAAGAAATGGAAATGTGGAAATCAGCTGAGAAGAAGAAGGGGGTAGAAACCTCTAAGACCCCTGAGAAGAAGAGAAAAGGGATGGAAACCCCAAAGAAGGCTGAAAAGAAGAAAAAGGAAGTAGGGACTTCCAAAGCTGCAAAGAAGAGTAAAGGAAAGGAAGTTGAGTCTCACATAGAGACAGAGACTGCAGAGAATGGCGCTCCAACATCTTTCATGGACAATGATGTTTTTCTCCAAAGGTATTCTCTCACCAATAATCAGAAGGAGTTCTTTAGACAAAATTTCAAAGATAGAGGAATCCTAGAACCTTGGATAATGGACTTTAAGTATTTTGATGATAATGCTTTCAATTTTACTGAGATTTTAATCTGTCAAAAGGTCAAGGAATTCCTAGAAACCCAAGTTGATTACTATCCATTTCTGATCAAGATCTTTTACTCAAATTTTGAGATGAATGCTAATGGAATTAGCTCTGAAGTTAAAGGAATAAAGATCAAAATGTCATTAGAGGAATTCAGCAATCTTGCAAATTTACCTTTTTATGGACCTAGTATTGCTGGAAATGGTCCACAAGCTGAATGGTATGATGAATATGATCGGGAAATGGCTAGAGTAGACTTAGTTCTCTCTGATGAACCTGAAGGTAGAGTTACCTGCACTAGTGTGATGAGTGTAGAGGATAGGCTTCTGCATTATGTGGTTTGCAGAATCCTGATTCCAAGAGGAGGAAATCACTCCATACTGCAGAATTATGATTTAATGCTAATGTGGGCAATGCTGAATGAAAAGCAAATCAGTTGGGGATATTGTGTTGCTGCACACATGTTAGAATGCAGGAAAAGCAAGATGATGCTTGCCTACCCTGCATTGGTCTGCAAAATCCTAGCTCACTTTAATGTTCTTTTGATGGAGAAGAAAAGAAAATTGGAAGAAAAGGAACTCACAAGTTTGGTGAAGAAATTGTGAGCAAAATGAGACTGAAAAGGGAAGATGGAAGATGGATAAGGAAAGCTGGAAACAAGGGAGCAACTACAGCTGAACCATCAGACAGTGTTACATCTGAATTTTCTCAACAGATATTGGTTATGCTAAGAAACATGGATGGCAGACAAATCAAGAGACACACAGTGCAACTGAATGCGTTGACAAGTCTGAAGGCGAGGATGACTAAACTGGAAAAGAGTGTTGATCAGATCAAAGAAGCATTAGGAATTGACTTTCCTAATCCTGCACCTCCAGCACCAGAACCAAAAAATGCTAATATTGCTGAACTTGCAAGAGCTGCTATGGAGGAAGCTGAGCAACAAAATGAAGACACTTATGCTGAACCATCATTTCAAGACCAAGGAGACAATTAGTTCTAGGAGTTCTTAGGACTTAGAACTTATTTTGATTTGTTTTGAAAGGCTAAATGCCTTGGTCTGTAATTGTTTGATGGATTCTGTTTTAATTCTCCTGCACTATCCCTCTGTTATGAACATCTTTAATATGCTATGCCATGTTTGAATTTCTTTTCTACTGATTTGAATGGTTATTTCTTTACCTTTTTTATAATGCCAAAAGGGGGAGAAAAATATAGAGAGAGGAAACAAATGCATATGTTGAGGGGGAGCTTACATGATTCAGGGGGAGTTATCATATAAAAATATTCTGATATGCTTTGATACCATGTGCTATTAAATGTTTTGATACCATGATTTATGGATTGACAAAAACACTTAGCTTCTGCTACACTTACACTCTGATTTAAGAATTTGTTAAAAAGATTTGTCATAATCAAAAAGGGGGAGTTTGTAAGACTTAATGACATAGAGATTTTGATATATGACAAATATTCAATTTAATGTGTGTGCAAGTGTTTTTAGTATCAAATTTCAAAGACAGGTATCAAGCTGAATATATCAAGTTCTGTAAGCAATTAAAAGGAGAATATCCAAAGAAGAACTTGAAGAGCTCAAGGAGCAACAATCAAGAACAAACATCAAGGAGTCATCAAGACAAGAGCTTAAAGAAGAAATAGATTTAAGTCTTAGATGATTTGTAAGAGAAGAAATCTCTTATTCACAAATAGCTCAGTTGAAATGATGCATGAAGAAAATCATTTTTCATAACCTGCATTAAAAAGGAATAAGTTTTAATGAAAATGATTTTTGGAAGTTAAGTAAATTCTCTGTCAGTACAGCCATGTATTAAATGGATTTATACCATTTCCTGTAACTGACAAGTGAATATAAAGTTCTTAGTATTCAGTACATAGATGTACTACACCTATGAATAACATGAAATCAGATCAGTTATAAATGGTTAACTGAATACAGGCCTGTACATATGCTATGTACGCGTGTATTCAAGTTTCTGGAAAAATCTGATGTTCATTAATACATAGATGTACTGAATGGGTGTACTGGTGGTACTGGTGGATTAACCAAGATCAAGTTTTTAAAAGAACTCGTACAGCCATGTATTACACAGGTGTACAGAAACTTTCAGTATATAAAATGGTTAATACATCCCTGTACTCAACCCCTGTCCAAGAACTTGAATCAGTTCAACTGATTCTGACATCAGACCCAAATCTGTTTGGACTGATCCCAAACGGTTACAACTTGTTTTCTATATAAAGAGGGATCAATAGAATACTGAAATAATATCAGAAACACACGAAATCAATTTGAGAGATCAATTGTGAAAATCATTCATCATCTTTCTTGAGCTTATTGTGAAAAGAGTGTTTCATTCTTGTTAGAGTTTCAATTTGTGTATTCAACTTTTGAGAGTTAGAAATCAATCTTTCTGTTTTATTTGATTGTAAGAGAGAGGGAGTCTCTCTGTGTGATTAAGGTGAGGACTCCTAAGGAAGAACATTGAGGCTTCTTCACAAGAGGTGTGGTATCCTAGAAGTGAAAGAAGTGCTCTGTGGTGTAAAGGTTTTTCAAGCTACCTGGCTAAAGCTTGCTGTGTTTGTGTGTGAAATCCCACATGTGGAGTGGGGACTGGATGTAGGTCACAGTGGTGGTGACTGAACCAGGATAAATCTGGTTGTGTGGTACTTCTAAACTCAAAGCTCTTTAATTTCTGTATTACGCATATAACTGAGTTCTTGATATTCATTGTTCAATATTGTTTCTGTTATAATCTGTAATACCTGATTGAACTTTGTGCAAACTACAATCTAATCTGTGTTGTTCAAATCTAATCTTAAAGGCTTACTCTCTGAACTGAATTGCGCATAACCTGTTCTTGAATTGCAAGGCTTAAAACTCATTCATATGCAAACTATTCTTGTTTCTTAAAGATTGAATTGTTTGCTACAGAACCTGATTGTTAAAGTTAAGAACTTGATCTGTTTAATTTGAATTGAAACCAGAAATATTATTGCAATCAATCTTGAGTTATTAATTGTTCAAAACTGAGTTGATTAAACCTGTTCTTGATCACTGAAACTGAATCTGAAACTGATATATTGTAACTTCAGTTGCTGACTGATTAAGGCCTGTATCTAATACCTATATAACCTGTTCTGAATCTTAAAAAGCCCTTTATTAGGATGAAGTAATGACTTAGGTGCTTCATCCATGAAGCACAATTTATTACCATCAGATTTATTAATAAAATAATAAAAGGTCTAGATCAGTTGCCCAAAAAAAAAAGTAACTTGAGATTGATTTTATGTTTTTTTTGCTAAAATTGCTAAAAAGTTCCTGATCAATATTATGGAAAACCCCTTTTGTCTGAAGATGCTTCTCTTTCTCTCTTGTTATGCTCCCGTCGTTGTTGTTGTAATGTTGTTGATTTGGTTTGGGAGAAAAGGATGGAGCAGCACCGGCATGACGATACCACCAACTTCAACCACAGCTTTGCTTCCATGGATGAATTTAACCGAGTCCCCCTCTCATTATGTGAAATGGTCTCTCATATTATTTTGAAAATACTGTAAAATTTCTTGTGTGACATTCTTTCTCACTTCGTTTTCTTCTGATTCCTACATCTCTTTCATGAAATATGCTCCGTCTACATGGCTTTACGTTCCCATCCGTTCTAGAGTAGAAGTATGGTCTAAGAATTCATGGGATTTGAAGTTTTGAAAACCCTAGATTTAGAACAGAAAAGTCAAATACCAAATCTTTTTTATACAAGACACGAATTGATGAAAATACAGGGCAAGAAAAGCACATTCGGTATCAGGCAACGACAATTCGGTTTTACTATAAAACAGGCCTTGTTGACCCGGCTTAAGGTTGAGAATGAGCCCAAATGTTGCTGGAACAAACGTGTGACTTAAATAAAAGAAGCTAACCATCAGACCAGTTCATGAAGTTATAATTGAATGACACTGATTTTTATTTAAAGAAAGTAGGTTACGTTTATGGAAAATCTTCATCTTCATCGCTCGGTTGTAGACAAAACGGGTTTGGCAACCTGCGAATACGACCCGTATATATCTCTCATTTTTTATAATTATTTGATTTGATCTTTCAGTATAATAGTCATTTAATAAAGAGGAGATGAAGCCCCAACACAATTTTGAAAATAAAGAATTGTAATTGTAACAAATGAATATTTCAGACTTTGATAATTTTGCACTTCTTCAAAGGAAAACCCAACGACAGTAAAAGGTCTCAAACTATGCATATTCAACTGGAATCTGCCACACACCCACATGATTTTGGCATTTGCTTCACTGATAATAGCATAATGATGGCAAAAGATGGAATCTCAATGTTTCGATTTTCACCAATGTCCCCTGCCATGTTTTTTGGGACTCACGAAACCTTCCACCCGGTTCAACCAAAAACCCAGCCCTCTTCACCTCAACGACACTACGGGTTCCGTTGCTTTCACCGTTGGTTGCAGCTGATGCTGATGTTGAGAACAATACCAGGACAATAAGGAAGCTTGTTTTCACCAAGAACCCCAGCAAATTTTAAAAATATTAGTAACCTGTAAAATCCATGTAAAAACCGGCTGTTGAAGGTAAATTTGGTGCCTCATCTATGAGTCACTTAGTTAAGTACCTCATGTTAGTCCTCACCTTTTTTACCCATGAATTTAAGTATAAATTGAACAACTACAAAGTGTAGTTTAATTGGCAACTTAAACTTCACGCAAGTAAACTTGCGATGGAAGAATTCGAATTTCAATATTATCAAATACTAAATAAAGATTGGTATAATAAGCCATTGCAAAACCATATTTTTGGGAAGATTATTACCAATTTGGCTGTGTTTTCTGCAGTTTGGTCATGATCCACCCCTCCTCTAATAATGATTTTTTTTTTTTTGGGTAGTATTTTGATGTGGTAGTGTTGTTAGGTTGAACTTGAAAACCTAAGTAGTAAGGGCACTTCAAAATAGTAGCTGTGTTGGATACATTTGCAAAGCAGTATCCTTTGCAGATAAATAATTCGAACTCTTTATTAAAATGGTAGTTTGGTATTGCCAGGAAAATTATATTTTTTCCATCTCTAGTGCTCTAGTGAATATCGAGCAAACCAACCGGTAAGAGAGGGAGGAAATGATTAATAAAGAGCAAGGACAATACATTATTTTTTCTTTTCAGCAATATGACAGAAGTGCACCCAAAAAAAAGAAAGGAAATATGATAGATATCTCCTTGTAATTCGCAATGTAAGATTACAAGTTTAAAGTGTTCATATCGCCATTATGGTGCAACGAAATCAAATTCTTTCAAGTTTAAACATTACAACATCCCCGAAAATTGATAAAAAAAAATCTCAAACACCATCTGATTCATGTTTTTTTTGTTGATAATCACAAAATTTCATGCGAGTATATATATATATATATATATATATATATATATATATACTTGACTACTTGAGCACAAAGTATACTCAATCATGTACAATATCCCCAATTACAAAAAGCTCCTGCCTAATTCCTATCCAGTTCCTTACATTGGCTAGATTCCAACCCCTACATATCACAGCCAGATTAGCTACCCACCCAGTATTACAGTTTCACTTTTGACCCCTAGCATATGCCAAAGGCTTAAAAGATCGCCCAATTAGCTACTCTAGCCCATCACCTAAGTACAGCTAAACCAAAAAAATTCCATGCAGTGCAGCATTCTTCTAATCCTGTATATAAACCCTTGCATCAGTAAAAAAATTCAGCCATCTGATTCATGTTGATTGCTCATGCTGATTGCCTACAGGAAATGTCTTCACAATAGTTAATTAAATCCTTCACATTAACATATTTTCCAGTCCCACCAATGATGGCTACTTGAAACTGACGAAGCAGTGCGATGAACACCAAATTTGCTTATAGAGTCTGCATAATTTTCACTCAGACATGGCAGTAAATGCTATCGTCCGACTCCTACCACCTTTAGAACATGTTGAAACCTGAGAATGCTTGCTTCCACTGAAAACAGGGAAATCTCCAAAGCAACCATTGTTTAAGACTAAATTTTTTTTTTTTTTTTTTTTAAGCAAAAATAGTAAGCAAAAGCATCACAATGAGGAAAGTCATCCCAACTAGGTTAGCACCACTAACCCCACCTATCATCTGTAGCTTACTATCAATTTATTAATAAAAATTGAAAAAATACAAAACATGAGGGGACATTAACCAAAACCCATGATAAAAAAGGAAAAATCATTAAACATGTCTAAATCTATAATTAGGGAGACATTGCCTATTTCGAGCAAAGTCTGTCCTAATAAAATCCGGGATAATGTCCCACCAAATAAAACCAAGATGATCCACTCTATAAACTGCAAGTTTGTCTGCACAACAATTCCCTTCTCAAAGAATGTGAGTAACTGAAAATTGAATTCTCTTTGTGAACCTTAAGCAATTATTCCAACAGTTCCTTAAAGTCCAAGGCACCACATCTAAAGAGTTGAAAGCCATGATCACAACTGAAGGATCACACTCATTGTTTAAGACTTCAAGTTGTTGTCATTGTAATGTTTGGTACCACTAAGGATGTGGTCCCACCGAGGCCAGAGAGGAAAGGGTTATTGATAACTGATATAAGGTCACTGTTGCCATTGTCTTGGTGTATCCCATTGTCAACTGGGAAAGACTGTCCTGTTTGGCTTAGCAAATGGGAGGCTACCACTAATTGCAGGATTGTTGAGTACCCTGGACACAGCTCGAGCAGTATAATGATAAAATGGGAAGCTTCTGCAGAACCAGGACTAGCCCATGTAAGTGAAGGTGAAGCCATTTGGGTTGTGGCTTGTGGCTGCTCATCTGGCATGTGAGCTTGAAGCTGAAGACAAAATGATGAAGATGCCAAAGACATGCACTTGCCTTGGTTGTGGTGGATGTATATTTAAGTTTCCATATTGGAGAGGTTTGAGTACAATAAAAGATACAAAAGTAGAGATCTTGTTTTGGTGAATGTGAGGGCAAAGGAGCATCTGTGTATGTGTATATTTATAAAGGTTTGATATGATTGGCATAATAGTTGATAAAATGGATTTGGTGATATTGAATATTTTGTTACTGGTTTTGCTGGTTAATTAGAACTCTTCAACTTAACCAGAAAGCGTGTGAACTGTGAAGTGACTCCTAAAGTCCTGATTGAGTGAAGCTAAACCTAAAACAGAAAGTTAACTCTAAAAAAAGAATGACTTCCCCTTGCTGATCACAAAAAACATAGTTACTCAACAAGTAAAAAAAAACAGCAGACTTGTGACAAATCATTTTCAGAACAGGAACCAAAATGAAACCAACAACAGCAGCATGTTTTGGAGATCTTTAAAGGAGAGACTAAACAGAACAAGAAGGCCAAAGCCTTGCTGCCTAAGACTTACTAATGCAGATGAATGCACCAACAGCCGGGAAAAATTAGAAGTTCGAACTGCACTATGGTTTAATGTTTCCAAAAAAACAAAAATACAAACATAGAAATTGACAATATCTACTTTATGTATGAATTTGTACTAAGTCCAGCCTCTTCAATTGGGGGCTAACATAGGTTTGGCAGGACAGTAAGATCCTAATGATTATACATATTGGGATGTGATATCAACACAATCCAAGCAGAAACAGTTTGCTCTAGATCAACATCGCTACAGTCTTCCAAACTCATAAAACCAAACATCTATCTATATCTAATTATCTATATCTACATGATTTCTTAAGAAACAGAAGATTTATTATGTTCCTGATGTATATCCTATTTAAACTTTTTAAGAATGATGCTATTTATAACAGATATTTGAAGTCTCCTTTTAGAAGATGTGACAGATCCGAATTATCATTATCAAAACATCAATGAAAAAGGAAATAGAATTATAAAAATGCAATTTCTGATTAAAAAAGAGTTGACTTCAGAAAAAGAATGACTTTCCTTTTGCTGATTAACTACAAACGTAGATATGAAAATTGAAGCAGAGCAGGTTACAAAAAAAGACCTATCCTATTTATGCAATTTATAACAGATATTAAAACCTATATGATAATCAATTATCATTACCAGAGAAAAAAGAAATATAGTTATGAAAAGAGAAAGAAGATGGAAATAAATCATTAAAAACTTACCTCAGCGCATGGACATCAAAATGCGAACTTTCTTCTTCCTCAGAGCCTCAAGGGCTTCCTCGCTGTTCTCCCTCCTCCGCTTCTCTTCCATGAATTTCGGGAGAAGCTCATCCACCGAATCCAGTAACAATTTAACCATATACTTATACTTCTTCTTGCTTCTTCCCTTCTTCGGCGCCGCCATCCTCGGCGGAGTCGTCGGCGGAGTCGCACAGCGGCAACCACACGGTGTCGACGGGGAACCCTCACCCTCCTGCAACGCAGACGGTGACGACGGTGAACCCTCCTGCAACGCAGCCATCAGAAATAAAATCACAAAGAGAAATTTAAAAAATAAAAAAGCAAGTATGAAAAATCAGAAAAAATAGTGAATTCGAGATCAATTAACGCAGAGATAACAAAAATTGATGCAGCGAGAACTGCGAGAGAACAGAATGATCGAGATGAATTGATGAAGCAGAGGAAAGAAAAGTGCGATGGTTTGGTTTGGAGCGAAACAGAGATCGATGGAAGAGCAGAAAGCAATGGCGGCAACGGTTATATACTCAAACTGAGTGAGAAGCCAAGCGTGGGAACCACGCTGTTTACCACCGTTTTCGCGGATTAATTACGCGGTTTCTTTTTTTTTTTTTATCAGTTTTTCTTTTTTATGAATTGTGAATTCCGATCCTTGCGTAAATGTAAAGCAGTCAATCGGTAAGTGTAATAAAGTTAACACAGTATTAATTGATAAATTTTAATTATTATAATTAATAATTAATTATAATTAATAATTAAATAAATAAATAATCCAAATAACTATTAATTAATATTGTGTTTTAGTGCAGCAAAATATAATGAAAAATATTTTTATCAAATTTCTTCCATTTTTACTGGTAACAAAAAATAGTAAATAATAACAATAATTTTTTATTATTATTGTTATTTGAAGTCAATTGAAAGCTACATATTTCATAATTTCAAACCTTAAATCTCTAAAAACATGTCTCCAATGTTTAAAAATGTTTCCCTAAAAAAATAAAATAAAAATTGTAATATATATCTATCTCCATATCTATATCTATAGTATATATATAATAAAACTCAATAATTTTTACCGTACAATACACTTGTCATAATATAGGAGATTTTGAATTAATAAAAAAGTATCGAAGTTTCTTGTACAATTAGTGTGAATGACAAATATACACGGGGTTAATGGGTGACTGTTATGGTGATGGTGATGGTGAACCTTACTGCAATGCAGCTATTAGAAAAACAATCACAAGAGAAATTTAAAAATAAAAAAAAGTATGAAAAATCAAAAAATAGTGAACGGTGACAATTTGAGATCAATTAACGTAGAGATAACAAAAATTGATGCCGAGAGAAATGCGAGAGAACAAAATGATCGAGATGAATTGATGAAGAAGAGGAGAGAAAAGTGCGATATAGAGCGATGGAACTACGACGAGCAAAAAGGGTTATTATATATTATTATCAAAAGCGTCGGAACTACGCGCGTCCGAACTACATTAGTTAATATTAACTAATTAATATTAATTAATAGTATGTTTTCATTGGTTAATGCGGTTCTTTTTTCTTCTAATAATCCAAATAACTGTTAATTAATATTGTGATTTAGTGTGTTTTAAAAAAAGTTGTGATTTAGTGCACCAGAATATAATGAAAAATATTTTTATCAAATTTCTCCCATTTTTACTAGTAACAAAAAAATAATAAATAATAATAATGATATTTTTTTAAAGTCAATTGGAAGCTATTTATTATAGTTTTAAAACCTTAGGTACTAATGTTTAACAATGTTTCCCTAAAATAAAATAAATAAAAAATATAATTTTAAACTAGTACTAATCAAAATAAGGTACATATAAAATCATTATAAAAAAAAAATTTGTTCTTAAGAATTTCTAAACATTAAATTATTATATCATAGAAATAGCTAGCCCAACTCAATGCGGCCAAGGATACATACAATAAGAATGTATTTTAAAATTTCTTATGCTAAAAGGCAATTGATTTTAGAGTAATGATTTTTTGATATCTGAATTGGACATCATACTGCACTGTAGATCTGATGGGTGTTTTTGTTGGAAAATATTTTTAAAATAATTTGTTTTTAAAGGATTTTAATAACATTTATTATAATTAATAATTTGTCCTTAATTTTATGAAATAACCGTTGTTTTTATGAGGAATTTATTTGCAGGTATGTTTTTGTTGCAACATTAAAGTTTCTTAATGAGGTTTAAAAACTATTAAATTATATATTCTTTATACCATTAATTAGTGAATTGTGGTGCATTTTGGCAAGTGGAAAAGTCATGAGGACTTTATATACACTGCATCGTTTCTTTTCACGGGGAGTATACATATCTATATATCACAAGTGCAGTGGGGAACAAGAACTACCTTTTTGAGACATTTGTTTAGCTCATATTTTAAATAAAATCTCTTTTCATTATTTTTTAAGTATATGAGAGTTTATGTAATTCTTGCTGTTATTGGTGTCCAGAATAATATTGTTATTCTGGAAGAGTCTGTTAAATCTGGGGGAGTTTCGTATTATTATTATTATTATTATTATTGTGGCAAAATAATCCTTAAGTCTCAGACTATAAACTTTTATTAATGTTCTTCATCTTTTTCTATATCTATTTTATTTATTTATTTATTATTTTTACAACAATCTTAAGGATTATTTCCTATATGTATATAAAAAAAAATTAATGCACTTTATCAATTTATTTGTGTTTTTTTTTTGGTCGAAGAGCATTTTTACAAATTTCTTTTTTGGTTTCTCAGGGTATCCTCTGCTTGTAACTGCGGAGACTAATCCCTCGAGCCGGGTAGGACCACAAGGGCGACAAAGCTCTCACTCAAGAGTTTTAACGATGCTGCATTCCCAGGGCCAGGATTCGAACTCAAGACCTCTGGTTAAGTTGGAAGAAATCCGTGTCATCTCATCCAAGCACTATTGGGTAGAGCATTTTTACAATTTGATACACCAAAGTTTTATCATCATCTGTTCTTCATTTTTATTGTCTTTGATTCTTGACAAGTTTGATTGGTGGGTGGACACAGGATACACAACCTAGTAGAAGGAAACCTTGAAAGAATTTCTTTTTATTTTATTAGCAGATATTGCTAATTGATTCTAATTCAAATCTATTATGGTTTGATGTTTTGAATGTGTTTAATAATTATTTTTTATAAGCACAATTTTGGTTGTGTTTATCTGGTCATGACAACAACTTTGGTTTGAAATTGGTTCCAAATTCCAATAGGTTCTTTTTAAGGATTGGAATAAAAATAAAATTTGAGATTATCTGGTCAATTATTACTTATATCTACTTTTATTAAAGGATTTTTTTTGCTCCTATACTTTGATGATTAATTTGTTAAAAATAAAATAGTAGTATTTTGATAAATGAACATATTTGGTAGAGGAACTTAGTTGATGCCAATATAAAACATTGCTTGACCGGATATCTTTATTGGATTGCTTATGGGGAAACTTAGTAGAACACATCTAAGAGTTTATATCAGCAGTCCTAATATTCTGATTAAGGTATTTTGAGGTGTTTGCCAATTGTGAATATGATTATGATTGCTGCTTTTGTTTACAAGAAAAATGTTCTACGATCTAAACTGTTATATTAATTCAATACAAAAAAGGGGGTATTACCGACAGCAAAAAACCGTCGGAAAGGATGAAAAGCCGTTGGAAAACTGCATTTCCGACGGACCCAAATCCTTCGGTACTAGATGCGTAGGAAAGGGTTTCTGACAGACGGGCCACATCCATCGGAAATTATTTCCGACGGACAAAGCCATCGAAAAATGTTGGCATATTACTGACGGAGAAATCCGTCGGAAATATTTACCGACGGAAAGTTCCGTCGGAAACTCTGTCATGCTGTTACTGACGGACTTATCCGTCGGTAATGAGGGGTTTTTTTTAAATTTTTTTAAAATTTTTAATTTGTTTTTAATTATTAATTTGTTTATTTTAAATATAAATTATTATTTTTTTTTAAATATTAATTTTTATTTGATTTATTATAATTAATATATTTTATATTAATAATTTAAAACCAAAATTGAAATTACAAATAAATTTAAAAATGCAATTAAATTAACATAAAAACATAAATATTTTATACATAAAATATCCGTCTATCTACAAAACACTACTAAATCTAAAACTATCCTAATAATCATCATAATAACTGTCATTGTCATCCTGTCGGGGGGAGTTCACGGGCGTCAGCTAATCATCAGGCTGCGACCTAGAGGACACATCGGCATCTTGCGGCTGTGGTGGTGGCACGGTAGAAATAGTGGAGGGCTGACTGACATGGATGACCCCCTGTATAGCGCTGCGCCTCTCTGGTGGAAGCAAATCGAGCAGAGAGGTCATCACCGTAGACCATGTCTCCATCTGCTGGTGCATGCGCTCTACAACCTGCTGCATGCGCTCTGCAGTCTGCCTTTGCTCCTGCACCTCCTGCCTCAGCTGTCGCACCTCCTCCATGTCCTGTAAGCCAGAGGAGGTAGACTCCCGAATGGTCAAGCTCGGCGTCGACCCCCGAGTGATAGAACGAGCCAGAGCCGCGGTACCGTAAATCTGCCCCTTCTTCTTCTCGCTCGCCACATCCATCCAGACCTGAGTCTGTAATCGCTAGAGCTAGGTATACGGGCCAGCCCGGTCCGTTTAAGCCCAGCCCGCATTCACCCGCAGTTAAACGGGCTGGACTGGGTTGGCCCGCGTAGCTAACGGGCCTACATTTTCTCTAGTCCGCGTCTGGCCCACCTAACCCGCGGGTTAATGGGGCGGCCCGGGACTCATTTAAAATTGATTTTTAAAATAAAAAATTTAATTATTTTTTTAAAAAATTATTAGAAGCACGGTCCCTAAATATCCAAAATCATATAGAGAAAATTTGCCAGAAGTAGTAATACTTGCAAAATTCACTCAATTTTAACTAACCTGAGAAGTTCAAATTAGCTCACAATAGCTTATATATGGTTTAATTTGGTTATAGGGTTGAATTAAATATTTAAGCTTGCAAATAAAGATCAATTGCACAGACGACATCCCAAATAGATAGTCACTTACATATAATAATTATTTTTTCATTATAAAATACTTAATATATTCATATATGAACCTATATTTTGCATTAATATTTTTGGCCGCGGGTTGGCCCGCTAACCCGCAGACCGAACACGTATAAACCGCGGGTTACATGGACCGGGCTAAATAAGCCCGCATTTAAACAAGCCTACAATTTGTATGGTCCTAACCCGCACGGATCGCGGATTAAACGGATCGTCCATGGGCCGAGGCCCATATACCCAGCTCTAGTAACTCAACCTCGGCAAGGTCCTACTGAGAAAGATCTGAGGCACCAAAGCAGAAGGCAACCTCAGACGCTACCTGACTGAACCTGGCATTGTACTTCTCCTGAGTCAATACATTACAAAAATTATATTATTAAACTATAATAATAAAAAGATACAATAAATGTAAAAAGACACTTTGGTTCACCACTGTCTGCCTTGACCTCTCATCAACAAACTTGCCTGTGTCAGAGCGCATATGCGTCTGCTCAAAGACAATGGGGACATCAACAGACAGGGAAAGCTCTCCTGATTGCAACCGACATCAGCAGAAGCTCTGTCGTAAAAAATGGCACGTATCTGAGCGATATGCTCCGGCAACCAGCACACAAGGGCCTATTAACAAAGAAGAAATATTAATAACATAATACAAAAAAAATATATATAAAATGCATGAAAAATAAATATAAAATTACAGGAAATAATAAACAACTTACCCCGAATCGTGTGAAGATACGATCCCGGTCCTCCTTCGGGATCGACCCCCATGATGGCCAGAAGCGACGAAACTGCACCTTGAGGGCGTAGGTAACGTGCTTCGATCCCACTTTTGATGGGATGAAACTGAAAAATTTATAATTTTATTAATTCAACAATATGACAAATAAAAATTATATACTTGTTGAATAGTAATTAAAATTGTCAAAATTATAAAACATTAAATTAAAAATGACTTACGATCCAGAAACAGGTGTGACCCATGGTCGATCCTCAGGTATGGCAATCCTGCCCCACTCAGGCAAGATCTCCTGTGCGGCCGACTGCTGCGCAGACGATGTGACCGGAATGTCCGTCCCGTCATCATATGCGGGCGCGGATGATGAGGATGGAATGTCTGGCTGTGGCGGCATACCAGGAGTCGGCATAAATGATAATCCTGCTGGCTGTGTGGCCGGCACAACCGATGATGATGGTGGTGCTGGGTGTGGGTGTGGTGTGGATCCAGTAGAGGGCAGCGAGTAGCCGGCTAGTGAGAGTCATGGCCCAAAGCGAGTGGGTGCAATATGGGTGGAGGATGGGGTAGTGTGCATCGGGGATGGTGTATAGGTAGGGGATGGTGTAGTATGGGTCGGTGAGGGGTGTAAAATGGGTGGGAGAGGGTGTAGAATGGTCGGGGAAGGCTCCTGTAGGTGCAATCGGGGTGGGTGCGATGGACTAGGGGGTCAGCAATGGAGCTGAAATGACTGATGTGACGAGCATTTATGACGATCCTATCCGAATCATAATGGCCATAATGGCACATAAATGGCATTAGATATTTTTATGGTGAAATGACCATTTTACCCTTGGTTTCCTATGGAAATTGCTAGGTTTGCCATTGAAATTTTGGGACCATTTTACCCTCCCCTACATGGCTCTACCCCTTTTTCATACACCTAGGCAGTTTTTTCAACTCACTTATATCATTTTCATGAATCAAGACTCATTTCTCTCAAAAACCCTAATCAGGAATCAGGTATGTTTGCGTAGAGATATATCGGGAAACAGATCGACAAGACATCTATGATGAATCAAGAGGAATGAATCATCATGGTGATAATTTACTCTAGTCAGACAAAGAAAATATCTAGATATTTTGAACGTTAACCTAACCTACGTCTGGTTAAATCTAACCGAGGTTAACTAACCATGATTTGCCACACAAAATATCTTCTCCCTAACATGTAGTATAGGAGGCAGCCACACCACCCAAACACCCTCATCCACATCATTTGTAAGGCCCTAAGGCTGCCCACCCTTCTGCATTTGTAGCCAAGTATCCATTTTCATTTTAACCACACATTAAACAAGACTACATGGCTTCATTCTTTACCACACATCATCATTTAATTTCATTTAACATAAGAATCCTTTTGTTCACTCTCATCTTCTCCCGTGTTTGTGCGCCAGCCATCATTCCTCCTCCCAAAATCCTTTTCTCTTCATCATTCATCAAGAACACCAAGAACACTAAGACAAACTCTCCTTACTCACCCGAAACTGCCTCGAAGTTCTGACCTTTTTCTATTCTGAAACTCGAAAAACTTTCAACATGAAAGTTGTTCCTCTTTCTTGTTTATTTCCAACGAGCTAAATATCATCAAAAACAGATGAGGATTTTGAGAGATATGCCTAAATTACCAAAACAGCTCGAAATCAACAGCACCATACGAGAACAGCGGAAAGAAGGCTCTTTTCTCCCATGTTTTGATCTGAGTCAAACCAAACCTTCAACATCAAAGTTGTTCCTCCTCTTCTTCTTACCTTTCCAACAAGCTAGATTTCGTAATTTTTAGATGATTGGATTGTGAGATACACTCATAAAACCACCACATCCTCAAAGCTGTCAAATTTTTACCAAGCTTTGGTTGATCATTTCTCTTCATCATTCAAGAGGTAATCTCTTCTCTCCATGATCAATCATGACTTCTCCTTCAATCATTTTAGTTGTTTAAGTCATGAATCATGATTTTCCATCTTCATGAAGCTTTCTTCAAAAATCTCTAGAAAATTGAAGAAAAATCCTTTTGTCATGAAACCAATTTATATGAACTTGTCATGATTCCTATATTCATCATCCAAGAGCATGAATCAAAAGAAAATTTCTTCCCTATTTTTCCTTAAGTGGTCGAAACCTAGCTCTTGATGAGTTAGGAGATTTTGTTTCAATTATTGAGTTATAACCATTGATCTTGTTTTTCTAATGCCTAAGGATCATTGATCCAAAAGCTTGTAAAATTTTGACATCCCTAGCCTAATAATCTAGTGAAGGCCGAACCATAGACTTCATGAACACAATGAGTTTTGGTTGATTTTGTTAATTTTTGGTTATGATTTGTGATGAAGGATCAATCGGTGTTAAGTTGATCTGAGCAATACGAGGGAAACCGGATCCAAATCGGAAATCGTTTGTGCAACCGAATCTTGAATCTTCAAGAGGTAAGAGGGGAAATCCTGAGGAGTTTAAGATAATCGTATGCTATTTTGTTGAGTCGTCTGTGAATTATCTTTGATGATTTTCTGTGATTTTTGAATCGTTTATTGTTTAAGCGATTATATGCTTATTTGATTTTGTGATATGTTGAGTTACATGATTATAATTGAATTGTTAAATTATAATTGTGATGCATGCCATGATTTGGATATATGCCATGCTATATTGTGATGAACTTATCTGCTGTTGAGTGATGGATTGAGAAACTTGACATTGGTCAGTGTTTAAAATTAATTTGAGGATAAAAGCTTGATAAGCTTGGATAATTAATCAAAGTGATTAACTTATGAGAATTTGAGAAAAAGTTGGAAAAATATTATTTTAATAATATTTTTGTGGAAAATGTGTAGATAAAGTGACAGTAAGGGCGAAACTGTGAATATTTCACAGGCTCTAGTTTTTCCAAAATAAATTCAGTTTTATTATAAAATGTTATTTAAAGTGATTAAGTTCCGAAAATAACGTAATATAACAGTCAGAACAATTACTTCTGACAGAAAAGTTATTTAAGTTATAAAAAGATTTTTATGAGAAATTTTGACAAAGAGATTTTATTTTGTTATTATGACATTTTATTTAGTAAGGACTTTTTGAAAGTTGACTTTTATTGAGAACCATTTTCAGAAATAAAGTGATTGGAAAGAAAAGTATTTATCAATGATTTTTACGTTTTATCAACATTTTAACAGAAAAGAATTTCTGTAAGAGGATTTTCATTCAGTGAAATTATTCCGTTAAACTTGGATAAGTTTTCGGATATTTGTTTTGTATTTGTTTTTCATTGAGCGAAATGTTTTACAAAGGATAAACGAACCTAGGAACCGAGACGTCGGTGTTCTAGTGTTCAGTGGACACGTAGATCAGGGATCTGTGTCATTGGACTAAGTGTCCTGTAGTGGTTTTGTGGACTGTGTGTCCTAAATTTGATGTGGAAAATGTGAGTTTCATATCCGCGAGCCTAAGACCGGTGCATCAGTTTAGGGCTTTGCAATTGAGCACTCGGACTGTGTGTCCTGTGTTAAGTTTAAAACATTTGGACTGTGTATCCTACGTTTGTTTAAAGTGAAAAGTCTTAATATAAAATTAAGCATGGTCGTGAGCTTCGGGCTTCGACAAGAAAAGATTATTACGACAAAGAAAACGAAACGAGAATAAATGTTTTACATGCATTATTTAGCAGACGTGCCTGAGTTACCATGTGTATGACTACAACAATGGTTGGATAGTTGTCACAAGGGGCCGTATGATTAGCTGCAATAGCTGGTTTGAGTGGCTATCATACGAGGTCGGATAATACTTGTGCATAGCTGCAATAGCTGCTTGAGTGGTTATGACACAAGTGACTCTATACATAACTGCAATAGCTGTTTGAGTGGTTATGTATCTGTGTACAACTGCAATAGCTGTTTGAGTGGTTGTCACAGGAGGGGTCATGTTAACAGTTACAATAGCTGTTTGAGCAATGGTCACATGAGGTTGAGGTGGATTATCCGACAATTGACCATTGTGTTCTGTGTGGACCAATGAGTTGAATTTTTGAACAATAACCTTGGTGTACTGAGTGTTACCAGTGTGTTATGTGTTCTCTTGGACATTGTTTTATTTCGTTTTTACAATGGGCCATGTGCGAGCTTGATCTGCTCAAAACGCAACAGAAAGTTGTGGGATTTTCGGAGATTAGGTATCAAATTAGAGCCTGAATATTGAAGTGTCATGCATTTTTATAAAATGACGACGACTGTCGGGTATGAAACCCTTTTTGATAGAATTATTCTGTTGTTTGAATAATTTCTTTATATACTGTGAATATCTGATATATGCTGTTTTGTGTGTCGCGCATGCAGTTATCTTATCAAAACTCATATATTGGTATCTGACCCTTGCATATTTGTTTGCTGTTTCCTTTACTTGTGAAATATATATTTGAGTATAGATGAACTCCAAGGAGACGAATCTGTCGTACTCAAGGATCATATCCTTGATCTGTGTGAATGCCGACAAGAATGAGGCTTGGGTGATCAATACTGGAGCTCGAAGTGCCGCTTATACCGGACCAGTTTGGATCGTTGAAGGTACTAATTTAGGACCTACATCACGTACGTATCAGAGGTTGACGGTAGAGAGACCCTTACCACCTCTCTGGTTATTTACAAGTTTTCTTGTAGATCAGGAACTGTTAAGTTCTGATACTTCCATAGTTCCGGAAGTAGAGATATCCTCACCGGATATCTCGATAGGAAGGGAAAACTAGGGTGGTCTTCCCAACCGTGATTAGTAGTATTGACCAGCTATAGGACTTTTTGTGAAGTAGTGGTACTTTGTTAATCTGGATGTTTGGCTATGGAGAGTCATCCTTTTGAGTTGTGATTCTAGATTACCGCTTTGTTATAATTATGTCTTTATTTGTTTATGTTATAATTTTGGGAGATGACCTATTATGTGAAGGTCTAAGTGTAAAACTTTTATGATACCTATATATGTTATATAGTTATATATTATGTTGATGGTGTTGGATTGTATGTGGAGTAAAAGAAAAAGAAAAACTTTTATCACCATTTTTAAATAAGGATAAGTAATTTGAAGATATTATTTTCCGAAAGCAACCATCAATATTTTATTGAGTGTATTTTCGCAACAAGTTACTTAAATGTGATACCCTGGGAATGGGGTATCACACCAACACCTCCACCTACCAAAAGCAAAACACCATCACCACCACCTAAGACCAAAACACCTTCACCCTCACCCAAAAAAAAAAACACATTCACCACCACCTGAAACTACATCTCCCTCACCACAAAAAGCTCCCACACCATTATCAACACCTATTTCTGTCCCTGAACCACATATTTCTAAACCATATGTGCCTGAACCTGAACCTCACTTGTTTGAACCATCAACACCACACTCATCCCACTATTCTAAATCTCATCAAGACGAACATTTTAATTAATTTGACCTCATTGACTCACCTAACTCACCTCCACCACCACCTAGATCACCCACCCCTGATTATATCTGAAATCAATGCCAAATCCCTCTGAGAAAGATCTTTCCCGATCCTTTCTCTGAAACTAGAAATAACTCCCTACCCAAAGCCACCCTACCTAGATACCATCTATCCTCTAGAACCACTCCTATTACTGTTTTTGATGAATGCAGCTCTAATATGCTCTTCAGCAAAGAATTGGATATAATTGCTTCTCTGGAAGCAGAAAGACAATTAGTCAAACTTGAGAAGCAAAAGTTCTCTACAAGGTGGAAGCCCAATCCACATGTTGTAACGCCCCGTTTTCTGTGTCTTTCTATATCAGTATTTATATATTTATATGTGTTTATTTTTATTGAAAATCCAGAGGATGATTTTAATTAAAATAAAATCATTTTATTATGTTATCTTATCGTATAAGGTCACGGTTAAAATTTCGGTTGAAAACTCAGACGGAAGCCGGTCTGCGTTTTCACAGACAGTAAAAGTTTACTGAGCAGAAAACCTAATTTTGAACCGTGAACGAGATGGTTAGTGTTTTTATCTTGTATTCTTCAACTTAGGTTATTTTGAAAATTTTCGTTCTAAAATAAAATATAATATTTTATTCGGGCGAAACGTAAAAAATATTACGATCGGAAGTGCAACCGGATACGAAATGGAGCAGATTAGGAAGCACCAAAGGAGTGAAGTGACATGCGGGATGTGATTGACAAGGGTTATGACACACTCCAAAAGTGTCATCATTACACTTTTCAAATTATATCATATTCTAATCCAAAAACCCATTTTCTTCACTTTCTCCAACCAAACACCTCCTAAACTCCAAACTTGCTCTCTAAGCTCACTCTCTCCCTCCTTCACGCCACCCTCTCACTCTCCTTCTATAAATACCACTTCATTTCATCTATTCCATTTTACTTCTTCTTCTTCTTCTTCTTCTTCTTCTCCATTCTTACTTCAAAGTTCTAACACTTAAAGTTTCCATTTTTATTTCCTTTCAAGTTTCAAGTTCTTCATACTTTTCTTTCTAGTTGCAAGGGTAATACTCTTATATGCTTCTTTTTCAAGTTCACTACTTTATTTCATGGTTTTACATTATGTGTTTCTTATTGAGATTTTAACTTCTAAAATCTCTAGAAAATCACAGGAAACTCCTTTTGAGTTGAAACCAATTTCTAGGATCTTTTATTGATCTCTACTTTCATATTCTAAGAGCTTGTATCAAACAAATATTTCTAACCTATACTTCCAAGGATGACCGAAACTATACCTTAGTGGCCTAGGAAGGTTTGGTTTTCATTTTTCCAAAATGATCATGGACTTGAGCTCCTTAATACATTAGGATGCTAAGTCTAAGAGATTGGGAAGTTTAAAGTTTTCTAGCCTATGAATCCAATGAAGGCCGAACCTATGAAGGTTTAGGACCTAGGATGTTTTGTTTTCATTTTTCCAAAATGATCATGGACTTGAGCTCCTTAATACATTAGGATGCTAAGTCTAAGAGATCGGAAAGTTTAAAGATTTCTAGCCTATGAATCCTATGAAGGCCGAACCTACATTGGTTGTGGACCTAGGATATTTTGTTTTCATTTTCCAAAATGATCATGGACTAGAGCTCCTTAATACCTTTGGATGCTAAGTCTAAGAGATTGGGAAGTTTAAAGATGTCTAGCCTATTTATCCTATGATGGTTGTGAACCAAGGATGTTTTGTTTCATTTTCCAAAATGATCATGGACTAGAGCTCCTTAATACATTTGGATGCTAAGTCTAAGAGATTGGAAAGTTTAAAGATTGTATAGTCTATTTATCCTATGATGGTTGTGAACCTAGGATGTTTTGTTTTCATTTTTCCAAAATGATCATGGACTTGAGCTCCTTAATACATTAGGATGATAAGTCTAAGAGATTGGAAAGTTTAAAGATTTCTAGCCCATTAATCCAATGAAGGCCTAACCTATGATGGTTTAGGACCTAGGATGTTTTGTTTTCATTTTCCAAAATGATCATGGACTAGAGCTCCTTAATGCCTTTGGATGCTAAGTCTAAGAGATTGGAAAGTTTAAAGATGTCTAGCCTATTTATCCTATGATGGTTGTGAACCTAGGATGTTTCGTTTCATCTTTTCAATATGATCATGAATTTAGACTTCTTGATATCTTTTAACACTAAATCTAAGAGCTTAGAAGGGTTGGAAATTTCTAGCCTACTTATACTAAAGAGGCCGAAACCCTAAGCATGGATTTAGTGAGATCTTTGTTCTATCTTTGTAAAGTGAACCTTAGTTATGAACTCCTAACACTTAAGGATTATTAATCCATGAGTTGTATTCTTGTTTGAAAACCCCTAACCCTATTTTATGCCATGGCCGAACCTTACCTTCTTGATTTAGTAATCTTGGTTAACTTTTAACCAATGGTTTTGTTTTCTTAAACTTAGACTTTCGTCGCGGAGTAGACGAGGTCATTCATAGTGCACTTCCTCAAGCATCACGTACCTTTACCTTCACAAAAGGTAAGATGGGATAGCCTGAGGGATATTCAATAGCTATGTGCATGTGTGTATGTGGGTTACTTGGTTTACTTGAATATGGTTATGATATTAAATCAAAGTTTGAATGATTTGTATACTTGAAATGTTGTGATAATTGTTTGAAGTTGATCTTTACTTGATTTAAAGTATTGTGAACCATATATGTTATGAACTGATATTAACTGTTATATTATTGATTGAGATTATGATGATATTGATTGATGTCTGGAAAACCTGACGTTAGTCGGCGCTCAACTAGTCATATGATTAAAAGCCTAAATAAGCTACAAAGAGAATTTTGAAAGAATGATGTTTATTTTAAAATGTCCTTTAGAAAAATATCTATTTTACGGAGGGAAAAGCCTTGTAAAATATTTGACCATGAATGGAGATGCTTTTAAGAAAAAGATTTCAAGAGAAAATGGATTTCTTATAATAGTTTACAAATGATTTTCCAAATGAAAAGATTTCCTATAAAGAAATACTTTTGAAAATGTTCCGGTAACTTGGATAGGTTACCGTGGTTTTATTTTGATATTTGATTTTCACTGAGCGAAAAGTAAGAACAAGAGAAATCGAATCTAGTTCGAGAGACGTTGCTTCTAGTATTCTGTAATGTGTATGTTGATCTTTGATCCGTGTTGAGTATTGTGGACCAAGAGTCCTAATCATGATGTTGTGGGCTAAGAGTCCTAATCTCGTTATTATGGATTGAGTATCCTAATTTCGTTGTTGTGGACTAAGAGTCCTAATCATGCTGAAGTAAGATGATAAATATTTCTATGACCACAAACCTTGACTGAGGCATCGGTCTTAGGTGTTGTGATTGAACATTCGGACTATGCGTCCTGTGTTGATGTTTGAGTAATGAAAATTTATAAATAGTCGTTAGCTTTGAGCTTCGACAACGAATGAGATTGAACACAAAGAAAACCTTTTGAACGAATGTTTTATTCATGCATTTAGGCAGACGTGCCTTATAGTTTAGTCACTTCGGTGATGCCCAAGCAGGGGCTATTGGTCACTTCGGTGATGTCCAAGCAGGGACTTTTTAGTCACTTCGGTGATGTCCAAACAGGGACTTTAGTCACGACGGTGATGCCCAAGTGGGGGCTTTGAGTTTTGATCAACTCTTAGAAAGATGAAGGGATCTCATGAGCTTAAGTTTATAGAGCCTGAAAATTGAAGTGTCATGCATAATCTTTATAAAAGCTGATTGCACGGGTATGACACCCATTGATATAATATTTGATGTATCTACTACTATTTGGTAAATGTTAATAGGCTGACGTGATGTATGTATCATGCATGTGGTTATTGTAATCTATCCATATATTGGTATCTCACTCTTGGATATCTTCTTGTTATTTCTCTTTGCTTTTCGGTATCGCTGTATATCTATGGTTTAGATGGATCCGAACATCCCACTGGTACCGTCGGAGTCGAAGACTGAGACCTTTGACGATGCGGGGAATGCGGGGGCGTGGCAGATTCACCCCGGATCTACATCGGCCACTTATCATGGGTCGATAACCACGCTGGAGATGAATGCCGAGGGTGAACCGTACTGCAAAGTTCAGATGGTCGAGACGAGGAGGATTGCTTTCCCACCGCCTTGGTACTACTTGCATGTGCTATAGAGGAATGGTCAGTTGCAGATGCACCTACCTCTAGGGGTACCCTTACCTGGGGTCATGCCGGCTTCACCGATTGAGGAGGACCCGAAGGAGGACCCCGAGGAGTACTTCGAGGAGGAGCCCGAATACCATGCTATGGAACACGACGACGATCTTGAAGAATTACCGGAGTACTTCGAGGAGGAGCCCGAATACCATGTTATGGAACACGACGACGATCTTGAAGAATACCATGTTATGGAACACGACGACGATCCAGATTTTGATGATTCTGACTTCCCTGATGAGGGCGGAGATGTCGTGGACCCATCGCCTGGGGTTTCTTCTTGTGAGAGTATTCGTGGGGAGTCTTCTTTCTAGTTGTTAGTAGTGACCAGTTTAGGGGGTATGTTTTGTGAGTAGTCTGTCTTGGTCCGACTGTATTTGGCTTCTTAGAGCCATCCTTTTGGTGCGTGGTTCCGGACCCTCTCCCCTATTTTTGCTTTACTTCGTTTACAGCTGTTAACCTTATGTTCTATAACTCTGTTGTTAATGGCCATCTTGATTAGGCCCTGGTTTTCTGCACTAAACTCTGAATCCCACTGATAACTCTTAGAAATAAGAGTTATTACTATCCTTTTAGCTCTATCATTGTTCTTGTTTTGATCAATTTTGGAAAAGAAATTCAAGTTTCGCTTTAATTAGTAAATATCTGTGTTGAATTGTTAAAATGCTGAAAAAGTTGTATAAACTGAATTATCTTTGCTGACGGTTTGCTTGAGTTTTGAGCAGAATTTAGAAGTGAAATTACTGCAGGAGTTGCTCTGGAAGGTTATGGAATGCTGCAGCGTTTGGAAGAGAATCACTACAAGACAAAAGAATTGTCAGCTCAGCACACCTTCACTACAGGACAAAGAACCTGCTGCACTGTCCCAAAACCAGGAAAGAGAGAATGCAAGGTAGCAGCTGAGTGTACTTGGGAATTGGGCCAAGGATTGTTTGAGTACTTGAATTGTGTAATAGCCCAAAAAGGGGAGGCATGAGAGAGAGAGTGTAGCCCTATTTTTGGGGGAGTAGTACAAATAGTGAATGTGACCTTGCTTTTAGGTCAGCTGGTACTGTAGCAACCTGTACTGTGCAGCAGCTGTCAGCATTTGTCCTCTCTGTAATTCCATTTTTACTTTATTTCTTTATTCTCCATTTTCTTATGTTGTTTTATATTTAAGCTCACTATGAGCTAATTCTCTCAAGTTAGGATTCTATGAATTTGTAATCAAACTGATGGGTAATTCAATGCAATGGATGTTATACATTTTCTTCTTCTCTGCTTTAATGTTTAATTTCGGTATTAGCTTGATCAACTGATTTGAAATATCAGCTGACAAAGTTTGGAAAAACCAAGTTAGTGGACTTGTTTAGAAGATAAAGGTGGAGCAATTAATTGGAAAATTAATTGTGTTGAATGAGCTAGGAATAGCCTTCAAGTCTTTAAGTAGCTGGACGTATTTATCTAACAACTGAGGGAGATTAATATGAACTTAGGAATAAGAAGCGTTTAATGAACTCAGTTTTACTGCTGGAAAGCAAACTTCATTTTCCTGGACTAAATGCTGTAGCATTCTAAAGCATCGATTACCCTGAAGTTAATATTACAAAGGATTAGAATCCTAGCTATTTCCATCTCTGTTCTAAAACATCCACTTATTGCTTTTATTAATTCCTGGCATTTATTAATTACTGCTCTGTCACCCAATTATTCCATTTACTTTACAAGCTTAAAATTACATTTTGTTTTATTAAGCTAAGTAGAAAAAGTTACAACTAGAAGTAATATTCAATTCATTTAAATCCTCGTGGGAACGATCTTTACTCACTCTTTATTACTTGTTACGATTGTGTATACTTGCACATCACATCTTTTTGGATAACAAGTTTTTGGCGCCGTTGCCGGGGATTGACAATGGTGTTGAAAATTTAACTTCGTTTGTTAACTTTATCTATTCTGCTAGTATTTAAAGTTTTGTGTACTTTGCTCAGCAATAGGTATACATCTGTATGCGTAGCAAGGGTACACCCGAGTTTCAAATAGACTTGGAAATAGAGAAAACAGCAAAGAGGCTAAGGAAGAGAACTAAAGAACAAAGAACTAGAGATCAGAACTCTGACTTAGGCTTCATGGCTCATATTCTAGGAAATGATGATGAGGAACAACCGGGAATGATTGAGCTGGCTAATGACAAAGATAGACCCATCAGGGGTTATGCTGTGTTTGATCCCCAAATCATGAGCACTGCATTAGTGAGGCCAGAGATAACTACTCAGCAGTTTGAATTCAAGCCTATGATGTTCCAAATGCTTCAAACTGTTGGGCAGTTCAGTGGAACTCCTAGTGAAGATCCTCACCTGCATTGGAGGCAATTTCTTGAAGTGGCCAACAATTTCAAAATACCCGGAATCAGTGATGATGCATTCAGGTTGAGGCTTTTCCCTTATTCTCTTAGGGATAGAGCTAAAACTTCGTTGGATTCATTGGAACCTAATTCCATCACCTCTTGGAATGCTCTAGCTGAGAAGTTTTTAAACAAGAATTTTCCCCCCATTAAAAATGCAAAAATGAGTGGTGAAATCAACTCCTTCAGGCAGAATGAGGATGAAACTCTTTATGACACATGGGAGAGATTCAAGGATCTGTTGAGAAAATGCCCACACCATGGAATTCCATCTTGTATTCAGTTGGAAACTTTTTACAATGGATTGTCCCCTCCTTCAAAGCTGATGTTAGATGCTTCTTCTGGAGGACAACTGTTGATTAAGTCTTATAATGAAGCTTTTAACCTTATTGAAAGCATAGCAGCTAATAGCTACCAATGGCCCACCAGCAGAGCTAAACCATCCAAAAATGCAGCTGGTATGCACAAGATCAAGGAAATGACTGTAATGTCTGCTCAATTGGCTGCCATCACAAACATGCTGAAGAATTTGACTGCCCCCAGCTCAAGTCAAGAAACTGTTAAGACTGAAGCAGCAGCTCCTGTAAACGCTCTATCCTGTGTCTTTTGTGGAGAAGGGCATTTATTTGAAGCATGTCCAAGTAATCCTGTGTCAGTAAACTATGTGGGAAGTAGGGGAAATTATGCCTATAACAACAATTATAATTCTGGATTCAAGCATCCTCATCCCAATCTCAGTTATGGCAATTACAACAACACTCTGAATCCACCTTCTGGCAATATTCCACAGCAAAATCAGCAACAAAATTAAAGCAACCAGTATCAGCAAACTCAAGTTCCAGCTAAGGATCATTCTCTTGAAGCCATTCTGAAGGCTTTCATGAGTGAAACTAAGGCACAAATTCAGAATCAAGGAGTAGCTATGAGAAACTTAGAGAATCAGGTAGGACAGTTGGCTACTGCCCTCACAAATAGGCCAACTGGAACCTTGCCTGCGTCTACAGAAACTCCATCATCTTCATCTGATAAAGGAAAGGAGCAGGTCAAAGCTATAAATCTGCGAAGTGGTAAAGAGCTACCAGATGCTGTAGCATGTAAGCAGCCAGTACAAAGGGAAACTGATACAACTGATAAAGGAAAGGAAACCCCTGAGGTAACTCCAGTGGCTGAAGAACCAGTGCTAGAAGTTCCCAAGCAGAAGGAGACTAAGCTGATCCCAGAAAGACCACCTCCTCCATTCCCACAAAGGTTGTGGAAAGCAAATAAAGAAAAACAGTTCAACAAATTTCTGGAAATTCTGAAGCAGTTGCATATCAACATACCTCTAGTTGAAGCCTTGCAGCAGATGCCTAATTACACCAAATTTATGAAGGACATTTTGACCAAGAGGAATAGGTTGGGAGAATTTGAAATAGTAGCAATGACAAAGGAGTGTAGCCAACTGTTACAGAATAAGGTCCCTCAGAAAATGAAAGATCCAGACAGTTTCATAATTCCTTGTTCTATAAGGAATACTTACTGTGGGAAGGCGCTTTGTGATCTTGGAGCTAGCATCAATCTAATGCCAATGTCCATTTTCAAGCAATTGAGGATTGGTGAGGCAAGGCCTACCACTGTAACTTTGCAACTCGTTGACAGATCTATTGCTTATCCTGAAGGAAAGATTGAGGATGTTCTAATTAAGGTGGATAGGTTTGTATTTCCAGTGGATTTTATTATTCTTGACTTTGAAGCTGACAAGGAAGCACCAATTATCCTTGGAAGACCTTTTCTAGCAACTGGGAGAACATTGATAGATGTGCAAAAGGGAGAGCTTACTATGAGGGTCAATGATCAACAAGTCACTTTCAATGTATTTAATGCATTACAATATCCTGATGAAGAGATGGGGAGTTGTTCTGTTATTAATAGTATTGAATCTTTGGTGCAAGAGCAGTTGTTAGCATCAGGAGAGAATTTAGAAGATGAAGTTGAACAGAATAATGAAACTGATTTTGGAGTTGAAAAGCTGAAGCTGCTAGTTGAAGGGAATGTGGTGCAAGGACCTTGGATCAGGAAATATGAATCTTTAGATGTATCTGCAGACACTTACAAGGAAAATGTACCCTCTGTTGAAAGACCTCCCACCCTTGAACTGAAGCAACTTCCTTCACACTTGAAGTATGCTTATCTTGGAGATCAAGAGACCTTGCCCATCATTATTTTTTCCTTTTTAACTTCTGAGTAGGAGAGCAATCTCATTTCAGTTTTGAAGAAGCACAAGAAGGCTATTGGATGGCAAATGGCAGATATTAGAGGAATCAGCCCTAGTCTCTGCATGCACAGAATATTGTTGGAAGAAGATGCCAAGAATTTTATTGAAGGCCAGAGAAGACTGAATCCAATCATGAAAGAAGTGGTAAAGAAGGAGATCATAAAATGGCTTGATGCAGGAATTATATACCCCATTTCAGATAGTGTGTGGGTGAGCCCTGTACAATGTGTTCGAAAGAAAGGAGAAGTTACTATGGTGAGGAATGAAAAGAAGGAACTTATTCCCACAAGGATAGTCACAGGATGGAGGATTTGCATGGATTACAGGAAACTGAACAAAGCCACTAGAAAGGATCATTTTCCTCTACCATTCATTGATCAAATGCTAGATAGGTTATCTGGGAGAGACTTTTACTGTTTCCTAGATGGCTATTCAGGCTATAACCAGATGGCAGTGGCACAAGAAGATCAGCAGAAGACCACATTTACATGTCCTTATGGTACATTTACTTTTAGAAGAATGCCTTTCGGGCTCTGTAATGCTCCAGCAACTTTCCAGAGATGCATGATGGACATCTTTTCTAATTTTATTGAAAAGACTATGGAGATTTTCATGGATGATTTCTCACTGTTTGGAAATTCATTTATGGGTTGTTTGGATAATTTAGAGTAGGTGCTGGACAGATGTGAAGAAACTAACCTGGTTCTGAATTAGGAGAAGTGCCATTTTATGGTCAAGGAAGGCATTGTGTTAGGGTACAAGGTGTCAAAGAAGGGCTTAGAGGTGGACAAGGCAAAGATTGAGGTAATTGAAAAACTTCCCCCACCCAATTCTTTCAGGGGCATTGGAAGTTTTCTAGGACATGCTGGGTTCTGCAGGAGATTCATCAAATATTTCTCAAAAATATCCAAGCCCCTGTGCAAACTGCTAGAGCATGACAGTGCATTCAACTTCATAGATGAATGTTTGTCAGCATTTGAAACTTTGAAGAAAGCTTTGGTCACTGCTCCTGTAATAGTAGCTCCAGATTGGGAAAAGCCATTCGAATTGATATGTGATGCAAGTGACTTTGCAGTAGGGGCTGTGTTAGGTCAAAGGCATAGCAAGATCTTCCATACTATTTATTATGCTAGCAAGACTCTCATTGATGCTCAGGTCAACTATACCACTATAGAAAATGAGTTACTAGCAGTGGTGTTTGCTTTTGATAAGTTCAGACCCTATCTGGGGGGGACCAAAGTAGTGGTTTACATCATGCAGCTATCAAATATCTCATTGACAAGAAAGATGCAAAACCGAGGCTTATCATTGGCTGATCATCTCTCCAGAATCGTAAAAGGAGAAGAAGACAAACTTCAAGGAGAAATCAAGGAGAATTTTCCTGACGAACATCTATTGCAGATAGAAGATGCTGCAGCACTCTGGTATGCAGATATTATGGATTTTCTGGTCAGTGGAGTAATTCCAGTGGAAATGAACTCTCAACAGAAAAAGAGGTTTTTACATCTAGTTAAACATTTCTACTGGGATGAACCTTTTCTGTACAAAAGATGTCAAGATCAGATCTTGCAAAGATGTGCTACTGAAGAGGAAATGCAAGACATCCTTAGTGATTGCCACACAGCTCCTTATGGTGGTCACTTTGGAGGGAAAAGAACTGCAGCTAAAGTACTGCAATCAGGGTATTTTTGGCCCACTTTGTTTAAAGATGCTCAAGAGTTTGCCAAGAATTGTGACAGATGTCAAAGGGTGGGGAATATTTCCATCAAACAAGAGCTACCACTAAATACAATCTTGGAAATTGAGTTGTTTGATGTATGGGGGATAGATTTTATGGGACCTTTTCCTATGTCCTATGGAAATTCTTACATCTTGGTGGCAGTGGATTATGTCTCCAAATGGGTAGAAGCAATAGCATTGCCCTGTAATGATGCAAGAGTAGTAACAAAATTCTTGCATAGGAACATATTTACAAGGTTTGGCACTCCTAGAG